>CM073572.1:82441069-83641069 GCA_037074715.1 Magnolia kwangsiensis | reverse complement strand
GACTGCATCTCAAAGATGCTGAGACCGTTGCACTGTTCCGAGGCATAGTAGGTTAAGCTTGCCACCTTCATGTTTGAGAAGGAGGCTAACTTATGTTGGGATAGAATTCTCTATACAGTTGCGGAGGGTTTTGAGTGGACGTGGGCTACATTTGAGGCCCGCTTCCATGAGAAGTATTTTTCGGTCACTTACCAACATGAGAAGGAGAGTGAGTTCCTTCGCCTTGGTCAGGGAGGAATGTTGGTGACAAAGTATGAGAACCGGTTCACGGATCTAGGCAGGTATGCTCCTTTAATTCTGAGTGATCAGCCATTATGGATGCGGCATTTTTCTGAGGGTCTACGGCTCGAGATTCGATCGAAGATGTGCTGTGTGAGCATCTCTTCTTATACTGAGTTGGTGAGCATGTACATACGAGCTGAGCAAGACGGAAATAGGTTGTCCCATATGCGTGCACCTATGGCTCTCAGGCCACGACCTGATTTTCTGAGTAGGCCTTTCCTCGGTAAGAGGCCTCGTGTTAATTCTCCGCCGGGGTTTATGGCATCTCCTGCCCATGTGAGTCGACCTAATGTGTGGTGCAACTACTGCAAGAAGCCAGGCCACACTGAGGGGACTTGTTTCTCTAGGATGCGAGATAGTGGTTTCTCACTACCTCAGAGGATTAACCATCCGATGCCTCAGACAATTTCTCCACCACCCTATTAGACTCGTATCTTAGTCCGTACTGTTCCATCGACTGTCGTGATCCTTCCCATCGAATTTTGGCAATTTGTGACTAGTAATTGATGTTTGCACGTGACCCTAAGTTGTATCCCATAGATTTGAATCGGCTTAATCTGAGACTTGTACCATTGCGACCGCACAGTCGCCATGGTTTCAATGCCGCGACTCGTGCACCAATCCGATACCCAGATGAGGAGATGTGGGCTCGTGTTCAGCTCGAGGAAAAACACCGCGTATTTTGTAATCCCAAGAGAATCTCTACAACATGTCAAATCAATCCCATCAATCACCTCTCATGTCATGTACAAAGCATCCATGTTTCCTTTCTCCACAAGTTAAGCAACCACCAAGTCAACCCATCTCTCACCTCACCCATCACTCACCTCACATCCCTCACCTCACCCATCACTCACATCCATCACTCTCTCCATGTCTCTCTCTCTCTCTCTCTCTCTCTCTCTCTCTCTCTCTCTCTCTCTCTCTTTTTCTCTACACTATTTTCCAAGCAACAAAAGAGAGGTGGGCGTCCATGGCTTTCCCAAGTGAGAGAAAAATGTGATTTTTGGTGGCCCACTTTCCCATCCCAAAACCTCCATCCTAGCCATTCAAACCTCATCTTCCACCATCAAAGTGAAGCACAAGGAGGTTAGCATTCCAACGTACCGAGAAGATCGAACGGTGGGTGCTTCTATAGGTGTAGATTTCTTATTTTGATGATGGGCCAAGTGAGGCCTACCGATCAATGGTATGGATCTCATTTTGGACCTTAAATGTGGCCAATGGCCCACCTTGATTTCAAGATCATTCCATGATGGGGCCATTCTCCATGGACCCCACCATGATGTTTATTTTTCTTGCATAACTAGGGTCATATAGACCTTTCATTGTGGTGGAAAAAGGACCTCCACCATTGATTTTGATCGGTGGGCCCACATATAGTGGGACCCGTTTGATGTATGATTGGAGATATGGATGGGAGGGCTCATAGTGGCGGAGCCCTCCGTGCACGTGTGTTCCTTTCTTTCTCTCTCTCCCCTTCCTTTCATTATTTTGTAGCCCACACGATGTGCATGTGGAATCTAAACCGTCCATCAAGTGGACCCTATGGCCATCCAAGCTATATGGGCCCCACCTTATAGGGATGGGAAAGCACAAATATCAGATTTTTATGGGTGGGCCATGTCCACGTGAGGCCCACCTTAATATGTGTTACATCCAAAACTGTCCAGCGTCTGGGATGCTGGACGTCAGAGAAGGGAAAACAGAAATATCAGTTTGAATAAAAAAATAAAAATAAAATTGGTGGGCCAGTTGTGTAGGCCCCACCTTGATGTATGTTCTTAATCCAAGTCGTCCATTCCACTCCTTAGCTCATTTTAGGTGTTGAGCCCAAAACTTAGGCCAATCCGATTAACAGGAGGGCCATACCTATAAAAATAGGGATTTTCACCGTTTAAAATCCACTTCAATTATTTTTATGCCGAAACAGGTTGGATATTGGGCTCATTTGACTTGTTTCGAGCCATGGGAGCGTGTGGGTGGGATGGATTCTTCCGATGTAGGCCCCACCTATGAAATTCCACAGAAAAACTAATTTTTTTTAAAAAAAAAAAAAACAAAGAGATGCAGCAGACGCTGCTGCTACCAGAGGCGCAGGCAGTGCCTGCGTGCATTGGGCGAATGGGTAGGGACGCACAGGTCCCAGCCGTGGACCCCACTATGATATCCATGGACATCCACACTGTGCATTGTGTTGGGTCCCCTTAGGGCAGTGGGCCCTCCAAGCTTCAACGGTATATGGGGCTCAGGTGGCCCACATCACAGGGAAACAATGTTGATTGAACGTCAACCATTGAAACCCCTTTGGGTCTGGTAGTTTTGGGATAACATGAAATTATTTTTTTTTACTTTTCACCTAAGCCTACGTGACCTTGTCGGCAGGTTGGATGGCAACAAATGTTAAGGTGGGCCCCACGTGGGACCCCCCTGTCCACGCCAAAACTTAACTAGCAAATCGAGTGGAGATACCTCGTTCCTACACTTGAGGTCTTGGTATTGATCCTTAGTGACAGTGGCTGACATGGAGTGTGTGTACTATTAAGGGTGGGACCCACCACGGTATATGTGTATTATTCACACCGTCATCCTGGTAGGAGCGGGTAGCATGGAGCATGTGTACTGACAAGGTGGGACCCATCGTGATGTATGTGTTCTCTCCACATGGTCCATCTTTTGGGAGCCACCATAATGCATGTATTACATACAAACCGTCTACCATTTGGCAAGCTCATTTTAAGGCTTGGGTTCAAAAATAAGACAGATCTAGGATCACATGGACCACACTATAGAAAGAGTGTTGGATTGAAAGTCCACTATTAAAATATTTGGTTTACAAGGTTGGACAAACATGAAATTTGCCTTTCCTCTAAATCGAGGTCTTTGTGACCTTATGTATAGATTGGATGGGAAATAAACGCTATGGTAGTCCTTAAGAATTTTAATGGTGGAAATCATTATCACTGATATTTGTGGTATGGTCCAGACGATCTTCTGTTATGATTCATTTTGTAGATTGTAAGTGCTATGATTTCATATCCCTTTGGTTGTCAAATTTTGTGGTGCCAAAACCTATATCTATGTCTTGTATATCTTGTGTTTCATGGTTGAGACTATTCATTGCTTTAAAATATCGTATTTCAAGATAAGAACTTAAATGAAGAAAGTTTCAAGTCATGAATGAAGAATTCAAGAATAGAAGTCTCCAAGTATGCATGTTTAAGATTCAAACAAGTACAAGTATTGTAGAAGACTTTGTCAGCTCAAGAAAAGATCAAGCTTGAGAAGGCCTACTATAAGATTCATATATTCTCAAGGTACTCTTAAGGGTCATCTGAGTGTACAGACTATCAATGTCCATCTCACTTTTAAGGTTTATTTAACCTTAGACTGACCTTAGGATGGGCTTTACTATAGGTCATTCCAGATATATAATTCGTATATTTTAATATACTTGTTTAGGCTGTTCTAAGACCAGTCCTAGGGACTTCAAGACCAGTCCTAGCTCTGTTACGACTAGTTTTAAATTTTTCAGGACCAGTCCTAGGTTATTGATGTAACGCCCCAAAAATCGGGGGTCAGGTAGAAACCCAACTCCCGAGTTCCAGAACATCACTTATGCAAAAATCAATCAATCGATAATGGTAAAGGAAGCAATCAAACATTCATAAACACTGTGATTAATGTAAGAATGAAATGACATGATGGATGCCCTCACAGACATACTCCCTCATGCGACACCATCCTATGTCCGCGGCATGCTTTCTTCCCTCAGTGCTCCACATCTTCCAGGCACATGCAGATGTTTGGGAGAGAAAGGAGAGCTTGTGGGGTCACTTTGTGAAGGAGGGGCGACTTTTAGGGGGTTTTACACGATCAACCGTACACTAGGGGGTCACACTACACCCCAAACTCGGTCGGCCCGACCGGCCTGCCCGGCCGAGCCCGGTGGTCGGCGAGGCCTCGCCATTTCGGCGAGGTCCTCCCCCCTCCCCCCTTAGGTCCAAAATGATGTGGGTCCCCCTAAAACTGCCCCGATTGGGCCCTACCTCCATTTGGAGCCTATTTGGGGTAGTTTGGGTCATTTCTGAAGTATAATCGCCTTTACCGATTTCTAGAGGCTGGGATAGGATCAATAGGGGTCTAGACCCATCGATAGACGGTCTAGGAGAGGTTTTGGGTCTTACAGATCGTATTTAAAGTGGTTGGTGCTAATTTTGTAGGAAATCCAGTGTAGCGCTGGCTAATTCACGTTAAATTTCTAAAGAATTTCGTTTTAAATGATTTCTTTGGCTTTGGAATTGGGTTTTGAGAGGTTACCAAGGTATTATGGTTGACCCATTGCCTAAGGACATCTAACCCCAGGTTAGCAAAAATTCAGGGTGTTACAATCTACCCCCCTTAAAACAAAATTTCATCCCTGAAATTGGCTAAGGGGAATGAGTCCCTAGAGAGACTTTAGTATTGGCATTTTAAGGAAACTTCAAATCTTATTTAATGACCTAACCTTACGTATAACTTAAATCAACTTCTTCGATCCTGGGCCAGTGGGGAAGAGGCCAACCACGCTTCCGCTGCGCTACTCTGATCCAATGGTTGTATTAGCTAATCCTAACTAGATTGGGCTCAATACGTTCTACCCCCCTTAAAACTTAGTTCTACTTAAGGTTCAAGAATCTATGCCTCGATCCGTATATCAGAACTAGGTGTAACTTAGGACCTATCCTTGACATGAAATGGGAAACAACCTCTCACTACATTTGGTCTTCCTTTGTTAATGATGCGTTCTATGACATTGGTACCTATGATTATAGAAAAGAGCTGAAATGATGGGTATTGTGGTTGATTTCAAGGACGGATGTGAATTTGTGGCAAGAGGTCTAATCTCTATTGGCTGTATGTCCTTAACATTTCCCAAAGGCAAAGCAATAACTTTTGGTTGTAGGTGGTCGGGCCAACACGGAAGAAAAGTTGTGTAGTGGGTCTGAGCCGGATACATAGACTTTCTCCCTAGCTAGGACAAAAAATTCATTGTATCAATTCTTAATCCGAGTCGATGCCGATCTTTTGCTTGATCAGAGCATTGGATTCATTGATAACTACTGGGATTAAGAAGTCGATTCAAACCGCGAATACTTCGCTTATATATACAGTTCCTTTACTCCGCGTCCCCGAATGCAATAAACCCTTGGGGAAGGTAATTCAAAGGGGCGTGCTAGTTTATTCTAAGTTCAATTTGAGGGATCTATAAGTTTTCCCTGAGGGTGAATGATTGTAAGTTAAAACAACTTTCCCAAGGGTTATAACAGAAGTCTAAAAGTATTAAGGGAATCTATCGAAGGAATGAGGTTCTATTCCAACCAAATCTAACCTACTATTCCTCAGCATATACAAGCTTTACACTACTTAATATAACTAGTAGAATAGTCTATAACTTACTAGCGGTAATCCAAAGTCTAAGCTTATACGCTAGATGGTTTCATACCATTTCTACTACAGGAAATCGTTCTATAGCTTAGGGTCAAGATTATCTAATTGAAATTGGATTTCCTATATCGTCAGATCTTTCAAATCTAGGAGTACTAACTCTAGGTCTAAAACTCTAGATGTCCTAGCACTAGATGGTCACTATTTATGGACTAACCTACCGTATTTGGTCTCGCCCGATGGTAACGCGGAGAGGTCGAGAAAATGGCTAAAACTAACTCAAAAAGAGCTATGAAAAATTGATTAAATGGAAGAAAGGGCTAACCTAATGGCTTCCCACGGATCTAGGTCTAAGAGAGGAGGGAAAGGAGAGCTTGGGGGGTCACTTTGTGAAGGAGGGGCGAGTTTTAGGGGGTTTTACACGATCGACCGTACACCAAGAGGTCACAGTACACCCCAAACTCAGTTGGCCCGACTGGCCCGCCCGGCCGAGCCCGGTGGTCGGTGAGGTCCTCCCCACTCCCTCCCTTAGGTCCAAAATGATGTGGGTTCCCCTAAAACTGCCCCGATTGGGCCCTACCTCCGTTTTGAGCCTATTCGGGCTAGTTTGGATCATTTCTGAAGTATAATCGCCTTTAGCGATTACTAGAGGCTGGGATAGGATCAATAGGGGTCTAGACCCATCGATAGATGGTCTAGGAGAGATTTAGGGTCCTTGTGTGTGATCAGGAGTGTGTACGGACTCGATCTCGGTGATCGTTTTCAGTAAACTTTCGTCGACAAACAAACCAGGGGTCCTAAACTTGTTTCTATATTGTTCTCGCACCCTCCTACACTAAATTGGTGTCAGCGTACGGTGTGTGACCATAAATGAGGTCCAGTTTATTCCAAATCATGCTCTGATACCATCTGTAACGCCTCGAAAATTGGGAGTCGGGTAGTAACCCAACTCCCGAGTTCCAGAACATCACTTATGTAACATTTTCAATGATGGATGAATGCCGATGGTAATAGTACATAAAACATGAGGTGGATTAAGCCAAAACATCATATCATACTCCAGAGACAGTTAAATTAGCAAGCGGAAGAATGTGATAGATACATAAAATATATAAACTGTTGTAAGTCTCCAGTGTGTGAACATGTTACCAGGTTAACTAAATACATATATACTCCAAAATAGAAAGAAGAAAATATACATGGGTGTGTAAATAAAAGACAAAATACCAAGTGTATTGGCATCTAATCAGTAACCCTATAACCCTGTCAATCAGAACCTGCATATAGGAGGGATCCTCCTCATCATCATCAAGTCCGGCTCTGCTTCACAAGCATCGTCATCATCTGAAACTAAAATAGGGACCGATTGGTGTGTGCAACACCATCCCGTAACGTGGGAGTGAGTAGCTAACTCAGTGGAATCATATAGCAAAGGTTAACATGTTATCAAATCAATCAATCGATAATGGTAAAGCAAGCAATCAAACATTCATAAACACTGTGATTAATGTAAGAATGAAATGACATGATGGATGCCCTCACCGACATACTCCCTCATGCGACACCATCTTACGTCCGCGGCATGCTTTCTTCCCTCAGTGCTCCACATCTTCCAGGCACATGCAGTGCGATATGAATATGATTACCGAGTTGTTATTAGTCCTTTTTCATGCTGCAGGTTTGGGAAACTAGGGTACTTCCCTTATATCATTCCCAACAAGGATTCTGTCTAGGGTCGTCACTCCTAGTAGTCTCATACGATGATATATTTCTAGGTCGCTGCAAGGGCTGTCAGGGCTATTGCACGCACTCATTGTTCCACTCCCCCATTACTTTATAAATACAGGCCTAGTTGTACTCTTGTCACTACGGAAGGGTCATCGCCTCACGTAGACTCAAAGTACGTTCAAGGTCACTACAAAGGGTTGTCAGGGCTATTGCTCGCACTCGTTGCACCGCTCTCCCATCACCTTATCAGTGTAGGCTGACAGCAAGAATATAGTGTCCCATGCCACTATAATATGCTCACGAGTCTGGGTTGCTTATTGGTCACTGCGGGGAGGTTTATGACCCCAGCGTAGGCCGACAGCTCGACCATGGTGTCCCATACCACCATGCCCAGCTCATGAGTCTTAATGGATCGAGGTACCATGGTTATCAGGGTTATCATTGGTAAGTTTAGTACCCTAGGTTCAAGCAGTTATGAAGCATATAAGGTGAACATACAACGGTCAATCGGGTTACTTGATGAGTCCGACTAGCACGAGCACACATTGAATCAACCGACATGACGTGTGGCCTAACCACTGTCGACGACTCTAGTACAACTCGGTTTCATCACACCCATCCTTCGTGGTGAATAGAATCCAACCACAAATCCTAATCTGTTACCGACTTCCTGGACTAGAGTATAGCCCCAAACACTTGTAATCTAAATCAATTATTATAAGAGAGAGAGAATTGAAATACAAGAAATTTCAGCATGTTATCAGCATGTTATAACATACATCATAAGCAGCTAACCATACACAAGTACTTCACACATAAGGTAATCAATTGAAATGCCACAAGCATGGAGAAAATCATGTACATCATCAAATTAGTTGAGAATCCAGTCTCAACGCTAATCTACAACACCATTTACTCAATACTTACTAATACATACATTTATACAAATACTTAGACTACTCAACTCCAACGTACTTAACGTATGTTGATTTCAACATATAATATGACAGATCCTTATATCAAGGAGTTGTCTAATACACAACAATCATGTTCTTACATTCAAAACATATGGCAGGCATAAATCATATTGATTTAGGCATTTCAACAAACACTTAGTCTACACACATTAGTCTACATAGCATATGTCGGCTAATATGTGCATTAGGGCAAATCTCTTCGCCAAACAGATCATACACGTATAACTAGTATAGGTACATGGTAAATACTCATGGCAATTATATCAGCAAAATATGTACGCATACAGTATTTCTTACAAATACCTAAAATATCCTAAATCTCATATTCTTGGTACGTATTCGAAATGAAAAATGGACGGCATGTTCTACATGTCAAACAACATCCTTATCAGCAATCTACCATTAAACGACATTGAAAGCTTTGAAAAAAAGTAATCTAAGCGTCTAAAATCCACACCTTAAACCAAAAATTGCAAAACGGAGTTGATTCAGACGATAAGTCTTCGTCAACGGCAGATACGCTACCTATGGCAAGAAACAGGTTAGCTAGAACTCTTCTACAACTAGTCTAAGCTTCAAATCAAGTTAGGGTTTAGGTTTTCTTACCTAAGAACGGAGTTGGAATCGTGGAGCAGCAGGGAAGAATCCCAGGAAGAATCACTAGCTTCTCCCTCACTTCCTCTCTCTTTTTTCTCTTCTCTCTCCTAGGATTTTTATAAATTCGTATGGGTTAGAAAGCTAAGGGTTTAAGGCCCTTTTATAAGCCAAAACATGACCAAAATAGACTTTAAGTCAAGGTATACTTGGGTTATAGCCAAATCGGGTCATTCCCGATCCAAAAGAACATTTCTGGAGGTCCCCTGACTGAATGCGGTCGGACTTAAGCTTGTGGATGCTGGATCCTGATCACATTACGCTTTCAGTTCGATAGGGTTTTCAGATCGCACGTGGCGGACCAGTTTCAGTTCAGCGGTCGTTGAGACTCGATCGAGGATTCCAAGTACACTGACTTGAGTGGGAAATGTTCCCTGATCCGAGGGTGTATTTGGGTCAGATTCCAACGGTCTGAATGCTTATACTTAACCCACAAGCGACAAGTGCCAGATTTATTTAAATCACATTTAATTTATAAAGAATTTCACTCTTTCTCACACTCCCTGCTCCAGGCTCAATGAAATAGCCTCAGAACATCAGTTGGGCTTGATTTTCGGGGTGGTAGTCAAGTCCAACTACGCGGTCATAATGGTCTAAGTTCATTGCTATCAGACTCATGATGCACGGTCTAGATCCAATACAAAGTTTCAAAGAGTTCCTGAGAACAAAGAGGTTTAGAGTTTGATCCTGGATTTCAGGGTAATATAGCGTCAATGATTCTATAGGTTTTGGGTCTTACAGATCGTATTTAAAGTGGTTGGTGCTAATTTTACAGGAAATCCAGTGTAGCACTGGCTAATTCACTTTAAATTTCTAAAGAATTTCGTTGTAAATGATTTCTTTGGCTTTGGAATTGGGTTCTGAGAGGTTACTAAAGTATTATGGTTGACCCATTACCTAAGGACGTCTAACCCCAGGTTGGAAAAAATTCGAGGTGTTATATTTGAAGATTTTTAGATTTTTCTAGTTGTCGTACGACCAATCCTGGACATCCTACGACCATTCCTATGAGCTGTATGACTCGTCCTTCGACCAGTCTTAGCCCTACGACTCAAACTCCAGTAACTAAATTAGGGGTCCTACGACCGGTCGTGGGTGTCGTAGGTGGCCCACAACCGGTCATAGGCTACCTAAGACCAGTCGTGGAACAGCTAATTCTTATCCTGCGAAAATCTTTAAAAATCTTTGAAGCTACGACCAGTCCTAGGATCCTAAGACCAGTCGTAGATGGGATTTTTCAGGATATAAATAGAGAACGAACTTCAGAGTTTTATAATTCAATTCAACTCTATCCAAGCATTCTTTAGGCTATTCTCTGAGATAAGTTTGTGTTGTTTTTAAGCTACTTTGTGCTCATTTAATATTCCTTTTGCTAGCTTGTTTATTATTTGATTTTGATCTACATTTCAATCTTATTTGAAAAGGGGAATTTGTGATATTCCTTCTTCTTGCATTCAAAATCAAATAGAACTAGCCCTTTTGATTTAAAATCAATTAGACTTAGAACCATTCTTAAAGTGAGTATTAGACTTTGAATGTTGAATCGAACTTCTACTCCGATTTGTTCTACCGGGCTACTTCAAAAGGAGATTCAGGTATTTAACATTTGTGTAATTTACTTTCTTTGGTTTTGTTTGAGATTTGACAGAAAAACCTCATTGTTTTGGTTATCTAAGAAGAGCTAGAAAACTCAGATTGTGTGGGTTTTTAGATTGTGTAAGCCCGAGATAAAAAGACACAATTGTGAAGGTTTTAGGTGAACCTGTGAAACCTATTTTGATAGTGCATGCTAATATCCCTTGTGTGCGGATATTAGGAGTGGAGTAGCATTTTGTGTGGCTGTTGGATAACAGTTGGTGTACACACAGGCGAACCACTATATATCATTGCGTTGTGGATGTGCTTTATTCTTTCATTCCTTCATTCAGTTTTGAGGATTGTGTCTGTGGATGAATGTTGTAATCATTTTATTTTCAAGCAAGTGTGGGGAATGTTGTAATAACTTAGGATTTATTTCTGCAAGTTATTTTGGTTGCCTTGCTTTTTATTTGTCATTGGTTTGTGATACAAAGGACGTTCTAGAAATAAGGTTTTCCTACCTTAAACCTTTGGTTTTGGTGTAAGGTTATCTTTAGAACTAATATAGTATCATTCTCTTAAATCTAGTTTATTGAGATTGATTTTTAATTCAGCATTGTGCTTTATTCCTTTTATTATTTCACTGTTTTTAGTTTTATTTGGCATTGCCCTATTCAACCCCCCCCCCCCCCCCCCCCTCTAGGGCATATAGCTTGGCCCTTTCAAGTGGTATCAGAGCCTAATAGCTCGTGCTTATTGTTTATTTATTGGATTTATTTCCTGAGCTAACGATCTAAGCTATATTAAGATGTCAAATTTTGATAGCCTATCAGTCACTAGGCCACCACCTTTTAATGGCACAAACTATGCCTATTGGAAAGCCAGAATGAGGACCTTCCTCAAATCCATGGATGAAAGTGTGTGGCTGGCCACAGTGAATGAATGAAACCCTCCTATTAGTGAAGTAACTAATGACGATGGTTCAAAATCAATGAAAGTAACGGCTTATTTTCTTTGTACCACACTTCAGAAAAGTGAGAGTAGTGCCAATGCAAAAGCACTAAATGCAATTGCTTGTGCATTATCACCAGATGAATTTAAAAGAATCATCTCTTGTGAAAATGCAAAACAAGCATGGGATGTATTAGAAATGACACACAAGGGTACATCTATTGTCATGAAATATAAAGTCCAACTCCTCACAACTAAATTTGAAGAAATTCATATGGAGGAGAATGAGATGTTTATGGACTTCTACACTAGATTGAATGACATTGTGAACTCTATGTGGGGTCTTGGTGATAGAATCCCAAAAAGTAAAGTGTGCACAAAGATACTACGCTCACTTCCTGAACAGTTCAATTCTAAAGCGACCGCGATTCAGGAACTTCGTGATACGGATACCATGAGGGTTGAGGAACTAGTTGGTTCACTTCAAACCTATGAATTGTCCTTTAAAGCTCCTAAAGGAAAATCAATTGCTCTCAAATCATCTAAAAATGTTTCTCAAGAGAGCACTTCAGACTTAGAAAATTCTGAAGATGATATGGTGCTTTTAGCAAAAAAGTTTTACAAAATTTTCGAAAGCAAGAAAAAAGTTAATTTTCAAAAGTCAAATGATAAGAGACGATCTAAACCTAGAGCTCAAAAATCTTTGAAAGATAGTCAATGTTACAACTGTCAAGAGTATGGGCACTTAGCTAACAAATGTCTTAAAAAGGACAAATCAAAAAAGAAAAGCATGATGGCTACTTAGGATGAATCCTCTGATTCAGAATCCTCTTCTAAATTAGAATATTCTGAAACCGAGTCGGGCAAAGATGTTAAAGCCCTTATGACTCTAGCCAAGATCACTTTTTTCGATAATGATGATATATCTAGTGAAGAAAATCTGAATAGTGATTGCGATAATGAAGATGATCTTCAGGATGCTTATAATGCCCCTTTACAAGGAGAGTTGTAAAATTGTCGTCAAGCTTAAATCACAAAAAGAAAAATTTTCTAAACTTAAGGAAGAGTATGAGTGTCTTGTTTTAGAAAAGTCTCATATTTTCGATTCTTTTGAAAAGACCAAAGGTGATTTAGATTTCAAAACCTTCAAATTTGAAGATTTGATATCCGAAAATGAGAAACTCAAAAAAGAGGTAGCTTCTCTTCTGAGTTTGAAAGACACAAGGAGATATGCCCAAAGTGATCCTAAATTGGAAAAATTATTGTCCGGATCAAGAAAATGTGACGATCAATCCGGTTTGACTATGATAAGAATACATCTCCTAAACAAAAGAACATTGCTCCTAAATTTGTAAAAGGAGAGTCTTCAATCTCAAAAGAAAAGAATACTTATCAAGGCTTTTCAAAAAATTCAAGAATTTTTTAAAAACCTAAAGGTAGCCATGTCAACTTTGATTTTCAAAATCGAAATCCATTGGCTAAAAAAATAATTGATCTACTCAAGGAGCTATTAAAGTCTAACTCTATAGGTCTCTCCTATAACAACAAACAGAAAAGGACCATCTATACTCCTAAACCCAAAACAGTTTTGAAATGGGTTCCTAAAGTTACTTGCTTGGTTTCTCACACTGCTTTCAAAGCTACAAGCCATTCAAAGTGGTACCTAGATAGTGGTTGCTCCAGGCATATGACAGGTGACAAGGCTTTATTCATCGATTTAAAAGATATGACTTACGGGTCAGTCACATTTGGTGATAGAAGCAATTGCAAGATCATTGGCCAAGGTACGGTTCAGCTTTATAACCTTCCCTTATTTAAGAATGTTTTATATGTTGAGGGCTTGAAACACAACCTACTAAGCATTTCTCAGATATGTGATAACAACCATAGTGTGAAGTTTTCTAATCAAGGTTATGAGATACTTAATAAAAAGGGTTCTGTTATATTAACTGGTCGCAGAACTTCTGAAAACTGCTATATCGTTAGTGATGCAAGCTCATCTGCTCAATCGTGTTACATGGTCCATACCGATGAGACTGAATTATGACATAAACACTTTGGACATGTACACTACCGAAACTTATTTAGATTGAGAAAAAGAGAACTAATTAGAGGTCTACCCAAATTACAAAAAGTAGACAAAATATGTGGTGAATGCCAGTTGGGCAAACAGAGTAGGAGCTCTCACAAGAAAGTGAACTCCAATACCACATCTAGACCACTCGAGCTTCTCCACATGGATCTTATTGGACCAACCAGAACGAAGAGTCGAGGAGGTAAAAAATACATCTTGGTTATCGTAGATGACTATACCAGATTCACTTAGGTATCATTCTTAAAAGACAAAACTGAAACCCTGGATAAAGTAAAAAATGTCATTAAACGAATCCAAAATGAGAAAGGTTCTTATGTTAATAAGATCCGTAGTGATCATGGATCTGAATTCAAAAACAGTAGTTTTGAGAAATTTTGTAGCGATCAGGAAATATCTCATGAATTCTCTATGCCCAAAACACCGCAAAAAAATGGTATAGTTGAAAGAATAAATAGAGTGCTTCAGGATATGGCTAATGTTATATTGAATAGCATGAAGCTCTCTAGAAATCTTTGGGCTGAAGCAGTTAATACCCCATGTTATATTATTAATCGGGTTTATACCAGTAAATCTGATAATAAGACTGCTTATGAATTATGGTTTGAAAAGAAACCTACTATTAAATACTTTTATGTTTTTGGCAGTAAGTGTTATATTTTACGTGATCATGAAAATTTGAGAAAGTTTGATATGAAGAGTGATGAAGGTAGTTTTCTTAGTTATTCTTTGAACAGTCGAGCTTATAGGGTTCTAAATATGAGAACTGGTGTGATTCAAGAGTCCATCAATGTGGTTAGTGATGATCATTTGAATACACCGACTCTGAGTTCAGATGATGATGAAGCTCTTATTATCGACAATCAAGATACCTCATCAAGTCAAAAAGAGTTTGAACCAAGGACTGTCAAAGATCATCCAACCAATCAAATTCTTGAAAACCCTCTCACTGGAGTTCGTACTCGCAAACAACTTGAGAACATGTGTAATTATGTTTGTTTTACATCCCAAATAGAACCGGTCAATGTGAAAGAAGCACTTTCCGACAAAAATTGGATAGTTGTTATGCAGGATGAACTTAATCAATTTGTTCATAATGATGTCTGATATCTTATTCCTAGACCTAAAGATAAATACATTATTGGAACAAAATGGATATTTAAAAATAAGTCTGATGAACTTGGAAATATAATGCGAAATAAGGCTAGACTGGTTGTACAAGGGTACACGCAGATTGAAGGCATCAATTACAATGAAACCTTTGTTCCAGTCGCTCGCCTTGAATCAATCAGGCTTTTTATTTCCATCACATGCTTTAAAAAATTTAAGATTTATCAGATGAATGTAAAGAGTGCCTTCTTGAATGGCGATTTACAAGAAGAGGTGTATGTTGAACAACCTTCAGGGTTTGAAGACCCCAAGTTATCTGACCATGTATTTCGACTTAAAAAGGCTCTCTATGGTCTGAAACAAGCGTCCAAGGCATGGTATGAAAAATTGACTAAATTCTTACTTAGTCATAGTTTTCAAGTAGGAAGTGTTGATAAGACGCTCTTTGTTAAGAAACATAACAATGATATTTTGATGGTTCAAATTTATGTTGATGATATTATTTATGGATCAACTTGCTTTAACATGTCTATTGAGTTTTCAGAGTTAATAAAATCAAGGTTCTAAATGAGCATGGTTGGTGAACTAAACTACTTCCTAGGGTTGCAAGTAAAACAACAACCTGATGGAATTTTCATTTTTCAGACCAAATATGCTTCAAACTTGGTTAAAAGATTTGGATATGAGAATGGTAAGAACTTTGATACTCCTATGAGTACAACGTTAAGACTTTCAAAGGACTCTGTAGGTAAAGATATAGATCCTAAACTATATCGTAGTATGATTGGTATTTTGTTGTATCTAACTGCTAGTAGACCTGATATCACGTTAAATGTTGGTATTTGTGCAAGATATCAGTCTAATCCTAAGGAATCACATCTTAATGCTTTTAAACGGATTATTAGATATGTCGCAAGTTCTATAAATCTGGGAATTTGGTATCCTTTTGATACTAGTGTTCAATTAGCCGGGTACTCAGATGCTGATTGGGCCGGTAATATCGATGATAGAAAATCAACCAGTGGTGGTTGTTTTTACATTGCTTAGTTTCTTGGTTCAGTAAAAAGCAAAGCTCAATATCTCTCTCCACTGCTGAGACTGAGTATATTGCAGCTGGATATGCATGTACTCAACTAGTTTGGATGAAACGCATGCTCAGCGATTATGGAATTAATCAAGATTTAATGATCTTACATTGTGATAATTGCAGTGCTATAAATATTTTTAAAAATTCAATCCAGCATTCACGTACTAAGCACATTGACATTAGGTATCATTACATTCGTGAGTTGGTTGAAGAAAAAGTTATTTCCTTGGAATATATATCAATCAAAAATTAACTTGCTGATATATTTACTAAACTGCTCGACAAAAGTAGGTTTTATAAATTGAAATTTGATCTTAGTATGTGCATTTTACATTAAGTATTCTTGCTTGCAAGTATCATAGTGTATTATATTTAGTATTATTTATATTTTAATTTTAATTTTTTTCATTAAAATTGTATTTTTGGTCGATACTCGACCGGTCGTAGCTGTACACGACCAGTCATGGTATGACCGGTCATGAACTGCACTCGACCGGTCGTGGAGCTCGTGAACATGATATAATTTGGAGAAAATCCCCTTCTTCTTCATTTTCACTCCGACCTACGACGAGTCGTGGCTCGACCAGTCATAGGATTTCTTATTTTTCTTCAAGGTGAGTCTTATTTCATCATATTTCATAAATATTCATGCTCTTTATGCTTTAATTTGATCATTGTGTAGCTAGATTTCATCTTTTTATTGGGTTTTTTAAGGGTTTCTTCTCAAATTATTGATCTAGAGAAAACTCATCCTTCTTTTTGTGCATTTCTCTTGCTCTTTTTATATCTTGTTAAAGATGGATGTTAGAGGGAAGAAAAAAACATCCCATGGTCCATCCTCATCTAGATCTACACCGATAACAAAATGGCACCTTCGGTCACCCGAAGATGATCCTCAAGATGTACAGGATTTGCGTGTCCGTAATGTTATCGTTAAGCATACCACTGATCTCAACACATTGCTCCATATGGTATTGTCCCTCTCCTTGAATCTGTTGGCTGGACTAACATTTTTTTTTGGGGTGGGCCTGCATACCAGTCTATTGTCCAATCAATGGTTACATGCATCTCAAAATTTTTTCTTGATAATTTAACTTTTTCAATTGATACTAGAGAAGGGAAATTTGAAGTAGACCATCATTTGATATCGGGTATTATGGATATACCCGTTAATGATGAAGGTGTACCGATTCATACTCTATACGAAAAACCATCTGAATCGGAAAAACGTATGTTGACAAGAGATTTATGCAAAATTGATGCACAATGGACACACAAAGGGAATGCGCTCCCTTCAAAGTATCTATTACCTAGATATAGAGTGTTACATCATTTTTTCATTTCAAATCTGTATCCTCAGTCCGGTAATAAAATCAAGTTGACTTCTTTCATGGTTCGTGTGTTGCATTCTATTGCTTCTGGTACCATGGTCTGTCTTCCTTCTTTGATTTGTCATTTTATCATTCAGTTTTGTCTCCATCTGGGTCATAGTGATATTCTGTTTGGTTATCTTATGACTGTTTTAGCCACTCACATGCTTGTCGATAAACCTATTAATGAGGCACTCATTCATCATCTTATTTTCAACAATTTCAATATTAATAAGATGAAGCTGGATTTGCTTCCTGGCTAAGTAGATGAAGGTGGTGTTGGTCTTGATGGTGGTGAAGCCGAAAATGAAAGGGAAGCTAGAGATCTTCCTCAATAGGATATTAATATGGATGAGATATTTGATGATATAAAAACTGATTCGCCAAATGATCCTGATTATGATCCATCTAGTCATGATGCATGGCTTCCTGCATTGGAGGAGAAGGTTGATAACATGAGTATAGCCCATGATATGCAGTTTAAATATATGTAAAAATATCTTCGTCGTATTAATAGGGGCTTACACCAGATTGATTCTACTATCCCTGTTCCCTCCTCTGGATCTGATTAGGCGAATTATCTTTTAGATTGTATAACTCTATCTTATCTTTTATTTTAGATATTATATTAACTTTATTATGACTTGATGATTCTGGTTTATATTTTGAAATATGCTATGTCCTTCCATATTTCTTTCTCATTATCTTCTTATTATTACTCTCTATGTTGTTGTGACTTTCCTATTATGCCTTTCCCTTGTCATTTTGTGACAAAAGGGGGGAGTAGTATGGTAAAGTGGAGTAGTAGTATGGATAGGGGGAGTAATTTGTTTGAATTGATTGATTGAGAAGGATATGTGGATTGAGTATATAGAAGTATTGATGTTGTTTATTATTTACATGAGCAGTATTTGTATTACTCAGGGGGAGTAGAGTAATTTGTGATTTTATGGCTCATGATTCCTTATTATCTTTTATGCTATGTGTTTTGTCACAAATTTCATAAAGGGGGAGATTGTAAGTGCTATGATTTCATATCCCTTTGGTTGTCAAATTTTGTGGACCAAAACCTATATCTATGTCTTGTATATCTTGTGTTTCATGGTTGAGACTATTCATTGCTTCAAAACATCATATTTCAAGACAAGAACTTAAATGAAGAAAGTTTCAAGTCATGGATGAAGAATTCAAGAGTAGAAGTCTCCAAGTATGCATGTTCAAGATTCAATCAAGTACAAGTATTGTAGAAGACTTTGTCAACTCAAGAAAGGATTAAGCTCGAGAAGGCCTACTACAAGATTCGTATATTCTCAAGCTTCTCTTAAGGGTCATCTGAGTGTACAGACTATCAATGTCCATCTCACTTTTAAGGTTTGTTTGACCTTAGACTGACCTTAGGATGGGCTTTACTGTAGGTCATTCTGGATACATAATTCGTATATTTTAATATACTTGTTTGGGTTGTTCTAAGATCAATCCTAGGGACTTCAAGACCAGTCCTAACTCTGCTACGACCAGTCTTAAGATTTTCAGGACCAGTCCTAGGTTGTTGAAGATTTTTGAATTTTTCCGGTTGTCCTATGACTAGTCCTGGACATCCTACGACCAATCCTTTGAGCTGTACGACTCGTCCTTCGACCAGTCTTAGCCCTATACTCAAACTCCAGCAACTAAATTGGGGGTCCTATGATCGGTCGTAGG
The DNA here is from genome assembly GCA_037074715.1 of Magnolia kwangsiensis. Taxonomy (NCBI): domain Eukaryota; kingdom Viridiplantae; phylum Streptophyta; class Magnoliopsida; order Magnoliales; family Magnoliaceae; genus Magnolia; species Magnolia kwangsiensis. The sequence goes on along the minus strand of CM073572.1, from coordinate 83,622,112 downwards.
TGACCCACGACCAGTCGTAGGTGGCCCACGACCGGTCATAGTCTACCTAAGACCAGCCGTGGAACAGCTAATTCTTATCCCGTGAAAATCTTTAAAAATCTTTGAAGCTACGACCAATCCTAGGATACTAAGACCAATCGTAGATGGAATTTTTCAGGCTATAAATAGAGCACGAACTTCAGAGTTTTATAATTCAATTCAACTCTATTCAAGAATTCTTTAGGCTATTCTCTGAGATACGTTTGTGTTGTTTTTAAGCTACTTTGTGCTCATTTAATATTCCTTTTGCTAACTTATTTATTATTTGATTTTGATCTACATTCCAATCTTATTTGAAAAGGAAAATTTGTGATATTCCTTCTTCTTGAATTGAAAATCAAATAGAACTAGCCCTTTTGATTTAAAATCAATTAGACTTAGAACCATTCTTAAAGTGAGTATTGGACTTTGAACGTTGAATCGAACTTCTACTCCGATTCGTTCTACCGGGCTACTTCAAAAGGAGATTCAGGTATTTTACATTTGTGTAATTTACTTTCTTTGGTTTTATTTGAGATTTTCCAGAAAAATCTCATTATTTTGGTTATCTAAGGAGAGCCAGAAAACTCAGATTGTGTGGGTTTTTGAATTGTGTAAGCCCGAGATAAAAAGACACAATTGTGAAGGTTTTAGGTGAACCTGTGAAACCTATTTTGATAGTGCATGCTAATATCCCTTGTGTGAGGATATTAGGAGTGGAGTAGCATTATGTGTGGCTATTGGATAACAGTTGGTGTACACACAGGCAAACCACTATATATCGTTGTGTTGTGGATGTGCTTTATTTTTCATTCCTTCATTCAGTTTTGTGTATTGTGTTTGTGGATGAATGTTGTAATCATTTTATTTTCAAGCAAGTGTTGGGAATGTTGTAATAACTTAGGATTTATTTTTGAAAGTTATTTTGGTTACCTTACTTTTTATTTGTCATTGGTTTGTGATACAAAGGACGTTCTAGAAATAAGGTTGTCCTACCTTAAACCTTTGGTTTTTGGTGTAAGGTTGTCCTTAGAATTGATATAGTATCATTCTTTTAAATCTAGTATATTGAGATTGATTTTTAATTCAGCATTGTGCTTTATTCCTTCTATTATTCCGCTGTTTTTAGTTTTATTTGGCATTGCCCTATTCACCCCCCCCCCCCCCCCCCCCCCCTCTAGGGCATATAGCTAGGCCCTTTCAAGTAGATAACGTTCTAAAATGATCTCTAATATAAATAAAAGGTGTAGAGGGTGAGGCCCACCATGGTATATATATGAGGTCATTTGATTAGGCCCATCTTGATGTAATAGTGGCCCGCTGTTGAGGCCCACTTGGAATACATATATAAATCCCATTATTGAGGCCCATCTTAATGTATTTGTGGCCCGTCCATTGAGACCCACCTTGTTATATAGGAGGCCCATGTGATGTGGCCCATGGGCAAGGCTCAATGTGATGTATTCGAGGCCCATGGACAAGGCCCAATGTGATGTATTCGAGGCTCATGGGCAAGGCCCAACGTGATGTATTCGAGGCCCATGGACAAGGCCCAATGTGGTGTATTTGAGGCACGTGAGCAAGGCCCAATGTGATATATCCGAGACCGGTGGGCGAGACTCATTGTGATATATTTCTGGCCCATTTGTAAGGCCCATGTGGTGCTGCCCATTTATCTAAGGCCCATGGGTCGGGGCCCAATGGGATGTTCTTAGGGTCTATTGTAATTTGTGATTATTCCATGGTTGTGTAATGATGTCTATGATGGGTCATGCCTTGGGAGAAATGTTGGTTTAACGTCCACATTGCAAGTATAATGTTGGTTAAACGTCCGCATATGACTCTCCCTAGGGCCCATTGATAAGCCCATATTAGTTGTGTGTAGATCGTCCAGGCCCATCTGCATTGTAAGGATAGTTCATCACTTTATAACATGCCTAGTATAATTCCATGATCCATGACCATATGCATCATATGTATGCTTGATATGAGTAGTGACTGATCATAGCATATGCCATTGGGTAGACCATTTACGGGACTCGTTATGAAATGGAGTGCCCCACATCATCGCGCTATATACGCTGGATTGCTGCAGGATTTGACGGTGTGATTCATGCATCTCGCATTTGTGTATCATGATCATTGCACACCCTAGCGACATCAGGGCTATGACCTTCACAGGCACATCATGGATGGCTAGATGGGACATCAAAAATTATTGGTTCTAGCACTATGGGGCACGCAGGATGTCCTTGGGTGAAAATCTCAGAACCTCCGAGGCCAGGAGTAGCCCCAACGTCTAGACCGAGTGGAACATGAGCGCCCGAGTGCCGAATACCAGTAGGCCGCGTCTCCCACTGTGTCGTGATCGGTTGGGAGGGGGTGTGTCCTTATCCGCCAGAGGGAGGAGGCTATAAGCTAGGCTGAGTATGACCAGCTCGTAAATGGGTCCGTTATCGATGAGCCGGATAGGTATTGGCAGACTATTGGCTAGGCGGATAGTGAGGTCTCTTCCACTCGCAGGGCTGTGCATCTAGGGAGGAGGCAGTCGATGTGGAGTGTAATAGACCCCGGTGATTTCCCAGAGAGGAACCTACTAATATGTGGACTTGATATGAGGACTGACATGACATTATGACACCTCGTCACTATAGCACGTGTGGGCGGGCACACATGGGCGAACGCTGATGTGGGCGGGTGTGATGTGGATGGGGCTGAGGCATAGGCAAGCTACCACACTGGGCGAGCTACCAGCGGTTGGTAGGCTACTGTGCTGATAGGCCTAGGCAAGCTACCACACTGGGTGAGCTACCAGCGGTTGGTAGGCTACTGTGCTGATAGGCTACTGAGTAGGAGCTGCATACTCATTCATTTATCCATTGACTATCCACTCGGGCTGGTGGTGCACAACTATTTGTTACATATACCTTCACAATGGCTAAGATTTTAGTTGGGGCACGCGACTAATCTGAGATCAGGAGTTTACTACATTGTGTTTAACTATCCAAATCTAGGTATGGGACTGATTTGGGTAGAATTCCCTTGGATGGACCCCATAGCCTGCGATACTACGTACTATCATCCCGACTTCACATTCTAGCATGGCCATTTCATTCGCACCGAATAATACATTGCATCTGCAGTACTTAGCATTTTTGGTTACTATGTTGTTGCACGTATATGGCCTAGACGTACTTAGCAAGATTTACATATTACATTGTACCCTCGATATCTGACATTTGGCTCTCTGTGACTCCTCATCCACATAGTTGATTTGTCTAGCTAGTATTTCTGATATTGTATGATTTATGGGCTTATCATTATTTCTTCTTACACTAATATCGTATGATTCATGACCTTGTCATTTTTCCTGCTTATCTCAATGATGTATGATTTATGGACTTTACTGTATAATCGGCACTTACCTTACGCACACTTGCACCACCCTCTAAGCTTTTGTAAGCTTATGCACGATAGATGCGTGCAGGTGGCATTAGGTTGCAGCAACGTTGAGCTTGAAGCATGCAGCGGTTTTCAGGAGCTCTAATTTTGATATATGTATTTTCCTTTCAACATTATATTCAAGTGATTATATTAGTGGATATGTGATGATGATGTTGCCTTTATGATTTGGGTAAACTTGTGGTTATGCTTATTACAAGACAAAATGTACGTTGGAATATCCTCCTTGTAGGATCCCAGAATCAGAATCTGGCATATGTTGCGTTAGGAGCCGAGAATGGGGTACTACGGAGGCTGTCGACACCGGATTCGGCGATCGAGATTCTTGTGAATCTAATTTTTAGATTTGGGGCGTGAGACACCCCTTCGATCAACACCAGCTCATCCTTCTTTCTGGCCTCCCTCACCTCGTTTTAGGCCACCACAATGACCCATGGTACCTCCATCGGATCCCCCACAGCAGACTCGAGTTCATGCACTCACAACTGAGGCGCCCGAGACAGATTCAGCACTGACATCTTTTGAGGTTCCCACTCACATTCTAGGTATGCCTATCTTCTTATTGGTGGACACCGAGTCCACTATTTCGATCATCGCTTACGCTGCGATCAAGCGGCTAGGTTTGGTTATGACTCCTATGAAGGGAGTGAGACCCACTGCAGCTATAGGGACCACTTCAGATATCACTCAGACCTGTGAGTCTTGCTCAGTAGATTTGGGTAGCAGGACAGTGGTCGTCAACCTGATTGTCGCCCCACTGTGTCATTATGATGTTATATTCGGGATGGAATGGCTCAAGAAGATGAGAGCAAAGATTGATTGCGAGGCCAGAGTCGTGACAGCCTACAGACCTGAGGGCACGGTCTTTACATTTTCAGTTCAGGTTAGTTGGTCCTGTCATGTTAGCAACTACGCTTCTTTGTTAGAGAGTTCTGATGATCCAGCATTGGAAGTTATGCCTGTGGTTCGTGATTTTCTTAGGGTATTTGAGAAGATCCCGGGACTTCCTCCTCAGCATGAGATCAACTTTACTATCGATCTTGTGCCCGGTGCAACACCTATTTCCCTGCCGACGTATCGTATGCCTCCATGTGAGATGGAAGAACTGAGGAGATAGATTGATGTATTGCTTGAGGCATGTTTTATTCGATCGAGTGTGTCGCCTAGGGGTGCGCTTGTCTTGTTTGTGAAGAAGAAAGATAATTCCCTGTGGTTATGTATTGATTATCGCAGGCTAAATCAGGTGAAGTGAAGAACAAGTATCCCTTGCCCAGGATTGATGATCTGTTTAATTAGTTGAAGGGGGAACGTTATTTCTAAAAGATAGATTTACAGTCTGGGTATCATCAGTTGCGCGTCAAGGATGAGGACATGCAGAAGACTGCCTTCAGGACCAGCTTTGGTCATTACGAGTTCCTTGTGATGTCTTTTGGACTCACTAATGTTCCGGTCGTGTTCATGGATCTGATGAACAGAGTGTTTCGGCCATTTCTGTTCCGATTCGTCATCGTCTTTATCGATGACATTTTGATATACTCCATGAGTCGGGAAGAGCATAAGGAGCACCTGAGAGTGGTATTGAATACTCTTAAGGAGAATCAGCTTTTTACGCAGTATAAGAAGTGTAATTTCTGGAAGGAAGAAATCAAGTTCCTAGGACATGTAGTGTCTAAGGAATGTATTGTTGTTGACCTTGCTAAGGTAGATGCGGTTCAGGATTGGAAGCAGCCCGGTTCAGTTACTGTGGTGAGGAGTTTTCTTGGGCTGGCAGGTTACTATCGTTGATTCATTCGAGACTTTTTCAAGATTGTCAGACCGTTGTCTCAGTTGACACGAAAAGATTTGAAGTTTTCCTGGAATGAAAAGGCCGAAGCAGCTTTTCAGGAGCTGAAGGATAAGTTGACGTTCGCCCCTGTGCTAGTATTGCCAGAGCAAGGGGTTAAGTATATTATATATACTGATGCATCTCACATTAGTTTGGGTTGTGTCCTTATGCAGAAGGACAGGGTGATTGCTTATGCCTCGAGACAGTTGAGGAAACACGAGGAAAATTACCCTACTCACGACCTAGAGTTGGCAGCTGTCATTTTCACACTAAAGCTCTGGAGACATTACCTCTACGGAGAGGAGTTCAATCTCTTTTACGACCACAAGAGCCTTAGATATATATTCTCACAGCAAGACTTGAATATGAGGCAGCGTCGATGGATGGAAACCTTGAAGGACTTTAAGTTTAAGGTCACCTACCATTTGGGCAAGGCAAACCTTATGGCAGACACATTGAGCCGCAAGAAGACTATAGAGTCAGTGGCTCCGCTTATGATTGTAGAATAGGATATGGTGGAGTTTGTGCGAGACTTTGAGCAGAAACTCATGGTGGAAGAGAAGTATAAATTCGTCGCACATGTTCGTGTACAGCCCCTCATTGATGGCAGGATTATCGAGGCTCAGGCAGGCGATGAGCTTTTGGCAAAGATAAAGGAGCAGGTTAGTACAAATGAGGACTCTGAGTTGACTATTGGTACAGATGGGGTTACGTTATCGATGCCGCCTATGCATCCCAGACATCCCTGACTTGAGATGAGAGGTTCTTGAGTCAGCCCACAGTTTGAGGCTTGCGATGCATCCAGGTAGCATGAAGATGTATCAAAACATGAAAAGATTGTACTAGTGGGACAATATGAAGGTCCACATTACTGAGTTTGTATCCCATTGTCTCACGTGTCAACAAGTTAAGGCAGAGCATCGCCGACCTCCTGGATTGCTTCATTTCTATGGATTTTATTTTTGGACTGTCGAAGACGAGGAAGGGACATGACTCTATTTGGGTGATCATTGATAGGTTGACGAAGTCAGCTCATTTCATACCGATCAGAGTTACGAATTCTGTAGACGAGTTGGCTAGATTGCACATGAAGGAGATTATACGTCTGCATGGAGTTCCCTTCAAGATTGTGTCAGATCGAGACACGCGATTCACTTTTATCTTCTAGACTCATATCTAGGAAGTGATGGGAGTGAAGTTGAAGTTCAGTACCGCGTTCCATCCACAGACAGACGGGCAGACGGAGCGTGTAAATCAGGTGCTGGGAGATATCTTGCGAGCTTGTGTGTTGATTTCAAGGACAGTTGGGATGACTGTCTTCCTTATGCAGAGTTCGCGTATAACAATGCCTTTTAGGTGAGTATCGGTATGGCTCCCTATGAGGCACTGTATGGTCGCCCGTGTAGAGCATCGCATTTTTGGGTAGAAGTGGGTGAGAAGACTCTGATTGGCCCTGAGTTGGTTCAGGCGACCTTAGAGAAAAATGACATTATTAGTCATCGACTGTTCTCAGCATAGAGCAGGTAGAAGAGCTACGCCGATACGAGACGGCGACCACTTGAGTTTGATGTTGGGGACCATGTATTCCTTAAGGTTTCCCAAATGAAAGGAGTTCTTCGGTTTGGTAAGAAAGGGAAGCTCAGGCCGAGATTTATTGGCCCATTCTAAATACTTGATCGAGTGAGAGTAGTAGCTTATTGCCTTGCTTTGCCCACACCACTCGCAGGCGTACATAACGTATTTCATGTGTCCATGTTGAAGAAGTATGTTCCTGATCCTTCGCATATTATCAGATGGGAGCAGGTGCAGTTGAGCGAGGATGCCACTTATGAATTACGAAAGATGCGTATTTTGGATAGGAAGGAGCAGGTATTGCGTAGCAAGGTTATCCTACTTGTGAAGGTAGTGTGGACGCATCACAATGAAGAAGAGGTTACTTGGGAGACTGAAGCTGAGGTTAGGAAGAACTACCCTCAGATCCTTGAGGAGAATGAGAAGGTATGAATTTCGAGGATGAAATTTTCTTTTTAAGGGGGTAGATTGTAACGTCTTGGAAAAAATTGCACATAGACCCGAGTATCACCTTTCGCAAAAATCATTTCAAACCAAATCCTTTAGAAATTTAAGGTGAATTAACTAGCGCTAAACTAGATTACTTGTGAATTTAGCACCAACCACTTTAAATACGTTCTGTAAGACCCAAAACCTATAGAATTGTTAGCGCTACATTACCCTGAAATCTAGGATCCAACTCTAAACCCAGTTGCTCTCGAAAAAATTTAGAAACTTCGTATATCGGACCTGGACAGCACGTCGAAAGTTCGATAGCGATAAACTTAGACAGTTATGACCGCCTAGTTAGACTTGACTATCACCTCGAAAATCAAGCCCAAACGATGTCCTGAGACCATTTTCTTGAGTCCGGAGTGAAGAGTGTGAGAAAGTGAAGATTTTTAAGAAATTAAATAAGAATTTAAGTAATCTGAGTCAGGTCGCTTACACGTCATTTATAAGCGTTCTGACCGTCAGAATCTGACCCAAATTCACCCCCAGATCAGGGAAGGTGGCCCGCACATGCCTAAGTACTCGTGGCCCTGATCGAGTTTCGGTGACCGTTGAATTGAAGTTGGTCCACCACGGTCGATCTGAAAACCCGATCGGACTGAAAACTTAACTTGCTTAAGATCTAATATTAATGAGCTTAAGTCCGACCGCATTTAATAAGAGGACCTCCAGAAGTGTTCCGTTAGATCAGAAAGAGCCCGACTTGGTTATAACTTAAGTATACCTTGGCCCTAGGGCTATTTTCATCGATTTTGGGCTTCTATAAAGGCCTTTAACCCTCTCTTACAAGTCCCATACGAATTTCCAACCCTAGCTAATATAAGAGAGAGAAAAGAGAGAGAAAGTGAGTGTGAACTTGGTGTTTCATCTTGGGATTCTTCCCAGTTCCTCTACACATCAATCCATCGTATCTGAATTGTTATTCTGGAGATTCTAATTACATTTTTGGTAAGTTAATCAAACCCTAACCTATTTTGGAGCTTAGGATAGTTTAAGTGTTGTTGTAGCTAACATATTTCATGCCTTAGGTTGCCTATCCGCCGTTGACAAAGACTTATAGTCTAAATCATATTCATTTCACATTTTTCGGCTTAAGGTGCAGATTATATACGTTTAGGTTATGGTTTTCAAGACTTTCAATGTTAGATAATGATTTATTCTAGATGTGGACGCTATTACACATGCTAAATACGCTATCTGTTTTGATTTATGTATATGTATAACCTATGATGTAAATAGAGTATTTCAGGTATATGCTAGAATGTCTGTATGCGTATAAAATCTGACGTTATGATTGCCACGATTATTTGTCATTAGTACATGATTGTTATGTATGTGACAACTCCTTGGCGAAAGGATTTGCCCTAATATGTAATATGGCCGACATACGTGATGTATGTTGAATAGTGTAGTCTAAATGTTTGAATAAATGCTTGAATGAGTTAATATTCAGTAAAGTGTGATTTTTAAGGTTGTTGAGATATGATCTCAATTATCCTACTTGTGTGTATGATTCCCTCCATGGATTGTTTAGTCTAATTTATTCATGATAACTGTGTGTATGATTTCCTCCATGTACTGTATTTATGTTTAACTTTTATTTCATAACATGTTTATTTGAAAGTAGTATATGAAACAAATGTCTATTTTTGAGCATGTACGTGAATGAGACTATATTAAAGTCCAGATAGTCGGTAACAACCCTAAAACTGGTGGTTGGAATTATTTTCACCACGCAGGATGTGTTCGACGAATGCAAGTTGTATTTGGGATGTTCGACAGTGGTTAGGCCACACGGAGTGCTTATGCATTCCATGTCGATCAACTCAACGTGCGCTTGTCCTAGTTAGACTCGTCAAATAACCCGATTGACCGATGTATGTTCACAATGTTTGGACACTATTGTTTGAATCTAGGGTACCAAACTTACCTGTGCAATCCCGTTAACCTTGGTACCTCGATCCCCTAAGGCTCATGAGCCGGACATGGTGGTATGGGACACAGTGGTCGAGCTGTCAGCCTACGCTGGGGCGACAAGCCTCCCCGTAGTGACCAATGAGCAACCTAGACTCGTGAGCTGATTATGGTGGTATGGGACACTATATTCGTGCTGTCGGCCTACACTGATTGGTGATGAGCCCTCTGTAGTGACCTCGAGCATATCTTGACACTGCGGACAAGTGACGAGCCTTTTTGTAGTATCTAAGGTATATTAGGCCTGTATTGATTAATGACGAGCCCTTTACAGCAACCTAGAATAGTAATATCGTATGATATTTACTAGGACTAACGACCCTAGAATGGATCATTGTTTAGAAATTGATATAAGGGAGGTACCTTAGCTTCCCAATCCTGCTGTACGAAATGGACTAATAAGAACTTGATAATCATGCTCATAACATCGCACTGCATGTGCCATTGGCGTTGGTGTAAACCACAGTGGTAGTGATTCATGTCGCGATCATTAGATGATATCATAGGAGGGAGTTTGTGGTGAGGGCTTGCATCATTTCCTCATACCATTCTTGTATTAATAAGAGTATCTAGGACATATTTGATTGTACTGCTTTATCATTATTGCTTGATTGAATTGATAACATATTAACCTTTGTTGTATAGTTCCACTGAGTTGATCACTCACTCCCACATTCTGGGATGGTGCTTAAACACCAACCAGACTCTAACTTAGCTTCAGGTGATGGTGATGCCTGCGAGGCAGAACCGGAGTTCAATAAGGACGAGGAGGCATTCTTGTTCATGTAGTTCTCAAGCGGGTTCATGTGAGCCGTGTCCTGATTGGCGGGGATTCGAGGCTATGTTTGTAGTGATGTATCTCATTTTGTTATATGTATTTTGAGACATGAATTGTAACTATGACCTGGCAGAGCTTACATATCTTGGGGACTCATGTTGGTTTATAAATATATTTTAGTCTTCCGTTTGCATTTTCAGACTGTCCCTGAACTATGTTTGTTGTTTTGGCTTAATCTACTTCATGTTTTATGCACTAATACAAACAACATACATCCATCATTAAATATGCTGCATAAGTGATGTTTTGGAACTCGGGAGCTGAGTTATGCTCGACCCCCAATTTTTAGGGAATTACAATAAACTAGACCTGCGTTGAGGTGACGAGCCTCTTCGTAGCGACCTGGAACTACCCATCGTATGTGATTAACTAGGATTGACGACCTTAGATGAATTTTTATTTGGGTACATGATATAAAGGGAGGTACCTTAGCTTCCCAAACCTGCTATATGAATAAGTCTAATTAAGAACTTGGCTAACACGCACATGCACCGCATTGCATGTGCCTTTAGTGTTGGAGTTGAGCACAGTGCGAGTATTACATGCGAGACCGTGAGATGAAGTTGATGAGGGAGTACAGGCGAGAGCATGCATCATTATAGCATTTCATCCCTGAATTAATAAGAGTAGCTAGGACTGTTTGATCTATTACTTTATCATTACTGCTTGACTGAATTGATAAAATGTTAACCTTTACTTTATAGTTTCACTGAATTAGTTACTCATTCCCACCTGGGACGGTGTTTTAAATACCACCCAAACTCTAGTTTAGATGCAGGTGATGACGAGGTCTATACAACAGAGTTGGACTTCTTAAGGGAGGAGGAAGAGTTTTCCTGCATTCAACTATCGAGTAGATATATGTAGATCTCATACTAATGCGCAAGGACCACTGGGATACTTTTTTTGTTGAACACATTTACTTCCCGTATATTATACGGTTAGAAAAAATGTACATGTATATATTTAGCCCAATTTCATACTCATACTCTGAAATTTGTGAAACATTTTCATAATTAAATACTTATATTTTAGTCTTCTGCTTGCCAAATTACATTATCTCTAGAGTGTATAATCTCAATCATGTTTAATGCACTAATATGGACAACATTTAAACATCATTATCTATGTTACATAAGTGATGCGTTGGAACTCGGGAGTTGAGCTTCTGCTCGACTCCTGATTTTCAAGGCATTACAAGATGGTATCAGAGCATGATTTGGATTAAACTGGACCTAGGTTATGGTAACACGACACACTCTGACACACTCTGACTTAGGAAGGGGGCAATGGAATTTAGAGACAACATTAGGATCTCAATGTTTCACCGACAGGCGAGACAGAATAATGTAATTTAGTTCACAATGTATCTTCGATCATATGAATCAACCTAGGTCACCTCTAGGTCGTCAGTTGACGGGTTTAAGTCATTAGTTGACGAATTCCAAACCTGAAACGGATCCAAATGGCACGAATACGGGCTCATTTGACCATAAAAATAGACCCTAAGAAATTTAGAGTGGAGTAATGAGATAATTAGGACCTTGGGTATGAAGATTATATAAACCACAATGACCATCAAATGTTACGACATTTAGAGTTTTAGACCTAGAGTTGGTACTCCTAGATTTTAAAAGATCTGAAAGTATAGAAAATCTAATAAATTAATAACGTGAACCCTAGAACCTCCCTAGCTGATATGGTCATGTATGAAGTACTCAAGCGTAATTAAATTCAAGTTCGAGCAACTCAATTCTAATCAGACAACTTTTGACCCTAAGCTATAAAATAATATCTTGTATTAGAAATGGTATGAAATCATCTAGCGTATGAGCGTAGACTTTGGATTACAACTATTGGATTACCGCTACTCCTAAGTTAAGACTAGGCTACTGGTTATATTGAGGAATGTAAACGACTGATTATGCTAAGATAATTGAAAGATAAACTTAGTTAGTTGGCTTGATTAGGTTGGAGTGAGGCCTTATTCCTTCGTTGGATCCCCTTTATACTTATAACCTTCTTTAATAACTCTTAGGAAGGTTTTTTTAATTAGAAACTATTCCCGCTCAGAGAAGACTGATATATCCCTCAGATTGAACGCTAGGATAAATCAACATACTCCTTAGAATTGCCTTCTCAAGGACTTATTACAATCGGGAACACTGAGTAAAAGAACAATATATAAGCGGAATATTCGCGACCAATGAACTTAATGGTTTGATCAAGTAGAAGATCAGGATCAACTAGAATTAAGAACTAATACGACAAATTTTCTGTCAGAGACTAGGTAGAAGGTCTATGTATCCGACTCAGACCCACTACACAACTTTCCTTCCGTGTTGGCCCGACCACTTACAACCAAAAGTTTATTACTTCGTCTTTGAGAAGTGTTAAGAATATATAGTGAATAGAGATTTTTCTTTTTAGGCCTAAAAAATTCCTCAAATGGGTAACAGACAGTTAGGAATTAAGTCTCGAATCACAAACCATTCTAGCATACGTATCGTGCATATGAACATAGAAAGATAGTCTACTTGTTAATCTATTTTTTCCAAATTCCTTATGTACTAATAATGTATAGATTATCTTACAGTATTAAACTGGACATGATTAAAGGAGGTAAGTCAGGACCATGGCAAGAATTAGGCATCTTGCCACAAACTCACACCTATCCCTGGAATCAACCACAACACCCATAATTTCTAGCTCCTTTCTATAACCATAGGTATCAATGTCATAGTACACATCATCGATGGAAGGAAGACCAATGTAATGAGAGATCATTTCCCATTTCATGTAAAGGATAGGTACTAAATTATACCTTGTTCTGACATATGGGTCGAGACATAGATTCTCGAGTCTTGAAAGTAGAAATAATTTTTAAGGGGGGTAGAACATTATGAGCCCAATCTAATTAGGTCAGCTAATACATCCATTTGATCAAAGTGACGCAGTGGAAGCATGGTGGGCCCCCGTCCCACTGGCCTAGGATCGAAGGAAATTGATCTAAGATACACATAAGGTTAGGTCACTAAATAGGATTTGAATCTTCATTAGAATATTAATAATGAAGTCATTGAAGGAAAGAAATTAGGGATTAAGTGTTAAATCAAGTCATATTAAAGAATCGACATAACAATGAGTACAAGTTGAATTACGATAGCCGAGGTTAGTGTATCTACAAATGTGCTTGTTGGATACGAACCTAATCGAAGCCTTAGCCAATTTCAGGGAGAAAAAGTTTTATGGGAGGTAGATTAAAATGAGTCAGAATAGCATAAATAGTATATACCCTGCCACACATATAAACTTAAAATCAATAAAACTTAGGCAAATGAAATAATAAAAATTTTACTTATTACCCTTAGCCAATTTTGGGGACGAAATTATGTTTAAGGGGGGTAGATTGTAATGTCCCGAATTTTTTCCAACTTGGAGATGACGTCCTTAGGCAATGGGTCGATCATAACACCTTACTAACTTCTCAGAACTTAATCCCAAAGTTTAAAATCCCTTTTCAACCCATTTCCTTCAAAATCTCACCTTTCACTACCTTATTTTTCAAAATTTTCCAATTACTTTCATATTAGACACCAATCCTAAAGTTTAAATGATGAATAATAATAATAAAATTAAAATTTACTATAAATAGTGAATATATAAATAAATTTATTTTTTGACTATTAACCTTATGGAATCTCACAAAATAAATAGATTATTTGGATAGAGCAACTTATTCTACCCTAAAATCATATATTGCATGTTGAATAACTCAATTTGGTTTGCAAGATATGCTCATTTCAAACTTCACATGGTAGAATCACCACCAGACAGGACATCGAACAATGATGCCAATGCTGCAATGGTGAGGCCTCGCCGTCCAGCTGGCTGGGCGGGCCACAGCGAGCCAAGCGGCCCATTTTTTATCCCATTTTTCTACAATATTCATCCGACTTCAAAAAGTCATATCTCCCTCGTTATACTTCAATTTAGGTGATTCAAAAGTCAGATTGAAGCTTGTTATTTCATATAAAAATAAGTAAAAAAATATAATAAAATTTTTAATATAGTTAAATATAGGTCATTAGGACAACTGTCTAAAAATTATTAGTTTGGACAGCTGCTACTTCTAGAATTTTTAGAATTTTTCCACAATAAGAAATCTAATGAAATTTGGAAGAAACGAAGTGAACTTGATGATGAACTACTAAGAAAATAATTAAAATAATATACTAATTAAAGTGCCAAAAAGGGGCATAGAACTTCCCTAGGACCTTATTCTATCGTAATTAAGGTGAAATTTGATTAAGTACTAAATTAAACAATCGATTGATTTGACTTGAATCACTTTTTATACAAACTAGAAGACCTAAAATCATTAAAATCACTAAGTCAACATTAGTTAAAAACCTGGGAGCAATCTCAAAACCCAATTGCTCTCGGGAGAACATTGAAACTCTGTATCGGACTTGGACCGCGCGTCAAAAGTTTAATTAATGCAAAACTAAACGGTTATGACCACCTTACTAGGCTTGACAACCATTCTGAAAACCAGCTCCAAATAGTATCATAAAAAGAACAACTTGAGCCTAGAGTGAAGTGTGCGAGAAACGCGAATATCTTTAAGAAATGAACTTAAACTTAAGTGATTTGAGCTGTTTGCTTGCAGGACAAATTTAAGGCTTCCGACCGTTGGATTTTGACCCAACTACACGCTTGGATGAGGAAAATTTTTTTAACACATGTTAGTGTACTTTTGACCCTAATCGAGTAACAGTGAGCGTTGAACTGAAACAGGTCCTCCACGGTCGATCCATAAATCCGATTAGACCAAAATCTTAACATGGCCTAGATCTAATGTCAGGAAACTTTTCCCATACCGTATGCAGGAAATGGGCCTTCAGATGAGCTCTTTTGGATCGTAACAATCGACTTTTGGAAATAACCTAAGTATATCATGGCCCTAGGGTCATTACCCTCAGTTCTGTGCCTATATAAGGGCCTAAACCCATCCCATTTCTGTTCCATACGATTTTCTCCAAACTCTAGGAGAGAGAAGAGAGAAAAGGGGAGAAAAGAGTAGAGATCGAAGGGAGATCCTTAAAGTTTACTGCAGTAGTTCCTTCCTGCTACTCAACGTGTTGAATCGTCTCTACATCTAGTTACATTGTCGAATCAAATTTCAATTTGGATAAGAAATCCTAACCCTAATCTTATTTTAAGAATCCAAATAGAGGAATCAGTGAAATAGCCATCCTATTTCATGATTTAGGTAGCCGTTGTGCTGTAGACGATGACGTAGTGTACTAACCAAGTTCATAACGAGTAAACCGATGAAAGGTGCAGACTATAAACATTTAAATTATGGTTTTCAAGGCTTTCAATGTTAGCTAATGATTTATGTCTGACTTGATTGCTACCATAAGATCTTAGTTACGATGTTTTCCATATATTATACATGTATGTGAACTATGTGAATATATAATGCATTTCATGTGTTTTTTGGAATGTTCGAATGAGTATGAAATCATGATTTATGCTTGCCATGACTATTAATCTCGATTACATGTTTGTTGTATGTATGACAAATCCTTTGTGAAAGGACTTGTCATAATGTATGCTATAATTACTTCAGTTCATCTATGTAGTAATATATAGGATAAGTGTTTGATAAAATGTCTGAATGAGAAATTGTCCAATGAATTTTATTTATTAAGGGTGTTGAGGTAGGATTCTCAACTACCTTATCTAGATATATAATTTCCTTCATGTAGCTTTAATTCGAACTACATGATTTATGTATAATAACAAGATCTATATATTTAATAAAATGTCTGAATGAGTAATTGTTTGATGAATTGTATTTATTAAGGGTGTTGAGATGGAATCCTCAACTACCTTATCTATACGTATGAATTCATTCACATAACCTCAATTGTTACGATGTGATTTATGTATGAAATGCATATGTATGATAATAAGTTCGGTGTGTTTGTTAAAATGCTTGAATGGGATTTATTTTTGAAATGTTCGTTAAATGCTTATATGATTATCACATATATACATATGCTACATTTGAATATGATACTATTACGTAGTCCAGGCAATTGGTAACAATGCCTGTTTGAGTGACTAAATTAGTCTCGCCACACTTGATGCGTTCAGTGAATCCAAGTCGTACGATGATTGTCGACAGTGGTACCATGTCGATTAATTCATCGTACGCTCGTACCAGTCGAACTTGTCTAATAAACCGATTAGCATATTGTGTATTTACCGTGTATAGACGCCACTACTTTAATCTAAGGTACAACTTACCAATGTAAAACCCGGTCCAACTTTAGTACCACGATCTGCTAAAACTCATGAGCCGGGCATTGTGGTATGGGACACCGTGGTCGAGCTGTCGTTCTACACTAGGGCGACGAGCCTCCCCGTAGTGACCAGTGAGTAATCCAAACTCGTAAGCCAAATATGGTGGTATGGGACACTGTATTCGAGTTGTTGACCTACACTGGTGCAGCCCTCCTGTGGTCCTCAATCAGGTTGGTAACGAACCTTTAAAAATAGACTGTCAGTTGTTAGGGCATGGGTGGAGTGATCTTGAGTATACACTAGGACTATACTAAGGTGACGAGCCTTTTTATAGTAACCTCAATTATAAACTAGGCCTGTGCTGAGGTGACGAGCCTCTCCGTAACGACCTGAAATTGCTCATCATATGTGATTAACTAGGATTGATGACCCTTGATGGATCTTTTTTTAGATACCTGATATAAAGGGAGGTACCTTAGCTTCCCAAACCTGCTATATGAATAATTCTAATTAAGAACTTGAATAACATGCACATGCATCGCATTGAATGTGCCTTTGGCGTTGGAGTGAAGCACAGGGGGAGTGTTGCATGCGTGACTGTGAGATGAAGTTGCTGAGGGAGTGCAAGCGAGGGCATGCATCATAATAGTATATCATCCCTGCATTGATAAGAGTAGTTGAGACTGTTTTATATATTGCTTTATCATTACTACTTGACTAAATTGATAACATGTTAACCTTTGCTTTATAGTTCCACTAAATTAGCTACTCATTCCCACCTGGGACGGTGTTTTAAACACCACCCAGACTCTGGTTTAGATGTAAGTGATGGTGAGGTTTATACAACAGAGTTGGACTTCTTAGGCATGGAGGAAGAGTTCTCCTACGTTTAACTATTGGGCGGATCTATGTAGATCTCATACAGATGCGTAGGGACTACTAGGATACTTGTTTAGTTGAACACCTTTACTTCCCGCATTTTATATGGTTACAAACAACGTGCATGTATATATTTAGCCCAGTTTCATACTCATACTCTGAAATTTGTAAAAAATTTTCATAATTAAATGTTTATATTTCAGTCTTCCGCTTGCCAAGTTATATTATCTCTGGAGTATGATATATTGTTTTAGTATAATTTCACTCATGTTTAATGCACTAATATGGACAACATTTAAACATCATTATCTATGTTGCATAAGTGATGTGTTGGAACTCGGGAGTTAAGGTTCTGCTCGACCCCCAATTTTCAGGGCATTACAAAATCGGTTCCCTCGACTGGTCCTGGGTTCAGATCGACTGGTCCTAGCCAAACAACCTTATATATTTTCTAGCATAATCGGATAAAACAGAACCTCAACTGGTCGAGTGAATCAAAATCTCGTTGCTGGAGTTCGAGTCGAGTCACATTTAATTGGTCGAACCAGTCCCCATGACTGGTCAATCAGGGTACTCGACTGGATGAGGACGTAACAGAAAATTCTGAAATTTTGAGTTTAAATCTAGACTCATTGAGAAAAACCATGGACTGGTCAAACCAGTGCCTGGACTAGTCAAATAAAGACTAGGACTAGTCGAAGCAAAGCCTAAATTAAGTATAATTACCCAAAATAAATATGTAATGCTAATGAACTAACCCTAAGGTTTTTTTAGGATCATGTATACCTTAAATGTGAGTACTGAAAGTGAACCATCGGTCACTTCAATAGATAGGACAATTTGAAGCACATGAAGCTTGACCTTGAATTCTTAAACTTGTTTGAGTAAAAGTACTTGAGCTTGAAGAAGTGTACTTAAGCTTGTTCTTGTGACTTAATCTTGAGCTTTAACATAAGCTTGTTCTTTAAGATTGATGAATGAAGTAATGATGCACTAGAGCTTGAGTACCATGACTTGACGAATTCAACTTATTGTTGTAGTTGAACATGTGTACTTGTAGCACAGAACGTCAATGTAGATAACACCACTCTCATCTTAGAACGAAGATAAACTATTCATCGATTTAAACTTGAAGGTGAACTTTCCATCTATCAAAACAAGTCAACCATAATGAGGTGTTTTGGCACAATAAAATTTGATAACTCAAGGTGTTAGATTTACTATCACACCAAAAACTTGGAAACCCAGCTTATAAAATTCTCGATCACCGAATCCAGTATTGATAGCCTCCGTAGTACCCCATTCTTGGCGTCTAACGCCCATATGCTAGATTTTGATCATGGGATCCTACAAGAATGATTTTTCAACATACATTTATCTCGTAGAAAGTATAACCACAAGTTTACCCAAATCATAAAGGCAACATCATCATCACATATTTACTAATATAAACAGTTGAATACAGTGCTAAAAGGAAAATAGATCTATCGATAATCAATGCTCTAGAAGACAACTGAACGCTCCAAGTTCGACACTGCTACGACCTAACGCCAGCTACAGCATATATCATGCATAAGCTTATAGAAAGCTTAGAGGATGGTGTAAGTGTGTGCGCAAGGTAAGTGTAAAGTATGCAATATCAGAGTAATGTGAAAACATACTGGTAAGTCTATAATTACCATCAGCCTTATTCAGGCTTGCAATACAGAAGCATAATAAGCTAATATCATATACTGAGGAAACAATGTAGATTAGTTATGCAATGTGGAGTCATAGTAAGCCAAATATCATATACTGAGGATGCAATGCAATATGTAAATCCTGATGGGTCCATGAATACCGTCAACCTCATTAGGCCATATAAATGAAGAAACATAACAACTCAAAATGCCATATGCCATGGATTAATGCAATATGTGGTGCAAATGAAATAACTAAGCTGAAGTGTGAAGTCGAGATGATAGTACATAGTATTGTAGGCTATGGGGTTCATCACAAGGGACTTCTATCTAAACCAGTCTCATACCTTAATTTAGAATGCCAGACTCAATGTGGTAAACTCGTGATATCAGGTTAGTTATGCACCCCAACTGAAATCCTGGCCATTACGAAGGTACACAATAATTAGTTGCGCACTACCAGTTTGAGTGGATAGTGAATGAATGAATTAATTAATTACTGAGTACGTAACTGCTTCTCTATAAGTCCACATATCAGTATCGTACATCTTTGGGATCATCACGGGGGTCTAGTACACTCCAAGATGGATACCGCCCCTACCGTCGCGCAGCCTAACGAGTGGAAAAGATCTCATTAACCACGTGCTAATATCAGCTCAGCTCATCGATAACGGACTCATTTGTGAGCTAGTCAAACTCATCCTAGCTTACAACCCCCTCACTCAGGCAGATAAGGCCACAACCCCTCCCAACCCATCATGACACACTGGGAAGTGCGGCCTCCTGTTATTTGACACTCTGCGCTCATGTCTTCTACTCAGTCAAGATTTTAGAGCATCCCTAGGCCATGGGAATTTAGAGACTTTCACCCATGGATATCCAATTATGCTCAAACTAAACATTTTTAGTGTCCCATCTAGCCATCCACGACATGCCTGTGGAGGCCACGACCCTGATGTCGCTGGGGTGTATGGTGGTCAAATTATAAAATGCGAGATGCATGAGTCATATCATCTAGTCATGCATCAAACCTACGCATACCGCACGCTCATGTGGGGCAACTCCTATCAAGGAGTCCCATAATAATCCGCCTAATGGCATATGCTATGATCAATCATTCCTCATATCAAGCATACATATGATGCATATGGGCATATATCATGATGTAATAAAGTAAATAGACATGATTATCTGATAGAGCAGACAACAATAATCCACAATCGACCATCACCGGTATATCACATACTATGAGTATAAAGTGAACGACGTGTTCCTTTTACAGCTATAGGAGCCTATAAGGTATGTCTTACATTATCCTTCCAAGGCTCGACATGATCTAAGACGGGGATGACAGGTCTAGTCCATACGTTGAGATAGGTTCTACATAGTGAATATACCAATCCTGATACTACAACTTCTTCTATCTATGACAAGGGGTGATGATGTACTAAGCAACGGGTAGCCTAGATGATACACTAATGTCCAAGATGGAACTCGCACTAGTCTTAACAAAGAGACGGACGGTGCAGAAGATATATACATGACATGAGGTCCTAATAACATGATACAAGGATAAGATATGTCTCATGGGGCGAGTCAGGTGGGTATACAACAAGTGGGCTTTCTCACTCCCTTTATCATAAACAACAGAGTTTTCCTATGAGAGCCCAATACAAATACAAGGTGGGCCTTAGTAGGATCCACACATCCAGGACTATATAACCCTGTAAATGGTCATGCTCATAATCCAAGAGGGCCTCAGGTTTAGGTTACTAAACTTGGATAGGCACATGCATTTAGGTAGACCACATTCCTTATGGGAGGCTTGCTAAGAACATAAGGAGGCACCAAGTTTTTGGTAGTCCTACAAGGTGACGTAAAAGCAATCGCACAATGGGGGACCAACGGTTTGCGTTAGCCCATTAAGGAAGGACGTGTATCACTAGCACCGATGGGGGCCCAATGATTTGAGTAGCCCATTAAGGCTAAATAAGTAATGGTAAGGGGGTCCAATAGATGAGAATGGTCCTGATAAGAAGGGCTCTAGGGAGGCTTATAATGTGGACATTTAACCACTGACTACTCCCTAGAGAGCAGCCCATAAAGAAATCTAATATACAATGGGGCCCATACCCTGCACATTACTCAGGAACAAGAATGGGCATTAGACTTAACATTTCATACATCAAGGTGGCCTCAAGAAACGGCTCATGCCCCATATTCATCAAATTAGGCTATATATATGGATAGCCCATGGCTGAGAAATATCATGGCCAAAGGAAACATACACTACGATGGGGTCACACATCACAAATGAGCCTCATCACATAGGCCACATATGCATCACATTGGTCCTCACATAAGGCCACATATACATCACATTGGGCCTCACTACATGGGCCTCATATACATCACATTGGGCCTCACAGAAGGTCACATATATGAAATTGCAGTAATGACCACTTTAGTTGAAGTGAGAATATGCCAAGATGTCTTAAAGGGGGGTGAATAGGACTTTTTAAGATTTTAAGATGATTTAAAAACCTATTAACCTTATCCTGAATTAATATGCATGTATCAGGATTTCTTAAATATAACTCAAGTGGCTTCCAAGATAAATAGAGGATCCAATCATAAAACTATTCAAAACATAAATAAGATGAGAAACATAGTTCATGATGGATGTGACTATGTATGAGATGTGATTCTAATTAATTTCAGGTAATCATGTAAGCATGCATTATGAGAACATTTAGAGAAATCACATAAGTATTAAGAGTAAATAGAAATCCCGAACACAATCATTTTTATATTGGTTCAATATATGTCTACTCCACTTCCCGTAGACAAACTCAACCCTTTGAGTGTACTGGATCTCAATAACAGAGGTTTCAAATCAGGTTCACCTCAAACCAGTACAACCTACACAAGGCTGACTCTAAGACCTATACATGGTACCTAACATGTCTCTACGAGACACAAGTTTAATCCTTACGTAGTAGAAAGGGTCAACACAAAATACCCAGATTTTAAGCCACAAAGTCCAAAGATCCACACAAGGAACCTAAAGTTTATGCCTTACACAAGAGCAAAGGTCAACACATAACACCCACACATACTCTCCCATCGGAGGCCTCCTATGAGGACTTAAAAGGGGTGAGAATCACTTGTGACCCAGTCCTACACAAAGGAATGATCAGCGGGGTCTCTAGACTCTAATGACTTACGGATAAGTAGATAGGCCTCATTTAGCATATTGATAAATATCTCCTCCTTTGATGATGAAGAATATTCAACTCTCTTAATCCGCAACACTTATGATGCTCCAATGTAAGGTAACAGGTTAGGTCAAGGTTATGTTGGAATCCTACTCTATTAAGTGTTTTCCTATATTAAAAACAAAGTGATTCCAAGCATCTATGCATTCAAGGTATCTCAGCTCAATGATTTGTCATTAAGGTGGTAACTGGATGATCCTTTAATGCGGAAGTTCATTCCCTAATCCACTCTATTGAATATCAATGGTAAGGGTGGATTGAAGGATAAACTCCCATGAGAGAAAAAGGCTTAGGGTAGGTGATATGAATTAAAGACACAAAAGCTCTATCTATTTTCTCTACAAATAACCTCAGGCAAGCTCTCATTAAATAGGTAAAAAGTTTCAACAGAAATAAAATAGTCATATTTTTAACAGAGCTTGATATGATTGAGAAGGCTTCGATATCATCAGTCGTATACTCTCGATAATATCGAATGGCTACTCGATGACACGAACTAATTCTATCAAATGCTTTTGAACCTTTTTGCCAACAGGTCGAGGATATCAAACATGCTTCGATGTCATCGAATTTTGAACTCTGATTTCATCGACGTTTGGTTCGATTCCTCGACATTTGAAAAACATGAGAGTAGGCCTACCTTAGAAACTTAACAGGTATTAATATGATCGAGCATCCCTTGATATCATCTGATTTTGAATGTTGATGATATCGATAATAGTTTTAATTCATCGATCTTTTCAAGGAATTTTCTTATAAGCTTATTAGACAGTTTGTATCCTTATTCGATGACATCGACCTGGTCTCAATATGATCGATATTTCAATATCGATATCATCGAGTGATCCTAGATACTTAAAAGAATTTACCTGAAAGCTTGCTGGTCGGATTTGTGTCCTAATCCGATATCATCGAAGGTCCTTCTATATCATCGAGGTTTGAATTTTGAGGATATCGAGATTCTCTTCGACATATCGAAAATCACATGATTTTCCTTAACTGCATTGTGGACACAAACTGACTAAATGTCGATTTTATCGAGCCATCTCGATGAACTCAAGATTTAAAATTTGATGATATCGAACCTCCCATCGATTCATCGATAATTCAGTCCATGATTCATTGTGGTTACTGGACATCTAAAATCCTCATTTCGATAAGATCGAGTGAGTTTCGAGGACATCCGTAACGGTGTTCGATTTCATCAAACCACTTATTAATAAATCGACGAAGGCAAAAAACTTAGAGATTTTCCTGATTTTGCAAAATAGTTTTCACACCTTAAACCCTAAGTTGTTCTATCCATTTTTAAGGGTTTTGTATACCTAGTGTTTTGGGACATGGGATGTGACGCTAGTTTTACCTTTGACGAGTTCAGGGCACACATCTAGTGCAGGTAGACACTTAAAAGATCTTCTTATGGGGCTCACTTGTCTGACTGACTCAACACTCATGTTAATTGACAAACCAGGGCACTTTCAATCTCCCCCTTTCTCAATTACGTGACAAACCTAAATTCCTATAACAACATCTAGACCAACACCCTAAATCGTGTGTACATAACTCTTTACACAAATTTATAATGCTACTGTAAGTTGAAGTACACAAATATGTAGTTGCTCCCCCTGTCTTCATGCAGCTGATCCCCCTGTCTTCATGCAATTGCTCCCCTTAACACCTATACTACCAGTTACAAATAGATACACATAATTTTGTCATGGTGGATCTATTCTCCCCCTTTTTTGTCAGTCATTTGCAAAGGGCAATATAGCAGTACTATGTAACACCCTGAAAATTGGGGGTCGTGTATAAACTCAACTCCCGAGTTCCAGACCGTCACTTATGCAACAAAAATGATTATGATTCAATGTTGTCTGAGTTAAAGCATTCACATGAGTAAAAATATACCAAAACTACAATTCATACTCCAGATCCAGTGATAAAAGAAAGCGGAAGACTAAAGAATATATATATATATCACTGTATGGAAAACAAAATAGATCTCAACTGTCTCCAAAGTATGAATACATCTCTGAGTCTCATATACATGTAAATAAACAAAATTAAAATGTCAAAAGTAGTCCCACTGAGAAGTCCCGCCAATCCAGGCCACTTAAGCAAAGCTGTCGTGGTACTGCATATTTGAGAACTCATCCTGGTCCTCATCATAGTCCGACTCTGCCTCCTGAATCGCCGCCTCACCTGCATCTAAGACAGGGTCTGGTGGGTGTTGCAAACACCATCCCATAACGTAGGAGTGAGTAGCTAACTCAGTGGAATAATAGAGCAAGGATTAGCATGTTCTCAAATCAATCATGCGATAATAGTAAAGCAGTAAATCAAACAATCCTAATACTGTGATTAATGCAATATGACATGACATGATGGATGCCCTCACCGACGATCTACCTCATACGGTACCATCTTACGCCGCGGCATGCTTTCATAACACAGTTCTCCACATCTTCCAGACACATGCAATGTGATGGTGATATGATTACCGAGTTATTATTAGTCCTTTTCATACAGCAATATTGGGAAACTAAGGTACTTCCCTTATATCAATCCCAACACAGATCCTGTCTAGGGTCGTCACTCCTAGTAATCTCATACGATGTATATTTTGTAGGTCGCTGCAAGGGCTGCCACGGCTGTTGCTCGCACTCGTTGCACCGCTCCCCCATCACCTTATCAATACAGGCCTACTGTACTCTCACTGCTACGGAAGGGTCGTCGCCTCCCGTAGACTCAGAATATGCTCGCGGTCACTACAAAGGACTCGTCGCCTGATCAGTGTAGGCCGACAGGAAGAATATAGTGTCCCATACCACCATAATCTGATCACGAGTCATAGGTGCTCACTGGTCACTACGGGGAGGTTTGTGGCCCCAGCGTAGGCCGACAGCTCAACCACGGTGTCCCATACCACCATGCCCGGCTCATGAGTCTTTATGGATCAAGGTACCATGGTTGACAGGGTTTATAATGGTAAGTTCAGTACCCTAGGTTCAATCAGTTATGACTCATATAGGGTGAACATACAATGGCCAGTCGGGTTGCTTGACGGGCTCGACTAGCACGAGCGTATCTCAAGTCGAACGACATGAAGTGCGTAAAACACTTCGTGTGGCCTAACCACTGCCGCCAACTCCAAAACACGGCTCGCGTTCATCGACGCATCGTTCGTGGCAAAAATAAGCCACCCACGAACTTCCTCGGTTGCCGACTGCCTGGACTAGGTATAGTCCCAAACAATTATGAATCCATATCAGCAATCATATAGGAGTATTGGAAATGAAATACAACAATGTGAGCATGTTAACACATGTTATAACATACAACTTAAGTAAAGCTTCAAGCACATGCATTTCATACATATAATGAAATCATGCATACAGCTAACATGTAGAAAATCATTTACATCAACATATTAATTGAGAATTCGATCTCAAACTAATTCATAACACCATTTAATTCAATACATACTAATACAAGCATTTATACAAACACTTAAACTACACACTTAATTCTACATATAGTATGTCGACTCAAAGTGCGCATTTAGATGAATCTCTTCGCCAAACTAATTATGCACGCATTCCTAGTATCCTAATGCAACAAGAAGCCATGTCAATCACATCAGCAAATTATGGATGAAAACAGTATTTCCTACAAATGACTAAAATGCCCTAAATCTCATATTCTTCGTCTGCTTACGAAACAGGAAACGGACAGCATGTTGTACATGTCAAACGGCGTTGCCATCGATACTCTAGTATTAAACGACATTGAAAGCGTTGGAAACAGTCAATCAAAGCGTCTAAAATCTGTACCTTTTCTCCTATAGGTGTATTAATTCGAATGGAGCGTATACGCTTCATCTACGGCGAATCGGGAACCTAATACACTAGATCCATAAGATAACATGCTATGAAAATGAGTGAACAACAAATCAGAAAGTGTTAGGGGTGTTTTCTTACCTAAAAACGCGGTGAAATCACCGGGGAAGTGATTGAGGCGCGTTGCTTAAGCACGTGCAACACGTGGCACAAGCAGTAGGAAATTCCCTTCCACTCTCTCTCAGAATCTCTCACTTTCTCTCTCACTCTTGCTAGGATTTCTAGCAAATTCGGATGGGTGAGAGGAGTGAGGGTTTCAAGCCCTTTTATAAGCCCAAACATGCCCAAAACAGGCTTCAGGTCAAGGTATACTTAAGTTATATCCAAATCGGGACTGTTTCGAACCAAAAGACCATTTCTGGTGGTCCCCTGGCCGAACGCAATCGGACTTAAGTTCGTGCACATCGGATGTCGCTCACATCCCATTTTCAGACCATCAGTGTTCGTAGATCACACGTGGCGGTCCAGTTTCAGTTCAGCGGTCACTGCACGTAGATCAGGTCTACAAGTCTCAAGATAAGAAATAGAAATTTTTTCTGATCCGAGGGTGTAATTTGGCCGAATTCTGACGGTCAGAACGCTTAATACTGACGCGTCAAGTCGTGTGCCAGATTTGAATTTCAAATTCCAAATCTAACCCTATTCTCACTCTCTTCACTCCAGGCTCAATGAAATAGCCTGTGAATGTCAGTTGGACTTGATTTTTGAAATGATTGTCAAGTCCAACTAGGCGGTTATAACGGTCTAAGATTGTAGGTATCAGACTTTCGACGCGCGGTCTAGATCCAATAAAAAGTTTCAAAGAGCTCAAGAGAACAAACCGGTTTAGAGTTTGATCCGAGGTTTTAGAGTATTATAGCGTCATTGGTTCTACTAGCTTTGGGTCTTGTAAAACGTATTTAAAGTGATCAGGGACTATTGTCCAGCTACTCTAGCATTGCACTAGCTAACTTACACTTATTTTCTAAAGGAATTAATCCTACGCGATTTTTGGTCGAGTTGGTACTCAAGCCCAAGTACTGATTTTTTCAGGGCGTTACAATCTACCCCCCTTAACAAATAATTTCGTCCTCAAAATTTATTCCTTTTCGTACTCCTCGAGAAGCTGTGGGTAGTTCTTTCTGATCTCGGCTTCTGTCTCCCAGGTAGCCTCTTCCTCAGAGTGATGCGTCCACAATACCTTCACAAGGGGAATCACCTTACTACACAGTACCTGCTCCTTCCTGTCCAGGATACGTGTCGGTCATAGGATATATGTAACATCCTCTCCTAACTGCACCTGCTCCCATCTGATGATATGGGAAGGATCAGAAACGTACTTCTTCAACATAGAAACATGAAATACGTTGTAAATGCTCGAGAGAGGCGTGGGTAAAGCTAACGGTATGCCACTGCTCCCACACGATCGAGGATCTGGAATGGACCAATGAATCACGGTGCCAGCTTCCCCTTCTTCCCGAACCGAAGGACTCCCTTCATAGGGGAAACTCGCAGAAATACATGATCCCCAATTGTGAACTCTAGCGGCCGCCGTCTCGTATTGACATAACTCTTCTGTCTGCTCTGCGCTGTAAGAAGCCGACGTCTAATAATATCAATCTTGTCCGACGTCGCCTGCACTAACTCTGGGCCAATCAAACTACGCTCACCGACCTCTGCCCAGCAATGCGGTGCACGACAAGGTCACCCATATAACGCCTCGTAAGGTGCCACACTGATACTCACCTGGAAACTGTTGTTGTACTCGAACTCTGTATATGCAAGACAGTCATCCCAACTGTCCTTGAAGTCCAGTGCGCAAGCTCGCAACATGTCCTCTAAGATCTGGTTTACCCGCTCTGTCTGTCCTTCTGTCTGGGGTGAAAGGCAGTACTGAACTTCAACTTCACACCCATAGCCTCCTAAATGCGAGTCCAGAAAATCGAAGTGAACCGCGTGTCTCTGTCCGACGTGATCTCCAACGGAACTCCATGCAGACGTATGATCTCTCTGATATATAGTGTAGCCAGCTCGTCTCCAACGCAACCATCAGCGGAGCCGCAAACTCTATCGCCTTCTTGCGGCTCAATGCATCAGCCACAAGGTTCACCTTCCCAGGATGGTAAAAGACTTTAAAATTGAAGTCCTTTAAAGTCTCCATCCATCGCCGCTGCCTCATATTCAAGTCTCGCTGCGTGAATATGTACTTCCCAGGAGGCTCTTGTGGTCGTAAAAGAGCTCGAACTCCTCTCCATAGAGGTAATGTCTCCAGAGTCTCAGTGTGAATATGACGGCTGCCAACTCTAGGTCGTGTGTAGGGTAATTCTCCTCGTGCTTCCTTAATTATCTCGAGGCATACGAAATTACCCTGTCCTTCTGCATAAGGACACAACCCAGACCAACGCTAGACGCGTCAGTGTATATAGTGTACCTAACCCCTTACTCTGGTAATAGTAGCACAGGGGCGGACGTAAGCCTGTCCTTCAGCTCCTGAAAAGCTGACTCCGCCTTGTCATTCCAGGCGAACTTCACGTCCTTCCATGTCAACTGAGATAAAGGTCTCACGATCTTCAAGAAATCCTGAATGAAGCGTCGATAATAGCCAGCGAGACCCAAGAAACTCCTCACCTCAGTGATAGAACCAGGCTGCTCCCAGTCCTGAACTGCAGCCACCTTAGACAGGTCAACCGCCATGCCATCCTTGGACACCACGTGTCCCAAGAACTTCACTTCCTACTTCCAGAAGTCACACTTCTTGTACTATGTGAACAACTGATGCTGTCTGAGTGTATCCAGGACCAAGTGCAAGTGCTCCTCATGCTCCTCTCGACTCCTGGAGTATACCAAAATGTCGTCAATGAACATAACGATGAATCGATAGAGGAAAGGCCGAAATACCCGGTTCATCAGATCCATGAACACGGCTGGTGCGTTCATGAGACCGAACGACTTCACAAGGAACTCGTAGTGGCCAAAGCTGGTCCTGAATGCTGTCTTCTGCACGTCCTCATCCCTGACGCGCAACTGATGATATCCTGACTGAAGATCAATCTTCGAGAAGTACTGCGCTCCTCTCAACTGATCAAACAAGTCATCGATCCTGGGTAAAGGGTACTTGTTCTTCACCGTGATCTGGTTCAGCCTGCGATAATCAATACACAATCGCATCGAACCATCCTTCTTCCTTACGAACAGGACTGGTGCTCCCCAAGGAGACACACTAGGCCGTATAAGGCCAAGCTCCAACAGACTATCAATCTGCGTCCTCAACTCCTCCATCTCACACGGTGCCATGCGATACGTCGACTGTGAGATGGGCGTGGAACTAGGCACCAGATCGATAGTGAAATCAATCTCTCGTCTGGACGACAAACCAGGGATCTTCCTGAACAGATCCCCAAAATCACAGACGACTGGCGTATGCTCAAGCATCTGGGCACCAGCGTCCCGTAGCAAAGTAGCGTAGCTATGTATGCGGAAGGGGAGATTTACCCACACTGGAAATGTAAAGGATGTGCCCTCTGGCTCGTAGGCAGTCACTATACGAGTCTTACAGTCAATCTCGGCCCTCACTGCAGTCAACCAGTCCATGCCAAGAATAACGTCGAGATAAACAAGAGAGGGGTCGACGATAAGATCAAGAGCCATCGTCTTGCCCCCCAGATCCACCAAACAGCCCTCACATATCAGGGTGGCATATATAAAGGACCCGTGAGCTATATAAACTCGCACCCCATCCATCCTAATAGTCGGTAGCTCAATGCGCCTGACTATGGCACGTGATATCAATGAAATCGTGGACACTGTGTCCACCATTACAAGAATAGGAATACCTCCGATGTGGGCAGTGAACTCAAAGGCCAAATGTAGAGAAGTCTCTGTCGCAGATGCCTCAGCTGTCAAGGCATGCACCCGTGCCTACTGTGGCCGGTTCGGCCGCTGTGCCATGGGCCGTAGAGGTGGCCTGAACTAACATACCGGAGGTCTGAAGGAAGGGTGCGTAGGAGCCAACCGTAAAGGCGGTGTTGATATAGCCTGTGGACGTGTACGGTCGATCTTCTGCGGCGTCGAGAACCCACTGTCCCGCATCCGAGCAAAATAACTCTGTGCCAAATGGCCCGATCTCCCACAATATGTACATAATAACTCGGGGCGACACAACAGTGGTACTGGCGCTGTAGCCCTAGAAGGAGGGTCGGCATGAGGCCTCTTGTCCGCAAAGGGCCTATCCTGCAACTTTAGTCGTGGCCTAGGAGCAATAGGGCCACGAGATCGCGTAAGTCGATCCACATCCTACTCTGCCCGCATGGACATGTGAATTAGCTCTGCGTAGGAGGGAATGCTCACGCAGCACATCTTCGACCGAATATCCTGTCGCAAACCCTCTGAAAAGTGTCATATGCGCATCTGCTCATCTGCCAGTATAGTCGGGACATATCTGCCCAACTCAGTGAACCTATGCTCATACTCAGTGACCGTCATGCCTCCCTGTCTGAGGCACAGAAACTCGTTCTCCCGATCATGCCTATACGTCTAGGGATAGTATTTCTCGTGGAAGCGGAACTCGAATGCTGCCCAGGTCCATACGTAATCAGCGGTAACGGTCCGTAACACACTGTGCCACCATAAGCTGGCCTCCCGCTCGAACAAGAACGTAGCCAACTCGACCTGCTGAGCCTCTGAACAATGTAGCATCCGTAGTATCTTCGACACATGGTCGAGCCAATACTCGGCCTCCTCGGGTCTATGAGAACCCTTAAAAGTGGGAGGCCGTAAGCGCTGGAATCGCTCTAGCAAGCCCCGTGTGTCTGTGGCATTCCCCGCAGGGTAAGAAGGTGGTACAGGATGAACTATGCCCTCATCCTGAGCATATGTATCGGCATCCTCAGCTGGATGCGCAGGTGGTGCAGGTGGAGGCACACTCCCACCCTGGGCTAGAGCCCCCACTATAGTAGTCAGGAGCTGCTGTTGCTGCTGCATCATAGCCATCATCTGCTCAAATCTATCTGGAAGTGGAACAGGCTGTGGCATGTACTGCGTCGAAGAAGATGCACGGTACTGCTCTCTGACGGGCGGTGTGAAAGGCGGTGGTCCAACTGCAGGACCAGTAGTAGGCTGAGACGCACGTGCTGTCTCAGGAATCGGGCCCATAGTAAGGTCTGCATGAGCATCAGACTGCGAAGGAGCCTGATCCATAAGCTCACCCAATGTAAGCCGAGCTGTGCTCCGTGTAGCCTTCGGCGACATTCCCTATATTCAAAATAGGGAGCAACCTTATCAGTCTCAATAGCACAAACACACCACAATCATTCACATAAAGAGTCAAAGGCATTCCTTGCATTTCATTTAATCAAAATTGTCACAATACAGGGAATATCTCCTTACAAGCATCATGACAAGAAGTACATGGGAACTAAGACAGTTAAAGCTACAACAGCAACACAAACAAACTACTAGCCTTAACAGGCTTACAAAGCATAAAGCAGGAAACGACTACTACTACCAAACAACATCTAAGATCTCATCGCTAGTCCGAGTCGGGTGACGAAGGAGGAGCACCCTTATCCTGCAAGCAGCATAGGATCGCCTTCAAGGTGCAGGTCATCTTGCCGAATTTCCTCTTCATAACGGCCTTGGTATCCTCGACCTCAGCTCGAAGTTCCTGAACTTCCCTTCGCAAGGCGACCTGGATCTCCTCAATTCGGGCAATGCGATCATCACTGGTAGCCTGAACAGAAGGAGGAGGGCTCTCATCTGTATCCTGAGTTTCCTCTTCTACATCTTCCTGGACTTCTTCCTCGACTTCTGCTCCAGGTTCTCCCTCACTTGGATCCTCTTCATCATCAAAATCGTCCTCGCTATCCTCCTCAAGCTGAGTCTCATGGTACTGAGACCCGATCTTCATCTTGACCATGGTAGACTCATCAATGCAGTGAATCGAAACTGGTAACTCCAGCCCAAGTCTGTAAGAAAACTCAAGCGTGATCTTGTATATAAGTCGGCCAAAAGGAAGTGACTCAGACGTTCTTCTTGATTTCGCTATGAGGATAATCTGTCGCAACATGAAAGTGGCCATACACACATTTTCTCCCTGGGCCACCTGATACAAGAAATCAACCATAAGGCGCGTACACTCAATGCGATTTGTCGACCTGGGATACACGTTGAACGTACAAATGTGGTGCAGCAGGCACAAATCATCAGACATATGAGACGCCTTGAGGCTATTGTTAGGTTACCATAAAACCAGTCTACCACATAGAAACCTGGTACGGTGATCTCGCTCACCCTACTCCTTAAATTCTTCGCACTGGGATGAACATCACCAAGGGGCACGTTCAGAAGTCACGCTATCAACCGATCATCGATCGTAGCCATCCAGTCTCTACCAAATGAAATCTTGAACTACAATGGCTCTAGTGTAAGATTCTGGATACGAGCGTAGAAGGCACGAACGGTGCTCACATTAGCACGAGCACGAGCTTCAAATAGCGGAACCCAATGTGCAGCTTCAATGCGCTCGAACAATAGGAATTCGTCGAAGAGTCGCCCTTCCACGTCCGCCTCAAACAACACCTTACTGTCTGTATATTCACCGTGAGGCATCTCTGCTAATATCACCCGCCCAAGTTGAGTATGGGGATCCAAATCCCGCTTTGTATGGAACTCTCAGGGTGTGCTTGGACTTGCGGCGACGCTTGAGCTAGCGGCGCCACCCCTCGGTCTTCTTAATTACGCAGGGCGACTAGGCCCAGCCTCATCCGCTGCGATCTTTCTCTTTCCCATCAAAGAGAGGATGGTGGAGAAAGATAAAAGACCCAAAATGGCTTCAACAAAAGCCATAAAAAATGGGAGAAATGTAGAGAAATGGCTTCCCAAACTGAAAAAAGGAGATATAGGTGTTGTAGAGGGATGCTTCAAGCTCTCCTAGGATGGTTTTTCAAGAAGAAAAAAGAAGGAAAAAGGAGAATGGAGCTCCACATGATTTCAGCACGTTTTGGGGGTTGTAGGAGCTCCAACGGACGAGATCGGAGAGGGAGAAGGTTGTAAACTGTAATGGAGTGATGGAATGGAGTCGTTTTCAGTAAGAAATGGGTTTGGGGAGGATTTGGAACAACGGTTTGAGAGAGGGAAGCAAGAAAATGTGAGGAGCTTGGGAAGGGGGCTATTGTGAAGGAAGTACCCCATTTAGAGGTTTTCTATGGTCGGACCACTTGTGGGAGGGGTGTACTACCCAAAATACCCACACGTGCCAAAATTTACATCAAGTGGGCCCCACCGGACGGCGATGCATCGCCGGATCGGCGATGGTATCACCGGCCATCTAGCAAGGTGGTCGGTGGGACCACATGGCTCGGGTCCCCCCTGGCCTAGGGACCCCAAAAATATATGGGCCCCATCTTAGTTCATTCTAGATTGCCCTAGGGAGGCCCAAACATGCATTCAGAGCTTTCCGGGGCTAATCTGCAAACCTGAATGTAATCCCCTATCATACAGCATATGATTTTGGGGTATAAAGAGCTAATACATCCATTTTGTCCATTAGTTGCTAAAGATTGCAAACTTAGAATGGCCTAATGGCCAATTTTCATAAAATTTTACTATTCACTGTAAAATTTTATCAAAGTATAATTTTATATCATTTTCACATTAGGATCAATGCCTAACATGAAAAGAATAAGAAAGAACTGAAGAATGGAGTGGTGAGAAGAATTTTGAAGAATTTAGGTGAAATGGGGTTTTTTAGTCCTAGCGATTTAATGTAAGGGTTGTGGTTGTTCCACAGACCAAGGATTCATATTTACAGGTTTAGAATCATTCAAAGAATGTCTCAACCCACCTACCTACAACCTAAGAACCACCTAGATCACTTCGCGCGACCCTAGATGCGTTACGGACTCGATCGTGCGATCGATACGAATAGACTTCGCCTATTGGCGAATCTACGATCCTATAAGTGTTTCTAGACCCTTCTCGCACCCACCTAAGTCAAAGGAAGCGACAGCGTACGTCGCATGACCATAACCCAGGCCCGGTATAATCTCATTCATGATCTGATACCAACTTGTAACACCCTAAAAATCGGGGGTCGTGTATAAACTCAACTCCCGAGTTTCAGACCGTCACTTATGCAACAAAAATGATTATGATTCAATGTTGTCTGAGTTAAAGCATTCACATGAGTAAAAATATACCAAAACTGTAATTCATACTCCAGATCCAGTGATAAAAGCAAGTGGAAGACTAAAGAATATATTTATCACTGTATGGAAAATAAAATAGATCTCAACTGTCTCCAACGTATGAATACATCTCTGAATCTCATATACATGTAAATAAATAAAATCAAAATGTTAAAAGTAGTCCCACTAAGAAGTCCTGCCAATCCAGGCCACCTAAGCAAAGCCGTCGTGGTACTGCATATATGAGAACTTGTCCTGGTCCTCATCATAGTCCGACTCTGCCTCCTGAATCGCCGCCTCACCTGGATCAAAGACAGGGTCTGGTGGGTGTTGCAAACACCATCACGTAACATGGGAGTGAGTAGCTAACTCAGTGGAATAATAGAGCAAGGATTAGCATGTTCTCAAATCAATCATGCGATAATAGTAAAGCAGTAAATCAAACAATCCTAATACTGTGGTTATTGCAATATGACATGACATGATGGATGCCCTCATCGACGATCTCCCTCATACGGCACCATCTTATGCCGTGGCATGCTTTCATCCCATAGTTCTCCACATCTTCCAGGCACATGCAATGTGATGGTGATATGATTACCGAGTTATTATTAGTCCTTTTCATACAGAAATATTGAGAAACTAAGGTACTTCCCTTATATCAATCCCAACATAGATCCTATCTAGGGTCGTCACTCCTAGTAATCTCATACGATGTATATTTTGTAGGTCACTACAAGGGCTGTCAGGGCTGTTTCTCGCACTCGTTGCACCGCTCCCCCATCACCTTATCAATACAGGCCTACTATACTCTCACTGCTACGAAAGGGTCGTCGCCTCCCGTAGACTCAGAATACGCTCGCGGTCACTACAAAGGACTCGTCGCCTGATCAGTGTAGGCCGACAAGAAGAATATAGTGTCCCATACCACCATAATCTGCTCACGAGTCATAGATGCTCACTGGTCACTACGGGGAGGTTTGTGGCCCCAGCGTAGGCCGACAGCTCAACCACGGTGTCCCATACCACCATGCCCAGCTCATGAGTCTTTATGGATCAAGGTACCATGGTTGACAGGGTTTACAATGGTAAGTTCAGTACCCTAGGTTCAAGCAGTTATGACTCATACAGGGTGAACATACAATGGCCAGTCGGGTTGCTTGACTGGCTTGACTAGCACGAGCGCATCTCAAGTCGAACGACATGAAGTGCGTAAAACACTTCGTGTGGCCTAACCACTGCCGCCAACTCCAAAACACGGCTCGCGTTCATCGACGCATCGTTCGTGGTAAAAATAAGCCAACCACGAACTTGCTCGGTTGCCGACTGCCTGGACTAGGTATAGTCCCAAACAATTATGAATCCATATCAGCAATCATATAGGAGTATTGGAAATGAAATACAATAATGTGAGCATGTTAACAGATGTTATAACATACAACTTAAGTAAAGCTTCAAGCACATGCATTTCATACATATAATGAAATCATGCATATAGCTAACATGTAGGAAATCATTTACATCAACATATTAATTGAGAATTCGATCTCAAACTAATTCATAACACCATTTAATTCAATACATACTAATACAAGCATTTATACAAACATTTAAACTACACACTTAAGTCTACATATAGTATGTCGACTCAAAGTGCGCATTTAGGCGAATCACTTTGCCAAACTAATTATGCATGCATTCCTAGTATCATAATGTGACAAGAATCCATGTCAATCACATCAGCAAATTATGGATGAAAACAGTATTTCCTACAAATGACTAAAATGCCCTAAACTCATATTCTTCGTCTGCTTACGAAACAGGAAACGGACAGCATGTTGTACATGTCAAATGGCGTTGCCGTCGATAATCTACTATTAAACGACATTGAAAGCATTGGAAACAGTCAATCAAAGCGTCTAAAATCTGCACCTTTTCTCCTATAGGTGTATTAATTCGAACGGAGCGTATACGCTTCGTCTACGGCGAATCGGGAACCTAATACACAAGATCCATAAGCTAACATGCTATGGAAATGAGTGAACAACAAATCAGCAAGTGTTAGGGGTGTTTTCTTACCTAGAAACGTGGTGAAATCACCGGGGAAGTGATTGAGGCGCGTTGCTTAAGCACGTGCAACACGTGGCACAAGCAGCAGAAAATTCCCTTCCACTCTCTCTCAGAATCTCTCACTTTCTCTCTCACTCTTTCTAGGGTTTCTAGCAAATTCGGATGGGTGAGAGGAGTGAGGGTTTCAAGCCCTTTTATAAGCCCAAACATGCCCAAAACAGGCTTCAGGTCAAGGTATACTTAAGTTATATCCAAATCGGGACTGTTCCGAACCAAATGACCATTTCTGGTGGTCCCCTGGTCGAACGCGATCGGACTTAAGTTCGTGCACGTTGGATGTCACTCACATCCCCTTTTCAGACCATCAGTGTTCGTAGATCGCATGTGGCGGTCCAGTTTCAGTTCAGCGGTCATCGCACGTAGATCAGGTCTACAAGTCTCATGATATGAAATAAAAAATTTTCCTGATCCGAGGGTGTAATTTGGCTGAATTCTGACGGTCAGAATGCTTAATACTGACGCGTCAAGTCATGTGCCATATTTGAATTTTAAATTCCAAATCTAACCCTATTCTCACTCTCTTCACTCCAGGCTCAATGAAATAGACTGTGAATGTCGGTTGGACTTGATTTTTGAAATGATTGTCAAGTCCAGCTAGGCGGTTATAACGGTCTAAGATTGTAGGTATCGGACTTTCGACGCGCGGTCTAGATTCAATACAAAGTTTCAAAGAGGTCCAGAGAACAAAGCGATTTAGAGTTTGATCCGAGGTTTTAGAGTATTATAGCGTCATTGGTTCTACTCGCTTTGGGTCTTGTAGAACATATTTAAAGTGATCAGGGACTATTTCCCAGCTACTCTAGCGTTGCGCTAGCTAACTTACACTTATTTTCTAAAGGAATTAATCCTACGCGATTTCTGGTCGAGTTGGTACTCGAGCCCAAGTACTGATTTTTCCAAGGCGTTACATACTACTTAACTGAAGTTGAAGCATAAAGATAGGAAAGAGTCAATAGAGTTCCAGACATTTCAATGCATACCAGATGCATCCTTAAAATGCATAATCAGTAAGAGACAGTTGTATAACAGATAATAACATCTCTATTCGTATGGAAACCATTTATGCATACTAGGGTAAAGGAGAGCTGTGATTTTAACAGAAAATAGTAGTATAGCTTTAAACGATAAATATGACAATCTAATTTCCAATCGTTAAGGAATACGCAAGAGAGAGCAGTCACAATTTATACTATCAGTTCACAGAGAATAGGATAGAATTAAGAGCAGATAATCATGGCGGCAAAGTTATAAGCAGTATCTTCACATGTAGAACATAATACTATATCATCCACATAGATCTAAGCAATGAGCAATGAATCCTTTGTTTTTTGAGTGAACAGTGTTTTATCTACACTTCCCCTATAAAATTTATGGTCCAAAAGAAGTTTCATCAAACGTTCATACCAAGCACATGGTGCTTTTTTGAGACCATAAAGTGCTTTGTTCAGATGATAGACATGATGAGAAAACTTACGATCTGAAAACCACTTAGGTTGTCGCACATAATCTTCTTCATCAAGTTCCCTATTAAGAAATGCACTTTTCACATCCATTTGAAATAGTTTAAACTTTAACGCACATGCAATAAACATAAGAATTCTGATAGACTCAAGACGAGCTACAAGGGAAAATGTTTTATTAAAATCATTGCCTTCTATCTGTGAATATCCTGGAGCTACCAACCTTGCTTTATTCCTAATCACATTGTTAGATTTATCGGATTTGTTCTTGAAGACCCATTTGGTTCCAATGATATTTATATCAAGTGGTCTGGGAACCAATTGTCATACCTTATTTCTCTGAAATTGTTGAAGTTCTTCATGCATAGCATTTATCCAATGTTCATCTTGAAGTGCTTCAACAATATTCTTAGGCTCAATCTTTGAGGTAAAGCAAAAATGACTATAGATGTTTTCTATCTGTCGTTGAGTTCTTACACCATCATTAGGATCTCCAATGATTTGTTCCCGAGGGTGATCCTTAATGATGGGTATGTTGGATGACGGTTGAGGTTCATTAGATGAGGAAGTTTTGTTATATGATTTACCTATAATGCATAAATCCACATCATCTTCTAATTCATTAAAGGAGTTATTTTCTTCATAGGACTGGTCATCGACCACAACATTGACTGATTCTAAAATGGTGAGGTGAAAAGGCCAAGCTATATGTCCTGGGGGGGGGGGGGGGGGGGGGGGGGTGGGGGGGAGTGAATAAGACTATGCCAAATTAAAATGATAACAACAGAATCTAAACAATTAGAGGTAAGATAGCACTATAAACAATCTACAATACTGAAATGTAAAGCAACCTCAAATGTATGAGTATTGAGAGATTGATACAAATATTGTTCTAAGGACAACCTTACGCCAAAAACCAAGGTTTATGGTAGGACAACGTAATTTCTAGAAAGGTCTTTGTATCAAAAACTCAAACTTGATACAAAGGAATAAATTAATAAATAAATAACAAAGAAATGCAATCTAAGTTATTACAACATTCCCCACAATGCTTGAAATGTAAAAGATTACAAAATTCGCATCCACAAATACATCCCACAATATTGAATGAAAAAAAGATATAGAAAATAAACCACACATCCAAATACAAAGAATTATAGTCGTTCGCCTGTGTGTACACTATTAAACAACAACCACACAGGTGCTCCACTCCTAATATCCTCACACAGTGGATATTAGCATTCACTATGATAAAATAGGTTTTTTCAGATTCACCTAAAACCCTCACAATTGTGTCTTTCAAATGGACTTACACAATTTAAAAACACACACTCTGAGTTTTCTGGATCTCCTCAGATAACTAAAACAATGAGATTTTTCTGGCTTAATCTCACAAGAAACTAAAAAACAGAAGATTTACATAAATATAAAATACCTGAATTTCTCCTTTTGTTGTAACCCGACAGAACCAAGTCGGAGTAGAAGTTCAACGATGAAGTTCAATGTCCAATACTCACATATGAAATAGTTCAAGGTTCTAAATTGATTTTAGAGTTAAAACACCTTGGGCTAGCTTGATTTTATTTTGATTCCAAGAAATGGGAATACTTCAATTCCTCTTTTAAATATAATTGGAATAAGGAAATTCAAAATCAAATGTAAAGAAAGCTACAAAAAGAGAATATTAAATGAGCACAGTATATCTTAAATAAATGACTAACTTATCTCTCAAAGTGATGTCTTGATTTTACTTGAATTGAATATCAAACTCAAAAAAATTTTCTCTACTTATAAGTGCAGAAGTCGCACCTTCGACTGGTCATGTGGACACTATGACTGATCGCAGGACCAACGGATTTTTGAAATTTTGAGCGCGATCGGATAGAACCGTACTACGACTAGTCATAGGCCATCCACGATTGGTCAAGGGACCTCTACAACTAGTCGTGACCTGTCATGACTGGTCGTCTGGAATCTGAATTAGTCGTTGGAGTTCGAGTTGTAAATGCAGGACTGGTCGTGAATGAGTCGGTACTATTCACACGACCGGTCGAGCAGTCTCTAAGACAGGTCGTGGCTTAAGAAAAAAATTCAAAAATTTTAAACGAACTTAGGACTGGTCTTGAAATTTCTTGGACTGGTCGAGCCAGTGCTATGACTAGTCAAACAGAGTCTAGGACTAGTCTAAGAATAGACCAAACACTAATAAAATGATTCAATTGATTTATGTATCCGAAATGACCTACCCTAAGGTCAATTTAAGGTCTTTCATACCTTGAACATGGCGTATGAACATTGAACCTTCGTTTCTTCAGATGATAGATGATCTTTAAAGTTTATGAAGCTTGATATCGCGACACATAATAAGGCTTGAACTTGTGATCTTTTGAAGCTTGATTTTTTAGTACTTGAGTTGTACTTCACTTTAAGTCTTGAGTATGAACAATTTACTTGTCTTTCAATGTCGCTTTACAACATTGAGCTTTGAAGCTTAAACATAGTGAACAATGTACTTGATCTTGCAATACTTTGACGTAGATCTTGTTCTTGTCTTGAAGGATTATCTTTGAACTTGAGATGCATTGCCTTAAACAA
This sequence comes from Magnolia kwangsiensis, assembly GCA_037074715.1. Taxonomy (NCBI): domain Eukaryota; kingdom Viridiplantae; phylum Streptophyta; class Magnoliopsida; order Magnoliales; family Magnoliaceae; genus Magnolia; species Magnolia kwangsiensis. The sequence continues at coordinate 83,581,531 of CM073572.1, read as the reverse complement.
TTCAATGTGCTACACAAGACACAGATAATAGTTTTGGCACTACAAAATTTGATAATCAAAGGAGCAAGAGACCATTGCACTTACATGAGGGTCCTTAGATTGTATACCCTATAAGCATGACTATTCTAGGCATACCCTAGAAAGATACCTTCATCACTTTTAGACTCAAGTTTTCCTAGGTGATCTTTGTCTTTCATAATATAACATTTACTGTCAAAAACATGAAAGTATTTCACACTAGGTTGTTTTCCATACCATAGTTCGTATGGTGTTTTGTTCAAACATAATCTAAGATATACTCTATTTATTATGTAGTGGGCAATATTGATTGCTTCAGCCCAGAAGCTTTTCGCCATATCCTTTCCATTTAATAGAAATGACCCCATTTCCTGCAATACTCGATTTTTCCTTTCAACAACTCCATTTTGCTGTGGAGTTTTTAGGGTTAAGAATTCATGGCGGATTCCTTTCTCATCACAATACCTTTCAAATCGATCATTTTTAAATTCACCACCATGATCACTCCTAATACGATTTATGCAATATCCTTTCTCATTTTGAAGTCATTTTTCCATAATTACAAATTCATTGAAAGCATCAAATTTTTCTCAAAGAAATGCGACTTAAGTAAATCTGGTGTAATCATCTACTACCACCAAGAAGTATCCTTTTCTATCATGACTTTCAACTTTGGTGGGACCAACTAGGTTCATCTGTAGTAAATCAAATGACTTTGTTGTTGTTATGGTGGTTGTCTTTTTGTAACCGAATTTTATTTGTTTACCCTTTACATAATCACCCCATACAATTTTTTCTCCTTTTCTAATCTTAGAAATCCTCTAACCAAAATTCTTGAACTTAATTTGGCTAAGTTTCGATAGTGAACATGTCCCAGCCTTTGGTGTCATAATTTGGACTCACTCTGCACAACCACATTACATTTTGTGGACAGTACATTCTCATTGCTAGTTTCAATAACATAACAGTTGTCACTTGTGGGTAAACCTTTCATGATAGATTTTCCTATATGATCTAAGATTCTACACACATCTTTTGAGAAGATGACCAAATGTTCTTTGTCGCAGATTTGAGAGATACTAAGGAGATTATGTTTTAGGCCTTCTACAAAGAACATTTTTAATGTTGGGGAGTCCTAGTCCCATTATCGTTCCTTGCCCAATTATTCTGGCGAAGCTCCCATCTCCAAACGTGACCGACCCACCGTCAAAGTCTGAATACTCACAAAAATGAATTTGGTCACTGGTCATGTGTCTGGAGCACCCACTATCAAGATACCATTTGGAATTATTACCGACTTTCAGAGTAGTATGGATTACTAGGCAATTGTTTTGATCTTTTGTACTCTCTAATCCTACACTATTGGCCATGAATCCAACTTCAGTCAAGATCACTCTCTAGGCGGTGAAGAAGAGAGATCCTCTCTGATACCAATTGAAATTGTGGTAAGGACCGCTTTAGTTGAAGTGGGAATATGCCAAGATCTAGAGGGGGTGACTGCGACTTTTTAAAATTTTTATGATAATTTAAAAATCTATCAACCTTATCCTGAATTAATATGCAAGTATCAGGATTTCTTTAATGTAACTCTAGTGGCTTCCAAGCCAAATAGAGGATCCAATCATAAAACTATTCAAAACATAAACAAGATGAGAAACATAGTTCATGATGGATGTGACCATGTGTGAAATGTGATTCTAATTAGTTCTAGGTAATCTTGTAAGTATGCATTATGAGAACATTTAGAGAAATCACACAAGTATTAAGAGTAAATAGCAATCCCAAACATAGTCATTTTTAGAGTGGTTTGACTATATGTCTACTCCACTTCTAGTAGACGCACTCACCCTTTGAGTGTACCAGATCTCACTAATGGATGTTTTAAATCAAGTTCACCTCAAACTAGTACAACCTACACAAGGCTGACATGAGGACCTACACAAGGTACCTAACATGCCTCCACGAGACAGAAGTTTATGCCTCATGCAAGAGCAAGGGTCAACACACGGCACCCAGATTTTAGGCCACAAAAGCTGACTCAAAAATCACATGATTTTCCTTGACTGCATTTTGGACACAGACTGACCAGATGTCGATTTTATCAAGCCATCTCGATGAACTCGAGATTTAAAATTCGATAATATCGAACCTCCCATCGATATTTCGATAATTCAGTCCATGATTCATTGTGGTTGCTAGACATCTGAAGTCCTCATTTCGATGACATTGAGTGAGTTTCGAGGACATCGATAATAGTGTTCAATTTCATCAAACCACTTATCGATAAATTGACAAAGGCAGAGTACTTAGAGATTTTTCTGATTTTGCAAAAAAGTTTTCACACCTTAAACCCTAAGTTGTTCTATCCATTTTTAAGGGCTTTATATAACCGGTGTTTTGGGACATGGGATGTAAGGGACGAGTTCGAGGCACACAACTAGTTAAGGCAGACACTTAATAGATCTTCCTATGGGGCTCACTTGTCAGGCTGACTCAACACTCATGCTAATTGACAAACCAGGGCACTTTCAGTATACATCACATTGGTCCCCATATACGGGCCCCGAATACATCACAATGTGCCACATCTCATGGGCCCCGAATACATCGCAATGGGCCACATCCCATGGGCTTCGAATACACCACATTGGGCTACATCCCATGGGCCTTAAATATATCATAATGGGCCTCGTTCTTGGACCTCAAATAAATCACAATGGGCCACATCCCATGGGTCTCATGTACATCACATTGGGCCTCATTCACGTACCGCCCATACATCACAACGGCCCCCCTACACAAGCCGCAAATGCATCACAATGGGCCACATCCATTGTAATGCCTTAAAAATTAGGGGTCGAGCAGAAGCTCAGCTTCCGAGTTCCAGAACATTACTTATGCAGGATTTTTATGATGAATGAATGTTATCGGCATTAGGGCATAAAACATGAGGTAGATTAAACCAAAACAGCAAACATAGTTTAGGGACAGTCTGAAAGCACGAGCGAAAGACTGAAATACATACATAAATCAACATAAGTCCCCAAGCTATGTATGCTTTGCCAAGTCATAATTACAAGTCGTGTCTCATAATACTTATATCAAAAGTGATAAATCACTACCAACATAGCTCTGAATCCCTGTCAATCAGAGCATTATTCACATGAACCCGTCTGAGATCTACATATAGGAGAAGCCCTCCTCATTGGCATAAAAGACCGGATCTGCCTCATGAGCATCGCCACCATCTGAAACTAAAATAGGGACTGGTTGGTTTTGCCAACATCGTCCCGTAACGTGGGAGTGAATGATCAACTCAGTGGAAGCTATACAACAGAGGTTAACATGTTATCAATTCAATCAAGCAGTAATGATAAATTAGTACAATCAAACATATCATAGATACTCTTGTTAATGCACAAATGCTATGAAGAAATGATGCATGCCCTCACCACAAACTCCCTCTGCGATCTTCATTTACGATCGCGCATGTCAGTCACTTCCTCAGTGCTCTTACACCAACACCGATAACACATGTAACACGATAATATGAGCATGCTTACCAAGTTCGTATTAGTCCTTTTCATACAACATGATTGGGAAGCTAAAACACCTCCCTTATATCAATTCTCAAACATTAATCCAGTCTAGGGTCATCAATCCTAGCATATCTCATACGAAGTGTGGTTCTAGGTTGCTGCACGAGCTATCAAGGCTGTTACACGCAATCGTTACACCACTCCCCCATCACCAAATCAATACAGGCCTAGTTTGTACTCTTGTTGCTACGGAAGGGTCGTCGTCTCCACGTAGACTCAGAGTACGCTCGAGATCACTACAAGGGCTGTCAGGGCTGTCAGGGTTGTTACACACAATCTCCTAAGACTCCCCCATCACCAATCAATGTAGGCCGACAGCTCAAATATAGTGTCTCATACCACCATATTCAGCTCACGAGTCTGGGTTGCTCACTGGTCACTACAAGGAGGTCGTGGCCCCAGCATAGGCCGACAGCTCGACCACGGTGTCCCATACCACCATGTCCGGCTCATGAGTCTTAGGGGATCATAGTACCACGGTTAACGGGAGTTTCACTAGTAAGCTTGGTGTCTTAGATTCAAACAGTAGCGACCAAACATGGTGAACAAACATCGGTCAATCGAGTTAGTTGATAAGCTCAACTAGGCCAAGTGCACGTTGAGTTAAACGACATGGAATGCATAAGCACTCCGTGTGGCCTAACCACTGCCGAACATCTCAAGTACGACTCAGATTCGTTGAACACATCCTGTGTGGCGAAACAACTCAACTACCACTTGAAGAACGATTACCGATTACCTGGACTATACAATAACCCCAATCACATTCAGTTATGACATGTTATCCAATGATATAGGAAAAGTAGTAAATGGATCATATTTCTAATTATACAATCAAAGGTCCAATATTGTCCACTTTAAGGCTATCAGGGCTGTTGCACAGAATCGTTACACCACTCCCCCATCACCCTTCGCGGCATTGTTTCTGCATGTTATGGAATACAACCTAAACATGAATCCACACATATGCAATATAAAATACATGGAGGAAAGCATACACAACATTGATGTAGTTGAGAATCATATCTCAACCCGCATACAGGTACATCTTACTAACTACTAACTCATTCAGACACTTTTACATACACTTAGTTTACACCTTACATCACATCATACATATTATGTATTCATTAGCATACGTATTAGGGCAAGTCCTTTCGTCAAAGGGTAGTCGCCCATACAACAATCATATATCCACGACAGATTGTCATGGCAAGCATGAATATAAAGTCTATACTCATTCAGTCATTTTCACATACACTTACGCTACACATACTAAATACATATCATATGTTGGTATATCATGCATTTAGACTAAACCTCTAGCCCAGGAGTTGTTACGCATACATCTAGCATACATAGACGGCAGTTAATCATGGCAAACTCAAATTCATATTTCATACATATACAGTATTTTCTACAAATATGACGAATACAGTATATTCAACATAGTTAACGTATAACTGAAAAACGAGACGGACAACACTTTATACATGTGAAATAACATCCACGTCAGTAATATATCATTAAACGACATTGAAAGTCTTAAAAATCATAACTTAAACGTATATAGTCCACACCTTAAACCAGAAAATGCGGAACGGATATGATCAGACGATATGTCTTCGTCAACGGTGAATACGCTACCTATGGCATGAAATAGGTTAACTATGACGTCATTGGAACTATTTTAGGCTTCAAAGCAGGTTAGGGTTAGGATTTCTTACCCAAGAATGGAACCAGAAATACTAGAATAGCGATACGGATTGGTGGATTAGGCACATAGTAAAGCTGAGAAGAATCACCAACTTCTCTCTCACTTTCTCTCTCTTTTCTCTCTCTCTTAGCTAGGGTTTAAAAATTCGTATGGAATTTGGGAATGGGGGTTTTAAGCCTTTTTATAAGTTTAAACATGATGAAAATACACTTAGAGCTAAGGTATACTTAGGTTATAACCAAATCGGGCTCTTTCTGATCCAACGGAGCACTTCTGGAGGTTCTCTTATCAAATGCTCACTAGCATCGAATCTTTAGTAAGTTAAGTTTTCAGTCCGATCGGATTTCCAGATCGTCCGTGGTAGACCAGCTTCAATTCAACTGTTATCGAAATTCGATCAGGGCTACAAGTATTATGACATGTATGGGCCACCTATCCTGATCCAAGGGTGAATTTGGGTTGAAATCTAACGGGTCAGAGCGCTTAGAAATAACGCGCAAGAGAAACTATCTAGATTACTTACAATTATATTTAATTTTCTAAAAATTTTCATTTTCTCACTCTCTTCACTCCGGACTCAATGAAATAGTCTCAGGACATCGTTTGGGCTTGATTTTTGAGATGATTGTCAAGTCCAACTTAGCAGTCATAATGGTCTAAGTTCATCGATATCAGACTTTCGACGTGCGGTCTAAATCAAATATAAAATTATAAAGCATTTCCGGGAGCAACTAGGTTTAGAGTTGGATCCTAGATTTTAGGGTAATATAGCGTCAACGATTCTATAGGTTTTGGGTCTTACAGATCGGATTTAAAGTGGTTGGTGCTAATTTGGTAGGAAATCTAGTGTAGCGCTAGTTAATACACGTTAAATTTCTAAAGAATTTGGTTCTAAATGATTTCTTTGACTTTGGAATTGAGTTTTAAGAAGTTACCAAGGAGTTATGGTTGACCCATTGTCTAACTCCAGGTTGCCAAAAATCTAGGGTGTTACAATCTACCCCCCTTAAAAAATAATTTCGTCCCCAAAATTAGATAAGGGTAATGGGTCCCTAGAAAGACTTCAGTATTGACATTCTAAGGAAGGTTCAAATCCTATTTAATGAACTAACCTTACGTATAACCTAAATCAATTTCTTCGATCCTGGGCCAGTGGGGAAGGGGCCAACCACTCTTTCGCTGCGCTATTCTAATCCAACGGTTGTATTAGTTGACCTAACTAGATTGGGCTCATAAAATTCTACCCCCCTTAAAAACTTATTTCTACTAAAGGCTCAAGAATCTATGTCTCGATCCGTATATCAGAACGAGGTACAATTTAGGACCTATCCTTGACATGAAATGGAAAACAACCTCTCAATACATTGGTCTTCCTTTGTTAATGATGCGTTCTATGGCATTGGTACCTATAATTATAGAAGGAGCTAAAAAAATGGGTGTTGTAGTTGATTCTAGGGACGGGTGTGAGCTTGCGGCAAGATGTCTAATCTCTATTGGGTAGATGTCCTTAACACTTCCTAAAGGCAAAGTGTAACGCCCTGAAAATCGGGGGTCGAGCATAAACTCCACTCCCGAGTTCCAGAACATCACTTATGCAACATTTTCAATGATGGATGAATGTCGGCCATAAAAGTGCATAAAACATGAAGTGAATTAAGCCAAAATAGCATATCATACTCTAGAGACAGTTAAATTAGCAAGCGGAAGAGTGTGATAGATATATAAAATATATGAACAGTTGTAAGTCTCCGGAGTGTGAACATGTTACCAAGTTAAACATATACATGTATACTCTAAAAATGATCAAAAAGAATATACATGAGTGCTCCAAAAATATAAAATGATAGTGTCATGATGTCTAATCAACCTCCTTGTAATCCCGTCGATCAAAACCTGCATATAGGAGGAATCCTCCTCATCATCATAAAGTTCAGTTCTGCTTCGCAAGCATCGTCATCATCTAAAACTAAAATAGGGTCTGGTGGGTGTCCGGAACACCGTCCCGTAACGTGGGAGTGAGTAACTAACTCAGTGAAAACTATACAGCAAAGGTTAACATGTTATCAATTCAATCAAGCAGTAATGATAAAGCAGTACAATCAAACATTCCTAAATACTGTAATTAATGCAAGGATGAAATGACATGATGGATGACCCCATCGACGTACTCCCTCATGCGACACCATCTTACGTCTGCGGCATGCTTTCTTCCCTCAGTTCTCCACATCTTCCAGGCACATGCAGTGCGATATGAACATGATTACCAAGTTATTATTAGTCCTTTTCATACAGCAGGATTGGGAAGCTAAGGTACCTCCCTTATATAAATACCCAAATAATGATCCATTCTAGGGTCGTCAGTCCTAGCATAGCTCATACGAAGTACAGTTCTAGGTCACTGCAAGGGCTGTCAGGGCTGTTGCAAGCACTCGTTGCACCGCTCCCCCGTCACCTTATCAATATAGGCCTAGTTTATACTCTGTTTACTGCGAGAAGGCTCGTCGCCTCTCCGCAGATTCAAAATATGCTCGAGGTCACTACAGAGGGATGTCAGGGCTGTTGCTAGCACTCGTTGCACCGCTCTCCCATCAGATTATCAGTGTACGCCGACAGCAAGAATATAGTGTCCCATACCACCATAATCTGCTCATGAGTCTGGGTTGTTCACTGGTCACTACGGGGAGGTTTGTGGCCCTAGCGTAGGAAAACAGCTCGACCACAATGTCCCATACCACCGTGCCCGACTCATGAGTCTTAGGGGATCGAGGTACCAAGGTTAGAGGAGATTTCCAATGGTAAGTTTGGTACCTTAGGTTCAAACAGTTACGACCAAGCATGGTGAACAAACATCGATCAATCAGGTTATTTGATAAGCTCAACTAGGCCAAGCGTACGTTGAGTTGAACGACATGGAATACATGAGTACTCCGTGTGGCCTAACCACTGCCGAACACCCCAAGCACGACTCAGATTCTCTAAACTCATCTTGTGTGGCGAAAGCAACCTCAACCACGATTTACAGAATGTTTTCCGATTACCTGGACTGTAGTACAGCCCCATTCACAAGCAAAGCTAATAACTAGCATATGATTCATATTCAGCATCCATGTGAGCAATCATAAAGTATAACTTGAATGTAAACAGTACATGGAGGAATTAATGTACACATTTACCATGATTTAACTAAGTACACAATCCATGGAAGAAATCATACACTCATTTAGCAATCACATGATTCATGAAGGAAATCATTCACACAAGTATTGTGATGGGGATCCATATCCCAACCACTCTAGCAATCACACTCTACTAACTACTAACTCTCTTAGACATTTAAACAAACACTTAGCTTACACTATTCAACATACATCACGTTGTCGACACCGTCGCAAATTTGGGCAAGTCCTCTCACCAAGGAGTTTCCACATACATATTAAGCATATCACAATGAAAATTTATCATGACAAGTAAATCAGCAAATTCCATATGCATACGTGTATTCTAACATATACATGAAATATGTTATTTCCAATATGAAGTATACGTATTCAGAAAGAAAAACGGTTAGCACATTTAGCATGTATAATTGCATCCACAGTATGAATAAATCATTAACTACCATTGAAAGGGTTGAAAACCATAACCTAAGCATATATAGTTCGCACCTTAAACCAGAAAATGAGTATTCGTTAAGATTCAGACGATGTGTCTTCGTCGGCAGATACGCTACCTATGGCAAGAAACAGGTTAGCTAGAACTCTTCTACAGCAAGTCTAAGCTTCAAATCAGGTTAGGGTTTAGGTTTTCTTACCTAGAACGAAGTTGGAATGCCAGAATAGCGATGTAGATGGATGGCTTTGGCACGTGGAGCAGCAGGGAATAATAGCAGGAGAAAGCCCCAACTTCTCCCTCACTTTCTCTCTCTTTTCTCTCTTCTCTCTCCTAGGGTTTTCTCCAAATTCGTGTGGGTTAGAAAGCTAAGGGTTTAAGGCCCTTTTATAAGCCCAAACATGACCAAAATAGACTTGAAGTCAAGGTATACTTAAGTTATAACCAAATCGGGTCTGTTCCGATCCAACGGAGCACTTCTAAAGGTCCTGTTACTAAATCTGATTGGACTTAAGCTCTTGAATATTGGATCTAGGTCAAGCTAAGTTTTCAGTCCGGTCAGGTTTCCAGATCGACCGTGGCGGACCAGTTTCAGTTCAACGGTTACGGGAACTCGATCAAAGCCATAAGTGCTATGACATGTAAGGGCCACCTATCCTGATCCGAGGGTGAAATTTGGTCGAATTCGAATGGCCAGAATGATAAAAAAATATCACGCAAGCGACACGTGCCAGATTTATTAAAAATTGAATTAATTTTCTAAATATTTTTCTTTTCTCACTTTCTTCACTCCGAACTCAGTAAAATGGTCTCAGGATATCGGTTGGGCTTGATTTTTGAAATGATTGTCAAGTCCAACTAGGCGGTCATAATAGTCTAAGATTATAAATATCAGACTTTCGACGGGCGGTCCAGGTCCGATATGGAGTTTTCAAATGATCTCGAGGGCAACTGGGCTTAGAGTTGGATCCTAAATTTTTGGGTAACGGTAACAATTCTAGAGGTTTTGGGTCTTACAGATCGTATTTAAAGTGGTTGGTGTTAATTCTGCGGGAAATCTAATGCAGCGCTGGCTAATTCACGTTAAATTTTTAAAGAATTAGGTTCTAAATGATTTCTCTGGCTTTGGAATTAAATTTTAAGAAGCTACCAAGGTGCTATGGTTGACCCATTGCCTAAGGACGTCTAATTTTAGGTTGATAAAAATTTGGGGTGTTACCCAAAGTAATAACTTTTGGTTGTAGGTGGTCGGGTCAACACGGAAGAAAAGTTTAGTAGGTTTGAGCCGGATACATAGACTTTCTGCCTAGCTAGGATAGAAAATTTATTGTATGAATTCTTAATCCTAGTTGATCCCGATCTTTTTCTTGATCAGAGCATTGAGTTCATTGGTAACTACTAGGATTGAGAATTCGATTCAAACCGTGAATACTTCTCTTATATACAATTCCTTTAGTCCGCGTTCCCGATTGTAAGAAGTCCTTAGGAAGGCAATTTTAAGGGGCGTGCTGATTTATCCTAGCATTCATTTAAGGGATATATATAAGTTTTCCCTGGACGCGACTAGTTCTGAGTCAAGCAAGCTTCCTAAGAGTTACTAAAGGAGCCTTTTAGTATTATGGAGATATATCGAAGGATTGAAGTCCTATTCCAACCAAATCAAACCTACTATTCCTGAGTATAGTCAGTCTTTACACTACTTAATAGAACTAGTAGCCTAGTCTATAACTCACCAGCTGTAATCCTAGTCTAAGCTTATACGCTAGATGGTTTCATATCATTTCTACTATAGGAAATTATTTTATCGCTTAGGGTCAAGATTGTCTAATTGGAATTGGATTTTCTATCTTGTCAGATCTGTCGAAATCTAAGAGTATTATCTCTAGGTCCTAGCACTAGATGGTCACTGATTATGGACTAAGCTACTGTGTTAGGTCTCACCCGTCGGTAGAAGCATAAAGATCGAGAAGATGGCTAAAACTAGCTCAAAAGAGCCATGAAAAAGGAGGGACATAAGAAGAATGGGATGGGAAATTTGGGTCTCCATGGATTTGAGCCTGATATGGGAGTGTAAAGGCTCGAACGAAAGGGAAAGAAGAGGAAGGACAACAAAATAGGATGGGTTAGAGGACTTATATGAATGTAAGACTCAGATGGGAGATGTGAGAGCTCAATCAAAGAAAATGAGAGGGTTATGTGATGGATATGGCTGAGCACGGTGGAAGATATAGGATTTAACGAAAAATGAAAGAAGAAGTGATTGGAATGCTGATTTGAAAGAGAATGGGGCAGTTTTGAAGAAAAGGGAAAGCATGGGATGGAGGTTTGTGAACGAAGTAATGGATTATGGATGAAATAGGGGTCGAACCCTATACCATAGGGTCCCACTAAGCCCCATAAGCCATAGGCCCGAAGGCCCGGCCCGGATGAGCCTGCCGGTCAGTGAGGCCTCGCCCATTGGGCAAGGGCCTCACCACCCCTTGGGTCTAAAAAAGTTGGGGTCCCACCCTGGAACCCCCTAGAAGTTTATCGTTTGCCCCCCCCCCCCCCCCCCCCCCCCCCCCCCCTCTTCCAATTTGAGCCGTTTCAGGTCATTTCGGAACTAATCTGATCTCTATTCACTTTTACCAATTTCTAATGGTTGGAATGGAATGAAACGCGGTCTATACCCATTAATTAATGGTCTAGACTTGATTTGGGGTCGTCGTGTGTGATCAGGAGTATGCACGGACTTGATCTCGGCGATCATTTTCAGTAAACTTTCGTCAATAAACAAACTGGGGGTCCTAAAAATATTTTTAAATTGTTCTTGCATCCTCCTACATTTAATTAGCGTCAGCGTGTGGTGTGTGACCATAACCCAGATCATGCTCTGATACCATCTTGTAACGCCCTGAAAATAGGGGGTCGAGCAGAAGCTCAGCTCCCGAGTTCTAGAACATTACTTATGCAACATTTTTGATGATGAATGAATGTTATCGGCATTAGGACATAAAGTATGAGGTAGATTAAACCAAAACAGTAAACATAGTTTAGGGACAGTCTGAAAGCACGAACGTGTTTCGACAAAGAAACAAATGCATTTGATTTGGAAGATTGTCTTATTCAAACATAACACAGAAAGAGTACTAGGAACATTTATTACATTTTATTGATACTAAGTTCATTTACATCCTCTTTGCATCCCTTGATTCTAAAATAGATCATTTAGAAATAAAGGACTTGTGCTTTAAGTATTAAAAGTTCATTTCGACAGCCTTCCGGCATCTGTTTCAACCATCTCGTAGGACTTAGGAGGAATGTCAATTAAATCGATGAGTCTTTGATGAGACAGAGATTTCAGCAGCACAACGACGTCTGTTTTAGCCATCCCTAATACTTAGTGGAAATGTCGATTCGATCGACTAATCTTCTTCCTCTACACTTGACAATAGGAGGAGAAAGGGTGTTGGAAGAACAAAAGCCTTGCACAGGCATTTCGACAGCATAGCGGCCCTTGAGCTTTATAGATTGCAGGACAGTCTGGTTGCGTGGACCGGCACAACCGACACCGGTTGCGTGGTCCTGCACAACTGCCAGGAGACTTCTCTCCTACCTTCTATCTTCTGCTCCACTCCGCTCCTCTTGAAAATCTTCAAATTACCCTTAATGAAGGAGGGGAAGGGGTATTTATAGACCTTCGCACGTGTGAAAATCCTGATCTTAGCGATGTGGGACTATTTTTTAATGCTTTAAATCACTTTGGATGAGACCCTTCGTGCAGTACATTTCGGGATCCCGCGTAACTAATATTTCCTTTGCGTAGACCTGCGCAACTGGGATTGATTGCGCAGAACCGCGCAAATGATAGTGATTGCGCGGTCCTGCGCACTCTCTTGAAAGCTATCTCTATCTTCTTCTTTTTAAAATTTCTTTCTAACTCCTTATCTCTTCTTGCTTCGATCCTTTGCCATTTTTCGTGCCTCAACAGATGCCCCCTCGATCCTTCTTTGATTAGTTTACAAAATCAAAGAAGGATCAATCCTCCTTTGCCTGAAAAACTTGAATGAACTGTAACTGAAGGATGACCAAATAATTATGCTTGCATAGCAGGCTGGATGATCATGCTTGACTAGAAGGTTTGAACAATCGCTTTCAAATGGGAGACCGGAATGCTCGTATCCAAACAGAAGACTGAATGACTGCGCCTGAATAGAAGACTTGAATAATGACACTCGAACGAAAGATCGGGAGGCTCGTGCTTGAACGGAGGGCTCTCGCACTTGAATGAAGGGCTTAAATGATTGCATCCGACTGGAAGACTTGAATGAGGACACTCGAGTGGAAGACTAGAATGATGGTACTCGAGCTAAAAAAAACTTGAATACCCCCAATCAGAAGTGTCAAGCAGATGCTTCACTAGATAGGATAAAATTCTCTTTTCATTGAAGCACGCTTCTTCAACAGTCGTGACGGCTTCATCTCTGAGCGACTTGATTAGAGAGCTTTCTTCCAACACCATTGTTGTTATAACTGTCTCTATGATCCACTCCAGCAATTCTTTTCTCTTGATTAACTCCAGCGATTCTTTCCTTTTAATCAATTTCAGCGATTCTTTTCTTCAACTCTGTATCTGGAATTTCTCTTTAATGCTGCTCCTGCTGCAACATCCTTTTTTGATTGTTTCCTTTATTCATGATCTGCATAACTCAAGCTTTCAAGTGATGATCTTTTCTGCCAGATTAATCGGAATTAGTATTTTAATTCATTATAATTTTCAATGTAACTTAATAATTTTTTGAAATAGATTGAAAGTTTCTTCTCTTTTTAGACTGAGTGTGGTATTCACAATATGATTTAAGCAATCTTTGAACTTGTCATCGTGCTTCACATTGTATTCTTTATATCGTACTCTTGGAGATTTGAGCTCTTGAATAGATAATAGCCAATATCTTTGGGGCATTTACTATCGATGTAATTAGGAACCCGATTTCAGAGAAATGCATTCTTGCATATTGTCTAATCAATGTTTAGAATTTTTCACATTTGAACGCATCTAGAGTGAAACATGGATTTGCTATATTCTAAATATCACACAGTTTATGCTTTGCATATTTGAACAAACACACACACACACACACACACACACACACACACACACACACACACACACATATATATATATATAATGAGATATATGTCTATAACGTTGCACCTAGTTTATCATGATATTCAATAAAGCATTGATTATAAAAACATCAACATTTTATGCTTGTTAGTACGGGATTTCCTACATGACTTTATTCATTTATATTTTATTAGCGGTGCTAAGTTTCAATTCAGTCAATTGCACACACAGTTTAAGCTCTTGAGTAGTGGAGCAAATTTACTTGGTGAATTTACTTGGATTTTAGTTAGAGTCGGGTCTTACGTGATGGTCTCTGTAACTCTTTAGAGTTCGCTGGACTTCTCACTGCCTAGGGAGTTCACAAACTGCGATCCATCAAAGGGGCCCAGTGAAGCTACCGGGGACGTGAACTCGGTTGGTTTTATGCACAGGGTTGGCCACGGTAACTCTCTAGAGTTCACAGAGCTCGCAAGGCTACCTTTGGGGGTACCAAATTCATGGTTGTCGATCCATCAATGAGTAGGTTTAAGCCCTTCCTCATGAGTTAGTACCGGAATCGAACCACAAATATGGGGGGTCTTATGCATGGTTGACCTATCTAAAGTGCACACTGCAGCCCTCAGTTTCTTCGCCTGCAAGGTCGGGCCCATTCACGGGAGGGCATTGTCCTCCATTCCCTGTGACGCTGCCGGAAAGCTATACAAACGGCATAGGGGTTACGTTGACTGGTCATTTGAGGACTTTTAGCACTTTAGCTTTTAGTTGACTTTTTGGCCTTTTGGCTTTTGGTTGTTGAAGACTTTTAGCTCTTAGCTTTTTTATCAACTTTTGGCCTTCTGGCTTTTGGTCATTGACTCTGTCAGCTGCCTGCATGGGTATGCATACGATGGCCTTCATGGGCTTTTTAGGGCCACTGGCTTCTCGTCGCTGCCCGAATGGCGATCTTCATAGGTCTCATGCACAGTGGGCCATTGCCTTGACTGGGCTGCCTTTTTATAATCATTGGTCTTATGCGTAGTCGGTCCCTTTCAAGATTTAATCCTTTTAGGATTTGGCCTTTTTAGGTCTTGGAGACTTGGTCCTTTTAGGACTTGGCCCTTTTTTCTCTTTTTTTTAGGACTTGTGGCTAGACCGCCTTTTTATGATCGACAGTCATCGCTGTCGCCAATTTTATATAGTTGGCTGTATGATTCATCATATAGTTGAACAATAATTGACATTTCGCTGCTGCTAACAATGTCATGAGGACTTTTGTATTATGTTTAAAGCAATGTATCAGCTTAGCGATGATGGCAATTTTGATGAGTGATTGATCGGCAACAGCGATAGTTGTCCTCTTTTCTTTTTATGATCATCGATACCTGATGATTCTAATTTCGATGGAGATTTTTTATCGGCGATGAGCGTCAATGCTTGACAGCGATCATCGGCACTTTTTTATTCGGTGACGATTTAATATGCTATCTTCAAATGTCTTGGAAGACTGAAGACTTTTGGCGATGATCTAGCATGCTGTCTTAGAAGACGATGATAGGTATTTTTGCCTGAAATTGTTTATCTGTATCATTTTTCTGTATTGTTTGTAATATACCAACTTGATGGTGATATCAATTTCAGGCAAAATTTTATAGAACTCTCTTGATGGCACTCACCTTCTTCGTCTTTCTTTATTTGTTATCATATGATCTTGATATGCTTTGTCATATGATTTTAATATGCTTGCGAACTTCTTCCTTATTCATCCCATTCATCTTGCCCCCTTTTGATACAGAATTATTATCTTGGTAATGTTTTGTATCAAACTCAGTAACGCCTTCGGAAGAAATTTCCTTTTTGTCAACGCGAGTATAGGCCAATATAGACTTTCATTTACTTCTTTGAAGAATTTTGCTTTCATTGAGCATACTTTATCTCATTTGGCTTTGAACTTGCCCCCTGGATATGATTGTGACTGTTATTGGAGATATATTTTCATTCTTGGAGATATTGAGGCAGTATATTTCTGTAGAAGACTGCACAATTTATGGTCATATTTATCGACTAAGTTGCCCCCTTTTGATGCAGAATCATAACTCTGATAATTTTCTGGAGCAAAATCAAAAAATATATTTACGGACGATATCTCTTAAGGAAGTGAGCGTTGACTGGTATACTAATTCCTTATCCGTCTTGATCTACAACTCGATACGCTCCATTAGAATATATTACGTAAGGGTGGGTCATCCCATTTAGGCTCAAACTTGCCTCCTGTTCGACGGGTGACCACGATTGGTCTTTTTAACATTAGCACCATATCCCCCTTTTTGAAAGAGCGATATTTAACTCGCTTATCAAAGGCGGCTGATATTCTTGCTTGGTATGCTTGCAAACGCTGTTGTGCAGCTAGGCGTCTCTCGTCAAGCAAATCCAATTCCTTCAATCTTATTTTTGCATTATCATCATCAATTATAGACTTATGCACTGCCACTCTTAGTGACGCTACTTGTATTTCAATTGGAATTACTATTTCCACACCATAGACTAATGAATACGGTGTTACCCTTGTGGCTGTTCGATGAGTAGTTCTGTATGCCCATAGCGCTTCCTGTAACCTTTCATCCCAATCACGTTTGTTTCCTGTCACTATTTTCTTCAATATTTTGACTATTGTTTTGTTGAATGCCTCTGCTAATCCGTTAGCCAGCGGATAGTAAGGCGTTAAGAACGAGTGATGGATATTGAACTTCTGACACAATTTTTCCATACCTTTATTTTTGAAAGGAGTGTCATTGTCTGTAACAATTTTCTTTCGGATACTATCTCGGTATATTATAGCGTGGCGGATAAAATTAACCACATCTTTTTCTTTAACATTTCACAAAGAAACTGCTTCAGTCCATTTGGAGAAATAATCGGTTGCTGCCAGAATATACTATTTTCCTTTGGATGAAGGCGGGTTTATAGGACCGATTACGTCAAGTCCCCAAGCAGAGAAGGGTCAAGAGGCAATAGATTGGTGCAAGTCTTCTGGAGGCATGTGTATAACATCTCTATGAATCTGGCATTCATGGCACCGCTTTACATAATCTATCGCGTCTTCAAACATAGTGGGCCAATAATATCCCATTCTATGTGTTCGATGAAATAAATTTCGACCAGCTTGATGTGCCCCACACTCCCCAGAGTATTCTTCCTGCAGCACCTGGATCGCTTCTTGCTTATTTAAACAACGTAGCAACACTCCGTTGTAAGATTTTTTATATAATACTTCACTGCAGATAACGAATCTACTTGACCGCTGTCTGATTTGTTGCCTTTGCACGGACTCTTCTGGCAGGATGTTGAATTTGAGATAATCAATGAAAGGTTGACGCCAATCATCTATTGTAATTTCCAAGAATGATACAGAAAGGGCTTCAATAACTTCTTCAACAACTTCTGCTGATGGTAAAAATCTTCTTTCCTCTATAGTTACTTGAAGAGGGCTTCGATTAGGGCAAGACAGAGCTGCCGCCAAACTGGCTAAGGCATCGGCTTTTGCATTCCCTGACCGGGGAATATGCTTGATTTCAACATAGAAAAAATATTCCAACAATTGTTGTGCCTTCCGACAATATGGCAAAAGATCTTGCTTTCTTATTTCGAATTCAGTCGTCAATTGATTTATAATCAATTTAGAATCTCTGAAAATATGCAATACTCTTATCTCCATTTCTTTAGCCATCTCCATTCCAATAATCAGGGCTCTATACTCGGCCTCATTGTTTGTGCATGCATTCCTAATGAAAAGGAGTAAGGTAATAAATCACCTTGGGGAGTAATGAATATCACTCTTGCCCCCGCTCATGATGTTCGAGAAGCGCCATCAAAATACATCTGCCACGGATTCTGTGATTCAGTCAACATGACTTGCTCATCCAAAAAATCATCATTGATGGCTTCAGATTCTGCCACGGGGTGCGCTGCTAAGAAATCTGCCACTGTCTGCCCTTTCATAGCTTTTGTCGATTCATATGTAATAGCGTACTCTGAAAGTAACAACATCCATTTATCCAACCTTCCAGACAACATCAACCTTGTCATTAGAAACTTTATCGGGTCAGCCCTTGAAACCAATGTTATATCGTGCGATAGACAATAATGCCTCAACTTCTGTACTACGAATATTAACGCTAAACATTCCTTCTCAATCGGGGAATAATTGTACTCTGCACCTATTAAAGTTTGACTTAAGCAATAGAGGGCTGTTTCTTTTCTAAATT
This sequence comes from Magnolia kwangsiensis, assembly GCA_037074715.1. Taxonomy (NCBI): domain Eukaryota; kingdom Viridiplantae; phylum Streptophyta; class Magnoliopsida; order Magnoliales; family Magnoliaceae; genus Magnolia; species Magnolia kwangsiensis. The sequence goes on along the minus strand of CM073572.1, from coordinate 83,563,240 downwards.
CATTTTTTTGTGCCAACAGCTCCTAAGGAATGTTCGGCTGCAGACGTGTACAAGATAAGCGGCTTCCCTTTTATTGGAGCTGCCAGTACTGGTGGATTTTTCAACAACTCCTTTATCGAGTCGAATGCATTCTAACAGGCTTAACTCCACACAAATTCTATATCCTTTTTCATCAAATGAGAAAACGGCTGACATCTTTCAGTCAGATTTGAAATGAATCGACGAATATATGATAATTTTCCTTACAAACTCTTTTGTTCCTTTAATGTCTTTGACGGTGGCATATCCTGAATAGCTTTAACTTTCTCAGGGTCAATCTCAATGCCCCTATGCCGAACAACAAAACCCAAAAACTTTTCGGAGGACACTCCGAACGTGCACTTAGTGGGGTTCATCTTTAACTGCTTCTTTCTAAGTCACTGGAAAACCGACACCAAGTGTTTACGATGTTCCTGATGACTTCCTGACCTGACCACCAAGTCGTCAATATAACATTCAACGTACTTATGCATCATATCTTGAAAAATATTTTGCATCGCCCTCTGATATGTTGCCCCAGCATTTTTAAGCCCAAATGGCATCACCTTATAACAGAAAATTTTCAGTGAAGTTCTAAACGCCGTCGCCTCTTCAGCCTCAAGAGCCATTCGAATATGATTATATCCCACATAACCGTCCATAAAGGACATAACAGCATACTGAGTCATACTATCAATTAGTAATTCAGTTATCAAGAGCAGAAAATCATCCTTCGGGCAGGCTTCATTTAGGTCTTTAAAATCGACGCACACTCTGACCTGTCTATTTTTCTTTCTTACTGGGACGATATTCGATATCCACTTAGGATACCTGACTTTCCTTATAAATCCGACCTTTATCAACTTATTAACTTCTTCCTCGATGAGGGGAACCAGATCCGGATGAAATCGCCTTTGCGCCTATTTAATCGGCCTCTTCTCCTTAGAGATATTTAGACGGTGTAACGCCATGGAAGGCTCCAATCCGGGCATTTCTGCATATGTCCAAGTGAATACATGTAACATCCCGAAAATCGGGGGTCGAGTAAAAACCCAACTCCCGAGTTTCAAAATGTTATTTATGCAACATAAATGTGTATGATTGAATGTTGTCTATGTTAATGTATTAAACATGAGTGGGATTAAGCCAGAACAGCATATCATACTGCAGAGACAGTTAAATTAATAAGTGGAAGACTGTGATACACACATATAATATATAATTGATTGTAAGTCTCCAGAGTGTGAACATGTTACCAGGCTAAACATATACATGTATATCTCAAAAGAGAAAGAAAGAATATACATGAGTGCTCTGAAAATATAAAATGACAAGTGTCATGGCATCTAATGAATCTCCCTGTAATCCCGTCGTTCAGAACACGCATAAAGGAGGGATCCTCCTCATCATCATCAAGTCCGGCCCCGCCTCGCAGGCCGCGCCATCATCTGCAATCACACTAGGGATTAGTGGGTGTCCGAAAACACCATCCCGTAACGTGAGAGTAAGTGATCAACTCAGTGGAATAATAGAGCAGAGATTAGCATGTTCTCAGATCAATCATGTGATAATAGAAAAGCAGTAAATCAAACATTCCTAAATACTGTTGTTAATGCAATATGACATGATATGACGGATGCCCTCATCGACGATCTCCCTCATACGGCACCATCTTACGCCCGCGGCATGCTTTCTTCCCACAGTGCTCCACATCTTCCAGGCACATGTAATGTGATGGTGATATGATTAACGAGTTATTATTAGTCCTTTTCATACAGCAGGATTGGGAAACTAGGGTATCTTGCTTATATCAATCCCAACACAGATCCTGTCTAGGGTCGTCACTCCTAGTAATCTCATACGATGTATATTTTGTAGGTTGCTGCAAGGGCTGCCAGGGCTAATGCTCGCACTCGTTGCACCGCTCCCCCATCACCTTATCAATACAGGCCTAATTATCCTTAAGACTACATCAGGACTCGTCGCCCCCATGCGGTGTCAGGATAAACTCAAGGTCACTATAAAGGGCTCGTCGCCTGATCAGCGTAGACCGACAGTAAGAATATAATGTACCGTACCACCATAATCTGCTCAGAGTAGGGTGCTCACTGGTCACTACGAGGAGGTTCCCCAGCGTAGGCCGACAGCTAGACCACAGTGTCCCATACCACCATGCCCGGCTCATGAGTCTTTGTGGATCAAGGTACCATGGTTGACAGGGTTTTCAATGGTAAGTTCAGTACCCTAGGTTCAAGCAGTTATGACTCATACATGGTGAACATACAATGGCCAGTCGGGTTACTTGACAGGCTCGACTAACACGAGCGCATCTCAAGCTGAACGACATGAAGTGCATGAAATACTTCGTGTGGCCTAACCACTGCCGCCAACTCGAAACACGACTCGCGTTCATCAACGCATCGTTCGTGGCAAAGATAAGCCAACCATGAATTTACTCGGTTACCGACTGCCTGGACTAAGTATAGTCCCAAACATTTGTGAATCCACTTTATCAATCATATAAGAGTAACGAAAATGCATTACAACAATGTGAGCATGTTAACACATGTTATACCATACAACTTAAGTAAATCATCTAGCACATGCATTTCTTACATATGATGAAATCGTACATATAGCCAACATAAAGGAAATCGTTTACATCAGCATATTATTTGAGAATTCAATCTCAAAACTATTTCACAACACCATTTAATTTAATAAATACTAATACAAACATTTATACAAACACTTAGTCTACACACTTAAGTCTACATATTGTATGTCGACTCAACGTGTGCATTTGGGAAAATCTCTTCGCCAAACTGATTATGCACGCATTCTTAATATCCTAAGTAGACAAAAAGCCATGTCAATCATATCAGCAAAATATGGATGCAAACAGTATTTCCTACAAATGACTAAAATGCCCTAAATCTCATATTTTTCGTCTGCTTACGAAACAGGAAACAGACAACATGTTGTACATGTCAAACGGCGTTGCCGTCGATAATCTACTATTAAAGGACATTGAAAGCGTTGAAAACAACTAATCAAAGCGTCTAAAATCTACACCTTTTTCCCTAGATGTGTATCGCTTCGAACGGAGCGTATATGCTTCGTCTATGGCAAACAGGCGACCTAATACACAAGCTACATAAACTACATCGCTAATGGAATCGACGGAATGCTAAATCAGGAAATAGTTAGGGTTTTCCTTACCTAGAAATGCGGCGGAATCACCGAGAAAGCGATTGGGATACATTGCTTAAGCACGTGTAGCAGCTGGTGCAGGTGGCAGGAAGATCCCTCCCACACTCTCACAATCCCTCACTTTTTCTCTCACTCTGCTAGGGTTTCTAGCAAATTCGGATGGGTGAGAGAAGTGAGGATTTAAACCCCTTTTACAAGCTTAAAACTTTCCAAATTAAGCTTGGGAAAAATGTTTACTTGAGGTCTAACCAAATCGGGGCTGTTTCGATCCAAAAGAGCATTTCTGGAGGTCCCCTGGCCGAACGCTGTCGGACTTAAGCTCATGCATACTGGATCTAGTACACATCAAGTTTTCAGACCGAAAGAGTTTGTAAATCGCTCGTGGCGGTCCAATTTCAGTTCAGCGGTCATCGCACCTAGATCAGGTCTACAAGTCTCATGATATGAAAGAGAAATTTTTCCTGATCCGAGGGTATAATTTGGCTGAATTCTGACGATCAGAACGCTTAATAATAACGCGCCAAGTCACGTGCCAGATTTGAATTAAAATTTTCAAATCTAACCCTATTCTCACTCTCTTCACTCCAGGCTCAATGAAATAGCCTCAGAGCATCGGTTGGCCTTAAATTTTGAAACGATTGTCAAGTCCAACAAGGCGGTCGCAATGGTCTAAGATTGTATATATCGGACTTTCGACGTGTGGTCTAGATCCAATTCAAAGTTTCAAAGAGTTCCTGAGAGCAAACGGGTTTAGAGTTTGATCCAAGGTTTCAGGATAGTATAGCGTCGTTGGTTCTTCAAGTTTTGGGTCTTGTACAACGTATTTAAAGTGATCAGGGACAATTTCACAGCTACTCCAGCGTAGCGCTAGCTAACTTACGCTTAATTTCTAAAGGAATTAATCCTAAGTGATTTCTTTGGCTATGGAATTGGGTTCTGAGCGATTACCAAGGTGTTTTGGTTGACCCATTGCCTAAGGACGTCTAATCCCAGGTTGGCAAAAATCCGGGGTGTTACAATTTACCCCCCTTAAAATGTAATTTTATCCCCGAAATTGGCGAAGGGTAAGGAGTATCTAGCAAGATTTCAGTATTGACATTCTAAGGAAGGGTCAATCCTATTTATAGACCTAACCGTACGTATAACCTAAATAAATTGTTTCGATCCTGGGCTAGTGGGGAAGAGGCCAACCACACTTCCACTGTGCCACTCTGATCAAACGGTTGCATTGGCTGACCTAACTGGATTGGACTCAATACGTTCTACCCCCCTTAAAACTTGGTTCTACTTAAAGTTCAAGAATCTATGTATCGCTCCGTATATCGGAATGAGGTGCAACTTAGGGGTTATCCTTGATATGAATTGGTAAATAACCTCTCATTATAGTGGTTTTCCTTTGCTAATGATGTGTTCTATGGCATTGGTATCTATGGTGATAGAGATGAGCCTAATCGCTATTGTGGTTGAGTTCAGGGGCAGGTATGAGTTGGTGGCAAGATGTCTAATTCTCTACTGGCTTTAAGTCCTCGCCATTTCTCAAAGACAATGTGATCACGTTTGGTTGTAGGTAGTTGGGCCATCACAGAAGAAAGGTTGTGTAGTGGGTCTGAGCCGTATAAATTGACCTTCTGCCGAGACTCTGACAGAAAATTCTTCGTATCAGTTCTTAATCCTAGCCGATGCCGACCCTCTGCTTGATCAGAGCATTGGATTTATTAGTAACTACCAGGATTAAGAGGTCAAGTCAAACCACGAATACATCGCTTACATATATAGTTCCTTTACTCCGCGTTCCCGAATGCAATAAGCCCTTGGGGAAGGCAATTCTAAGGGGCGTGCTAGTTCATTCTAAGTTCAATCTGAGGGATTTATAAATTTTCCCTAAGAGTGAATGGTTCTAAATTAAAACAACCTTCCTAAGGGTTATAATAGAAGTCTATAAGCATTACGGGGAGCTATCGAAGGAATAAGGTCCTACTCCAACCAATTCTAACCTTTTATTCCTTAGCATATACTGGCTTTACACTACTTAGGGTAACTAGTAGACTAGTCTGTAACTCAGTAGCTATAATCTAAAGCCTAAGTTTATACGCTAAATGGTTCCATACCATTATTAATACAGGGAAGTGCTCTATCGCTTAGGGTCAAGATTATCTAAATGGAATTGGATTTCCTACGTTGTCAGATCCTTCAAATCTAGGAGTGCTAACACTAGGTCCAAAACGCTGTCGAGTTGTCAGATCCTTCAAATCTAGCATTAAGTTGTGTTAAATGAAACTGCATTCCTAGTCCCATGTCGGGATTGGAAGTGGCATGCTTGGTAGGAGGGTGGGGTGGGATAAAAACTAATTTTGTAGGCTTAATCCCGGGATTTACAACATGGCAGTGGAAACCATAGGATACATCCAATCTAGGGACAATACCTTACAGCAAACGAAACGGCATGCACTCCATTCAACAAAATGTGTCATAATACATGGAATAAAGTTCCACATAGATTATGACAGGAACGCATTCGGCTATACTAAGGCCAAACTACTAACACAAACACATTTTCTACCTCTGACTTCACTAAACCTAACAACAACAAAACACAGAAATCTCAAACGGTAATCAAACAATTTACAAGACAACGGCACAGATGCCTAATTCTACCGAAGGACTCTACCACAGTCCCAACTTACCTTCTTTAACACTGTCGAGTCTAATACTGTCTGTTGCTCACTAGAGCTCTCTCGGCCATATATTTTCAGTATTCCTTAAGCAAAGAAAATAAAGAAATAGGATTGAGTGTTACAAGATTTTGAGACCAAAAGAGTGTAAAGACTCAAATAACAGGGACATGATAGGGAGGATGGTGGAAAGAGAGAAAAAAGGCTACAACAAGCTTAACAATAGCCATGAAAAGTGGAGAAAATACGGAGAAATGGTTGTCTAAATGGACTGAAACGAATCTAGGCCCTGTAGAGGGATGCATCAAGCTCCCAAAGGCTAGATTTTTAAAGGGAAAAGAGAACTATAAAGGGGAATGGAGCTCCACACGATTTCAGCCATATTTGGGGGTTGTAGGAGCTCCAACGGACGAGTTCGGAGAGGGAGAGGGTTGCTAATCACATTGGAAGGATGGACAGGCATCATTTTTTACAGAAAGAAGGATTGGAAGTGATTTGACACCGACTTTGAAAGGGTGACAGCAAGAAAAATGAAAATGGAGGCTTAGAGGGGGCTGTTTGTGAAGGAAGTACCCTTTTTAGGGGTTTTCAACAGACGGGCGCTATGTGGGAGGGATACCCTACCCCAAAAACCACATGCTCCAGAAATTCAGCCCACATGGGGCCCACTGATCGGCGATCAATCACCGGATCGGCGATCGGATCGCCGGCCGGCCATCAATATGGCCGGTGGGACCACATGGGTTGGGTCCCCCCTACCCTAGGGACTCCAAATAGGTATGGGCCCCACCCTAGATCATTATATTTTGACCTAGGGAGGCCCAAACTTCCCTTCGGGGAATTCTGGGGCCAATATGTAAACCAGAATACGTTTAACCATCATGTAGCATATGATTTTGAGGTAAGAGGAGCTAATCCATCCAACTAACCCATTATTTACAAAATATTTCGAATATGGAATGGCCAAAAGGCTAATTTTCATGTATTTTTACTATTCATTGTAAAATTTTATGTAAGTATGATTTTATATCATTTTCACATTAGGATTAATGCCTAACATGAAAATAGTGAGAAATAATTGAATAATGGAGTGGTGAGAGGAAGAATTTTGAAGGAATTAGGTGAAACGGGGTTTTTAAGCCCTAGCGATTGAATGTAAGGGTTGTGGTTGCCCCACAGCCCAAGAATTCACATTTATAAGTTTAGAACCTTTCATAGAACGTCTCAAACCCACCTACTTACAACCTAGGAGCTACTTAGGTCACTTCACGCAACCCTAGATGCGTTACGGACACGAGAGACTAATCGACTTGAGTAGACTTCGCCTATTGGCGAAACTGTGATCCTACGAGTGTTTCTAACTTCTTCTCGCACCCACCTAAGTTAAAGGAGTGACAGCGTACGTCGCGTGTCCATAACCCAGGTCCGGTTTAATCTCATTCATGCTCTGATACCATCTGTAACATCCCAAATATCGGGGGTCGAGTAAAAACCCAACTCCCGAGTTCCAAAATGTTATTTATGCAACATAAATGTGTATGATTGAATGTTGTCTATGTTAATGTATTAAAAATGAGTGGGATTAAGCCAGAACAGCATATCATATTGCAGAGACAGTTAAATTAATAAGTGGAAGACTGTGATACACACATATAATATATAATTGATTGTAAGTCTCCAGAGTGTGAACATGTTACCAGGCTAAACATATACATGAGTGCTCTGAAAATATAAAATGACAAGTGTCATGGCATCTAATGAATCTCCCTGTAATCCTGTCGTTCAGAACACGCATAAAGGAGGGATCCTCCTCATTATCATCAAGTCCGGCCCCGCCTCGCAGGCCGCGCCATCATCTACAATCACACTAGGGATTAGTGGGTGTCCGAAAACACCATCCCGTACGTGGGAGTAAGTGATCAACTCAGTGGATTAATAGAGCAGAGATTAGCATGTTCTCAAATCAATCATGCGATAATAGTAAAGCAATAAATCAAACATTTCTAAATACTGTCGTTAATGCAATATGACATGACATGATGGATGCCCTCACCGACGATCTCCCTCATACGGCACCATCTTAGTCCTTTTCATACAGCAGGATTGTGAAACTAGGGTACCTTACTTATATCAATCCCAACACAGATCCTGTCTACGGTCGTCACTCCTAGTAATCTCATACGATGTATATTTTGTAGGTCGCTGCAAGGGCTGCCAGGGCTGTTGCTCGTACTCGTTGCACCGCTCCCCCATCACCTTATCAATACAAGCCTAATTATCCTTAAGACTATATCAGGACTCGTCGCCCCCATGCGGTGTTAGGATAAACTCAAGGTCACTACAAAAGGCTCGTCGCCTGATCAGTGTAGGCCGACAGTAAGAATATAATGTCTCATACCACCATAATTTGTTCAGAGTAGGGTGCTCACTGGTCACTACGGGGAGGTTTGTGGCCCCAGCGTAGGCCGACAGCTCGACGACGGTGTTCCATACCACCATGCCCGGCTCATGAGTCTTTGTGGATCAAGGTACCATGGTTGACAAGGTTTTCAATGGTAAGTTCAGTACCCTAGGTTCAAGCAGTTATGACTCATACATGGAGAATATACAATGGCCAATCGGGTTACTTGACGGGCTCAACTAACACGAGCGCATCTCAAGCTGAACGACATGAAGGGCATGAAACACTTCATGTGGCCTAACCACTGCCGCCAACTCGAAACACGACTCGCGTTCATCAACGCGTCGTTCGTGGCAAAGATAAGCCAACCACGAATTTACTCGGTTACCGACTGCCTGGACTAAGTATAGTCCCAAACATTTGTGAATCCACTTCATCAATCATATAAGAGTAACGAAAATGCATTACAACAATGTGAGCATGTTAACACATGTTATACCATACAACTTAAGTAAATCATCTAGCACATGCATTTCTTACATATGATGAAATCGTACATATAGCCAACATAAAGGAAATCGTTTACATCAGTATATTATTTGAGAATTCAATCTCAAAACTATTTCACAACACCATTTAATTTAATAAATACTAATACAAACATTTATACAAACACTTAGTCTACACACTTAAGTCTACATATTGTATGTCGACTCAACGTGCACATTTGGGCAAATCTCTTCGCCAAACTAATTATGCACGCATTCCTAATATCCTAAGGAGACAAAAAGCCATGTCAATCATATCAGCAAAATATGGATGTAAACAATATTTCCTTAAAATGACTAAAATGCCCTAAATCTCATATTTTTTGTCTGCTTACGAAACAGGAAACAGACAACATGTTGTACATATCAAACGGCGTTGCCGTTGATAATCTACTATTAAACGACATTGAAAGCGTTGAAAATAGCCAATCAAAGTGTCTAAAATCCACAGCTTTTTCCCTAGATGTGTATCGCTTCGAACGGAGCGTATATGCTTCGTCTATGACGAACAAGCGACCTAATACACAAGCTACATAAGCTACATCGCTAATGGAATCGACGGAATGCTAAATCAGTAAATGGTTAGGATTTTCCTTACCTAGAAATGTGGCAAAATCACCGGGAAAGCTATTGGGATACGTTGCTTAAGCACGTGTAGCAGCTGGTGCAGGTGGCAGGAAGATCCCTCCCACACTCTCTCATAATCTCTCACTTTTTCTCTCACTCTGCTAGGGTTTCTACCAAATTCGGATGGGTGAGAGAAGTGAGCGTTTAAACCCCTTTTATAAGCTTAAAACTTCCCAAGTTAGGCTTGGAAACAATGTTTACTTGAGGTCTAACCAAATCGGGGTTGTTTCTATCCAAAAGAGCATTTCTGGAGGTCCCCTGGCCGAACGTCGTTGGACTTAAGCTCATGCATACTGGATCTAGCACACATCAAGTTTTCAGACCGAAAGAGTTCGCAGATCGCTCGTGGCGGTCCAATTTCAGTTTAGCGGTCATCGTACCTAGATCAGGTCTACAAGTCTCATGATACGAAAGAGAAATTTTTCCTGATCCGAGGGTAAATTTTGGCTTAATTCTGACGATTAGAACTCTTAATAATAACGCGTGAAGTCACGTGCGAGATTTGAATTAAAATTTCCAAATCTAACCCTATTCTCACTCTCTTCACTCCAGGCTCAATGAAATAGCATCAGAGCGTCGGTTGGCCTTGAATTTCGAAACGATTGTCAAGTCCAACAAGGCGGTCGCAATGGTCTAAGATTGTATATATCGGACTTCCGACGCGTGGTCTAGATCCAATACAAAGTTTCAAAGAGTTCCTGAGAGCAAACGGGTTTAGAGTTTGATCCAAGGTTTCAGGATAGTATAGCGTCGTTGGTTCTTCAAGTTTTGGGTCTTGTAGAATGTATTTAAAGCGATCAGGGACAATTTCACAGCTACTCCAGCGTAGCGCTAGCTAACTTACGCTTAATTTCTAAAGGAATTAATCCTAAGTGATTTCTTTGGCTATGAAATTGGGTTCTGAGCGATTACCAATGTGTTTTGGTTGACCCATTGCCTAAGGACGTCTAATCCCAAGTTGGCAAAAATTCGGGGTGTTACAATACATCTTTGTTTTCTCTAAGAAGCTGAGCGTATTCTGCCGACTCTTGTTCAGAGAGGTTGGTGTTAATGAACGTGTATCGTGGTTCCTCGTTAGTACCCAAGTTTATTTCTAACAGGTTATCCATTGTTGGTTGCCCCCCATCCTCCATTTTCTTCGTAGCTGCCTCAGGATGCTCCATTACTTTGGTATCTTCTTTCACTGCCTCCTTTGTTGTAACCATGTTTGCTGACGACCTTGGCCCCATGTCTTTAAATTTTCTTCGCCTTTCTTGGCCGATCCCAATTGAAATTCCTTTTCATGATTTAGGCCACTGGAGTCTTCGCAATCGAGGCTCATACCTTTCATGACCTCCTTGCTTGTCCTATCCTCGATGATTATCTGATTCCTATCTATCATCCGCTATATAATACACTTCTACGTGTAATAATTTTCCGTTGGATGTCCCAGTAAGTGGTGATAGTGACAAAAATTTTGCTCCCTGCGCCTTGTCGCCTCCTCTAGGCGTTTAGGCTCTGGCAATTCTATCGCGCCAACTCTCAATAACCGGTCCATCATTAGAATGACATCTTCCATATTAAAAGCAAATCCCTCATGCGAATTAAGCGTTTTCACCTTTTTATTTCTTCTTGATTGAGCCAATTCTTCTTTTCACCTCGTACTTTCTTCCTTTAAACCTTTTACACTTTTACATTCCTGATAGCGATCACTGGTATTTGTTGTTATCCTGCTAGGATCCTTTTGAGCCACATCATGGTGAAATATCGACACCGTCTGATTTACTAATTCTAAAGTATGAGCCTTTGCGGCCAAATCATGAAGAGTGTTGATGTTGGAATTGACCAGTCCCATTACAAATTCCTTTTTCATAGAGTTTAGACATATCTCAACTTGCTCAGTTTCTTTTAGCAACGGTTTGCACAAAGTTCCCAATGCCTTCCATCTATCTAAATAGCTCCTTGTCGACTCGTCTTTGCCTTGTCGTATAGAAGCCAACTTAACAATATTAATGTCGCGACTTGGGGAGAAAAACTGAGATGTGAAAGCATCTTGCATCTGCTTCCAAGTGCGGATAGAACCCGGAGCCAAATTGAAATACCATCGGAATGCACTACCTGTCAGCGATGCCCCAAATAATTGCAAATAATATTGCGGTACTATAGAGAGATCTCTCATACTGGTAATGAAGCGCATCAAATGTTCTTCGGGGGATGCTTTCCCATCAAACTTTTAAAAATCTGGAGACCTGAAACTGGCTGGGAAGGGAATATTATCCACTTCTCTCAGATACAGCGCACGATACCTATAATATCGAGTATTTCCTTGTTCCTTTTCCATTTATCCATCCTTTTCAATAATTGTTATTTGAGCTGCATTATCCATGAAGGTCGTCAAGGCTTCTTTAAGATCTCTGTATTCTTTCATTAATATATTTTGGGCTTCTGCCACTGCATTGAAATGATCCTCTGTAGTTGCTCTATAATCTGGATTTGTTCCAGCCATGAACACCGCAGCTTCTCCACTTGTTGACGAAGCGGTAATTGAAGGAGAGTAAGAGTACGCTGATGTAACAGGGCTTGTAGAAAAGGGAGGGGATAGAGTTTCAACAGGCCTTTTCGTGCTCCCTGTGGCATCAATTGACTGAGATGACGCCGTTACTGGTGAATCTTTTTGGGATGGCATTGGCGATCTAATGACCAATGATTTTCCCCTTTGTTCTCTTGTTCGTTCAGCCATTGAAGCATTTAAAGTTGGGAAGTCACGTGCTGTCAACTGGGGAACTGTTTGTGCTATTTACGCTGTTTGCACTATCCACGCTGGATAAATTGCCAAAGGAGCAAGTTGAGGATTTCTTCTAACTGTGCTTCGCATTACGAGCCCTCTGATTCTTAATGAAGACTGATTCACTCCCGAATTTCTGAAGTTTCATGTTCTTGACTTATGAGAGGTCACGACGGTCTAGCCTGCATTGTCTTCTGATGACTAGGGCGAAGTAGAAATGACCCTAGCTGTTACTTGAGCCCTGCTACTTTTACGCATATGACTCGGTGCGTATTCTATCACGAACCCTGTCGGGGTGAATCGAAAGTTCACTTTTCTTACGGGCATCGCCATAGGTAATAAGTCGTAGTCGAATTTTGAAAACCTTTAATCATGAAACATAGTTATAATTAGTAATTGAATGATTAAAGTGATCTATCTTAAAGATGAAGGGGAGGACTTCCCACTGAGAGTCACCATTTTGACGTCCATAGGACGCAAACCGTGACGAATGTTCGTAACAACTTCACTGTTAATATTTTAAATAAGACAATAAGATAGGAGTCCCCAGCAGAGTCACCATTTTATGTCGACAAAGAAACAAATGCATTTGATTTGGGAGATTGTCTTATTTAAACATAACACAGAAAGAGTACTAGGAACATTCATCACATTTTATTGATACTGAGTTCATTTACATCCTCTTTGCATCCCTTGATTCTAAGATAGATCATTTAGAAATAAAGGACTTGTACTTTAAGTATCAAAAGTTCATTTCGACAGCCTTCCGGCATCTGTTTCAACCATCTCCTTGGACTTAAGAGGAATGTCAATTAAATCGATGAGTCTTTAATGAGACAGAGATTTCAGCAGCACAACGGCGTCTGTTTTAGCCATCCCTAATACTTAGTGGAAATGTCGATTCGATCGACTAATCTTCTTCCTCTACACTTGACAATAGGAGGAGAAAGGGTGTTGGAAGAACAAAAGCCTTGCACAGGAATTTCAACAGCATAGCGGCCTTTGAGCTTTACAGATTGCAGGGCAGTCTGGTTGCGCGGACCGACGCAACCGACACCTGTTCCGCGGTCCTGCGCAACTGCCAGGAGACTTCTCTCCTACCTTCTATCTTCTACTCCGCTCTGCTCCTCTTGAAAATTTTCAAATTACCCTTAATGGAGGGGAAGGGGTATTTATAGACCTTCGCATGTGTGAAAATCCTGATCTTAGCGATGTGGGACTATTTTTCGATGCTTTAAATCACTCTGAACGAGATCTTTCATGCAGTACATTTTGGGATCCCGTGCAACTAATATTTCCTTTGCGCGGACCTGCGCAACTGGGATTAATTACGCGGAACTACGCAAATGATAGTGGTTGCGCAGTCCTGCGCACTCTCTTGAAAGCTATCTCTATTTTCTTCTTTTTAAAATTTCTTTCTAACTCCTTATCTCTTCTTTATTCAATCCTTTGCCATTTTTCGTGCCTCAACAGAGCGGAAGACTGAAATACATATATAAATCAACATAAGTCCTCAAGCAATGTATGCTCTGCCAAGTCATAATTACAAGTCGTGTCTCATAATACCTATATCAAAAGTGATAAATCACTACCAACATAGCCCGGAATCCCCATCGATCAGAGCATTGTTCACATGAACCCATCTGAGATTTGCATATAGGAGAATCCCTCCTCATCAGCATAAAAGACCGTCTCTTCCTCACGAGCATCGCCACCATCTGAAACTAAAACAGGGACTGGTTAGTGCTGCCAACACCGTCCCGTAACGTGGGAGTGAGTGATCAACTCAGTTGAAACTATACAGCAGAGGTTAACATGTTATCAATTCAATCAAGCAGTAATGATAAAGCGTTACAATCAAACATATCCTAGATACTCTTGTTAATGCATGAATGTTATGAAGGAATGATGCATGCCCTTAAAACAAATTCCCTCTGCGATCTTCATCTTACGATCGCGCATGTCAGTAACTTTCTCAGTGCTCTTACACCAACACCGATAGCACATGCAATGCGATGATATGAGCATGCTTACTAAGTTCTTATTAGTCCTTTTTATACAGCAGGATTGGGAAGCTAAGATACCTCCCTTATATCAATTCCCAAACATTGATCCAGTCTAGAGTCGTAATCCTAGCATGTCTCATACGAAGTGCGATTCTAGGTCACTGCAAGGGCTATCAGGGCTGTTACACGCAATCGTTACACCACTCCCCCATCACCAAATCAATACAGGCCTAGTTTGTACTCTTGTTGCTACAGAAGGGTCGTCGCCTCCACGTAGACTCAGAGTACGCTCGAGGTCACTACAAGGGCTGTCAGGGCTGTTACACGCAATCATTACACCACTCCCCCATCATCAATCAATGTAGGCCGACAGCTAGAATACAGTGTCCCATACCACCATATTCGGCTCATGCACGATGAGTTAAACGACCTGGAATGCATAAGCACTCCGTGTGGCCTAACCACTGCCGAACATCCCAAGTACGACTCAGATTCGTTGAACACATCCTGTGTGGTGAAACAACTCAACTAAAACTTTAAGAACGGTTATCGATTACCTGGACTATACAATAGCCCCAATCACATTCAGTTATGACATGTTATCCAATGATATAGGCAAAGCAGTAAATGGATCATATTTCTAATTATATAATCAAAGGTCCGAGATTGTCCGCTTTAGGGCTGCTAGGGCTGTTGCACAGAATCGTTACACCACTCCCCCATCACCCTTCGCGGTATTGTTTCTGCATGTTATGGAATACAACCTAAACATGAATACATACATATGCAATATAAAATACATGGAGAAAAGCATACACAACATTAATGTAGTTGAGAATCATATCTCAACCCGCATACAGGTACATCTTACTAACTACTAACTCCTTCAGACACTTTTACATACACTTAGTTTACACCTTACATCACATCATACATATTATATATTCATTAGCATACATATTAGGGCAAGTCCTTTCGTCAAAGGGTAGTCGCCCATACAACAATCATATATCCATGACAGATTGTCATGGCAAGCATGAATACAAAGTCTATACTCATTCAGTCATTTTCACATACACTTAGGCTACACATACTAAATATATATCATATGTTAGTATATCATGCATTTGGACTAAACGTTTAGCCCAGGAGTTGTTACGCATACATCTAGCATACATAGACGGCAGTTAATCATGACAAACTCAAATTCATATTTCATAGGTATACAGTATTTTCTACAAATACGAGGAATACAGTATATTCAACATAGTTAACGTATAACTGAAAAACGAGACCGACAACACTTTATACATGTGAAATAACATCCACGTCAGTAATATATCATTAACCGACATTGAAAGTCTTGAAAACCATAACCTAAATGTATATAGTCCGCACCTTAAACCAGAAAATGCGGAACGGATATGATTTAGATGATATGTCTTCGTCAACGGTGAATACGCTACCTATGGCATGAAACAAGTTAGCTATAACATCATTGGAACTATTATAGGCTTCAAAGTAGGTTAGGGTTAGGATTTCTTACCCAAGAATGGAACCAGAAACGTCGGAATAGCGATACGGATTGGTGGATTAGGCACGTAGTAAAGCTGGGAAGAGTCCCAGGAAGAATCACCAACTTCTCTCTCACTTTCTCTCTCTCTTAGCTAGGGTTTAGAAATTCGTATGGGATTTGGGAATGGGGGTTTTAAACCTTTTTATAAGTTTAAACATGATAAAAACAGACTTAGAGCTAAGGTATACTTAGGTTATATCCAAATCGGGCTCTTTCTGTTCCAACGGAGCACTTCTGGAGGTCCTCTTATCAAATGCGGTCGGACTTAAGCTCACTAGCATCGGATCTTTAATAAGTTAAGTTTTCAATCCGATCAGATTTCTAGATCGTCCGTGGTGGACCAGCTTCAATTCAACGGTTACCAAAATTTGATCAGGGCTACAAGTACTATGACATGTATGGGCCACCTATCCTAATTCAAGGGTGAATTTGGGTCGAAATCTAACGGTCAGAACGCTTAGAAATAACTTGCAAGAAAAACTATCCAGATTACTTAAAATTATATTTAATTTTCTAAAAATCTTCATTTTCTCACTCTATTCACTCCGGACTCAATGAAATAGTCTCAAGACATCGTTTGGGCTTGATTTTTGAAGTGATTGTCAAGTCCAACTAAGCGGTCATAATGGTCTAAGTTCATCGATATCAGACTTTCGATGTGCGGTCTAAATCCAACACAAAATTACAAAGCATTCCAGGGAGCAACTAGGTTTAGAGTTGGATCCTAGATTTCAGGGTAATCAAGCATCAACGATTCTATAGGTTTTGGGTCTTACAGATCGGATTTAAAGTAGTTGGTGCTAATTTTACAGGAAATCTAGTGTAGCGCTAGTTAATATACCTTAAATTTCTAAAAAATTTGGTTCTAAATGATTTCTTTGACTTTGGAATTGAGTTTTGAGAAGTTACCAAGGTGTTATAGTTGACCCATTGCCTAAGGACGTCTAACTCCAGGTTGGAAAAAATCTAGGGTGTTACATCCATGGGCCTCAAATACATCACAATGGGCCATAAACCATGGGCCTCATGTGCACAATAAGTGGGCCTCTTAAGGAAATGAGGCCTACGTCCCAAAATAAATGGACAGTGTGTAACACACATACATCATGGTGGGCCTTATGGGGTAGCCCATGGCCCAGACAAATAGCTGTACAGTGTGGGCATAATACACACGCATGGTGGGGCCTATGAGTTAAAAATCAAGTCAATATGTGCGTTGCATGGGCTACACCAGACACACGGATGAGAGGTTCATCCTCCATTAAAACATTCAAAATCATTAGTTGGGCCCACCAAGCCTTGGTTGACAAATCTAGCCCATCCAATAATTGTGTCCCACTTGGTTAAGGGGTCAGACTGAGTTTCAGATGCATCCAAATTTCAGGCGGGCCCCAGTAAGTGTTTTTATATTTTTTAACAGGTCATCACATGTTTAGATGGTGTGGGCCACCTGAGTTTCGTGTATGGCTAATTCTTGGGATATCCCAATAATTAAAGGGGACCTATGAAATGAATGGTGTTGATGTTCAACACGCATCATGGTGGGGCCTGAGGTGGGGCCCACTATATATATATATATATATATATATATATATATATATATATATATATATATATATATATATATATATATATATTTCAATGGATTTTCGTAGGTGGGGCCCATATCAAGGCGATCTAGTCCGCTTACTGGGTTCCCGGGAAAAGGTCCAATGAGCCCAATATTGGATAAGTTTTGATGCATAGAAATATCACAACAGGCCCTAACAATTTACCACTATTAAAATAGTCTTTTTGCTGGTGTGGCTTACCAGAGAGTTGGGTTGGCTTCATTTTTTGGCTCAACGACTAAAATGAGTTGGGAAATGGGATGGACGGTAGAGATATAACATACATCTAGGTGGGGTCCCACTTTAAGAAAAATGGATGGACGATGTTGAATTACACATACCTCAGTCAGACCCACAAAACTTGGTAACATCAATATAGCAATAATATAGCTGCTGTAAAGACTCCAGCCAAACGGCTTCTACATGGTGGGTCCCACGCATGGCCCACCACGAATGATATATGTATATATATATATATATATATATATATAAAGATATTGAAGGTGGTGTTATTGCTAATGTCTAGGCCCTGGACGGCCTGGATGTACATCGATGGCGTGGATTCAAGTGCACATCATGGTGGCCATGGATGGCCTAGAAAAGACTCTAGGTGGGACCCACCGTCCTTGCTACCGGACGGTGTGGTGTGCCACATGTGCAGATCAAGGTGGGTCCACACCATCTAGACGGTCTAGATATCACACATACAATCATGTGGGCCCCATGTACGGCCGTCTTGGATAGAACATGTACATCATAAGTGGGGTCCATGAAATGTGGGAAAGAGAGAGAGAGAGACGGTGTGCGATGAAGGGACCTCGACATTATGGGTCCTCCCTTCCATGCATTACGAAACATACATCAAGTGGATCCCATTACATGTGGACTCAACAATTAAAATCAATGGTGAAGATCATTTTTCCACTAAGAATGCAAGGTCTAGATGACTTTTTCCATAATGAAAAAATAAACATCATGATGGGATCCATGGAGAATGGCCCCATCATGAGATGATCATATGAATCATGGTGGGCCATCGACCACACCTAGGATCCAAAGCGAGATCCATACCATCAATTGGTAGGACCCACTTGGCACATCATAAAAAACAGATTCTAAACCTAC
This sequence comes from Magnolia kwangsiensis, assembly GCA_037074715.1. Classification (NCBI taxonomy): domain Eukaryota; kingdom Viridiplantae; phylum Streptophyta; class Magnoliopsida; order Magnoliales; family Magnoliaceae; genus Magnolia; species Magnolia kwangsiensis. The sequence goes on along the minus strand of CM073572.1, from coordinate 83,544,680 downwards.
AAAACACCTACCGATTGTAAATCTTCTTGGTTCCTTGGACTCCTTAGCTCCTAAGCTTTTATTTTGATGGTGGATGATGAAGTTTGAAGGGTTGTATGGTGAGATTGGGTGGTAAGGAGTGGGCCTTCTCTTTTCTCTCCTTGGGATTTTCTCTCATGGAAGCTCAGGTGTAACGCCCTAAAATTCGGGGGTCGAGCATAACTCAGCTCCTGAGTTCCAAAACATCACTTATGCAACATATTTGATGATAATTGTATGTTGACTATAAGAATGCATAAAACATGAAATAGATCAAGCTAGATAAGCAGACACAATTCAGGGATATTAAAAAATTGCAAGCGAAAGACTTAAATACATACATAATTCAAAATAAATCTCCAAATGATGCGTGCTCTGCCCAGGGCAATATACATATATCTGTGTCTAAAAATACATACATGAACTGTTCAAAATGATCTAATACATATTCCAAAAAAAATCCCCGCTGGTCAGGACGAGGCTCACATGAACCCACCTGAGAACTGCATATATGAGAACGCTTCCTCGTCCTCGTCGAAGTCTGGCTTCGCCTCGCAAGCATCGCCATCTCCTACAGCTAAGTCAGAGTCTGGTTGGTGTTTAAACACTGTCTCAGAACGTGGGAGTGAGTGATCAACTCAGTGGTACTATATAGCAAAAGTTAACATGTTATCAATCCAATCAAGCAGTAATGATAAGGCAGTACAATCACACAGGTCTTATATCTCTTGTTAATGCAAGGATGATATGAAGAATGATGCATGCCCTCACCACAATCTCCCTCATGCGACATCATCTAACGATCGCGGCATGAATCACTACCACTGTGCTCTCACACCAACGTCAATGGCACATGCAGTGCGATGTCATGAATATGATTGCCAAGTTCTTATTAGCCCTTTTCATACATTAGTATTGGGAAGCTAAGACATATCCCTTGTATCATTTCCCAACATTAATCCATTATAGGGTCATCAGTCCTAGGATATCTCATACGACGTTATGGTTCTAGGTCACTGCAAGGGCTGTCAGGGCTGTTGCGCGCAATCGTTACACCACTTCCCCATCACCTTATCAATACAGGCCTATTTATATCCTTAAGACTACAGCAGGACTCGTCGCCCCTATGCAGTGTCAGGATAAACTCAAGGTCACTACAGGGAGCTCGTCATCAATCAGTGTAGGCCGACAGTAAGAATATAGTGTCTCATACCACCATAATCTGCTCAGAGTAGGGTGCTCACTGGTCACTATGGGGAGGTTTGTGGCCCCAGCGTAGGCCGACAACACGACCACGGTGTCCCATACCACCATGTCCGACTCATAAGTCTTAGGGGATCTTGGTACCATGGTTACGAGAGTTTCACTGATAAGTTCAGTGCCTTAGATTCAAACAGTGACGACCAAACATGGTGAACAAGCATTGGTCAATCGACTTAGTTGATAAGCTCAACTAGGCCAAGCGCACGTTGAGTTGAATGACATGAAATGCATAAGCACTCCGTGTGGCCTAACCACTGCCGAACACCCCAAGTACGACTCAGATTCGCTAAACTCATCTTGTGTGGCGAAAGCAACCTCAACTACTATTTACAGAACGTTTTCCGATTACCTGGACTGTAGTACAACCCCATTCACATACAAAGCTAATAACTAGCATATGATTCATATCCTGCATTCATATGAACAATCATGGAATACAACTTGAATGTAAACATAGTACATGCGGGAATTCATACACTCATTTAACATGATTCAACTAAGTACATAATCCATGGAGGAAATCATACACTCATTTGGGATGAATAACCTAAATTACATGATTCATGGAGAGAATCATACACACAAACATTATGATTGAAATCCATATCTCAACCATCTTAACAAACACATTCTACTAACTACCATCTCATTTGGACATTTAAACAAACACTTGCTTACAGTATTCAACATACATCACGTATGTCAACACCTTTCTATATTAGGGTAAGTCCTTTCGCTAAGGAGTTGTCGTACACATATCAAGCATATAACAATGATCATAAATCAGGGCAAGCATATCAACAGATTTTATACGCATACGTGTATTCTAACACATACATAAAATATGGTATTTATAATATAAATTATACATATACGGAAGACAAAACAGATATCACATTTGGCATGTGTAATTGTATTCACAACATGAATAAATCATTAACTATCATTGAAAGTTTTGAAAACCATAACCTAAGCGTATATAGTCTGCACCTTAAACCAGAAAAGACGTATCTAAGATGATTCAGACGACGTGCCTTCGTCAACGGCGGATACGATACCTATGGCATGAAACAGGTTAGCTAGAACTCTACTTCAGCTAGTCTAGGCTTCAAAACAGGTTAGGGTTAGCTTAACTTACCCAAAAATGGAATCAGAATCGCCAGAAGAACGATTCAGATACGTCGGTTCAAAGTATAGATGGGTTAGGAAGAATCCTACAGAGTTTCACCTGATTCTCCCACACTTTCTCTCTCTTTTCTTTCTCTCAAATCTCTTGGGTTTGGAAAATTCGTATGGGTTAGAAAGCTAAGGGTTTAAGGCCCTTTTATAAGCCTAAACATGATGAAAACATGCTTAAGGTCAAGGTATACTTAGGTTATAACCAAATCGGAATCTTTCTGATCCAACGGAGCATTTCTAGAGGTCATCTGATCAAATGCGGTCGGACTTAAGCTCACTAGCATCGGATCTTTAGTAAGTTAAGTTTTCAGTCCAATCGAATATCTAGATTGTCCGTGGCGGACCAGTTTCAATTGAAAGGCCAACTTTCCTGATCCGAGGGTGAAATTTGGTCAAATTCCAACGGTCAGAACGCTTAAAAATAACGCGTAAGTGAACCGTGCCAGATTTCATAATAATATAATTAATTTTCTAAATATTTTTTCTTTTCTAACTCTCTTCACTCCGGACTCAGAAAAATGGTGTCAGGACATCAGTTGGGCTTGATTTTTGCAAGGATGGTCAAGTCCAACTAAGCGGTCGTAATGGTCTGAGATTATAGATATCGAACTCTCGATGTGCAGTCTATAATCAATACAAAGTTACCAAACATTCTCGGGAACAACTGGTTTAGAGTTGGATCCTAGATTTCATGATATTATAGCGTCATTGATTCTACAAGTTTTAAGTCCCGCAGAACATATTTAAAGCAAACAGTGCAAATTTCACAGCCAGTCTAACTTAGCGCTAGGTAACTTAGGTTCAATTTCTAAGAGAATTAATCCTAAGTGATTTCTGATCGAGGTGGTACTCGGGTCTTGGTACGAAATTTTCTGAGTCGTTACAATCTACCCCCCTAAAAAGAAAATTTTGTCCTCAAAATTCGTACCTTCTCATACTCCTCAAGAAACTATAGGTAGTTCTTTCTGATCTCGGCTTCTGTCTCCCAGGTAGCCTCTTCTCCAGTATGATGCGTCCATAATACCTTCACAAGGGAGATGACCTTTCTACGCAATACATGTTCCTTCCTGTCTAATATACGCGTCGGGCGCAGATCATAAGTGGCATCCTCACTCAACTGCACCTACTCCCATCTGATGATATGGGAAGGATCAGGAACGTATTTTTTCAGCATAGAAACATGAAATATGTTATGTACTCTCACGAAAGGCGTAGGTAAAGCTAAACGGTACGCTACTGCTCCCACTTGATCAAGTATTTGGAATGGGCCAATAAACACAAACTCCGCATATGGAAGGCAATCATCCCAACTGTCCTTGAAATCCAACACGCAAACTCGCAACATGTCTTTCAAGATTTGGTTCACCCGCTGTCTGTCTGTCAGTCTGTGGGTGGAATGCAGTACTAAACTTCAACTTCACACTCATTGCTTCCTGGATGCGAGTCCAGAAAATAGAAGTAAACCACGTGTCTCTATCCGACACGATCTCCAAGGAAACTCCATGCAGATGAACAATCTCCCTGATGTACAATCTAGCCAACTCGTCTGCAGAGTTCGTAACTATGATCGGAAGGAAGTGCGCCGACTTCGTCAAACGGTCGACGATCACCCAGATAGAATCATGTCCCTTCCTCGTCTTCGGCAGTCCCGAAATGAAATCCATAGAAATAAAGTCCCACTTCCACTCAGCTATGGGCATGGACTGAAGGAGACCAGGGGGTCAGCGATGCTCTACCTTCACCTACTGGTAAGTGAGACAACGGGACACAAAGTCTGCAATGTGGGTCTTCATGCCATCCCACCAGTACGTCCTCTTCATGTCACGATACATCTTCGTACTGCCCGGATGCATCGCAAGTCTAGAACTGTGCGCAGCCTCGAAAATCTCTCATCTCAAGTCAGGGACATCTGGAACGCATAGGCTACCACTATAAAGTAAGCCCTCATCCGTTCCAACTCGTCACTCGGCATCTGTATCATCACTGGCCTACTCTCGAAGCTCAGTCAGACGCTCGTCGTCCCTCTGCTCCGCGATGACCTTGTCATCGATAAGAGGTCGCACCCGAACGTGTGCGATAACCTCGAATGGCTCCTCCACAGTGAGTTTCTACTCAAAGTCTCGTAAAAACTCAACCATGTCCCACTCGGCAACCATCAGCGGAGCCACAAACTCTATCGCCTTCTTGCGGCTCAGCGCATTAGTCACAAGGTTCGCCTTACCCAGATGGTAGGAAACCTCGAAATTAAAGTCCTTCAAGGTCTCCATCCATCGTCGCTGCCTCATATTTAAGTCTCGCTGCGTGAATATATACTTGAGGCTCTTGTGGTCGTAAAAGAGCTGGAACTCCTCTCCATAGAGGTAATGTCTCCAGAGCTTCAATGCGAAGATGACCACTGCCAACTCTAGGTCATGTGTAGGATAATTCTCCTCGTGCTTCCTTAATTGTCTCGAGGCATATGCAATCACCCTGTCCTTTTGTATAAGGACACAACCTAAGCCAACGTAAGACGCGTCCGTATAGATCGTATATCTAACCCCTTTCTCTGGCAATACTAGCACAGGGGTGGACGTCAGCCTGTCTTTCAGCTCATGAAAAGCTGATTCCGCCTTCTCATTCCAGGAAAACTTCATTTCCTTCCGTGTCAACTGAGATAAGGGTCTGGCTATCTTGGAGAAGTCCCAAATGAATCGTCGATAGTAGCCAGTAAGTCCCAAGAAACTCCTCACCTCGGTAACCGAACCAGGCTGTTTCCAATCCTATACCCCAGCTACCTTAGCAAGGTCCACTGCTATCCCATCATTGGACATGACATGCCCCAGGAACTTAACTTCCTCCTTTCAGAAGTCGCACTTCTTGTACTGTGCGAACAACTAGTGCTGTCTCAGAGTATCTAGGACCAATTGCAAGTGTTGCTCCTCTCTACTCCTGGAATATATCAGAATGTCGTCTATAAATACGATGATGAATCGATAGAGGAACGGCCAAAATACACGGTTCATCAGGTCCATGAACACGGCTGGTGCGTTCGTAAGACCGAACGACATCACAAGGAACTCATAATGGCCAAAACTAGTCCTGAAAGTCGTCTTCTGTACGTCCTCATTCCTGACGCGTAGCTGGTGATACCCTGACTGTAAATCAATCTTTAAGAAGTACTGCGCTCCTCTCAGTTGATCAAACAGGTCATCTATCCTGGGCAATGAGTACTTGTTCTTCACCGTAACCTGATTTAGCCTACGGTAGTCAATGCACAATCGCAATGAGCCATCTTTCTTCGTCACGAACAACACAGGTGCTCCCCAAGGAGACACACTCGGTCGTATGAAGTCAACCTCTAATAAATCATCAATCTGTTTCCTTAACTCCTCCATCTCACACGGGGCCAGGCGATACGTCAGCAATGAGATGAGCGTAGAACCAGGTACCAGGTCAATAATAAAATTGATCTCACACTTGGGTGGAAACCCAGGTATCTTCCTGAACACGTCCTCATAATCGCGGACTACTAGCATGCTTTCAAGAGTCGGGACATCAACATTCCTTAACAAGGAAGCATAACAAATCACTCGAGAGAGGTGACTGACCTGCACCGAAAATGTAAAGGACGTGTCCTCCGGCTCATAAACTGTCACTAAACGAGTCTCACAGTCAATCTCGGCCCTCCCCTCAGTCAGCCAATCCATGCCAAGGACGACGTCGAAATGATAGAGAGAGGGGTCGATGATAAGGTCAATGGCCATCATCCTGTTCCCTAGATCTAGCCAACAACCTTCACACATCATAGTGGCATCAGTGCAGGTCCCGTGTGCTAAAATAACCCACACCCCAACCATACGAGTAGTCTGTAGCCCAAGGCGCTTGACTACTGAAGAAGATCTGACTAAGATCGTGGATCCTGTATCCATCAACAAGAATATGGGAGTACCTCCGATATGGGTTGTGACCTCAAAGGTCAAAGGTGGTGCGGTCTCTATCCCGAATGGCTCAGTTGTCAATGCGTGTACCCGAGCCTGCTGAGGACAGTTAGGCTGTGGTACCATAGGCCCTTGAGGCGGCCTAAAATGAGGTGCTGGAGGTCTGAAGGAGGGATGTACAGGCATTGTACGTACAGGTGGTGGTGAAATGGTCTGAGGCATCGGACGAACGATCCTCTGAGGCAGCGAGAACCCACTGTATTGCATCTTGAAAAAATATTTAGTCTTGGTGTGGCCAGGCTTCTTGCAATAGCGGCACCATACATCAGGACGCCTTAAATAGCCAGGGGATGCAGAAGACCCCTACGGTACCTCAAGTTGAGGCCTCTTCGCGAGGAAAGGCCTACTCTTGAACTCAGGTCCCGGCCTAGGAACCATAGGTGCTCGTTGCGAGCTGACCTATCCCCGTCCTACTCTGCACGCAAGGACATACTCACCATCTCTGCATAGGAAGAAATGCTCGCACAGCACATCTTCGATCTAATCTCGGGCCGTAAGCCCTCAGAAAAATGTCGCATCCTCATCGACTGATCACTCAAAATCAAAGAAGCATACCTCCCTAGCTCCGTAAACCTGTTTTCATACTCTGTCACAGACATGCCTCCCTGGTGAAGGCGAAGGAACTCACTCTCCTTCTCGTGCTGGTACGTGACAGGAAAATACTTCTCGTGGAAGCGTGCCTCAAACGCTGTTACGTCCACTCATATCCCTCCGCCACAGTGCGGAGAATGTTGTCCCACCATAGGCTAGCCTCCTTCTCAAACATGAAGGTGGCCAGCTCAACCTGTTCCGCCTCAGAACAATGCAACGGTCTCAGCATCTTCAAGATGCGGTCTATCCAATACTTAGCCTCCTCAGGTCTGTGAGTACTTGTAAATGTGGGAAGCCTCAAGCGCTGAAATCGCTCAAAAGAACTTCTCGCACTAGCATGCCCAACAAGGTGTAGAGGCGAGGTAGGTGGAGTCGCCGCCATCGACTGAGTAAAAATGCCAGCTATGGAGGATAAAAACTGTTGCTGCTGCTACTACTGCTACATCAGCAGCATCATCTGCTCAAGTCTATCAAAACACAGAGCGGACTGTTATGTAAAAGGCATCGACGCATATGCACGATGCTACTCAGGAGGCACAGGTGTGACAGGAGGCACCACAGGAGGTGTCACAGGAGGTGGCCCAACAGCAGGACCAGAAGCCGGCTGAGAATTCAGCCTGATAGCTGAATGAGATGGGCCCGCATGAGGGTCCATAGGAGTATCACTCAGGACGAGGGCCTCATCAAGTGAATCTCCCAAAGAAAGACGGGCTGAAGATCTCGAACCCTTAGGCGGCATACCCTACACACAATAGAGGGTAGCAATCAAAGAAATTAAGCATTCACACAATCCATTCACAGTCTATACTTCACAAACCAAAGAAAAAATATGCATTTCATTAACAAAATTATCACAATACATGATTTGCAGCATTACATGAATCGCGACCGAGAAAGCATATGAACAAAACACTTAAGCTTCACACACGAAGCTTCCACACTAACTACAAACACCAAACGACTATCAAACAAACACCAAAGAAAACACTAAAATAAGTAACAAGTTAACAAATAATGGCTACAGAAAGCCTATGCATCAAAATCTGGCGACGGAGAAGGGGCACCCTTATCCTTCAGGCAGCACAGGATGGCCTTCAAGGTGCGAGTCACCTTGCCAAATTTTTGCTTCATGACGGTCTTGGTATCTTTAAGCTCTTATTTTACCTCGGCTCGGAGTTCTTGGACTTCTCGTCGCAAAGCAACCTGAATCTCCTCAAGTCGGGCTATATGAGCATCCCTAGCAGCCCGAGTCGCAGGAGGAGGACTCTCATCAGTATCCTGAGCCTCCTCTTCCTCTTCTTACTGGACTTCTTCCTCTATTTCTGCCCCACCTTCCTCTTCACTTTCTTCCTCTTCACTATCGTACTCACCCTCGCTATCATCATCAAGATGGGCCTCGCGCTGCTGAGGCCCTATCTTCATTGGTTCATAATAGCCTCATTAATGAAATGAATCGGCACAGGCAGTTCTGCCCCAAGTCTATAGCCAAATTCGAGTGCAATCTTACATATGAGCCGACTAAAGGGAAGTGACTCAGACGTTCTTCTCGATCGTGCTATGAGGATGATCTGTCACAGCACAAAGGTAGGCATGCACACGTTCTCTCCCATCCCTACTTGATACAAAAAATCTACCATGAGACGTGTACATTCATTGCGATTACTCCACCTGGGATATATGTAAAACGTGTAGATATGGTGAAGCAGAAGAAAATCAGGTGACATATGGATTGCTAAGAGGCTCTTGTTACGCTGCCACTCAAATAAATGACCACATAGAAACCTGGTGCGGCAATCTCGCTTGCGAACACTGTTCAGATTCTTAGCACTTGGATGTACCTCACCAAGTGGCACGTTCAGGAGTCGAGCTATCAACCGAACATCGATTGTGGCTTCCCGATCTCTGCCAAAGGGAATCTTGAATTACAATGGCTCCAGCGTCGGGTCCCGATATGAGCATAAAAGGCACGAACAGTGCTCATGTTAGCACGAGACTGGCCTTCAAATAGCGGACCCCACCTGATAGCTTCAATACACTCGAATAACAAATACTCACCAAAGAGGCGCCCATCCACATGCGCTTCAAAAAGAACCCTACGGTCCGTATATGCACCATGAGCCAAATTCGCCAACAGTATTCTTCCTATCGGAGCGTGGGGATCCAAATCCTGCATCGTACGTATTTCTCTTCCAATAATTGGACTAGCGGCGGCACTTGAACTAGCGGCGCCACCTCTTGGCTTCCTTGAACGTGAAGGGCGACTAGGCCCAGCTTCATCAGTGGCACCCTACCTCTTTCCCATAAGAGAGAGGACGGTGAAAAAGGAGAAAAAGGCTATAATAGCCTCTATAAAGGCCATGGAAAAGTGATGAAAGAGAAGAGAGAGGGCTGACCTAATGGGTTCCCATGAGTTTGGGTCAGCTACAGGGGTGAATGGGCCAAGAAAAGAAGGAATAGAAGAAAAGAAAGGCTAAAGACAGGAGAGGTTGAAGGCTACCACATTTTGGAGCTTCAAATGGGAGCTTGGGAGCTCCACTCGCAGAAAATGGATGAAGTAACTGCTGGATATGCTTGAGAACAGTAGGAGGATGAAGGAAAGAACAGAAAAGGAAGGAACGATTGAAAGGGAGGTTGGAGAGAGAAAATAATAAATTTAGAGGAAAGGGAGAGCTTGGAGGGCTGATTTGTGAAGGAAGTATGTGATTTTGAATGAATGGGTGGCCGAACCTTTGATAGAGGGGTCCCATTTAACCCTAAACAGTATCAGCCCGGGCGACCCGGCCCGACCAGCCCGCTGACCGACGAGGTCCTCGTCGCTCTCTGGATAATCTGGCGAGGCCTCACAAAATGGGCTAGGCCCTCCTACCAGCCTAAGGCCAAAAACATGTGGGGCCCACCCTGGGTCCCCCTGGATGTGTTGGATTTGAGCCCTACCTCCGTTTCGAACCATTTTGGATAGTTTTGGAACTAACCTAGTACACATTCACATTTAGCGATCTTTAACAGCTAGGATAGATTTAATAAGGATCTAGACTCATGAATAAATGTACTAGAAGTGGTCCAGGGTCATTTCATGCGACCATGGATGCACACGGACTTGATCAAAACGATCGATTTGAGTGAACTTCGCCAATTGACGAAACTGGAATCCTATGAAGGTTTCTATGTTCTTCACGCACCCTCCTATAGTATAATGGCGTCAGCGTGCGGTGTGTGACCCTAACCCAGGTCTAGATTAATCCAAATCATGCTCTGATACCAACTTGTAACGCCCTGAAATTTGGGGGTCGAGCATAACTCAGCTCCCGAGTTCCAAAACATCACTTATGCAACATATTTGATGATAATTGTATGTTGATTGTAAGAATGCATAAAACATGAAATAGATCAAGCTAGATAAGCAGACACAATTCACGGATATTGAAAAATTACAAGCGAAAGACTTAAATACATATATAATTCAAAATAAATCCCCAAATGATGCGTGCTCTGTCCAGGGCAATATATATATATATGTGTGTGTGTGTGTGTGTGTATGTGTGTCTCAAAATACATACATGAACTGTTCAAAATGATCCAATACATATCCCAAAAATAATCCCCGCTGGTCAGGACGAGGCTCACATGAACCCGCCTGAGAACTGCATATATGAGAACGCCTCCTCGTCCTCGTCGAAGTCTGGCTTCGCCTCGCAAGCATCGCCATCTCCTGCTGCTAAGTCAGAGTCTGGTTGTTGTTTAAACACCGTCCTATAACGTGGGAGTGAGTGATCAAATCAGTGGTACTATATAGCAAAAGTTATGTAAGACCCGTATCCTAATTCGCACTGTTCCGTTGATTCCCGCGACCCTTCTCGTCAAATTCCAGCAATCCGCGACTTATGGTTGACGTTGCGCACGACCGTAAGTCATATCCTATTCATTTGAGCTGGCTTAATCCGAGACTTGTATCATTGCGACCGCACCGTCGCCGCGGTTCCAACGCCGCAACTCACGCACCGATCCGATACCCAGACGATGAGATACGGACCCACGTTCAGTTCGAGCAAAAACACCGCGCGTTGCAAATCCTAAGGAATCTCTACAAAGTGTCCCATCAATCACATCAATCAATCCCATCAATCACCTCTCATGTCAAGTACAAGCACCCATACTTCCTTTCTCCATAAGTCAAGCAACCACCCAAGTCAACTAACACATCACTTCACCCATCACTCACTTCACCCATCACTCACCTCACCCATCACTCACCTCACATCACTCCACCTCTCATTAATCACACCTCTCTCTCTCATTTCTCAACACTCCAACTCCAAGCAAGGAAGAGAGAGCTCACGTCCAAGCTCTCTTCTATGAGAAAGAAGTGATTTTAGTGGCCCACTTCCCATCTCCAAATCCCATCATCCTAGCCATCCATTTCCCATCTCCACCATCAAAGTGAAGCTCTAGGTGACCGGCTATCCAACGGACCAAGGAGATCAAGAGGTGGGTGCTTCTATAGGGTAGATTTATGTGTTTTTATGGTGGACCAAGTGAGGCCCACCGATCAATGGTGTGGATCTCACTTGGGACCCTTATTTGTGGCCGATGGACCACTTGGATCATCATGATCGTTCCATGATGGGGCCATTCTCCATGGACCCCATCATGATGTTTATTTCATTCCAAAAAGGTCATCTAGACCGTCCATGACGGTGGAGAATGGATCTCCACCGTTGATTTACATTTTTGATGGTCCTTCGTTCAAAGGGGTCCGTTGTTGTATGATTTCATGTAAGGGAGGGCCCATAATGACGGGGACCCTCCATCATAAGCCATGACCCACTCTCCATGTCTCTCTCTCTATTTTATTTTTATTTTTAATTTATTTTATTTTATTTATTACAAAAGGATGGGGTGGCCCACTTGAATAGATCCCATCTTGATGTATTTATTTCATCCAAGTGGGGCCCACCTTTCACGCCATTCCCATGCCGCCCATCATGTGGTGGCCCACTTCATCAGGGCCTACCATTTGAGAAAAAAAAAAAGAAAAAAATATAATAAATAAAATTATATAACCGTCCAGCGTCCCAGACGCTGGACGTTGTGAAGGAAAAAAGAAAAAAAAAAAAAGAATGAAAGAAGAGATTTTGGGTGGCCTCCTTGCATAGGCCCCAACCTGATGTTTATATCCGATCCGGGCCGTCCATTCCCTTTCCCGACTCATTTTAGGCGTTGAGCCAAAAAATGAGGATGATCAGAGCATCCAGTGGGCCATATCGTCGAAAATAGTACTATTACCATTGAAAGACGCCTTGGTCATTTTATATACCAATAAAAAGGCGGATATGGGTCTCATTCTAACTGTTTCGAGGCATAGAATACGGTGGATGGAGTGGATCTACCAGATATGGGCCCCACACCTGAAAAACCCCAAAAAAACGGGTTTCCATATTTTTTTTAAAAAAATCACACAGCAGCAATGCTGCTGTGTCAGGACGCTGGCCGCGCGCCAGCGGGCGGGCGGACGTGGGCAGGGTCCCACGGCCTTGAGCATGGGCCCCACCTTGATGTTTACCTGCCATCTAGACCATCCACATGGTGGACCCCTACCCGAAGCAGGCTCCACCAAAAATTTAGGCCCATCCAAGACTCAGGCGGCCCACACCACAAGAATCAGTGGGGACTAAATGTTGCCATTGAAATCCTTGTGGGGTCCATGGAAGTTTTTGTTCAAAATGAAAATTGTGTTTTATCTGCGCCCGGGTCCCTGTGACCTTTGCCATCGGTTTGGATGGCATGCAAACTTAGTGGTGGGCCCCACACGTGGATCCCACCCTTGATGTATATGTTTTTCTGCACCATCCACAAGCCTGGACGGTGGAGCCCTGCGAACGGTGGAGCCCACCCTGCTGCATGAGCCTTCTTCGCACCGTCCAGTGGACGGTGTGAATGCCCACTGTGATGTATGTGTCTTATTCACACATCCAGGTGTGGATGGTGAGGCCCACCATGGTGCCTAAGTTGCATCCTAACCGTCCATCCATTTTATTAACTAAAATGAGGTAGATCCATGGTTCAAAAGGGCCCATTTTTGGCATGTATATAGGGCCCATGTTGATCCATTTATGACCATTCATTCAGGCCCACCTTGGTGCACATCTAAGGCCATGGGATTAAGCCCATTTGGCATGTGCAATGGTCATGGGATTAAGCCCATTTGGCATGCGCAATGGTCATGGGATTAAGCCCATTTGGCATGTGCAATGGCCATGGGATTAAGCCCATTTGGCATGTGCAATGTCCATGGGATTAAGCCCATTTGGCATGTGTAATGCCCATGGGTTTCGGCCCATTTGATACATATTAAAGCCCATGGGATCAAGCCCATTTGATGTGCATGGGGCACAAATGGAGTGACCTAGTTGATATATTTAAAGCTCATGTGTATAGGCCCATCTGATTTATTTAAAGGCTCAAGTTGTGAGGCCACTTTGATGTATTTCAAGGCCCATGGATCATGGACCATTGCAATGTACATAAGGCTCATTGGTGAGGCCCATCAATGTAACCCATTTGGTGAATGTGAGGCCAATGTAATACGACCCATTTGATATACCTAAGGCCCAGGGATCAAGGCCTAACGAATGTCCTTAGGGTTCATTGCAATGTACATTTCTCACGGTTCGTGAAAAGATATTTATGGCAGGCCGTGCCTGGAAAACAATGTTGGTTTGACGTCCACATTGTATGTACGATGTTGGTTAAATGTCCGCATTGTAACTCTCTTTAGGGCCCATTGATAGGTCCATACCTGTTACTATTCATTGCCTAATAACATGTTTAGAATAATCTCATGACTCATGCCCATACGCATCATATGTATGCTTGATATGAGTAAGGATTGATCATAACATACGCCATTGGGCAGACCATTTACGGGACTCGTTATGTGACTGGGTGCCCTACATGATCGCGCAGTACGCGCTGGACTTCTGCATGATTTGACGTGTGATTCATGCATCTCGCATACGTGTGACTTGATCACTGCACGCCCTAGCAACATCAGGGCCGTGGCTCCACAGGTACATCGTGGATGGCCGTATTGGATACCGAAAATACTTATTCTAGCACTGTGGGCACTTAGGATGTCCTTGGGTGAGAGTCCCAGAACCTTTTTGGTACCAGGAGATGCTCCAACGTTTAGACCGAGTGGATACACGAGCGCCCGAGTGCCGAATACCAGTAGGCCGCGTCTCCCACTGTGTCATGGTCGGTTGGAAGGGGGTGTGGCCTTATCCGCCTGAGTGAGAGGGCTATAAGCTAGGCTGAGTTTGACTAGCTCGCAAATGAGTCCGCTATCGACGAGCCGGGTAGGTATTGGCATACTACTGGTCAGGCGGATAGTGAGGTCTTATCCGCTTGCTTGACTGTGCAGCTAGGGAGGTGGCAGTCTCTGCATGTGTATTGGACCCCGGTGATATCCAGAGAGGAAATGTACTGATATACGCATTTGAGGAGTACCGACTTGCTTGGATTGCATTTCGCATATGACATTTGGCTATGTAGGCCTTGCATTGCATCGGTGTGGCCGATGGCATTCATATCTCGCATCATGCCTTGCATTACACAGCCTTGGTATATTCATGGACTTACCGCATACTTCCGCATTGTTCTGATACTGTACACTTGGCGTTTGCCTTACGCACACACTTACACCACCCTCTAAGCTTTTGTAAGCTTATGCATGATAGTTGCATGCAGGTAGCGTTGGACGACAGCAGCGCTGAGACAGGAGTGCACATCAGGACCTTTTGGAGCTTTTTGATCACCTTGTATTTCTCTTTCTGCATTGTACTTAAAATTGTTGTTATAGTGGACATGTGGTGATGTTGTTTTGTGACTTGGTTATGTCTGTGGTTATGCTCCTTTACAAAAAAAAAAATTCATTCTGAAAATCCTCCTTATAGGATCCCAAGATCGGAATCTGGCATTAGATTATCAGAAGCCGAGAATGGGGTACTACGGAGGCTGTAGACACCGGATTCGGCAATCGGGATTCATGTGAATCTGATTTTCGGGTTTGGGGCGTGACAAGTTAACATGTTATCAATCCAATCGAGCAGTAATGATAAGGCAGTACAATCACACAGGTCCTATATCTCTTATTAATGCAAGGATGATATGAAGAATGATGCATGTCCTCACCATAATCTTCCTCATGCGACATCATCTAACGATCGCGGCATGAATCACTACCACTGTGCTCTCACACCAACGCCAATGGCACATGCAGTGTGATGTCATGAATATGATTGTCAAGTTCTTATTAGTCCTTTTCATACAGCAGTATTGAGAAGCTAGGACACCTCCCTTGTATCATTTCCAAACATTGATCCATTCTAGGGTCGTCAGTCCTAGGATATCTCATACGATGTTATGGGTCTAGGTCGCTGCAAGGGCTATCAGGGCTGCTGCGCATAATCGTTACACCACTCCCCCATCACCTTATCAATACAGGCCTATTTATATCCTTAAGACTACAGCAGGACTCGTCGCCCTTATGCAGTGTCAGGATAAACTCAAGGTCACTACAGGGGGCTCGTCACCAATCGGTGTAGGCCGACAACAAGAATATAGTGTCTCATACCACCGTAATCTGCTCAGAGTAGGATGCTCACTGGTCACTACGGGGAAGTTTGTGGCCCCAGCGTAGGCCGACAGCACGACCACAGTGTCCCATACGACCATCCCCGGCTCATGAGTCTTAGGGGATCTTAGTACCATGGTTACAGGAGTTTCACTGGTAAGTTCAGTGCCTTAGATTCAAACAATGGTGATAAAACATGGTGAACAAGCATCGGTCAATTGGGTTAGTTGATAAGCTCAACTAGGCCAAGCGCATGTTAAGTTGAACGACATGGAATGCATAAGCACTCCGTGTGGCCTAACTACTGCCGAACACCCCAAGCACGACTCAGATTCACTAAACTCATCTTGCGTGGCAAAAGCAACCTCAACCACTATTTGCAGAACGTTTTCCGATTACCTGGACTGTAGTACAGCCCCATTCACATACAAAGCTAATAACTAGCATATGATTCATATCCTGCATTCATATGAACAATCATGGAATACAACTTGAATGTAAACACAGTACATGCAGGAATTCATACACTCATTTTACATGATTCAACTAAGTACATAATCCATGGAGAAAATTATACACTCATTTGGCATGAATAACCTAAATTACATGATTCATGGAGGGAATCATACACACAAACATTATGGTTGAAATCCATATCTCAACCTTCTTAACAAACACATTCTACTAACTACCATCTCATTTGGACATTTAAACAAACACTTAGCTTACACTATTCAACATACATCACGTATGTCAACACCTTTGTATATTAGGGCAAGTCCTTTTACCAAGGAGTTTCCGTACACATATCAAGCATATAACAATGATCATAAATCATGGCAAGCATTTCAACAGATTTTATACGCATACGTGTATTCTAACATATACATGAAATACGGTATGTACAATATAGAGTATACGTATACGGAAGACAAAACAGATAGCACATTTAGCATGTGTAATTGCATTCACAACATGAATAAATCATTAACTATCATTGAAAGGGTTGAAAACCATAACCTAAGCGTATATAGTCCGCACCTTAAACCAGAAAAGATGCATCTAAGATGATTCAGACGACATGTCTTCGTCAACGGCGGATACGCTACCTATGGCATGAAACAGGTTAGCTAGAACTCTACTTCAGCTAGTCTAGGCTTCAAAACATGTTAGGGTTAGCTTAACTTACCCAAAAACGGAATCAGAATCGCCAGAAGAACGATTTAGATACGCCGGTTCAAAGTATAGATGGGTTAGGAAGAATCTTACGGAGTTTCACCTGATTCTCCCACACTTTCTCTCTCTTTTCTTTCTCTCAAATCTCTAGGGTTTGGGAAATTCGTATGAGTTAGAAAGCTAAGGGTTTAAGGCCCTTTAATAATCCTAAACATGACGAAAACAGGCTTAAGGTCAAGGTATACTTAGGTTATAACCAAATCGAGATCTTTCTGATCCAACGGAGTATTTCTGGAAGTCCTCTGATCAAATGCGGTCGGACTTAAGTTCACTAGCATCGGATCTTTAGTAAGTTAAGTTTTCAGTCCAATCGAATATTCAGATTGTCCGTGGCGAACCAGTTTCAATTCAACGGTCACCGATCCTAAATCGGGGCTACAAGCTCTATGACATGAAAGGCCAACTTTCCTGATCCGATGGTGAAATTTGGTCAAATTCTAACGGTCAAAATGCTTAAAAATAACGCGCAAGTGAACCGTGCCAGATTTCCTAATAATATAATTAATTTTTTAAATATTTTTTCTTTTCTCACTTTCTTTACTCTGGACTCAGAGAAATGGTGTCAGGACATTAGTTGGGCTTGATTTTTTAAATGATGGTCAAGTCCAACTAAGTGGTCGTATTGGTCTGAGATTGTAGATATCGGACTCTCGATGCGCGGTGTAGAATCAATACAAAGTTACCAAACATTCCCGAGAACAACTGGGTTTAGAGTTAGATCCTAGATTTCAGGATGTTATAGCGTCATTGATTCTACAAGTTTTAAGTCCTGCAGAACATATTTAAAGCGAACAGTGCAAATTTCATAGCCAGTCTAACTTAGCGCTAGGTAACTTAGGTTCAATTTCTAAGAGAATTAATCCTAAGTGATTTCTGATCGAGGTGATACTCGGGTCTTGGTACGGAATTTTCTGAGTCGTTACATTATGAAAAAAATGGTGAAGAATGAGATGAGATGGAGTGATAGTGTTGTAAGAAAGATGGAATGAGAGGGATGGGTGTGTGTGAGAAAATGGATGGGTGGAGAGAGAGAGAGAGAGAGAGAGAGAGAGAGAGAGAGAGAGAGAGAGAATTGACTTTGAGGATGAGAGAGAGATGGGTGTCATGATCTGTTAGTACGAGAGGGATGGGTTGTGTATTTTCTTGTACTTGATGATTGATGTGATGTTTAGGTAGAGATTCTCTTGGAATTAGCAACGCGCGGTGTTTTTCTTGAAATAAACGCGAGCCCACATCTCCTGACCTGGGTATCACATCGGTGCGTAAGTCGCGGCGTTGGAACCGCGACAATGATGCAGTCGCAATGGTACAAGTATCGGGTCGAGTCGACTTTGATCCACGAGATGCGATTTAGGGTCACGCGAAACGCCGATCACAGGTCACGGGTTGTCGGAATTCGACCAGGAGGACCGCGAGATCCTATGGAACGGTACGAACTAAGATATGGGTCTTACATTTACAACTTATCATGTGCACATTTTAGTGCATTATCTAAAAAATGAAGCAGATCCAATTATTAGGTACATCATACAATAGGAAACAATGGTGGTTGACCATTAATGGGCCACACAAAGTTTTGGATCAAGCTGTTATATTTTTTTCCCTTCATCCATGCTCACGTGATCTTATCAATAGGTTGGATGGCAATCAAACACTAATAACATTAAGTTGTAAGCAGTTTTTAATGGTAGGGCCTTCAATTACCATTGTTTTCTAGATAATGATCGCCCTCATAATTGGATGCTTTATTTTTTAGATAATGCTTTAAAATAATCTTACGACAAACGAAAAAAATAAATGGAATGCATGGATATAGAATACATATATCAAGGTGGGCCCCAACCGTCTTCCAGTGTCTCACCTAATCCGCTCCCGGTAACAGGCAAGCCACGCCCATACCACTGCTCAAAAGTAGGGCCACTTCGAAGGGTCATCACCAAAAATCCATCAAAGATCATATGAAAGATAAGTTAATGCGAATATGTGTTTCGGAAGACGAGAATATTCTGCCCGAATGATGCGAGGTTGGACAATTACCAGAATGCCCTTAGAGGGACTCCGTATCTGCTGGAATTAAAAAAATAAAATATCAACCTCCTTTCGGTGGTCCCTCATTTCTTCGCTGTAAAGCTACGCTTAAATAAACAAAACAAAAAATAATAATAATAATAATATCTGGCAATAGGCTCATGTCCTGTCCTGTCCCTTTCCAAGTAAATTCCATGCCGGGAGCCTACTACCAGCACGCGCGAGACACAAAAGTCCCCCCGCAGGGGTAGGTGGCCTACGTGCACGAGATCCAGGCCATTTATCAGTCATTTCCCATGGTAGAAATTACTCGTCCCAGAAATCTCGTTGGGCTATTCATTACTTGGGTTCCGACTGCGCAACAAGTGGGAATAAAAAGTATCAAGAGTATGTGTCCCACTTAACATTGTTTCTGATTAACTTTAGCCAGAGGATGAAGTGACCACGGTCCCACCTGATGAACGTCCGTGATCTCGAGCTGAGTATGCGGCATAGGAAGTTCTAGCGGACGTTTGCTTTTTAGCGCATGTGTGCAATTAATGATCCGGAACTGATTTTAACAGGGAAAATTTCCAACGCGGGCCAACTTGATGTACGTCCTGGATCAGGTATTCATCCTGGAGTTTGCGACTTGTGAGGTACTCATATGCAGCTGCAGCATTTCTGCGTGCAGAACCTCACACAGCTTTCCTCGAGCAAGCTACAGGAAAAAAAAAAAAAAAAAAAGAAAAAAAAAAAAAGAAAAAGAAGCAAGACGATTCTCCGATTCTTAGCTTTCCAGACACTTCCTGCCGTGTAGCCACGTGGCAGAATCTAATTCGTTAATAGCAAAAGCTGCACAGGAATGACACCTCAGGAGTACATCTCCAAGCGCCAAACGCCTCGCGCCTGCACGTGCCAAAGTGGCACCATACGAGATCCAGATCGTCCACCTGATAGGCCCGCGGGGAATGTGCCCTGGTGTACCGCATACCACTGACCTGGCTGTTGCGTTTGGTGGGTGGCCGGCTTGTTTTCTGTTACGCGTAATGTAGGGAAATTGTTAAAACAGCTGGATCCAAAGCCATCAACATCGACCCTAAGAAAAGGAGATAATTATGCGGGAGGAGAAATAACGAGAAGGTGATGTTCTTCTGGATACCATTGAAATTAAACTAAAGAAATAGCTTACAATAGTCACTAAAAGCAAATGGAAGAATGCATGGTTTGAAATACCCACGTGAAGTTGGATAGAGAACTAATTTAGGCCCTGTTTGGGCAAATGGCTTAAGGCCTTGTTGGAGAAAAATGTGTTAAGCTCGGAGACTCGGATAAGAGTAGGTCGGCTTTGCTGACACTACCTGAAGAATCCGAGACAACACCGACAGAACTGAGGATAGGCCAGGATGCGTAAGCAAGGATGATTAAAGTCGCTCTGTCAGAGTGATGACCTCATCTGCATAAGCCCACTAAAGGCCGAGCGTGTTAAAGCCACTCAGCCGATAGAACGAGACCGACTCAAGGATTTGGTTCTGTTGGTCACGGAGCAAGGAATGACCGATAGAAATCGAGATTATTCCATCCGTGGAAGGGCCGAGAACCCTTCCTCCTGCGTCGGCCGAGACTCCCACAGGGTCGGTCACGACCTGGCCGAGACTCCCCCAGAGTCGGTCACGACCTGGCCGAGACAGCGAGTGGTGGAACGAGAACAGATGCTGCTCTACGAAAATCTAGGGATACGGGTAGCGAATCCCGAGATTCTCGGGATTCGGAGCAATCCCAGAAGAAGAATCCTCTGAGGATAAGGGTTGACAAACTATATAAATCTCTAAGCTTGGGACAGAAGAAGGTACGCAATACTAATTGAGACAAGCTCTTGGCTATTGATCAAATAACTGACTTAAGCATCGGAGATTCCCCGGCTCTAGCCAGGGTTCCCTTGACATCGTTGTTCATGCAGGTGAAGGAGGGCCCACCTTACGGAAGCCATCCCATAAGAACACAGCAACATTTTGGCGCCGTCTGTGGGAAACGGACAAAAAGCCATTTTCTCCAATTATTCGAATGACAAGAACAAGAAGGACGGACCCAGATGAAGCAGGGGAGGCCGCTGCTAGCATAGCTCAGGGAGCTCCCCCGGCAGCACCGCCTGCGACTACAAGCCAGCCTAATCAAGGGAACGCACACCTGGATCGCGAGGTTCAAGAAATGCGTTCCGAGATGGCTGCCATGAAACACATGTTGGAACAGCTGTGTAACCAGCAGATGCAGCGCCAGGAGTCGGCACAAGTTCATCCACCAGCGTCTGTAGCGCAGCCTGCCGCGCCACAGTCGCCCAGACGACCGAGTCAACCTTGAGAACCAAGTCAACCGGCGCCTGCCCGTTCAGCAATAGCCATTTTTCCTCCCTCTGATCTGAGGCATAGAATAGATCAGAGGAGGCGAAGTTGGCTACCTGCAGACGCTGAAGAAACGGCAGAGAGCGCCGAACCCTGAAAGGCTGATATATAGGACTTCAAGAACGAGGTCCGAGAGAAGATGGAAAAGGAGATGGAGGATATAAAGCACGGTCGGAACTTAGATCCGACCAAATACGAAGAAAAAGCTTCTCCATTTGTGGACGAGGTAATGCGGGCTCGGTTGCCGGAAAGGTTCCGCTTACCCCAGATAACTCCTTTCTCCGGAAAGATTGATCCAACAGAGCATCTTGAATGCTTCAGAACTTACATGAAATTGCACGACGCCTCAGACGCAGTTATGTGCCGAGCGTTCCCTCTGACCTTGACCGACGTAGCCCGACTTTGGTTTAAGCAATTGAAACCCAGGTCGATAAAGTCGTTCGCCGAACTCAGTGACGCCTTCCTCAACAATTTCATCGGCGGAAAGAAGAAATTGAAGCCTCCCGCGCATCTGAACAACATAGTTCAGAGGGAAAGAGAACTACTAAAAGACTACATTAAATGCTTCAATTTCGAGTCTCTGCAAGTTCGAAAGCATTCTGAGGAGACGGCCCTCAACGCTCTCATGTAGGGGGTTAGAGACAAGCCTTTTTTGGCGTCACTGGACAAAAACCCGCCCGATACTCTGGGCGAGTTTATGGTTCGGTCGGACAAATATACCGATGCGGAAGAGACGCGACTCCTCAGAGAAAAGATCCAGAACACAAAACCATCGGAAAAAGAGTCGGCCAAAAAAGAAGCAGACTCAGCCGGAGGGAAAAAGCGAAAAGACGACTGGGGGCGAGATGACAGCAGGCCAAGAAAGTGACCAGACAGAAGATTCTCTACATACACCCCCCTAAACAAATCTCCTGAACAAGTACTAATGGAGATCAAGACCGAAGGCTTCGTCAACTGGCCCCGAAAAATGTGAGGGAATTCGGATCGTCGGAACAAGAATAAATATTACCACTACCATCGTGACCATGGTCACAACACGAGTGACTGTTATCACTTAAAGGACGAGATTGAGCGGCTGATTAAAGAGGGCCGGCTAAGAGAACATACAGTAGGGACCGGCGTCGCAGCAGGACCGAGTGAAGAGTGGCCCCAAGAAGAAATCCGA
The DNA here is from genome assembly GCA_037074715.1 of Magnolia kwangsiensis. Classification (NCBI taxonomy): domain Eukaryota; kingdom Viridiplantae; phylum Streptophyta; class Magnoliopsida; order Magnoliales; family Magnoliaceae; genus Magnolia; species Magnolia kwangsiensis. The sequence continues at coordinate 83,522,213 of CM073572.1, read as the reverse complement.
ACGATCGTCAGGGGTCATCAAGGCAGTGGGGACTCAAATAACGCCTGAAGAAACCACGCTAGAAGCCTCGATCGCCCCGAGTCCGAGGTTCTTCTGTTGTCTCGGCCTCCCATGGAGAAGAAACGAGAGAAATATTGTATCTCGTTCACTGAAGAAGATGCTCGAGGCATTCATCATCCTCATGATGATGCGCTCGTGGTCACCCTTACCATCGCGAATAGAAAAGTATTCCGGATACTAGTGGATATAAGATCATCAGCGGACATCCTGTTCGCCCAAGCATTCGACAAAATGGGTATAGGTCGGTCGGTACTACGGCCTGTCCGAACCCCGCTCATCGGGTTCTCGGGTGGACAGGTACTTCCAGAGGGAATCGTCTCGCTGCTGCTTACCGCCGGAACCGCGTCCCATCAAAGGACCGTGATGGTCGACTTCCTAGTCGTGGACCAACCGTCGGTGTATAACGCCATACTCGGCCGACCGTCTCTAAGCCTCCTTCAAACTGTGGTGTCTACCTACCACCTCTCCATGAAATTTCAGACCAAGTTGGGAGTAGGGATAGTGAAAGAAGATCGGCAAGATTCTTGGAAGTGCTATGCCACCGCGGTCAAGGCCCCGACTGAGGTTTCGACGATTGAATCGCTGGACCCCCGTATCGGATCTCACAAGCGGGGGGAACCGATGGAAGAACTCATCTCGGTGCCATTAATCGAGACAAATGTTTCGAAAGTAGTCCGAATCGGCTCATCTTTGAGCCTGTCTCTTAAGGAACGGATGATCACCTTGCTTCGACGGTATGCCGATATCTTCGCTTGGAGTCATGAAGACATGCCTGGGATCGATCTCTCGGTCATAACACACCGACTCAACATCGACCCAACCTACAGACCCATCCGACAGAAGCGTCATCCTCTCGGCCCGGAAAGGTACGCTATCATTGGAGAGGAAGTCGACAAGCTTCTTAAAGCCAAATTCATCGAAAGGATATACTATCCGGAATGGATAGCCAATGTCGTACTCGTAAAGAAAGCCAATGGGAAGTGGCGAGTCTGTATAGACTATACGGATCTAAATAAAGCCTTCCCTAAAGATAGCTTCCCTCTTCCTCGCATCGATCAGTTGGTTGATAGTACCGCGGGTCATGAACTGCTAAGTTTTATGGATGCCTATTCAGGTTATAATCAAATTGTAATGCACGAGAATGATAAATGAAAAACCTCCTTTGTCACTGACAAAGGCCTTTACTGTTACCGAGTAATGCCGTTTGGATTAAAGAATGCCGGAGCAACGTATCAGCGGTTAGTGAACAAAATGTTCGCTCGGCAAATAGGCCGAACGATAGAAGTTTATATTGACGATATGCTCGTGAAAAGTAAACGAGCAGCCGACCATGAGAAGGACTTGGAAGAAATGTTCTTGACTCTGCGTAAATATAAAATGAAGTTGAATCCCAGCAAGTGCGCGTTTGGCGTGAGCTCGGGAAAATTCCTCGATTTCCTCGTTAGTCAGCGAGGAATCGAAGCGAATCCCGAGAAAATCAAAACCTTACTCGAAATGGAATCTCCTAAAAAAATCAAAGAGGTTCAAAGGATGACAGGAAGAGTGGCCGCGCTCAATCGTTTCCTTTCCCGAGCCACAGATAAGTGTCTCCTGTTCTTCAAGCAATTGAAGGGACGACAGACAATGGAGTGGACGGACGAATGTGAGAAGGCATTGCAAGATCTGAAGGTTTACCTCGGATCCCCACCGCTGCTATATAAGCCCGAGCCTGGTGAAGCGTTGTTATTATATTTGGCCGTGTCTGAAGCCGCAGTAAGCTCGGCTTTAATACGAGAGAATCAAGGGAAGCAGCTGTCAGTCTACTACGTCAGCAAAGCCTTGCTACCAGCAGAGATGAGGTATCCTCAACTTGAGAAAGTAGCCTTCACTCTTGTGGTTTCATCACGACGCCTTCGGCCATACTTTCAGGCCCACACCATTGTCGTTGTGACCGACTTACCACTCCGCCAGATTCTCCAAAAGCCGGAAGCTTCTGGCCGACTTACAAAGTGGGCAGTCGAATTAAGAAAATTTGACATACATTACAGGCCCAGGGCAGCCTTAAAAGGACAGGTCGTCGCCGACTTCCTTGTCGAAGTGGTTCCTAATCGTGACAATATTCCTGAGTCAGAGGGAATTAATGTACCTGAGGCTTCTTCCTCTCTCGGGCCGACACCCTGGAAGCTATTTGTCGACGGATCATCCAACTCGAAGGCAAGCGGGGCAGGGGTAGTGTTAGAAACTTCCGACCAAACCTGTATGCAATATGCCTTGCGACTCGGCTTTCAAGCGTCCAACAATACAGCAGAATACGAAGCCTTATTGTTAGGCCTTAGACTCGCCGTGAGTCTGGGCGTGACCCATTTGAATGTTTTCAGCGACTCACAATCAGTTGTTAACCAAGTTTCCGGTGTTTATCAAACTCGGAAAGAACAACTAAAGGCGTACATGGAAAAGGCTAAAGAATTGGTCGGCGGATTCCAGAAATGTGAAGTAATTCGAATACCGAGAACCGACAACGCCAAAGCCGACTTGTTAGCAAAGCTTGCCTCAGCAGATGAGAAAGACATACCTCGGTCGGTTCCGATTGAATATGTCCCTAAACCAAGCATAAATGAGCCGACAGTCTCGGCTCTATTTCCCATCAATCCAGCGACTGCTTGGTTTGACTCACTCGTCCGCTACCTCAACGATGGTGAACTGCCAGAAGACCGCGCCGAGGCACGGCGGTTAAAAGTTCGAGCCTCGCGCTACACTATCTTGAATGGGATTCTGTATAAAAAAGGCTTTCATGCTCCTCTACTAAGGTGCGTCGACTCCCAAGAAGCCGACTATATCTTACGGGAGATACACGAAGGGATATGTGGAAACCATTCAGGAGGATGCTCGCTCGCCAACAAAGTGTTGCGGCAAGGGTATTACTGGCCGACTATACAGCATGACTCCAAACGATTCGTCCAGAGATGCGACAAGTGTCAGCGGTTTGCAGTAATCCCGAGACAACCCCCCGAGGATCTGACTCCGATGGCGGGACCATGGCCCTTTGCGCAGTGGGGGATCGACATAATCGGACCCTTTCCATTGGGGAAGGGTCAGACTAAATTTGCCGTGGTTGAGGTGGACTACTTCACGAAGTGGGCTGAAGCAAAACCATTGGCGAAAATTACCGAGCAAAGGATCACGAGTTTCGTTTGGAAGAATATCATCTGTCGGTTCGGGATACCTCAGACAATAGTTACTGACAATAAAAAGCAGTTCGATAACAAACAATTCCGGGAGATGTGCAGTAACCTCGAGATTCGAAACGTGTACGCCTCGCCTCATCACCCTCAGACGAACGGACAGGTCGAGGCGGTCAATAAAATTATAAAGCAGCATCTCCAGACGAGACTCGACGAAGCAAAGAGAGCGTGGGCTGAAGAACTTCCAAATATAGTGTGGGCCTATCGGACCATAGCACGGACTGCCACGGAAGAAACCCCCTTTTCCCTATGTTACGATACGGAGGTAGTCGCACCGGTTGAGATCGGTATTGGTTCAGCCCGAGTCAACTTATATAGTGGACAAGAGAATGACGAACTCCTCTCATTCGCGCTTGATTCGTTGGAAGAAAGAAGAGAAAGTGCTCGATTGAGGATGATTGCCCGACAAAGACAGGTGTCTTGATTTTATAATCGCTGAGTTAAAGTCCGACGATTCCGAACCGGGGATATAGTCCTCCGAAAGACCTTCCCAAACACTAAGGAAATTAGGTCGGGTACACTAGGGCCAAATTGGGAAGGCCCCTACGTCGTCTCAAGCACCATCCGACCGGGAACCTACCGGATGGAAGACCTAAATGGGCAGCTTTTACCTCATCCTTGGAATGCTGAGCATCTCAAAACTTATTACCCGTAAGATAGAATAAAAAGCGCTGTAATTGAAGTCGACTCAATAAAAGTTCTATTTCGTACAAGTACCCAATGTCGGGTCACTAACAAAAATAAAAAATAAAATCACAAAAAGAAAAGTACATTATCCGACTGTCCCATTCAGTCGGGATTCAACTCCTATGCGGCGCCCGAAGGACCGGCCTCGTCAGCAGATGCATCTCCTTCGGTGGCTTCGCCCTCAGCAACCTCGGCGGTCGAACTGTCAACCTCGAAGACGGAGAGATCGAGATCAGGGAAGGCCGCCCTCATCTCCAAGACGCAGGCCTTATAACCACCTTGATAAAGATGGTCCCTCTCCTCTTCAAACTCGGAAGATTCGAGGAAGGCGTCTATGGCTCGCTCTCGCTCCTCTTTGGCTCGGCGCGTTTCTTCTCGAGCTTCCTAAACGAGGCCGGTGGCCTCGGCCTTCGCGCGAGCAAGAGTACCCTCACACTCACCGTGAACTTGAAGAAGGCGCCCTCCCTCTCCTCGGCCTCCTGAAGGAGCGAAGTCAGATGAGCATTGTCGGCCTTAACTCCTTCGAGATCTGCACGGGCGTCCACGGCCAGCTTCCGAGCTATAGAGAGATCACCAGTCATGATGCCAATCTGGCTCTCAGCGATCTCTCTACGGCCCTCAACCTCGGCCACAACCCTCCTCTCAGTCTCTGCCTCGGATGTGAGCTTCTGGGAGGCGGTCAGCTTCGAGCTTGCTTTGACGAGGCAAGGTGCCAGCTGCGATAAAGAGACAGTGAGCTATGCTGTAAAACTTAGCTAGGGGCGACACAAGATTGAAGAAAAGTTTATCTCAAAAAGTAACCTCGCCGCATGGCCGAGGGTCTGGGCCGTCGAAGCGTTGTAATAACTGGCGAAGTCTCTTTCGCCCTCGTGGGCAAGCGCCCAAGGAACCATCCCCGCAATGATCTTCGTGAAGGGGGACTCCTGTTGAGTCATCTCCCTTCTCGGAGATTCTTCGCACGGGGCCTCCCTCGGCCCTGGGACCTCCTCAGCAACAGGCCCCAACTCGAGTGTCACCTGAGTCATTGGAGGATTTGGCTCCGCTTCCTCGGCCCTCTCATCAGGGTTGGAAAGGACGACCACTTGGGGAGCAGCAGGTGCAGCAACAGGTGGAACAACAGTTTCCTTACCCTTGCCTGTGGTCTTCTGCTGCTTCGAGGGCCGAGACCCGGATAACTGAGCCGATCTCGGGGGGGCCTTCACTTTGGAAAGTGGCTTCAAGGTGGGGCGAGACTCGGCCATGCTCTCAGGCGCGGGCCTCAAAATAGGGCGAGCTTCGGGGAGGTCTGCAAGGACGAGTAAAAAGAATGAGGGAGCAAACAGGAAACCAAATGGACAAAGATAAGGAGGATGAACTACCCGAGACAAACAAGTCTAAACCTGCAAGGTGGAGGCGCTAAGGTTGCAGGAGCAACTTCCAAGATCGCTCTGCCGCGCTTAGCTTCCTCAGCTCCCTTATACGAGTCAGAGTCCCGAACTCGAGCTTCCCTCTCCTCTTCAAAATATCTGTAAGACATTATGGAGTCAGGATTAGCGGAAGAGGATATAAAAATAAAGAGTAAGAAAAGGAAAGACCATCGGGCAGAGTCACCGAGTCACCTTCTCTACGGAACGTGCGGGATACTTGAGGCTCGTACGGCCACGTGTCGGCCGACTCCCACCGACCGCATGCCCAGAACCACCTTTCCTTCCAGAACTTGTTCGAAGTAGGTGGGTCGGTTATTAAAGACCCCCCTTTGCCTCTTCACGCGCTCAGAAAGTAGAGGCCAAGGAAGTTAGGGTTTGGTCGGACTTGGTATAGATAGAGGAACTCATCGACCGTGAGGGAAGGTTGCTCTAACTAGGACCAGAGCACGGCACACCCGAACAAATTCCTCCACGCATTCGGAACAATTTGACCGAGAGCTATTTTGACTCGGGATAGAAAGTCACGAGCAATGGGCTGGAGTGGCAAACGCAAGCCACACTGCATCGCGACTTAAAAAATTGTGACCATCCCTGCAGGGGGATGGTCAGGGCAAATCACCCGGACGAGGAAGATGGAGGACGACCGAGTCAGGGATATGGTATCCAGCCCTGATCTGGTTTAAGTCGGATTCATTTAGAATGGAGGCGACGACTGGGCTCGTCTTCCTCCCCTTTTGAAGACGACCCAGAGGCTTCCGCAGTTCGGTTCACAGCGTATGGAATGGTCGCTCCTTCGTCCGTAATTAAGTCATCCTCTCCATCCTCGTCCTCCATCTGATCCACCTAAGGGTTAGGTCTCCCTGAACGAGTCACCAGAGACGTCCCACCGCTGGATGGACCGGTCTGGGCAGGACGCCCAGCCGATGAGTCGCCGGATTCTCTGACAAGCTGGAATGCGGCGTCAGCACCGACGGCAAACTCCGTCAACAGTGAAGGTGGTTCCGTAACGTTCCAAAGATGTTGGGACACACCCTCATCTACGGACATTTCCTCCCGAGGGCTTTGAGAGCCGTGTGCGGCCATTAAAGCTGATAAAAGAAGGAGGAAAGGACTCACCAAAGAAATCGACGATGACTACAAGGAAAGATTGACGGAGAAAGAGGCGACGCGGAGGAGGAGAAGAAGAAGAAGCGAAAACGTACTCGGGATCAGACACAGGCGGGAGGAAGAAGGGCGAAAATAAAATTCGCACCGTCCTCCCGCCCAGCCCTTTTATAGCTGCGCCACGTGGCAGGGCAATTATGGCAAAGGCGAATCGACTTTCGCTTCGGCTCTCCCGTTCGACGCGTGGCAACCGATGACTGATTGCGGTGAAATCATGGCCACGCGTCCGTTTTTCATACGCGGACGGAACGAATTGACGGCTGGTCGCACGTGCGACCTTGGGAGGCGCAACGTCGTATGCTAGAGACGACTCAAAGAGCATTAAATGCCTCATCATTGTCTCGGATGCTAATACGAACCGACCGAGAAAATCGTACTCCTTGATGCCATAGACGACACAAGGAGTAAGGGGGGCTCACTGTTGGGGAAAAATGTGTTAAGCTCGGAGACTCGGATAAGAGTAGGTCGGCTTTGCTGACACTTCCTGAAGAATCCGAGACAACACCAACGGAACGGAGGATAGGCCAGGAGGCGTAAGCAAGGATGATTAAAGTCGCTCTGTCAGAGTGAAGACCTCGCCTGCATAAGCCCACTAAAGGCCGAGCGTGTTAAAGCCACTCAGCCGATAGAACGAGACCGACTCAAAGAGTTGGTTCTGTTGGTCACGGAGCAAGGAATGACCGATAGAAATCGAGATTATTCCGTCCGTGGAAGGTTCGGGAACCCGTCCTCCTGCGTCGGCCGAGACTCCCAAGGGTCGGTCACGACCTGGCCGAGACTCCCCCAGAGTCGGTCACGACCTGGCCGAGACAGCGAGTGGCGAAATGAGAATAGATGCTGCTCTACGAAAATCCAGGGATACAGGTAGCGAATCCCGAGATTCTCGAGATTCGAAGCAATCCCAGGAGAAGAATCCTCTGAGGATAAGGTTTGGCAAACTGTATAAATCTCTAAGCTTGGGACAGAAGAAGGTACGTAATACTAACTGAGACAAACTCTTGGCTATTGATCAGATAACTGACTTAAGCATCGGAGGTTCCCCGACTCTAGCCAGGGTTCCCTTGACATCGTTGTTCGTGCAGGTGAAGGAGGGCCCGCCTTAAGGAAGCCATCACATAAGAACATAGCAACAGGCCTAATAAGAGATATCAAACTACCGTCTTAGGTGCCTTTATTACTATCAGTGGATGGTCGGCTGCTCTGGGTGTATACGCCAATCTCATACCCAGCGTCCTGGCCGTTTGGGTGTTGTGGTATGGCATCCATCTGTTTGGTTAACCGAGGAATTGTTTCCAAATCCATAGCACACAGCAATTAAAAATTATTTTGTAGCAAGCATACTACCATGATTTATACACACGCACAGATGTATTTTCAGAATAGGTACAATTGAATCAATCTAATCTGTCAAAATAGTGGCCCAAAGTTTAAAATGTCCAAAAACCGAAAATAGAACTGAATCAGATGATACTAAGCATTACTTTGGCCAACATACGGAACCATAATCATGCACATGACATCTATAAAATTGCATTTTTTTATTCAATCAAAACCGTCAAAATAATGTTTACATCTTAGACATATGGATTTAAATCTCCTAATATCATATGTAGCCGCTGAATTTGGATTGTTGTTTTTTTTTTGTCACTTTAACCATCCATTCTTCAAAACTTATAGTCTAATTAATCAATTACATTATTAAATTTTCACTGATAATGATTTTTAAGTGGCCAAATAAAAGTAGACCCCACTATTTTGATGGTTGATATTTATCTACATCTATGCCACGTGTATAAAATCCATGTGCATGCATATAGATTATTATACTCTACCAGAGAACATTTATGAAATCTATACAGCAATAGGCAGGGTGAGGGAGGCTCTGTCTTCCTGCATGCATTTTGATGCATTTCTCTTTCTCCTTTCTTTTCTCTTTGCATGCAAAAGCCTCTTCTTCTCACCGATCAGACGCGACTCGGTTTTCTAATACCCGAAACGCCGACGACGGGTATCTCCTCCGTATCGGATCCGGCACGTTTATTACTCGAATTCCTGCTGCAAACAAAGCGAATAAGGAGCTGAAATCAGACATGGGTTTTCTTCAGACGGTCTGGAAATGGAAGAAAAATGGAAAAGGCTCTGTTTTTCAGTGAAAATCGTGGATTTTTTTGGGGGTTTGGAGAGAGGGAGAAAGAGAGAGAATTGATGGGTGTTTTTGTAATTTTTCAGATTGGGGAGGGGTTGATTTAAATCATGGCGTCGAGGGTTTGCATGAATGCTAGGTGCGGGGCGACGACTGCGATCGAATAGAAGAAGGGGTGGGGGCTGAAATCTGGTAGATTCGCGAATCTCTGCGATAAGTGCGGGCTGAGTTGGTGTCGAATCCCAGGAGGGATTTCGCAATCCCTCCATAGCTCCCTCGTATACAGCAAAGGGCAGACGACTTCCTGCATACGATGCCACCCAAACAAGAAGAGGGATAGGGTAAGAGGGATTTGATAATCCCATCCCACCTAATCCCCTTTAATACACCGAAAGCCGTTTTCCCAAACAGGCCCTTAATGTATTAGTGTAGATTTAGATCACAACTAAAGATTATAACTAAGAATTATCATTACTTGATCACTACCACTCATATGATAAACTAAGATAAAAGATAAAAAAATTTAATTTGATTTGTAAATGTTAGTTTTTTACGATGATCTTACTCTACTAAATTTCTCTACTATTTTTAGAGTTCCATTGTAACTTGTTTTTTTTAGGTCATTCTTCTATTACTACAGCGATTACAATAGTTGAAAAGCATTTATCTAGGTCCTCTTGTCATATTTCTTTTTTGTGACTTTTCATCTTCTGTCTGTCAAACTTTGTTCCTCTCAGTTGTCTTTTGTATCTTAAACCGTCCGACTATGTTTCTCTTTCACTCATTAAATTTTGAATAACTTGACTAAACTACTTCCTTGTCCATCCACTGACATGCAAAATTGGAATTACGTCAGCTATGGTTCCACAAAAATGCTTCAAGTATCTTGAAGATCTTTTCATCCACCTCCATTCCTCGTGCAATGTCATATGTCGCCCTTCTATTTTCTTTCCTCGAAATGGCCATAAATAGTGTACAACAACCCCCCCTCCCCATGTCGCTTAACCTTTGGGAAAAAGGTGAAAGCAATGTTGTTCCATTGCCTAATGCAATAAATGCAATCGAGCATTAGTCCATGCGTTGTCTCTCCATTGATTCTACCCGACCAATGCTGTACCAAAAGATATCCATTGCCTCTCCATTTTAAATTGTCCATGTGACACGTCGATAGAATTGTATCATACGAGGAATCATGATTATCCTTTCATTAATGAGAATATATTGAGACCAATACATAAATAAAATTCTAAGTTAATGCTATCATTCCTTAACCCTCTGCTTCTTCTCTCTTCCGTCAAATCCTCTTTTTCAATTTTCTCCTCTCGATTATCAGGCTGCATTTTCCTCTTCTTCTGCTCCAACTTTCCATTTAAAATCGTTTATCAAAGATTTAGATGTCCTATCATTGGTAGTAGTTAATAACCTCCTATTCAATACTCCTATCGAACCAGAGAAGGCATTGTTGGCACTTGGTTCGGCCTTTCACCTTACAGTTACTCACGACCAATTTCGTGAGATTGAACCTAGTTTTCCAAAGTATTTCGATGAAGTTCTTGTCAAATCTGATAATTTTTTGGTTCCTTCCAATGCGTTTAAGTCTCAGATAGCATGGCTCAAACTGATGAACGGTTAGGTCAAATGGTACAAACACGTTAAAGCACAACATGATGACACATGGAGGCAAGCAGGAATCTATGTATGCATCAAACTCTCCTTTCATGAATATCTAGCCAATACCTGTTAGTGTACTGATTTTTGCACCCTATTTTTTAATCACGTGAGTCATTATATCATGTAGTCGGTTGAGCCTTTGGAAAGTGAAGACTGAAGGCACAAGCGAAGCTGAAGCATAGAGGAAGCAGGAACATGTAAATAAGTTACCTTGGTGGACCTAATAGGAATACATAATTGATCATCCCTTAGTCTTAAGAGACCAAGAGAAACATGATAAATAAGGTAAAAAGGTGTGTGTATTTTTATGTAAAAGATAGCCCAAAACAACATATTTCAATTGATGTTCGATGGCGTTGAGTCGCCATCGAACAACCTTCGATGACATCGAATGCCTGCTGATGACATCGATCGAGAGTTAATGTCAAGCAACCAACTAGATTTGTTCTATGACTTTCTCGATGGCATCAAGGTCCCTTCGATGATATCGAAACTTAGGTTTTGATGACATCGAAGACCCCTCAATGACATAGATTGAGAGTCAGGATTGTCCAACAAGAAATTGAATTTTTCTCTGACTTTCTTGATGGCATCGAAGATCTTTCATTGCCATCGAAACTAGAAGTTTGATGACATCAAAGGTCAGTTCGATGACATTGGAAATAGTCCAGATATGTTTAGCAAGAAAACATATATTTTTTCTAGAATGTTCGATGGCATCGAGGATACTTTGATGACATCGAAGGTATCTTCAATGACATTGAAGGACATTCGTTGACATTGACAGAGCCGCTTTCTACCCCTTTTTTTACCTATAGAGCTTGAAATTTTTATGAAGGGCAATCGACTCTTGGGCATTTTGATGGGTTTTGGAGCAATATAAGCCTATGAGAATACATGTTCATATACCTCAACTTAAGCCTTTATTCCATATTGTTCTAAGCAATTTTCCTTGAGATTTCCACTCATATGAGGATTCTAACCTCTACATTGAATATATGCTTGGACCCTTCCATTTTTTAGAGATTGGACTTAAGCAACCTTGGCAAACCATTGTCCAAATCATTTAAGAGACACATTTAGGTGAATTCATAAGAAAAATAAACACTCGCTAGTTATAGGAGATTCAAATAATCTCCCATCACCTTGGTGTTCACAACCCCAAGTGTAGGGTCGCGATGTAGTAATAATCTCGATGAGACCGAGGTCAAATCCACAGGGACTGAACTTGTGTCTTCTGAAACTACCTAGAACTAGAACTAGAAGAAGATATAAACTTAAATTTGAAATATTTGAAAGAGTAATTGTGATTAAAGTAATTAAAACTAGTGAATTTGAAGGGGGGAACTAGGGTTTTCAAGGATCCACTTGTAGGTTCTTAGGATGTAACCTTTCTTGATTCAAGGACGAAGAGATTTTTCAGATCTTTGAACTTCTCATGGATCTAATCATCAATAGATGAGAGTTATGAGGATTTGAAAGCGATTCCATCACCTAACCATGCCTAGAAGACAAGGCAAACAACAGGATCTACCATCGCATAACCAATCATAAAAGAATTGTGAAGGTTAGAAAGGATTCCATCTTCCTACCATGCCCAAGGGACGATGGTGAACAACTGGATCTCCTAATTTCACAATCTCAATTCTAGAAAAGGAAGATATTTCAAGTTATCATAGATCTATTTTAATTTGTCACAACAAACCATTAAAAATAAACAATATTCTTTCATAATCAAACTAGAATCCAAGAGAGTTTAATAAAAATGAATCAAAACAAAGCAAACATCTCAATTATGCTACAAGCTTCACCTCTTAGCCCAAGCTAAGAGGTTCAGTCAACCATAGACATGATTGAACTAAGAACTCTTAAGAAAAGCATGAAAGTAACTAAGTGAAGAAAAACTCTTGGCGATGGCTTCTTTACACTTTTGTTCCACTCCACAAACCCAAGAAGATGCCTAGGAACATCCTAGGGACTCCTATAAAGTTTTGTAACTCCAACTTTTGCACCGAGTTGGAAAAATTCAAAACTCGCCTTAAATTTCACAATTTGTGTGTTATCTATGTAACCTTAGACTGGTCAAGGACAATCCTCGACTGGTCGAGGATCACCTTCATCTATGTAAGACCCGTATCTTAGTCCGTACCGTTCCGTAAACTTTCGTGGTCTTACCGGTCGAATTTCGGCAACCTTCGACCCTTAACCGATATCGATGCGCGACCCTGATTCATATACCGACAACCCGAGTCGACTCAACCCAAGACCAATACCATAGCGACCGCGCCATCGTTGCGGTTCCAATGCCGTGACTAGTGTGCCAAGGCGATACCCTGGTCGAGAGTTGTAGGCCGACGTTCGGTGCGAGAAAATGCCGCGTGTTGCGAAACCCAAGGGAATCTCTACGATGTGTCACATCAATCACATCAATCCCATCAATCAATCAATCTATCAAGCTATCACATGTCAAGTACACATCACTTTCATCCCTTTTCCCAAGCAACCACAAAAGTCTCCCAAACCCATACCTCTCTTACACAAAAAGCCACAAAAGTCTTCACCTCCCATACCTCTCTTATACAAAAGCCTCAAAAGTCAAGCTTTTCTTACACAACCATCACTCACCACATCCATCCATCACTCTCTCTCTCTCCCTTTACAACTCCTCTCTTTCTCATTTCAAATCTCCAAGCAACAAAAAAATTTTCAAGCTCCATACGTATGGAATTTTCCAAGTATCCCTAAGCTTCAAGTGGCCCACTTTCCTACCCCACTATCTCCCATCTCAACCTTCCATTCCTCATCTCATCCATTGAAGTTGAAGCCAAGGTGTCAAGGAACCCTAGGAGCAAGAAGATCGGATGGTGGGTGCTAGATCATACTTGTTTTTCTTATTTTTATGATGGGCCAAGTGAGGCCCACCGGTCAATGGTGTGGATCTCACTTGGGACCCTAAGTTGTGGCCGATGGACCACTTGGATCACCATGATCATTCCATGATGGGGCCATTCTCCATGGACCCCATCATGATGTTTATTTCATTTAGAAAGGTCATCTAGACCATCCATATTGGTGGGGAAAGGATCCCCACCGTTGATTTTAAGTTTTGATGGTCCCTTATACTAAATGACCCACTTGATGTATGATTCATTGTAAGGGAGGGCCCATAATGTCGGGGTCCCTCCATCACAAGGCGTGTCCCACTCTCCATGTCTCTCTCTCTCTCATTTATTTCTTTTTATTTTATTTTATCTTATTTTATGCAATAGGGTTGTGTGAACCACTTGTATGGACCCCACCTTGAGACATTATTTTGTTCAAGATTTATTCAAGTGGGGCCCACCATATATGTTGTACCCACGTCACCCATCAGTGGTGGCCCACTTCATCAGGGCCCACCACAATGAATTTTTAAAGGGACTAAACCGTCCAGCGTCTAGGACGCTGGACGTTTCAAAGAAAAAAAAAAGAAAGAAGAAAGGGAATGAAGGAAAGAAGGGCCTTTGGTGGTCCACTTGCTTAGGCCCCACTGTGATGTATTTAAACAATCCAAGCCGTCCATCCTCTTACCTATAGCATTTTAGCCATTGGGTAGAAGTTTCGGGCTGATTGGAAGACTTGGTGGGCCATGGCATCGAAGAACGCATCATTACCATTCAAGGATCCTTTTCTGATTTTTTTTCATTTTCTAATCATAAAAAAATTCAAACTTCGGACTCATTTCGCCTGTTACATGCCACTGAACGCAATGGCCGGGGTAGATCTTTGTAAAGCGGGCCCCACGTGCAAAAAACCCCAAAAAAATAGGTTTTTCCTTTTTTTGAAAAACATAATGGCAGAGGCTTTGCCTTTGCCTCTGTCAGCGGGCAGCGCCTGCACGCGCCTGCATGTAGCCATTGGATTGGGCGGACGAACGCAGGGGCCCACGGCCCTGCGTGTGGGGCCCACCATAATGTTTAATTGATATCCAACCTGCTCATGAGGTGGGCCACCCCAGTATTGGGTCCCCCTCCAAAAATGAGACAGATCCAAAACTCAGGTGGCCCACACCACATGAAACAGTGAAAATGGAACATCTACCATTGAAATCTTTTTGGAGCCCACAAAAGTGTTGATCAAGCTGAAATTTATGTTTTCCCTTCAACCAGGCCCGAGTGACCTTATGAATGGGTTGGATGGCATCTGAAATTTATGTTTTCACATGGGACCCACAATGATGTATGTGTTTCAAGACCACCGTCCAGGCGGATGGTGGCACCCACCTTGAGTATGTGTTGCCTCCACCGTCCAGCGGACGGTGGGGCCCTGTGTGATGTATGTGCTCTATCTGCACTGTCCACTGGACAGTGGGACCCACCATGATGCACGTGATGCATCCAGACCGTCCATCCACTTGGTGGGATCATTTTAAGGCGTGAGCTATTGGTTGGGTGGGCCACTCATACATGGGTTAGGCCCATTTGATTTATGAAAGGTCTATGGGTTAGGCCCATTTGATTCATATAAGACCTATGGGTTTAGACCCACTTGATATGTTTCAAGTCCATGGGACTAGGCCCATTTGATATACCCCAAGGCCCAGGGGATTGGACCCTTTTGATGTATCCCAAGGCCCATGAAATTGGACCCATTTGATGCATTTTTAAAGCCCATGGAAGTGGGCCCATTTGATATATGTAAGGCCTAGGGGTTTAGGCCCACTTTGATAAACATACAAGGCCTAAGGGTTAAGGCCCATTTGGCGTACATATGGGGTTCAATTGATGTGGCCCATTCGTTACCTTTAAGACCCATGAGTTAAGCTCATTTGATGTAATCTAAGGCCACAGGTTTTGACCCATTGCAATGCACATAAGACCCATTGGTGTGACCCATTTATGTGGCCCATCTGATGAATAAAAGGTCCATAAGATATGGCCCATTTGATATATATGTAAGGCCCAATGGGATGAACTTACGGTCCATTGCAATGTGTAATTCCCATACAGTCTATCTAGCGCTGTTTATAAAAATTGTGCCTTGGGAGCAATGTTGGTTTGACGTCCACATTGCGAGTGTAATGTTGGTTAGATGTCCACATTACGACTCTCCTTAGGGCCCATTAGTGGGCTGTACTTACTGTGTATAGGCCGTCTAGGCCCATCTACGTTGTAAGAATGGTTCATCACTCATTTACATGTTTAGTATAGTTTCATGACTTATGATCATACGCATCATATGTATGCTTGATATGAGGATTGACTGATCATAGCATATGCCTTCGGGCAGGTTGTTTATGGGCTCCTGGTTAGGCGGTGTTGCCCTACATGAGCGCACGATATGCGCAGGATTTATTGCATGACTGGATAGCGTGAATCATGCATTTCGCATTTGTGTGACATGGTTATTGTACGCCCTAGCGACATCAGGGTCATAGCCTCCACAGATGCATCGTGGTTGGCAGGATTGGATACCGAAAATCTTGTTCTACATGGAGTGCTATAGACATCCCTAGGTGAAAGTCCCTAAACCCTTATGGTACCAAGAGTTTGCTCCAATGTGTAAACCGAGTGGGTAGATGAGCGTTGAGTGCCGATTACCAGATGGTTACGCTCTCCACTGTGTCGTGGTCGGTTGGAAGGGGGTGCGGCCTTACCTGCCCGAGAGTAGGGGGCAATGTTAGGCTGAGTTTGACCAGCTTGAGGAATGGGTCCGCTATCGACGAGTCGCGCCTGATATTGGCAGACGGGTAGTGTGGTCTCTTCCACTTACCTTATTGTGCGTGATGTGGAGGCAATCTAGTTTAGAGTGTACTAGACCCCGGTAATATCCTATATTTGAGCTGTATTGATGTGTGGACATAGATGAGGATCTGTATGCTTGAGTTGTATTGCACATCGCATGGCCTTGGGTGGCCCATACCATTCATGTCTTGCATCGCATAGCCTTGGTACGACTCATGCTATTATAGATCCATCTGCATATTTCACATTACTCTGACATTACATGTTCATATTACTACCTTACGCACACACTTTCACCACCCTCTAAGCTTTCTATAAGCTTATGCACGACCGTTGCGTGCAGGTGACGTTGGTTCGTAACAGCGCTGAGGCAGGAGCACGTTGCAGATCGTTTTGGAGTTTTTATTCTTTACCATTGTATTTCCCTTTATGCTCATTGTACTTGTAAAGTTTTTGATCATAGTGAAAATGTAATGGATTTCTTGGTTGTTGTTTGTGGGTTATGCCTTTGGTTATGCTTATTACGAATCAAACTGATATTGAAAATCCTCCTCGTAGCATCCCAGGATCGGAACCTGGCGAATGGGCGCTAGGAGCCGAAAATGGGGTTCTACGGAGGCTGTCGGCGCCGGATTCGGCGATCGGGAATTTTGTGAGCCCGGTTTTCAAGTTTGGGGCGTGACAGTCTGGTCGAGGATTTCCTTTGACGAGTCGAGGGTGACCTAATTTTAGATGATTTTTCAGCTAGAGTTCGAGTCGAGGAATTCTTGACCGGTCGATCATGACCAGGACTAGTCTAATAGGAGCCAGGACTAGTCGAAGCAGGCTGATTTTTAGGGTTCATTTTCTTCACTTCAAGTCTTCAATGCTCTTCTTTTCTCACTTGGTTTTCTTGTATCTTTGTCATGCTAATTATTCATTCTTGGTCTTTTAAGATTCATCCTTGGCTTTGGTGATTCTTCAGCGTTAAATCCAAGCTTTTAGCATCCTTTTTAATCCAAGCTCTTAAATTCACCTTACAACATAAACATAATTAAAATAGAACATTAAGCATTATCATGTTCATAAAACCAAGTAATAAATGGGGTTTAATATGTAATATTTGACCCTCAACACTTGGTCACCTAAGAAGAGCATCATATACAAGGTGGTTAATTGTGGAGTTGAAGCCTTGGTATAGTAGTAGTATCATGATTAAGGGATCATTGAGGAGCTAATTGAAGCACGGGAGAGTGGAGATCAAGCAACCCAAAGAGGCGATACAAAAGAGGCTCAATCCGACAAGTTGTCATTATAAGAGTCCAAGTTTACTCTCTTTCCTTACATATGATTGAGGGTAAGAGTTTGTAAATCAAAACTCAAAATAGGTTTTTTTGTAGGACCTTTTTCTTTACGTAGATCCTAAATCCCTACGTTCTTGTGCATGACTTTGGAACTTGAGTAGGGAATAAACTTTTAGGTTCTTATGTAGGACCTTGGCTTGGGAGTAGAGCTCAAATTTCCAGGTTCTTGTGTAGGGCCTCAGCTCGGAATTAGAGGCTAAATGTAATAGCTCAAAAAAATTCGTACGAAGACCCAATTACCACCTCAGGCAGAGATCACTAAGGACCAAATCCTTTAGAAATTAGACATGAATAAACTAAGTGTTAAACTAGATCATCAGTGAAACTACCACTAATTACTTTAAATACGATCTATAAGACCAAAACGAGTAGAACCGTTAACGCTACGTTATCTAAAAACTTAGGATCCATCTCAAAACCCAATTGTTTATGGGAGCATCATGAAACTCCATTTCGAACCAGGACCATGTGTCGAAAGTCCAATTACTCCATAACTATACGGTTATGGAAGCCTTGCTGGACTTGACAACCATCTTGAAAATTAAGTTCTAAGGGTATACAGAAACGTACAACTTGAGCCCGAAGCGAAGTGTGTGAGAAATGTGAATATCTTTAGGAAATGAACTGAAACTTAAGCGGATTGAGTCGTTCGCTTGCAGGCCAAATCAAAGGATTCAGACCGTCAAAATCTAACCCAATTACACCCTTAGATTAGAAAAAATTTTCAACACATGTCAGTGTACTTGTGGCCTTGATCGAGTATCAGTGACTATTAAACTGAAACTGGTCCCCTGCGGCCGATCTACTGATCCGATTGGGCTGAGATTTAAACTTGACCTAGATCCAATGTCAGGAAGCTTAAGTTCGACTGCATGCAGAAAAGGGGCCTCCAGATCAGCTCCGTTGGACCAAAACGGTCAGTCTTTGGCTATAACCTAAGTATACCATGGCCCTGGGGCCATTCTCATTAGTTCTGGGCTTATATAAGGGCCTTAAACCCTCTCTCTCCCTTCACATACGAATTTGGAAACCCTAAGAAAGAAAGAAAGAGAGAAAGTGAGAGAGAAAGTGGGAGATTGTTCCTGGGATCTTTCCCTACCATTCCACGTGCTTAACCACCCTACCTATATCGTTATT
Source organism: Magnolia kwangsiensis (assembly GCA_037074715.1). Lineage (NCBI taxonomy): Eukaryota > Viridiplantae > Streptophyta > Magnoliopsida > Magnoliales > Magnoliaceae > Magnolia > Magnolia kwangsiensis. The sequence continues at coordinate 83,503,658 of CM073572.1, read as the reverse complement.
CCGGCGATTCCGACTCCATTCTTATGTAAGAAATCCTAACCCTACTCTGTTTTAGGGATTCGAATAGAGTAAATGGTGAAATAGCTAACCTATTTCATGCTATAAGTTGTCGTCATGTTGTAGACAAAGATTTAGTATTTAAACTGAGTTCGTTACAAGTTTACCGGCAAAAGGTAGGGATTATAAATGTTTAGGTTATGGTTTTTAAGGCTTTCAATGTCAGTTAATAATTTATGATTGACTTGATTTCTACCACATATGCTTAGATATGATGTTTCCTCATATTACACCTATATATGAACTATGTTGAAATCTATGCACTCTACGTGTTTGTTGACATGTCTGAATTAATATAAAATTATGATTTGTGCTTATTATGATTAATGTATGGGAATACAAGATTGTTGAATGTATGACAACTCCTATGTAGAAGGATTTGCTATAATATGTGATTTAATTAATTTATTATAAGTATATAATATGTGTAGTCTAAGTGTTTGATAAAATGCTTGAATGAGAAAATGCTACTTAGAATGTATTGAATGGGGTGTTGAGATAGGATTCTCAATTCCCTTATCTAAAGTTACAGTTCTCTTTATGTAACCTATCTTACTACTATGTGATTTATGGATGAAATGCCTATGCATGATAATATGTACTTTATGTGTTTGTCAAATTGTTTATATGAGATTTATATTGGAATTGGTTGCTACATATTGTTTAACTAGTACATATGAGTGCCTATTGTATGTGAAGTGCGATTGGGGCTACGAGGTAGTCCAGGCAATCGGTAATGGTTTGCGATCGGCGGCTGAACTATTTAGCCAGGATGGATACGCCCAATGAGTCTGAGTCATATGGTGATTATCGATAGTGGTTAGGCTACAAGGGGTGCGTATGCACTCCATATTGACTAATTCAACGTACGCTCGTACTAGTCATTCTTATCAAGTAACTCGATTGTCTAATGTATGTTCACCATGTATGAACGCTACTGCTTGAATCTAAGGAACCAACTTACCAATGAAACCTTTTTAACCTTGGTACCAAGATCCGCTAAGGCTTATGAGTAAGGCATGAAGGTATGGGACACCGTGGTCGACCTGTCAGCTTACGCTGGGGTGACGAGCCTCCCCGTAGTGTCCAGTGAGCAACCCAGACTCGTGAGCCAAATACGGTGGTATGAGACACTGTATTCATACTATAGGCCTACGATTAGGTGACGAGCCTCTTGTAGTGACCTTGAGTATACTTTAAATCTGTGCTAAAGTGACGAGCCTCTCCATATTAAACTAGAGTATAAACCAGACCTGCACTGAGGTGACAAGCCTCTCTATAGCGACCTGGAAGCATCTAACATATGTGAATAACTAGGATTGACAACCCTAGATGGATCATTGTTGGGTCAGTGATATAACAAGGAGGTACCTTAGCTTCCTAATCTTGCTGTATGAAAGGGTCTAACTAAGAACTTGGCTAACACGACCATGCATTGCATTGCACGGTGCTTTTGCAAGGAAGTGCATGTTTATTGGGAGTGGTGCATGCTGCAATCGTAAGATGTTGTCGCTGAGGTAGTGTAGGCGAGGGCATACATCATTAAAACATACCATTCTTGCATTAACAAGAGTACGTAGGATATGATTGTTGTACTACTTTGTCATTACTTATAACACCCTGAAAATCGAGGGTTGTGTATAAACTCAATTCCCGAGTTCCAGACCGTCACTTATGCAACAAAAATGATTATGATTCAATGTTGTCTGAGTTAAAGCATTCACATGAGTAAAAGTATACCAAAACTGCAATTCATACTCCAGATCCAGTGATAAAAGCAAGCGGAAGACTAAAGAATATATATATCACTGTATGGAAAACAAAGTAGATCTCGACTGTCTCCAAAGTATGAATACATCTCTGAGTCTCATATACATGTAAATAATAGAAATCAAATGTCAAAATAGTCCCACTGAGTAGTCCCGCCAATCCAGGCCACCTAAGCAAAGTCGTCGTGGTATTGCATATATGAGAACTCATCTTGGTCCTCATCATAGTCTGGCTCTGCCTCCTGAATCGCCGCCTCACCTGCATCTAAGACAGGGTCTAGTGGGTGTTGCAAACACCATCCCGAAACGTGGGAGTGAGTAGCTAACTCAGTGGAATAATAGAGCAAGGATTAACATGTTCTCAAATCAATCATGTGATAATAGTAAAGCAGTAAATCAAACAATCCTAATACTGTTGTTAATGCAATATGACATGACATGATGGATGCCCTCACCGACGATCTCCTTCATACGGCACCATCTTACGCCCGTGGCATGCTTTCATCCTATAGTGCTCCACATCTTCCAGGCACATGCAATGTGATGGTGATATGATTACCGAGTTGTTATTAGTCCATTCAAACAGCAGGATTGGAAAACTAAGGTACTTCCCTTATATCAATCCCAACACAAATCATGTCTAGGGTCGTCACTCCTAGTAATCTCATACGATGTATATTTTTGTAGGTCGCTGCAAGAGCTGCCAGGGCTGTTGCTCGCACTCGTTGCACCGCTCCCCCATCACCTTATCAATACAGGCCTACTGTACTCTCACTGCTACGGAAGGGTCGTCGCCTCCCGTAGACTCAGAATACGCTCGTGGTCACTACAAAGGACTCATCGCCTGATCAGTGTAGGCCGACAGCAAGAATATAGTGTCCCATACCACCATAATCTGTTCACGAGTTATAGGTGCTCACTGGTCACTACGGGAAGGTTTGTGGCCCCAGCGTAGGCCGACAGCTCGACCACGGTGTCCCATACCACCATGTCCGGCTCATGAGTCTTTATGGATCAATGTACCATGGTTGACAGGGTTTACAATGGTAAGTTCAGTACCCTAGGTTCAAGTAGTTTTGACTCATACAAGGTGAACATACAAAGGCTAGTCGGGTTACTTGACGGGCTCGACTAGCACGAGCGCATCTCAAGTCGAGCGACATGAAGTGCGTAAAACACCTCGTGTGGCCTAACCACTGCCGCCAACTCCAAAACACGGCTAGCGTTCATCAACGCGTCGCTCGTGGCAAAGATAAGGCAGCCACGAACTTGCTCAGTTGCCGACTGCCTGGACTAAGTATAGTCCCAAACATTTATGAATTCACATCAGCAATCATGTAAGAGTGATGGAAATGAAATACAACATTGTGAGCATGTTAACACATGTTATAACATACAACTTAAGTAAATCATCAAGCACATGCATTTCATACATATAATGAAATCATGCATATGGCTAACACGTAGGAAATCATTTACATCAACATATTAATTGAGAATTCAATCTCAAACTAATTCATAACACCATTTAATTCAATACATACTAATACAAGCATATACACAAACACTTAAACTACACACTTAAGTCTACATATAGTATGTCGACTCAAAGTGTGCATTTAGGCGAATCTCTTCGCCAAACTAATTATGCATGCATTCCTAGTATCCTAATACGATAAGAAGCCATGTCAATCACATCAGCAAAATATGGATGAAAACAGTATTTCCTACAAATGACTAAAATGCCCTAAATCTCATATTTTTCGTCTGCTTACGAAACAGGAAACGGACAGCATGTTGTACATGTCAAATGGCGTTGCCGTCGATAATCTACTATTAAACGACATTGAAAGCGTTGAAAATAGTCAATCAAAGCATCTAAAATTCACACCTTTTCTCCTATAGGTGTATTGATTCGAATGGAGCGTGTATGCTTCTTCTACGACGAACCGGGAACCTATTTTACAAGATGCATAAGCTACTTCGCTATGAAAATGACAGAACCTGAAATCAGCAAGTATTTAGGGTATTTTCTTACCTAGAAATGCGGCGAAATCACCGGGAAAGTGATTGGATTGCGTGGCTTAAACACGTGCAACAGGTAGTATAAGCAGCAGAAAATTCTCTCCACCTTCTCTCACAAACTCTCTCTTTCTCTCTCACTCTTGCTAGGGTTTAAGCCTCTTTTATAACCTAAAACTTGCCCAAAACAGGCTTGGGAACAATGTTTACTTGATACCTAACCAAATTGGGGCTATTTCGGTCCAAAAAGACATTTCTGGTGGTCCCCTGGCCGAACGCGATCGGACTTAAGTTCATGCATGTCGGATGTCACTCACATCCCATTTTCAGACCAGTAGTGTTCGTAGATCGCACGTGGTGGTCCGGTTTCAGTTCACCGGTCACCGCACGTAGATCAGGTCTACAAGTCTCATGATATGAAATAGAAATTTTTCTTGATCCGAGGGTGTAATTTGGCTGAATTTTGATGGTCAGAACGCTTAATAATAACGCGTCATGTTGTGTGCCAGATTTGAATTTTAAATTCCAAATCTAACCCTATTCTCACTCTCTTCACTCCAGGCTCAATGAAATAGCCTGTGAATGTCGGTTGGACTTGATTTTCAAAATGATTGTCAAGTCCAGATAGGCGGTTATAACGGTCTAAGATTGTAGGTATCGGACTTTCGACGCGCGGTCTAGATCCAATACAAAGTTTCAAAGAGGTCCAGAGAACAAACCGGTTTAGAGTTTGATCCGAGGTTTTAGAGTATTATAGCGTCATTGGTTCTACTCGCTTTGGATCTTGTAGAACGTATTTAAAGTGATCAGGGACTATTTTCCAGCTACTCTAGTGTTGCGTTAGCTAACTTACACTTATTTTCTAAAGGAATTAATCCTACGCGATTTCTGGTCGAGTTGGTACTCGAGCCCAAGTACTGATTTTTCCAGGGCGTTACATTACTGCTTGATTTAATTGATAACATGTTAACCTTTGCCTTATAGTTCCACTGAGTTGATCACTCACTCCCACATTTTGGGACGGTGTTTTAAACACCAACTAGACTCTATGTTAGATGCAGATACTAGCGTAACGTATGAGGCCGAGCCAGACTTCTACGATGATGAGGAGGAGTTCTCATACATGTAGTTTTCAGGCGGGCTTATGTAGACCGTGCTTTGATCAATGGGGTTACAGTGATGCGGATTAGGCCCTATTACACTTGTTATTTTTATACTTTTGGAACACTCATGTATATTCATTTTGTTCATTTTTGGAGTATACATATATATACTTAACCTGGTAACATGTTCATACTTTGGAGACCTACATCAATTTATATATTTTATATATCTATCACAATCTTCCACTTGTGAACTTTAACTGTCTTTGGAGTATGATATGCGGTTTTGGTATAATCCCACTCATGTTTAAGGCACTAATACAGACAACATTTAATCATCATTATCGACGTTGCATAAGTGATGTGTTGAAACTCGGGAGTTGAGCTCCTGCTCGACCCCTGATTTTCAGGGCGTTACACTAAATCATCGGGTTCTTGTGTAGGACCTTTGTTGAGTGTCAAATATTGCATACTTTTCCTTTTTATACCTTAGTTTTATGAACATGATAATACTTAATCGATATATTTATGTATGTTTGTCCTGCGATGTGATTTTGAGAGCTTAATGTGAAAAGGATGTTAAAAGCATAGAAATTGATGCTAAAAAAATTACCGAGGCAATGATGGATCTTTGGAGACTAAGATTAAAGATTTCAAGCTATAAATTCTTATACTTAAGCACAATTTAGATTGTCAAATTTCATAGTCCTGAAAGGAATGCAAGCACTCATGAAGATACACTTCGAAAACTTATTAGGGACTCATAAAAACTCAATCAACATCTCTTGGAAGTCTCAGAATCAGAACGCTCTGTATGTGTCAACTATCTGGTGGTATTACCTTAGATTAACCCTAAGTTAGTTGTATTACGCATAACATCACAATCTCATATGATTCTAAGTTAAATACACTAGTGTTAGGCCAGTTCAACCTTTGGTTCGGCTAACCTAACATTACTCGAGCAACTTTACAACTAAATAAAGATTTTCTACGGGAAGTTTGGCCAGTCCAACCTTGGGTTCGACTAGCCGAACATGTCCACTCGGCTAGCCCGAATATATTCATTCAAGTTCTAGCGTGTAATCATTTTAACTTAGGACAACTGAATTTTTGAAAGATCTTATCCTACGAAATCCAATTGTCGTTGGAATTCAGCCGCATGAACTGACACTTGGGCCAACTAAATTTCTAAGTCCTTTGGTTATAAATAGAGGCCTTCTCTCATTCATTGAAAACACAATTTTTTTTTTAAAACCTCTTCAAAGTTAGAGATAAAGCCATGCTCTCCTTAAGCTATTTGTGTCGTAATTCTAATATTCTACTAGCTTTTTTTTTTTTCTTTCTCAAGTTAGATTTAATTTTTTTGAAGAGAGTTATCTAAATTTTACTTGAGATTTAGAGAATAGAATTTGCAGCAATCAAGGTTTTGTTTATACATATTGAAAACATATTAGATCCTTATAATATTTTTGGGTTGAATTCATACACGACTTCACAATATCTCAAGAAAGAAGATCGCTGTAATCAAGCTACAGTAACGTCTTCAACTCGCCATTTGAAGATAAGTACTGTATTTACATTCATTGCATTTTTTAGTTTTTCTGAGATAGCCTAGAAATCTCAACGGTTTGTTTTGCAATGAACCTGTGAAAATCATAAAGAGGGTTTTGTTGTGATAGCCCATGAAAATCACAAGAACTGTGTAAGGTTGCTAAGGTGACCTGATGAAAACTTTAAAATAGGGAAAAAATATCGTTGCAATCACATTACAATAACATCATCGACTCGCCATTTTAAGATAAGTAATGTATTTACATTCCTTTCAATTTTGGGTTTTTCTGAGATAGCCCGAAAATCTCAACGGGGTTGTTTTATGGTGATCCCGTGAAAATCACAAAGATGGTTTTGTTGTGATAGCCCATGAAAATCATAAGAACTGTATAAGTTTGTTAAGGTGACCTCGTGAAAACCTTGAAATAGTGAAAGCCAAAATTACGAGGGTAGTAATTTTGGGAGTGTAGTAGGTTTGGAGTTATGCACCAAACCACTATATATCATTGTATATTGTGGTGATTGTTTTAATTCTTTATATACTTTCCTTGTGATGGATTTACTCTTGTTAAGTTTGATATTTTGATTTCAAAGACGTCGTGAAATAAGGTTGTCCTGCCTAAATCTTTTATGTGAAGGTTGTCTTACGAACTATTTGATATTAAGAATTCAATACTCTAAGTAATTGAGTATATAATCGTTTTATTATTCCACATTGTATCAAAATATTTTGCATTATCCTATTCACCCCGTGTCTAGAACTTCTATAACTCGTACTATCAAGTGGAATTAGAGCGATGTTGCTCCTTTTGGAATTAATATCTTATAGCTAAATCAGAGCTATTGGAATGTCAAATTTTGATAATCTATCCATTTCTAGGCCACCTCTCTTTGATGGCTCAAAATATTCTTATTGGAAAACAAGGATGATAATTTTCTTCAAATTCAGTGATGAAAGTGTGTGGCAAGCCACCATGACCCAATGGATCCCTCCAATGATGGAAGTGGTGGTTAAAAATGGAACCATGACCATGAAAGAAATCACTTATACTTTTTGGACGACAATTCAGAAAAGTGAAAGTAGTGTAAATGAAAAAGCACTTAATGCTATTACTTGTGGTCTATAACCAGATGAATTTAAAAGAATCATTTCTTACGATACAATAAAACAAGCATATGATATTCTCAAAATGACGCATGAAGAGACTAACATTATTAAAAAGTCTAAGATTTAAATTCTTACAACGAATTTCAAAAAATTTGCATGGAAGAAAATGAATCATTCATGGACTTCAAAATGAAATTAAATGACATTGTTAATTCTATGTGAGGTCTTGGAGAGAAAGTCCATGAAAATAAGGTGTGCACAAAAATACTAGGATCACTTCTTAACAGGTTCAATTCTAAAGTCACTGTGATTTAAGAATCGAGGGATACTGATGCTATGAAGGTAGATGAATTAGTTGGATCTCTACAAACCTATGAGTTGAATTTCAAAGCTCCTAAAAATAAGTCCATAGCCCTTAATTCTTCTAAATCTAAATCTAAATCTAAAGACATATTCTGAAAATGATGAGAATGTGGATGATATGATTATGTTGGCTAAAAAAATTTATAAAATTTTTAAAAATAAAAATAGATCATATTTTTCAAAAACCTTTTGACAAAAGAAAAGGAAACCCAAATGTTGGGAAATCAAAATCTAAAAGCACCCAAGGCTTCAATTGTTCTAAATTTGGGCATGTAGCTTTAAAATTTCCTAAGAGGGACATATCCAGAAGAAGAGGCGTGATTGGCACTTGGGATGAATCATTAGAATCTGAATCCAATTCAGAAACTGACAAATCAGATCAAGAAACTAAGAAAGATCAAAAGGCCTTCGTGACCATATCTAGAATCACTTACTCAGATGATTGGGAAACTTCTGACTATGAAACCCCTGAAAGTGATTATGAAAATGAAGAAGATCTTCAAATCTCTTATGATGCCCTATACAAAGAAAGTTGTAAGATTGTGGCTAAACTAAAAATTCAAAAGGAAAACTTTGCTAATCTGAAATTAGAACTTGATAAATTAGTTTTGGAAAAATCTTATTTATTTGATTTTTTTTTTTTTTAAAGAAAACCAAATTGGATTTAAGTTTGAAAATTTTTGAAATTCAAAATCTCAAAATTGAAAATGAGAATTTAAAATTAGAAGTCGTTTCTCTTAAGACTTCAAAAGATACTTGGATATTATACCCAAGGTGATCAGAGACTTGAAAAATTATTAACCGCATCTCGACGAATTAGCGACAAATCTGGCTTGGGATATATTAAAAGTTGCACAGAAAAATCTTAAAATTCTGGTCCCATATTTGTAAAAGGAAAATCTTCAAAATCTAAAGAAGAAATTATAAAAGAAGTAAAGAAAAATGAAAAATCTTTTCCAAAAATTTCTATTCCAAAAAACTAAGGCCAACTATAATAAATATCAAAAGAAAAATAATAATCCTCCTCTAGCAGATAAGATAGTTGACTTATTTAAAGAGCTCTTAAAATCTAACTCTAGAAATAACAAAGTAAGTAGAAACAAGAAAAAATCTTATTCTCAAACACAGCGAATAGTAAGAGATTCTCCTAAACCCAAAACCATAATGAAATGGGTTTAAAAAGATAAGTGTCTTGTTATCTACATAGCTTTCAAAGCAAGTAGACATTCAAGATGGTACTTGGATAGTGGATGTTCTAGACATATGACAAGTGACAAGGTGATTCTATCAGACATTAATCAAATTGATGGAGGCTCAGTGACATTCAGAAATGGTAGCAACTGCAAGATCATCAGAAGAGGTAATGTAAAACTTCTTAACCGACCTATCTTTAAAGATGTCTTATAAAACATAATTTGCTGAGTATATCTCAAATCTGTGATAATAGTCATAGTGTAAGATTTTCAGATCACGAATGTGAGATAACCAACAAGCAAGGTCATATAATATTAAATGGTCGAAGAACCTATGAAAATTGTTATATCATTAGCAGCTCTCGTTCTATAAATCACTCTTGTTACATGGTCCAAATAGACAAAACTGAATTGTGGCATCAACGTCTTCGACATGCATACCATAGAGACCTATATAAATTAAGCAAGAGAGATCAGCTTCGTGGTTTACCCAAACTATATATATATATATATATATATATATATATATATATATATATATATTAAAAAAGTATACAGTGCTTATCAAATGGGCAAACAAATCAGGAGTAGTCACAAAAAGGAGAATTCCTTAACCACTACAAAACCTTTTGAACTACTCCATATAGACTTAGTTGGACCAACTCGAACGGAGAGTAGAGGTGTTAAGAGATACTTTCTAGTTGTAGTTGATGACTACACTAGATATTCATGAGTAGTTTTCTTAAGAGAAAAGTCGAATGCTTTTGATGAAGTTAAAAAGTAATTTAAACGCATCCATACTTAAAAAGAACTATTTGTGATCAGAATAAGAAGTGACCATGACACTGAATTTAAAAATAGCAATTTTGATAAGTACTGTAATGACCATGGAATATTATATAAATTTTTACTCTTAAAACCCCTCAGCAAAATGGTGTTGCTGATAGGAAATAGAGTTCTACACGAAATGGGGAGTGTTATGCTTAATAGTAAAAAATTAGCTAAAAATTTATGGGCTGAAGCTGTTAATACCGCTTGTTATATTATTAATCGAGTTTATATAAGAGCAGGTAAAGATAAAACAACTAATAAACTTTAGTTTAATAAAAAAACTTTTGTGAAATATTTTCGTACCTTTGGAAGAAAATGTTTCATTTTAGAAGATCGGGAACATTTGGGAAAGTTTGAAGCCAAAAACGATAAGAACATATTTTTAGGATACACTCTAAATAGTAGAGCATATTGTGTCCAGAATAAAAGAACTAGAGTGATACAAGAATTTATAAATGTTGTTATCAATGATTAAACTGTCACACCCGATCATGATCACGATGATGAAATTACAGTTATCGATCAATCTGAACCATCATCAAAATTAGATTTAATTGAGATTAGATTAGCCAAGGATCATTCGATTAATCAAATACGTAATAACCCTCAAACTGGTGTTCAAAGCAGAAGACAATTAGAAAACTTATGTAATCATGTTTGCTTCACCTCTCAGATAGAACCATCAAATGTAAATGAAACCCTTGCTGATGAAAGTTGGATTTTGGCTATGCAAGATGAATTAAATTAGTTCGTTAGAAGCGATGTTTGGTATCTGATTCCCAGACCTTCTGACAAACATGTTATTAGAAGTGAATGGATTTTTAAAAACAAAATTAATGAACTAGGAAATATTATAAGAAATAAGGCTCAACTTGTTTTTTGTCAGAAGGTCTAGGAATCAGATACTAAACATCGCTTCAACTAGCCATTTGAAGATAAGTATTGTATTTACATTCATTTCATTTTTGATTTTTTCTGAGAGAGCTTGAAAATATCATCTGGGTTGTTTAATGGTGATCCCGTAAAAATCATAAAGATGGTTTTGTTGTGATAGCCCATGAAAATCACAAGAAGTGTATAAGGTTATTAAGGTGACCCCATGAAAACCTTGAAATAGTGAAAGCCAAAATTACGAGGGTAGTAATTCTGGTAGTGGAGTAGGTTTGGGGGTTAAGCAACGAACCATTATATATCCTTGTACATTGTGGTGATTATTTTAATTCTTTATATACTTTCCTTGTGATTAATTTACTCTTGCTAAGTTTGATATTTTGATTTCAAAGACATCGTAAAATAAGATTGTCCTGCCTAAATCTTTTACATGAAGGTTGTCTTACGAACTATTTGATATCAAGAATTCATTACTCTAAGTAATTGAATATAATTGTTTTATTATTCCGCATTGTATCGAAATATTTTGCATTGTCTTCTTCACCCCCCTTCCGGGACTTCTATAGCTCGCATTTTCATAAGTGTCTAAGATCTAAGAAAACCAAGTGAAGAAGGAAGAAAATTGAGTTTGTAAAGTGCAAAATTTAGAAGTTGCTGAACTTGACATGTTGATGATATCGAACAAACTTCGATGACATTGAAGATAAGTGTTTGATGCCATCCAAGGAGGATCAATCACATCGAAATTTTGGGAAAAATCAAGTTTGGTTACCGAATATTGAGTGCAATTCTTGATTTCATTAAATACCATTCAATTTCATTGAAGTTAAGTCTTTGATGTCATTGAAGCCAGTTTAATGCCATCGACAATTCAAAGATTTCAAGCTCAACTTGCTGGACAGTTCTAGACCATTTTTGATTGCATCGAGGACTTGTTTAATGATAATGAAGATTGTTCGATGACATTGAAGATCTGGCAATGATATCAATGGCTACACAATACGAAAAGGCGCATAATTTGAATTCAACCTGAACTTTCACCTTCGATGACATCGAATGGCCATGTTTAATGACATTGAAGGTGAGCAGAGTGCTTAAATTTGAAGCGGTTTCCCAAGTCGATTAGACAAATCTTATATACTGGGGTTCTCCAAGAGATTCTAAGCATGAATTAGTGTCACACCCCAAACTCGAAAACTGAGCTCACAAAATTCTCGATCGCAAAATTTGGCGCCAACAGCCTTCATAGAATCCCATTCTCTGCTCCCACCGCCCATTCGTCAGGTTCTGATCCTAGGATGCTACGAGGAGGATTTTCAACATCAGTTTGATTCATAATAAGCATAACCAAAGGCATAACCCACAGACAACAACCAAAAACTCCATTACATTTTCACTATGATAAAAAACTTTACAAGAACAATGAGCATAAAGGGAAATACAATGATAATGGATAAAAAGCTCTAAGATGATCTGCTAAGTGCTCCTGCCATAGCGCTGTTGCGGTCCAATGTCACCTGCACGCAACGATCATGCATAAGCTTATAGAAACCTTAGAGGGTGGTGAAAGTGTGTGTGCAAGGTAGTAATATAATTATACAGTATCAGAGTAATGCGGAATATACTGATGAATCCATGAATTATATTAGTCGTACCAAGGCTATGTGATGCAAGGCATGAATGATGTCGGCCATACCAAGGCCATGCGATGCGAGATGCAACTCAAGCATACAAATCCTCATTTAAGTCCATATATCAATACAGCTCAATTTCGGAATATCACCGGGATCAAGTACACTCCAAACTAGATTGCCGCCTCATCACGTGCAATAAGGTAAGTGGAAGAGACCTCATTATCCTCCTGCCAATATCAGGCTCGGCTCGTCGATAGCAGAACCATTCCTTGAGCCGGTCAAACTTAGCCTAGCTTTGCCCCCTCCTCTCGGGCGGGTAAGGTCGCACCCCCTTCCAACCGACCACGATATAGTGAAAAGGATGACCTTCTCGTAATCGGCACTCGACGCTCATGCACCCACTCGGTCTAGATGTTGGAGCAACCTCCTGGTACCATAAGGGTTTAAAGACTTTTACCTAGGGATATCTATAGCACCCCATGTAGAATAAAATTTTTGATATCCAATCCTGCCAACCACGATACGCTTGTGGACGCTACGACCCTGTCACTAGGGCGTACAATACCTATCACACAATGCAAATGCATGAATCACACTATCTAGTCATGCAACAATCCTGTGTGTATCGTGCGCTCATGTAGTGCAACACTGCCTATCCGGGAGCCTCTAAACAATCTGCTTAAAGGCATATGCTATGATCAGTCACTTCTCATATCAAGCATACATATGATGCGTATGATCATGAATTATGAAATTATACTAAACATGTTATATGGGATAAATGCTGTTCATAATGAAGATGGGCCTAGACGGTCTACAAGTATGGGCCTAACAATGGGCCAAAGGGAGAATTTTAATACGAACATTTAACCGACATTATTCTTACAATGTGGACATCAAACCAATATTGCTCCCAAGGCACGACCGTCATAAACATCATTACATAAACCATGGTAGAGTCACACATGGTAATGGATTTGTATACATCCAATTGGCCTTGACCCATGGGCCTTAGATACAACAGATGGGCCGCATAGCATGGGCCTTATGTATATCAAGTGGGCCTCAATGGATGGGCCATAACAACATCTAGATGGGCCTAATCATATGGGCCTCATATATATATTAAGGTGGGCCTCCTCAAATGACAAGTGGGCCACATCATATGGTTCATATGCATATCAAATGGGCCACACCCAAATATAAGCGGTAATGATGTCCACCATTAAAAATTCCTCAGGCCCACCATAACATTTATTTCCCATCCAATCTTTTCATAAGGTTACAAAGAACTTGGTGGCCTAAGGGTCTAATGGTGGACATTCAAACCCACTGTATAATGTGGTCCACTTGGTCCTAGATTTGCCTTATTTTTGGTCTCAAGCCTTGAAATAAGCTTTCAAAATGTGTGGAAAGATTGGATGCAACACATGCATCATGGTGGGTCCCACCGTCCACACCACTAAATGGTGGTGTAAATAAATCCCATACATCATGGGGTCCCATGTGGGGCCCATCATAATGTTTATATGCTGTCCAACTTGCTGACAAGGTCACGCAGACCTGGATGAAAGGAAAAAAACTCCATATAATCCAAAACTCCTATTATTCCCCAAAAAAAGGTTCAAAGGCAGCTGTTTAATCACCACTGCTTCCTATGATGTGGGCCACCTGAGCCATGTATACAGCTGATTTTTGCAGGGGGGCCCACTACCTTAAGGGAGGGCCACCTCATGAACGGTGTGGGTATTCAACACACATCACAGTGGGGCCCACAGCCATGGCTGTGGGACCCTGTCGCCCGCACGCCCGTATGCAGCAGGCGCTGCCTATGCCTCTGACAGCAGCAACAACTTGCTGCTTATGATATTTTTATTTTTATTTTTTGGGGTTTCTGAGGTTTTTCCTTAGTGGGGCCCGTATCTGGTGAATCCGACCCAACCATTGGGTCCCATGGCTTAATACAAGCCAAATAAGCCCAATATTGAATATATTTTGGTGAATAGAAACAATAGGCGATTTTTCAACGGTAACCACCATAGATTCCTATGCTATGGCCCACTAAATGCTTGGATCAACTTCATTTTTCAGCTCAACGCCTAAAATGATCCAGGGAATGAGATGGATGGAGTGGATCAGATCAATGAATTAGTGGTGGGGCCTATGTGAGCGGTTCACTCCAAGTTCTAAATCAAACTGATATTTTTATTTTCATTACATCGTCTAGCGTCAGACGCTGGACAGTTTGGGCGCACACATATCTAATGTGGGCCCTACTCAGGTGGGCCACCAAATGCTTAGGTGGTGTGGGCACAACATATGTATAAAGTGGACCCCACCTACATATGGCTTGGGTAAAAATACATGCTTCGTGGTGGGGTCCATCCGGGTGGGCCACACAGCCACATCATCACATAAAATAGGAGAAAAAGAAAGAGAGAGGGAGAGAAAGAGAAAGAGAGAGGGACACGTGTGATGGAGGGCTTCGCCACTATGAACCCTCCCTTGCAATAAATCATACATTAAGTGGGTCCTAATGCATGTGGGCCCACCAAATCAAAGATCAACGGTGGAGATTCCTTCTCCATCAAAATGGAAGGTCTAGATGACTCTTATTAAATATTATGATGGGGTCCTTGGAGATTGGACCCATCATGGAATGATCATGATGATCAAAGTGGGCCATCGGCCACATCTTAGGGTCCAAAGTGAGATCTAAACCATTGATCAATTGGCCTCACTTGGCCCATCATAAACACATAAAAATCTAGCCTATAACGCACTCACTGTTCAATCTTCTTGCTTCCATGGCTTCCTTTGCTCCTTAGCTTTGATTCCAATGGAAGAGATGGAAATTTGGATGGTTGAGATGGAAGATGAGAGGGTAGGAAGTGGGCCACATACAAAAAATTTTCATGGAGGTTTTTGGGAGAGATTTGGACATGTGGTGTTTTCTCTTTGCTTGGGAAAGTGATTTGAAAAAATAATGAGAGAGAGGGTTGTAAAGAGAGAGAGAGAGATGGGTGATAGATGTGGTGGGTGATGGATGTGTAAGAGACTTTTTGACTTTCGGGTAGATTTTGTAAGAAGGTGGTATAAGCTTGTAAGAAACTTTTGACTTTAGGGATTGCTTGGGAAAGGGTGAGAGGTGATGTGTACTTGACATGTACTTGACCCTTGATAAGATTGATTGATGGATTGAGGTGACATGTTGTAGAGATTCTCTTGGATTTTGCAACGCACGACATTTTCCTCGCACCGAACGCTGGCCTACATCTCTTGACCAGGGTTTCAGATCGGTACGTGAGTCACGGCATCGGAACCTCGGCGACGGCGTGGTCTCTATGGTACAAGTCTTGGGTTGAGTCGAGTGTGGTTGACGGCATGAGTCTCAGGGTCGCGTGCAAATGTCTGATAAGGGTCGAAGGTTGCCAAAATTCAACTGGAAAGACTGTGGAAGCCTACAGAACGGTATGGTCTAGGATACGGGGCTTACAATTAGGGTTAGAAAAGTAGAGCTAAGGGTGTAGTGATGAGGGTCAAATATTGAATATTATTCCCCATTTATATCTTGATTTTATGAATATGATACTACTTAATGTCTTATTTTACTCATGCTTATGTTACAAGGTAAATTTAAAAGCTTGGATTGAAAAAGGTGTTAAAAGCATGAATTTGATGCCCAAAGATCACCAAGGCAAGGGATGGATCTTAAAAGATCAAGATTGAAGAATTCACATGCCAAAGATTTAAGGAAACCAAATGATGAAGGAAGAGAATTGAAGACTTGAAGTGAATAAAAGGAATCCTGAAAAGATACGCACGACATTTTCCTCGCACCGAACGCTGGCCTACATCTCCTGACCAGGGTTTCAGATCGGTACGTGAGTCATGGCATCAGAACCTCGGCGACGGCGTGGTCTCTATGGTACAAGTCTTGGGTTGAGTCGAGTGTGGTTGACGGCATGAGTCTCAGGGTCGCGTGCAAATGTCTGATAAGGGTCGAAGGTTGCCAAAATTCAACTGGAAAGACTGTGGAAGCCTACAGAACGGTATGGTCTAGGATACGGGGCTTACAATTAGGGTTAGAAAAGTAGAGCTAAGGGTGTAGTGATGAGGGTCAAATATTGAATATTATTCCCCATTTATATCTTGATTTTATGAATATGATACTACTTAATGTCTTATTTTACTCATGCTTATGTTACAAGGTAAATTTAAAAGCTTGGATTGAAAAAGGTGTTAAAAGCATGAATTTGATGCCCAAAGATCACCAAGGCAAGGGATGGATCTTAAAAGATCAAGATTGAAGAATTCACATGCCAAAGATTTAAGGAAACCAAATGATGAAGGAAGAGAATTGAAGACTTGAAGTGAATAAAAGGAATCCTGAAAATTGTACTGAAAATAGATTCGGGGGCTAGAGAAGTTTGATTTTGAAAAAATGCTAAAATCACCTTTGATCATATCAATGGTACTTAGATGTATCGAAGATCATATCGACGGTACTTAGATGTATTGAAGGTGGAATAAAAAATTATAGAATTTTTAAGCTAAAATCGATGGACAGTTCTGGACTAGTTTCGATGGGTTAACTTGTTAGTATACACCCATGTCAGTACACACTCCACTGTTAGCCACCCCCACTAGGGATCGATACCAAGACCTCAATTGTTGAAACGAGGTATGTCAACTCAGTCTACCAGTTGAGCTATGGATCTGGGTGTATATCGAAGCTTATATCGAAGATCATATCAAAAGACCTTTGATGCATCGAAGCTGTTACGCAGATTTTACGTGGACTGTATAAATTTGAGGCAATTTCTAGATTCTTCCAAGTCGGTGCGAAAGGAGGTGTTGCTTAAATATAAATAGGAGTCCCCAGGGAATCTCTGGGGATCATCTTGGGTTTGGAGGAGTAAAGTACATGGGTGGAGAGCTGTTGCCAAGCGTTTTTCTTCATTTCTTTCGTAGTTTTCATGTTTTCTTCTAGAGTTTTAAAGCCAATCATGTCTATAGTTGGCTGAACCTCTTAGCTAGGGCTAAGAGGTGAAGCTTGTAACATGATGAGATGTTTTTATTGCTTTGATTCATGTTTATGTTGAACTTCCTTTGATTATAGTTTGATATTTAAGGAATACTTTCAATTTTCAATGATTTATTGTGACTTAAATTACAGTAGATCTGTAGTAGGTTTGAGTATCTTCTTTTCTTATTTTGAGATTATGGGATTGGTAAATCCTATTATTTTGAGTCCAGGAACCCAACCAACGAAGTGAATTCTCCTAATGTAGGCCCCACCTATGAAAAACCGTGAGAAAAAAAGAAGAAGAGAAATTGACGCTGCTATTGCCAACGTCCTGCTATTTGTAATAACGGGCAAGGAGAGTGGGCCCCACCTCAAGCCCCCACCGTGATGCATGTGGAGCATCCACACCATACATTTGATGGGTCCCCTTTAGGCATGGGATTACCCTAAAAATGTACCGTTCATGGCACTCAAGTGGTCAACATCACTAGCAGTAGGAGATTGAAGTTTACCATTGAAACCCTTTTTGGGTCAGAGGAGTTTTGGATCTATATGAAATTCATTTTTCATCTTAATCCACGTCTTTGTGACCTTATTAATAGATTGGATAGAGAATAAACGTTATGGTGGGCCACACGTGTGGTCCCACTGCAATGGTTGTGTTGCAACCTCGCCTTCTAACCTCTAGACGGTGGGAGGCTGGGTCCACTACAGTACCTCACATCAACAATCATAGCTGTTGTAATTGATGTCAACGAGTTCTGTGGGTCCCACTATGAGGGTGTGTTCATCTAGGCTGTTCATCCGTGGGGCTTACATTGATGTATGTATTAAGTAGCCACACCGTCCGTTCATGAAATGGCCAAATGCGGGGATGGGACCACCATGATTCATGTATTTGATGTCCATACCATCCATTGTCCAGATGGTGGATGTCACGCCCCAAACCTGGAGATCGGACTCACAGGAATCCCGATCGCTGAATCTAGTGCCGACAGCATCCGTAGTACCCCATTCTTGGCTCCCATCACCTATACGCCAGATTCCAATCCTGGGATCCTATAAAGAGGATTTTCCAACGTACATTTATCTCGTAAGAACTATAACCAGAAGTTTACCCAAATCACAAAGGCAACATCATCATCACATATCCACTAATATAATCATTTGAATACAATACTGAAAGAGAAATACGTATATCAAAAATCAAAGCTTCAGAGGTCCGCTGCATGCTCCAAGCTCAACGCTGCTGCAACCTACCACCACCTGCATGCATCTATCATGCATAAGCTTATAGAAAGCTTAGTGGGTGGTGAAAGTGTGTGCATAAGGGAAGTATCATGTAAGCAATATCAGAGTAATCAGAGTAAGCGAAAATATGCTAATAGGCCCATAAATACCATCAGCCTTATCCAGGCAATGTGATGTAAAAATATAATAAAAATAATATCATATACTGATGAAGCAACGTAGATCAGTTATGGAATACTGAAACAGTAAGCCAAATATCAGATGCCGATGATGTAATGTAATATGCGGTGCGAATGAAATGACCAAGCTGGAGTGAAGTCAGGATGATAGTACGTAATATCACAGGTTATATGGTCCATCACAAGGGACTTCTATCTAAAACAATCCCATACCTAAATTTGGATAGCCAGACTCAATGTAGTAGACTCCTGATCTTAGGTTAGTCGCTCGTCCAATCATAATCCTAGCCATGCGAAGGTATAGAACAATTAGTTACGCACCACCAACCCAAGTGGATAGTGAATGAACGAATGAATGAGTATGCAACTCTTGCTCAGTACGGTTCTTCGTTAGAAAATCATCGAGGTTGATTACATTCAAAACTAGATTCTCGCCCCATCAAGCGTAAAAAGGTGAGTGGAAGAGACCTCACTATCTGCCTGCCAATATCAGGCTCGGTTCGTCATCAGCAAATACATTCCTCAAGTTGATCAAACTCAGCCTAGCTTTGCCCCCTCCTCTCGGGCATGTAAGGCTGCATCCCCTTCCAACCGATTATGACATAGTAGGAGATATGGCCTAATGGTATAGGACCCTCATGCATTCATGCATCCACTCGGTCTAGACGTTGGAGCAACCTCTCGAACTAAGAGGATTTAGGGACTTTTACCTAGGGATATTTATAGCACCCCATATAGAACAGATTTCTAATGTCTCATCTAGCCATCCATGATATGCCTGTGGAGGCTACGACCCTGATGTCGCTAGGGCATATGATAATCATATCACACAATGCAAGATGCTTGAGTCACACAGTCCAAACATGCATCAATCTTGTGTATACCGTGCGCTCATGTGGGGCAACTCCACCTATCAGGGAGTCTCATGAACAACCTGTCCTATGGCATAAGCAATGGCTAACCATATCTCGTAACAAACATGCAAATGATGCGAATGGGCATGTATCATGATGCTATGTTGTCACATACTCAAAATTGGTATTGATAATTGGCCTCAACAATCGGAATCAATTTCGACAATCAAAATCAGCTCGATACTCGCAATCAGCCTCGATAATCAGAATCGAACCGTCCTCGATAATCGGAATCTAACCTCGACAATCAAAATCAAATCAGCCTCGATAATCGAAATCGGCCTCAACAATCAGAATCGGCCTCAATAATTAGAATCGACCTCAATAATCTGAATCGACCTCAATAATCGGAATCGCCCTAAGGGAAGATCACAGTGAGGATGTTTAACCATCATTGGCCATCAATGTGCACGTTCAACTAATATTGCTCCCAAGGAGTGGCCTACATAGAGCCAAACATAAAATGAGCCCATGGCCTCACACAAGGCTCAATATACATCACACTAGGCTATAGATTTATCATATTGGGCCTCATCAACAACCACAATTTGCATCAAGGTGGGCCCCATACAATCTTAATGGGCCACCTACAATCATAATGGACCAATCATAATGGGCCACATACAATCATAATGGGCCATATACAATCTCAATGAGCCTTAGATAAGGGTCTCATACATCAAGCGGGCTGCATCAGATGGGCCTTATACATCACATTGGGCTTTATCATATGGGCCTCATATACAACGCATTGGGCCGCATCACATGGGTTTAATACACAACACTATGGGCCGCTTACATGGGCCTACTACACAACACTATGGGCCACTCACATGGGCTTACTACACATTATTATGGGCCGCATCACATGGGCCTACTAAACAACACTATGGGCCGCTCACATGGGCCTACTATACATCACTCTGGGCCGCATCAGATGGGCCTAATACACAACACTATGGGCCGCTCACATGGGCCTACTAGTCAACACTATGGGCCACTCACATAGGCCTACTACACATCACAATGGGCCGCATCAAATGGGCTTACGACACAACACTATGGGCCGCCCACATGGGCCTACTATACATCACTCTGGGTCACATCACATGGGCCTAATACACAACACTATGGACCGCTTATATGGGCCTAATACACAACACTATGGGCAGCATCACATGAGCCTACTACAGAACACTATGAGCCGCTCACATGAGCCTACTATACATCACTATGAGCCGCATCACATGGGCCTACTACACAACATTATGGGCTGCTCACATAGGCCTACTATACATCACTCTAGGCTGCATCACATGGGCTTAATATATAACACTATGGGCCGCTCACATGGGCCTAATACACAACACTATGGGCCGCATCACATGAGACTACTACACAACACTATGGGCCGCTCACATGGGTCTCATATGCATCAATTGGGCCACACATTTAAGCCTCGAATACATCAAATAGGCCATGCACCATGGGCCTAATACATGTAACAATGGGCCTTGCCCATAGGCCACAAATACATCACAATGGGCCTTGCCCATAGGCCTCGAATACATCACAATGGGCCTTGTCCCTAGGCCTCGAATACATCATAATGGGCCTTGCCCATGGGCATCATATTCAAGCAGGTGGGCCCTATCACATGAGGCTCAAGTACACATTATGATGGGCCTCGTGGATGGATCGCACCAATGGGCCTCAAGTGGACTTGGAGCATGCTAAAAATTATTTCAATGGTTGTAGGTGTAACATGTGTATCACTATACATTATCATTCCATGGGGCACATGGCCCACTAATGGTGATCAGCACTATTGTAACATCCCGAAAATCGGGGGGTCGAGCAAAAACCCAACTCTCGAGTTCCAAAATGTTATTTATGCAACATAGATATGTATGATTGAATGTTGTCTGTGATAATGTATTAAACATGAGTGAAATTAAGCCAGAACAACATATCATACTCCAGAGACAGTTAAATTAACCAGCGGAAGTCTGTAATAGTATGTATAACATATATAAACTGTTGTATGTCTCCAGAGTGTGAACATGTTACCAGGTTATACACATACATGTATACTCCAAAAGTAGATGAAACGAATATACATGAGTGCTCTAAAAATATAAAATGACAAGTGTCAAGGTATTTAATCAACCTCCCTGTAATCCCGTCAATCAGAACACGCATAAAGGAGGGATCCTCCTCATCATCATCAAGTCCAGCTCCGCCTCATAGGCCGCGCCATCATCTGCAATCACAAAAAGGTCTGGTGGGTGTCCAGGAACACCGTCCCGTAACGTGGGAGTGAGTAGCTAACTCAGTGGAATAATAAAGCAAAGATTAACATGTTATCAAATCAATCATGCGATAATAGTAAAGCAGTAATTCAAACATTCCTAATACTGTTGTTAATGCAATTATGACATGACGTGATGTATGCCCTCACCGACGATCACCCTCATGCGGCAACATCTTACGACCGCGGCATGCCACACTCCCTAGAGTGCTCCACATCTTCCAGGCACATGCAATGCTATGGTGATATGATTTCCAAGTTGTTATTAGTCCATTCAAACAGCAGGATTGGGAAACTAAGGTACTTCCCTTGTATCAATCCCAACACAGATCCTGTCTAGGGTCGTCACTCCTAGTAATTTCATACGATGTATATTTTGTAGGTCGCTGCAAGGGCTGCCAGGGCTGTTGCACGCACTCGTTGCACCGCTCCCCCATCACCTTATCAATACAGGCCTACCGTACTCTACTACAACGGAAGGGTCGTCGCCTCCCGTGGACTCAGAATACGCTCGCGGTCACTACAAAGGGCTCGACGCCTGATCAGTGTAGGCCGACAACTAGAATATAGTGTCCCATACCACCATAATCTGCTCACGAGTCTAGGTGCTCACTGGTCACTACATGGAGGTTTGTGGCCCCAGCGTAGGCCGACAGCTCGACCACGGTGTCCCATACCACCATGCCCGGCTCATGAGTCTTTATGGATCAAGGTACCATGGTTAACAGGGTTTACAATGGTAAGTTCAGTACCCTAGGTTCAAGCAGTTATGACACATACAAGGTGAACATACATCGACCAGTCGGGTTACTTGACGGGCTCGACTAGCGCGATCGCATCTCAAGTCGAACGACATGAAGTGCGTAAAACACTTCGCGTGGCCTAACCACTGCCGCCAACTCTAAACACGAATCACGTTCGTCGACGCGTCGTTCGTGGCTATGACCAGTCAGCCACGAATTCGCTCGGTTACCGACTGCCTGGACTAAGTCTAGTCCCACACATCTATAAAATCACGTTAACAATATATGCAAAGGTATTGGAATTGAAATACAATCACGTGAGCATGCTAACACATGTTATAACATTCAACTTAAGCAAATCTTCAAGGCATACTTTCCATGCATGTAATGCAATCATGCATAAGGTCAACATGTAGGAAATCATTTAGGTCAGCATATTAATCAAGAAATCAATCTCAAACTACTACATAACATCATTTAATTCAATACATACTAATACAAGCATTTATACAAACACATACACTACACACTTAAGTCTACATATAGTATGTCGACCCAAAGTGCGCAACTAGGCGAATCTCTTCGCCTAACTGATTATGCAAGCATTCCTAACTCCCTAATGCGGCAACAAACCATGACAATCACGTCAGCAAAATATGCGTGTAGACCGTACTTCCTACAAATGACTAAAATGCCCTAAATCTCATATTCTTCGTTAATTTACGAAACAGGAAACGGAGAGCATGTTGTACATGTCAAACGGCGATGCCGTCGATAATCTACTATTAAACGTCATTGAAAGCTTTGGAAACAGTCAATCAAAGCGTCTAAAATCTGCACCTTGTCTCTTATGGATGTTGAAATTCGAACGGAGCGTATACGCTTCGTCTACAGCGATAAGAGAACCTGTTTTACGAGATTTACTAACTATCAAGCTATGGAATGGAAGAAACATCAAATCAGCGACTTCTAGGGCTATTTCTTACCTGAAAACGTGGAGGAATCGTCGAAAAAGTGCTTGGATCGCGTGGCTTAAACACGTGTAGCAGGTAGCACCAGCAGCAGGAAATTCTCTCCCACCTCTCTCACAATCTCTCACCTTTTCTCTCTCCCAATCTAGGGTTTTTGCAAATTCGGATGGGAGAGAGGAGTGAGGGTTTCAAGCCCTTTTATAAGCCCAAACTTGCCCGAAATAGACTCGGGAACAAGTTTCACTTGAGGGGTAACCAAATCGGGGCTGTTTCGGTCCAAAAGATACTTTCTGGTGGTCCCCTGGTCGAATGCGATCGGACTTAAGCTCATGCGTACCAGATCTAGCGCGCATTAAGTTTTCAGTCCGGCAGGGTTCGCAGATCGCACGTGGCGGACCAGTTTCAGTTCAGCGGTCACCGCACGTAGATCAGGGCTGGAAGTCTCATAATAATAAATAGAAATTTTTCCTGATCCGAGGGTGTAATCTGGATGAATTCTGACAGTCAGAACGCTTAATACTGACGTGTCAAGTCGTGTGCCAGATTTGAATTTGAAATTCCAATTCTGTCCCTATTCGCAGTCTCTTCAGTCCGGGCTCAATGAAATAGTCTGTGATTATCGGTTTGACTTGGTTTTCGAAATGAGTGTCAAGTCCAGCTAGGCGGTTCTAACGGTCTAAGATAGGAGGTATCGGACTTTCGACGTGCGGTCTAGATCCAATACAAAATTTCAAAGTGGTCCAGAGAACAAACCGGCTTAGAGCTTAATCTGAGGTTATAGAGAGTTATAGGGTCATTGGTTCCACTCGCTTTGGGTCTTGTAGAACGTATTTAAAGTGGTCTAAGTTAATTCTACTGAGTGTTCAGTTTGGTACTCAACCAAATTCTACCCTAATTATAGCAGAATACGGTCCTAGGGCCATTCTATCTCCCATTTTGGAAACTTCTAGGTATCATATTATTTTTATTATTTTTATAGGGGTTCATCATCAAGTTTACCCTAACTCCTCCAAATTTCATAAGATTTCGAGTTGTAGAAAAATTCTAAAAATTTCAGAAGCAGCAGCTGTCCAACAAGTGATTATCGGACAGTTTCTCACAATGACCTGCTTTAAACTATATTAAATATTTTACTATATTTTTTACATATTTTTATATAAAACTAGACTCATTTAGCTTCAATCTGGTTTTTGAATTACCTAAATCGGAGTTATAACGAAGGAGATATGATTTTTTAAAGTTCGAAGAAACGCGCAGAAAAAAAGTACAGAAACTCGCTGTACGGACGAGTTCGGCGATGCATCGCCAAACCGGCGATGGCATCGCCGACCACTGACCTGTTTGGGGTGGTTTCTCCGTCTGATATTTGAAATGGGTGTATTTTAGAACCTGGGATGAGTTATTTGACATGCAATATATGATTTTGGGGTAGGAGAAGCTGATCTATCCAATTAGTCTACTTATTTAGTAAGACTTCAAAAGGTTAATGGCTAAAAACCCTTTTCATTTATTTATTTACTATTCATAGTACTTTTTAGCTTAAGCATTGATCAACATCACCTAAACTTTAAGATTTGTGTCTAATGTGAGAGCTCTTAGAAAATTTTGAAGGATAAAGTAGTAAAAGGTGAGATTTTCGAAGGAAATAGGGATTTGAGACTTTTGGATAGAGTTTTGAGAAGTTAATCAAGTGTTATGATAGACTCATTGCCTAAGGACGTCTAATCCCAAGTTGGCAAAAATCTGGGATGTTACAACTATCTAAACATTGTCTATGTAAATCAGCACCATCCAAACATGGCCTATGCAGATCAGCACTATCCAAACATTGGACAACACCGTCCAAACATTGTCCAGCACCGTCCAACACAATCTGGACGATGTGCATAAAAAAAAACATCAAGGTGGAGTAGGACAACACTATCCAAATGATCCAGCACCGTCCAAACATTCTGGATGGTGGGGATCAAAATATACAACATGATTAGCCCACAACACTTGATGTTGTCGGTCAGTAGTGGGACCTTGTCCCTACTCTAATGGATGGTGTGGATGCAAATAGATGAACGGTTGGATATCACACATACCACATGTGGGTCCCACAAACCTTGTTGACGTCAATACAGGTGGGACCCACAGAACTTGCTGATGTCATGACAACAATTATATTGCTGCTGTCAGCATACACTATCCAACCCATTTCTAAACAGGGTGGGCTCCCACGTAGGGCCCACCTTATATATAATATAATATATTATAATAATAGATTATTATTATTATAATAATTACACATCCAGTCCAACGTCCAGATGCTGGACGTTTGGACGGATGACGTTGATACAAACACATACATCATGCTAGGTAGGCCCCACCGCTTATATGGTCTAGATGAAATACTTTCATCCAGATGGGGTCCCACATTGGGCCACCATAATTCTACATTTATATAATACATAAATATTATTATTATATTAATTCCCTCTTATGATTATTATTATTATTATTTAAAAAAAATCTTCCAGACTCTGGACGTCCTTGATGAACGGATGACGTGGATATGAAATGCATTCATCAGGTGGGTCCCACCTATCACGTCTGGACGGTGGAGACCCTACACGTACCTGGGTCCTACCGTCCAGCAATGGATGGACGGTGTGGTTTACAATAAATAATAAGGTGGGCTCCACCGTGTATGGATGGATAGAATGCATACATCTGGTGTGTCCACACGTGTGGCTCACCAGCTTGTATCAAGCTGATATTCATTTTTTCACTTCACACGGTCTAGCAGCAGCAGCTGCTGGACGTCCTGAGGCTGGATGGTCTAGATGACCATCATCAAGGTGGGCCCACGAGTCTGGCCAAAATAGATGGATGATTGGTATATAACACACACCTCATGATCAGCCCATCGTCTAGAAATCTGGACAGTGTGGATGTGAAGCATCCATCACGGTGGTCCTCACAACAGGATGGCATGGATTAATACATCAAGATGGGCCATGCTATCAAGGAAAAAGAGAGAGAGAGAGAGAGAGAGAGAGAGAGAGAGAGAGAGAGAGAGAGAGAGAGAGAGAGAGAGTAAGAAGGGAAGGGACCCTACCATTATGGGCCCTCCTTATATAATGCATACATCAAGATGGGTTCCACATATGTGGGTGCTCAAATCACAAATCAAATAAATAAAATCACCCACCTCAACATCTCTTCTTCCTTCTTCTACCAAAGCATCCTAGAGCTCCATGGAACATGATTTAATGGTGTGGATGAGATTTGGAGGGTGGGATTAGGTGGTAGGAAGGTGGACCACACATGACTTCTTCTTCTTAGAAAGCCATGGACGTTGGGTTTCTTGGGAGAATGAGAGAGATGGGAGAGAGAGAGAGAAAGTGATGTTTTAAGAGAGAGAGGGATGGGTGATGGATGGAGTGAGTGATGGGTAAGAGATGGGTGATGTGTACTTGACATGTATGAGATGGGTTGCTTTGACTTTGGCAATGTTTTTGGGGATGGGATATGTACTTGACATGTGAGGTGATTGATGATATTGATTTGACATATTGTAAAGATTTTCTTGAGATTTCACCAATGTGTGGCATTTTCTCAAACTGAACGTGGGCATACATCTCCTGACCTAGGTATTACCTCGGTACGTAATACGCTGCGTCGAAACTGCGGCAACGGCGCGGTCACTAGGGTATAAGTTGAAATGACCAAGCTATATGTCCTAGGAGGGGGGGGGGAGGGGGGGGGGGGGGGGGGGGGGGGGGGGGGGGGTGAATAGGACTATGCCAAATTTAAAAGTATTACAGCAAAATAAAACCAAGAGATAGCTAAATAGAAATAATTCAATTCTTAAAGTTGAAATAAAAGTAACCTCAATAAACTAGTATTGAGAGGTTGATACGAATTCAGTTCTAAGGATAACCTTACACCATAAAAACCAAGGGTTTATGGCAGGACAACCTTATTTCTGGAACGTCCTTTGTATCAAAAACTCAAACCAAAGAGGAATAAATAAACAGCAAGGAATAGAAATAAATTGCAGAAATTTAAATCTAAATTTCTTACACCATTTCCCCACTGTGCTTGAAATGAAAAAAATTATAACATTCACATCCACACGTACATTCCACAGTTTTGAATGACAAAAGATAGAAAGAATAAATCATGCATCTACAAAACATAAAGAGTTATAGTGGTTCTCCTGTGTGTACACTAGTTGTTATAAAATAGCCACACAGATTGCTACTCCACTCCTAATATCCTCACACAGGGGATATCAGCGTTCATAATCAAAATAGGTTTCACAGGTTCACCTAAAACCTTCACAATTATGTCTTTCTAACTTGGGCTTACATAATTCAAAAACCCCTTTGTCTGAGTTTTCTGGCTCTCCTCAGATAACCACACAATGAGATTTTTCTGCCTCAATCTCAAAACAAACCAAAAAGAAATGTAAATTACAATAAATGTAAAATACCTTAATTTCTCCTTTCGCTGTAGCCTGGAAGAACCAATCGGAGTAGATGATTGAATGTAGAAGTTGAAAGTCCGATACTCACTTTAAAATGGTTCTAAGTTCTAATTGATTTTAAGTTAAACCAAATGGGCTATCTATATTTGATTTTGATTCAAAGAAGAAGGAATTACAGAATTTTCTCCTTTTCAAATCAGATTGGAATCTAGATCAAAATCAAATAACAATAAGCTAACAAAAGGAATATTAATTAAGCACAAAGTAGCTTAAAATGAACACAAACTTATCTCAGAGTGAATCCTTGATTTTTCTTGAATTTCTATATGAAACTTTAAAATTTGTGCTCAATTTATAGTAGTAGAAACCTCGTCTACGACTGGTCTTGAGGACACTTCCATTGGTCATAGGAGAACGAATTTTTAAATATTTAGGCGCGATCGGATAAAACTGTTCTTCGACTGGTCGTAGGTTCTCTACAACCAGTTGTAGGCCCTCTACGACTGGTCGTAGGACCCTCACAACCGGTCGAAGGAACCCCAAATGCATCGCTAGAGTTTGAATTATAGATATAGGACTGGTCGTAGGACAGGTTGACACTGTTCACACTACCGGTCGAAAAGTCTCCAGGACTGGTCGTAGCTTAACCAGAAATTTTTAAAATTTTGCAACAACTTACGACTAGTATTGAAATTTCTAGGACTAGTCGAGGCAATGCTAGGACTAGTCGAACAAGGTCCAGGACTAGTCTTAGAACAGACCAAAATCATGTATAAACATATAGTTTGAATTATGTATTGAAAATGACCTACCCTAAGGTCAATCTAAGGTTTATCATACTTGGAACATGAAGTATGAACATTGAACTTCCTTCATTTAGCGAAGGTAGACCTTTGAACCTTATCAAGCTTGAGCTCTCACACTGGATGTAACTTAGTCTTGAGATATTCAAAATCTTGAACTCAAACTTCATCTTGAGTTGCACTTGAGACTTGAAGTGTACTTTAGTCTTGTAATCTTTATCGAAGTAGCTTTGAACATATATGCTTACAGATGTTGACAAAGTACATGGTTTGAGTTGACTTGTAGTTGATCAATGTACTTAACTTGAAGCACTTGTGAGGCCGTGTCTAAATATATATAAATCAACATACAAACACACGACACAGATAAAGGTTTTGTCACTAGAAAATTTGACAACCAAAGGAGCATGTGACTATAGCACTTAAAATCTTCTCCTTTATCAAATTTGTGACAAAACATTCATCAATAATATAACCAAGATGAATACAAAGAATTAAGCACTGGTTATAACAAAAAGAACCAGTTACAACGTGGTTAAAGAATCATGCACCAGTTGACATACAACAACTAGCACAATCATGCACCACTTGACATATAACAACTAGCACACCTCAGATGAAGTAGGAAAAACACTTCACCTTCTTACTCCCCCTAAATTACTCCCCCTGAGTAGCACATGTTTCCAACTACTCAATAAATCAATTCATCTCCAAAACCATAAGAATTTTCTCCCTTTTTGTCTCAAAATGACAAAGGAAGAACAAGACAATGGAATATGATAATAAACAAGAGTAATCAAGGAGACAAGATATATGAAAATAAAGATCCTAAGCATTAAAATAGTTCAATCCACGGCCAATAAAACATAGTCAGCAAACCACATAAAGTTCACAATCCAACAAAAGTAAACTTAAGGTTATTATAGACCAAAGATAAAATCACTCAATCTGAACTTGAAGAAGGAGCAGGTATGGAAGGATCAAGTTGATGCATGCCCTTGTTTAAGTGCCTAAGATACTTGCGCATATATTTAAATTGTAAATCATGGGCAACATTTATGTTTTCAACTTTAACATCCATATGCTCTATCTTCGCCTCTAGTGCATGCAAACGTGCATCAAACGAAGATGGTTCATAATCAGGGTCATTAGCAGATTTAGACTCAATTTTATTAAAAATATCATCCATGTTTATGTCGTTTGAAGGAAGATCATCAACTTCTTCTTCATTTTCAGCGTCAGCTCCACCATCACCATCCACTTAGCCAGGAGCCAATTCCAACTTCATTTCGTTTATATTTGTGTTGTTAAAAATCAGATTATGGATAGGAGTCTCTCCAACAGGCCTAGCGACCAACATATGAGAAGCCAAAACAGTCATAAGGTAGGCAAAAGGAATATCACTATGACCTGGATGGAGATAAAATTGAATGATGAAATGGCATATTAAAGATGGAAGGCAGACTTTAGTACCAGTAACGACAGAGTGTAAAACACGAACCATAAAAGCAGTCAACTCTATTTAGTTACCAGAGCGAGAATACAGATTTGAAGTAAAAATTCTGTGGAGGACTCTGTATCTGGGTAACAAGTACCTTGAGGGGAGCGCATTCCCCTTATGAGTCCATTGCACATTCATGTTACATAATGCTCTAGTGAGCATCCATTTTTCAGTCTCAGAGGGATTTTCAGATAGAACATGAATGGGGATACCCTCATCATTAACTGGAATATCCATAAGGCTAGATATTAAATGACGGTCTACATTAAAAGGCCCTTCTCTAACATCTATTTTGAAAGTTAAATTTTCAGTAGAGAAATTAGATATACATGCAAATATGGATTGTGCAATAGATTGGTATGCATGCCCACCCCAATGTAAGATGTTGTCCCAACCTACAGCTTGGAGGAGAGGAATGATACTAAATGGAGCAATGTGGTTAAGATCAATAGCTTTTTCAACAATAACCTTGTGCAAATGCAAATCTCGTACAAATGCGGGATTATCTTCAGATGAACGAAGATGGCACTGAGTTATGGAAGCTAATCTAAAGGATGATGGACGATGAGCTATTTTTTTTCCTCTAGCATCCATTACCACAAAGGAATACAAAGGAGCAAGAAATCACAAGAAAATAGAGATGGGTTTCTCTAGATCAGCAGATGGAGAGGAAAAACCCCCAAAATCTCAATAGAGCTTGAAATCAAGTACTTCAATGATAATAAAGAAGAGAATAGAACTTGAATCTACTATATTGACCAAAAGAATGCACTAACCTTGAAGATTAAGGTGGTGGGTTCGTTTGGTCGAATGTCGGCTCATCGGAGAGGAAGTTAGAAATGAGGAAGATGAGATTTTCCCTCCAATTTTAAAACAATCAACGCGCTCCACGATTGGTCTTGGCCTGTCCATGATCGGTCATACCAGGACCGGTCGTGTACACCCATGACTGGTCGAGTACCGATTAAAACATGCATTTATTCATAAAAATTAAAATTTAAACACATAAATTCTCAAATATATTTACACTATGATACATAACTGCATGAATAATTAATTTTGTATGCACACACCAAGATCAAATCTTAATTTATTAAGCCTTCTTTTGTCAAGTGGTTTAGTAAAAATATCAGCAAGTATGTATTTTAAAGATATTATTTTTTCTTCCACTAATTCACGAATATAATGATACCTAATATCAATTTTCTTGGTACGTGAATGCTGGATTGGATTTTTTGAAATATTTATAGCACTGGTATTGTCACAATATAAAACTATTGAATCCTGTGCTATTCCATAATCACTTAACATCATTTCATCCAAACAAGCTGAGTACACGCATTTTAGCTGCCATGTATTCAGCCTCAGCAGTAGAAAGTGATATAGAACTTTATTTCTTACTAAACTAAGAAACTAAACAATTTTCAATATAGAAACAACCACCACTAGTTGATTTTTTATCATCGATATTTCCAGCCCAATCAGCATCAGTGTACCCTGCCAACTGAATACTAGTATCATATGGATACCAGAGACCTATATAAACTGAACTTGCAACATATTGCATAATCCGCTTAACAGCAGTTAAATGTGATTCTTTAGGATTAGACTGATATCTAGCGCAAATACCAACATTTAAAGCAATATCAGGTCTACTAGCAGTTAAATAAAGCAAACTGCCAATCATACTATGATATAACTTAGGATTAACATTTTTACCTGTAGAATCCTTTGAGAGTCTTAGGGTTGTACTTATAAGAGTATCAAAAGTTTTACCATTCTCAGATCCGAACTTTTTAATCAAGTTCAGAGCATATTTGGTCTGAGAAGTAAAAATTTCATCAAGTTGTTGTTTTACTTGCAACCCTAGGAAATAGTTCATTTCTCCAACCATGCTCATTTCGAACTTAGATTTCATTAAATCTGCAAACTCAACAGTCATGTTAACACAAGTTGATCCATAAATAATATCATCAACATAGATTTGAACCATTAAGATATCATCATTATGTTTCTTAACAAAGTGCGTCTTATCGACACTGCCCATTTGAAAGTTATAACTGAGTAGGAACTTAGTCAATTTCTCGTACCATGCCCTGGGAGCTTGTTTTAGACCATAGAGAGCTTTTTTAAGACAGTATACATGATCGGTAAACTTAGGGTCTTCAAACCCTGTAGGTTGTTTAACATACATTTCTTCATATAAATCACCATTCAAAAAGGCACTCTTTACATCCATTTGATAAATTTTAAACTTTCTATAACAAGCAATGGATATAAAAAGTCTCATTGATTCAAGACGAGCCACTGGTGCAAAGGTTTCATCGTAATCAATTCCTTCAATTTGAGTGTACCCTTATACAACTAGTCTTGCCTTGTTTCGACTAATATTATTAAGTTCATCAGACTTATTTTTAAAAATCTACTTTATTTCAATAATATGTTTATCTTTAGGCTTAGGAACAAGATACCAGACATCATTTCGAATAAATTGATTAAGTTCTTCCTACATAGCAACTTTCCAATTTTCATTAGAAAGAGCTTCCTTTACGTTATTCGGTTCTATCTAGGATGTGAAACATACGTACTTACATATGTCTTCAAGTTGACTACGAGTGTGTACACCAGTGAGAGCGTTTCCAAGAATTTGAGAAGTTGGATGATCTTTAATAGTCCTCAATTCAGAATCAGTTTGATTTGATGAAGTATCTTGTTTGTCAGTCAAAAGAACTTCATCATTATCTGAACTTGGGGCAGGTGTATTCAAGTGATCGTCTATGACCTCATTTATAGACTCTTAAATAACACCAGTCCTTTTGTTCAATACACGATATGCACGACTGTTTAAAGAGTATTCAAAAAAGATACCTTCATCATCATAGTGTCAAACTTTTCTAGATTTTTTCGATCACGTAGAATATAGCACTTGCTGCCAAAAACTCGAAAGTATTTGATAGTGGGCTTCTTATCAAACCATAATTCATACGCCGTTCTATTATTATATTTACAAGTATAAACACGGTTAATAATATAGCAAGCGGTATTCACTGCTTTAGCCTAAAGATTTTTAGGGAGCTTCATACTATTTAACATTACATTTCCCATTTCTTGAAGCACTCTATTTTTCCTTTTCACAATTCCATTTTGTTGTGGTGTTTTAGGGACAGAGAATTCATGTGATATTCCCTAATCGCTACAGAATTTCTTAAAACTGTTATTTTTGAACTCAGAACCATGGTCACTACGGATCTTACATACTTGAGAACCTTTCTCAGTTTGAATTCGTTTGATAATCTTTTTCACTTCATCAAGGGTTTCTGATTTGTCCCTTAAGAATGCTACCCAAGTAAATCTGGTATAATCATCCATGATTACCAAGAAGTATTTTTTGCCACCACGACTCTCTGTTCTGGTTGGTCCAACAAGATCCATGTGGAGAAGCTCGAGTGGTCTTGATGTGGCATTGGAGTTCACCTTTTTGTGAGAGCTCCTAGTTTGTTTACCATATAGGTATTCACCACATATTACGTCTACTTTTTGCAACTTAGGTAGACCTCTAATAAGTTCTCCTTTGTTCAATTTGTATAAGTTATGGTAGTGCACATGTCCAAGGTGTTTATGCCATAATTCTGCCTCATTGGTATGGACCATGTAGCACGATTGATTAGATGATACCATCACTTACAATATAACAGTTTTCAGAAGTTCTGCGACCAGTTAATATTACAGAACCCTTTTTGTTTATAATTTCACAACCTTGATTGGAGAATTTCACATTATGGTTGTTATTACATATTTGAGATATGCTCAACAGGTTGTGTTTTAGTCCCTTAATATATAAAACATTCTTAAATAAAGGGACGTTATAGAGTTGGACCGTACCTTGGCCAATAATCTTGCAATTGCTACCATCACCAAATGTGACTAATCTATCAGTCATATCTTTAAGATCGGTGAATAAAGCCTTGTCACCTGTCATATGTCTGGAACATCCACTATCCAGGTACCACTTTGAATGACTTGTTTATTTGAAAGTAGTGTGGACAACCAAGCAGGCAACCTTAGGAACCCATTTCAGAGTTGTTTTGGGTTTAGGAGTATAGTTGGTCTTTAGGAGTATAGTTGGTCTTCTTATGTCTATTGTTGTAAGAATGGCCTATAGAGTTAGATTTTAAGAGCTCCTTTAGTAGATAAACTATCTTTTCAGCTAGTGGGTTTCGATTCTGATTTTTGAAGTTGACATAGTTGCTTTTAGGTTTTTGAAAAGATTTTGAATTTTTAGAAAAACTTTGATAAGTACTTTTCTCTTTTGAGTTTGAGGACTCTCCTTTCACAAACTTAGGAGGAGTATTCTCCTGTTTAGGAGGTATATTCTTATCATAGCCCAACCCAGATCTCTCACCACATTTTCTTGATCCAGATAATAGTTTCTCTAACTTTGGATCACCTTGGGCATATCTCCATGTGTCTTTTAAACTTATAAGAGAAGATACTTCATTTTTAAGTTTCTCATTTTCAGAGTTCAGATTTTCAATCAGGGAGGTTTTGAATTCTAAATCGCATTTTGATTTTTCAAAAAAATATGAAATTTGGGATTTTTCTAAAACAAGTGATTTAAAACATTCTTTGAGTTTAGAAAACTTTTCTTTTTGAAGTTTAAGTTTGATAGCAATTTTATAACTTTCCTTGTATAGGGCATTGTAAGCATCTTGAAGATCATCTTTATTTTCACATTCATAATTCAGATTTTCCTCACTAGTTGAATCATCATGATCTGAAAAAGTGAACTTGGCTAGAGTCATAAGGGCTTTTACTTCATTGCCCGACTCGGTTTCAGAATCTTCTAATTTAGAAGACGCTTTAGAATCAGATGATTCATCTCAAGTAGCCAACATACCCTTCTTTTTGGGTTTGTCCTTTTTAGGACATTTGTTTGCTAAATGCCCATATTCTTAGCAATTGTAACATTGACTATCTTTCAAAGACTTCTAAGTTTTAGATTTAAGTTTATATCTTTTCCTATCATTTGATTTTTAAAAATCTACCCTTTTCTTGCTTTTGAAAATTTTATAAAACTTCTTTGCTAAAAGAGCCATATCATCTTCAGAATCAAAATTTTCTTCAGAAATGCATTTAGAAGATTTTAGAGCAATAAATTTATCTTTAGGAGCTTTAAAGTTTAACTCATAGGTTTGTAAAGAACCAACTAGTTCTTCTACCCTCATATTATCCGTATCACGAAGTTCCTGAATCGCGGTTACTTTAGAGTTGAACCGTTCAGGAAGAGAGCGTAGTATCTTTGCACACACTTTACTTTCTTAGATTTTATCACCAAGACCCCACATCAAGTTTACAATATCATTTAATCTTATGTAAAAGTTCATAAACATTTCATTTTCCTCCATATGAATTTCTTCAAATTTGGCTGTGAGGAGTTGGACTTTAAATTTTTTGATAATTGTTGTACCCTCGTGTGTCATTTCTAATATATCTCAGGCTTGCTTTGCAGTATTACAGGATATGATTCTTTTGAACTCATCTGGTGATAGTGCACAAGTGATTGCATTTAGTGCTTTTGCATTGGCACTACTCTCATTTTTCTGAAGGGTGGTCCAAGAGAAATAAGGAGTTACTCTCATTGATTTTGAACCGTCGATTCCAGTAACTTCAGTGGTAGGAGGATTCCATTCAGTCACTGTGGCTTGCAACACACTCTCATCCATTGATTTGAGGAAGATCCTCATCCTGGCTTTCCAATAGGCATAGTTGGAGCCATCAAAGGGCGGAGGCCTAGTGACTGATAGGCTATCAAAATTTGATATCTTTATATAGCTTAGATCATTAGCTTAGGAATTAAATCCAAATAAAAAGCAATAAGAGCGAGCTATTAGGCTTTGATACCACTTGAAATGGCCAAGCTATATGTCTTAAAGGGGGGGGGGGGGGGGGGGGGGGTGAATAGGACTATGTTAAATTTAAAAGTATTACAGCGGAATAAAACCAAGAGATAGCTAAATAGAAATAATTCAATTCTTAAAGTTGAAATAAAAATAACTTCAATAAACTAGTATTGAGAAGTTGATACGAATTCAGTTCTAAGGAAAATCTTACACCATAAAAACCATGGGTTATGGTAGGACAACCTTATTTCTAGAACGTCCTTTGTATCAAAAACTCAAACTAAAGAGGAATAAATAAATAGCAAGGAATTGAAATAAATTGTAGAAATTTAAATCTAAATTATTACACCATTCTCCACTGTGTTTGAAATGAAAAAATTACAACATTCACATCCACACGTACATTCCATAGTTTTGAATGATAAAAGATAGAAAGAACAAATTACGCATCCACAAAACATAAAGAGTTATAGTGGTTCACCTGTGTGTACACCAGCTGTTATAAAACAGTCACATAGATTGCTACTCCACTCTTAATATCATCACACAGGGGATATCAGCGTTCACAATCAAAATGGGTTTCACATGTTCACCTAAAACCTTTACAATTATGTCTTTTTGACTTGGGCTTACACAATTCAAAAACCCCTCTGTCTAAGTTTTCTGGCTCTCCTTAGATAACCACACAATGAGATTTTTCTGGCTCAATCTAAAAATTAAAAAAAAAAATGTAAATTACAATAAATATTGTAACACCCTGAAAATCGGGGGTCGTGTATAAACTCAACTCCCGAGTTTCAGACCGTCACTTATGCAACAAAAATGGTTATGATTCAATGTTGTCTGATTTAAAGCATCCACATGAGTAAAAGTATACCAAAACTGCAATTCATACTTCAGATCCAGTGATAAAAGCAAGCGGAAGACTAAACAATATATATCACTGTATGGAAAAAAAACAAAGTACTCTCAACTGTCTCCAAAGTATGACTACATCTCTGAGTCTCATATACATGTAAATAGATAAAAAATAAGTTCAAAATAGTCCCACTGAAGTCCCCCTCGATCCAGGTCACCTACGGGAAGCCGTCGTGGTACTGCATATAAGAGAACTCATCCTGGTCCTCGTCAATCTCCGGCTCCACGTCCTGGATCTCGTCGTCACCTGCAACTACAACAGGGTCTGGTGGGTGTTGCAAACACCATCCCGTAACGTGGGAATGAGTGATCAACTCAGTGGAATCATAGAGCAAAGATTAGCATGTTCACAATTCAATCACGCGATAATAGTAAAGCAGTAAATCAGACAAACCTAATACTGTTGTTTAATGCAAGATGATATGACATGATGTATGCCCTCACCGACGATCACCCTCATGCGGCAACATCTTACGACCGCGGCATGCCACACTCCCTAGAGTGCTCCACATCTTCCAGGCACATGCAATGCTATGGTGATATGATTACCCAGTTGTTATTAGTCCATTCAAACAGCAGGATTGGGAAACTAAGGTACTTCCCTTGTATCAATCCCAACACGGATCCTGTCTAGGGTCGTCACTCCTAGTAATCTCATACGATGTACATTTCGTAGGTCACTGCAAGGGCTGCCAGGGCTGTTGCTCGCACTCGTTGCACCGCTCCCCCATCACCTTATCAATACAGGCCTACTGTACTCTACTGCACGGAAGGGTCGTCGCCTCCCGTGAACTCAGAATACGCTCGCGGTCACTACAAAGGGCTCGTCGCCTGATCAGTGTAGGCCGACAGCTAGAATATAGTGTCCCATACCACCATAATCTGCTCACGAGTTTAGGTGCTCACTGGTCACTACGGGGAGGTTTGTGGCCCCAGCGTAGGCCGACAGCTCGACCACGGTGTCCCATACCACCATGCCCGGCTCATGAGTCTTCGTGGATCAAGGTACCACGGTTAATAGGGTTTACAATGGTAAGTTCAGTACCCTAGGTTCAAGCAGTTATGATACATACAAGGTGAACAAACATCGGCCAGTCGGGTTACTTGACGGGCTCGACTAGCGCGATCGCATCTCGAATTGAACGACATGAAGTGCGTAAAACACTTCGCGTGGCCTAACCACTGCCGCCAACTCTCAACACGAATCACATTCATCGACGCGTCGTTCGTGGCTATGACCAGTCAGCCACGAATTCGCTCGGTTACCGACTGCCTGGACTAAATCAAGTCCCACACATCTATGGAATTTCATTAATACGATACAAAGGTATTGGAATTGAAATACATCATGTGAGCATGTTAGCACATGTTATAACATTCAATTTAGGCAAATCTTCAAGGCATGCTTTCCAAGCATATTCAACTTAGGCAATTCTTAAGGCATCATTTCTATGCATACGATGCAATCATGCATAAGGTCAACATATAGGAAATCATTTAGGTCAGCCTATTAATCATGAAATCAATCTCAAACTACTACATAACATCATTCAATACAATACATACTAATACAAGCATTTATACAAACACATACACTACACCCTTAAGTCCACATATAGTATGTCGACCCAAAGTGCGCAACTTGGCGAATCTCTTCACCAAACTGATTATGCAGGCATTCCTAACTCTCTAATGCGGCGACAAATCATGTCAATCATGTCAGCAAAATATGCATGGAGACCGTACTTCCTACAAATGACTAAAATGCCCTAAATCTCATATTCTTCGTTAATTTACGAAACAGGAAACGGAGAGCATGTTGTACATGTCAAACGGCGATGCCGTCGATAATCTACTATTAAACGATATTGAAAGCGTTGTAAACCGTCAATCAAAGCGTCTAAAATTCTCACCTAATCTCTTACGGTCGCGAGAATTTGAACGGAGCGTGTAGGCTTCGTCTACGACAGTAGGAGAACCTGATTCATGGATTTCGTTAGCTAATACGTTCAGAATCTACATGAACCCTAAATCAGCAAGTCTTTAGGGTTTTTCTATACCTGAAAAAGCGTAGAAATCACCAGCCAGGTGATTGGAAGGAAGCGTTGATGCAGCAACTGTTGGCGGCTCGGAAGCGGGAAAAATCTCCTCTTCCCTTTCTCTCAAACTCTCTCTCTCTTTTCTAGGGTTTAGGGAAATTCGTATGCAAGGAAGGAATGAGGGTTTTAACCCCTTTTATAAGCTTGGAAACGCCCGAAATAGGCTCCGGGACGAAGTTTACTTATTGCCTATCCATTTCGGGGCTGTTTCGGTCCAAAAACTGATTTCTGGTGGTCCCCTGGTCGATTGCGATCAGACTTAAGCTCATGGGTACCAGATGTACCTCGTATTAAGTTTTCAGTCTGGCAGGGTTCGCAGATCGCACGTGGCGGACCAGTTTCAGTTCAGCGGTCACCGCACATAGATCAGGACTGAAAGTTCCGTGACAATAATTAGATATTTTTCCTGATCCGAGGGTGTAATCTGGATGAATTCTGACGGTCAGAACGCTTAATACTGACGCGTCAAGTCGTGTGCCAGATCTAAATTTGAAATTCCCAATTCGTCCCTATTCGCGGTCGCTTCAGTCCAGTTTCAACGAAATACTCTGTGATTATCGGTTTGACTTGATTTTCGAGATGATTGTCAAGTCCAGCTGGGCGGTTCTAACGGTCTAAGATAGGGGGTATCAGACCTTCGACGCGCGGTCTAAATCCAATACAAAAGTTCCATATGGTCCAGAGGACAAACCTGCTTAGAGTTGGATCCAAGGTTATAGAGTATTGTAGAGTTGTCTGTTCTACTCGATTTGGGTCTTGTAGAACGTATTTAAAGTGATCAGGGACTATTTCCCAGCTACTCTAGCGTTACGTTAGCTAACTTACGTTTAGTTTCCATGGAAATTATTTATACGCGATTTCGGGTCAAATCGGTACTCGATTCCAAGTACGGATTTTTCACGGGCGTTACAAATATAAAATACATGAATTTCTCCTTTCGTTGTAGCCTGGAAGAACTAATTGGAGTAGATGATTGAATGTAGAAGTTCAAAGTCCAATACTCACTTAAAAATGGTTCTAAGTTCTAATTGATTTTAAGTTAAACCAAATGGGCTAGCTGTATTTGATTTTGATTCAAAGAAGAAGGAATTACAGAATTTTCTCCTTTTCAAATCAGATTGGAATGTAGATCAAAATCAAATAACAATAAGCTAACAAAAGGAATAATAATTATGCACAAAGTAGCTTAAAATGAACACAAACTTATCTTAGAGTGGATCCTTGATTTTTCTTGAATTTTTATATAAAACTCTGAAATTCGTGCTTAATTTATAGTAGAAGAAACCTCATCTACGACTGGTCTTGAAGACACTTCGACTGGTCGTAGCATAACAGATTTTTGAATATTTGGGCGTGATCGGATAAAACCGTTCTTCGATTGGTCGTAAGTTGTCTACAACTGGTCGTAGGCTCTCTACGACTGGTCGTAGGACCCTCACGACTAGTCAAAGGAACCCCAAATACATGGCTGGAGTTTGAATCATAGATACAGGACTGGTCGTAGGACAGGTTGACACTGTTCACACTACCGGTCGAAAAGTCTTCAGGACTGGTCGTAGCTTAACCAGAAATTTCTGAAAATTTACAACAACTTACGACTAGTCTTGAAATTTCTAGGACTGGTCGAGGCAATGCTAGGACTAGTCGATCAAGGTCTGGGACTAGTCTTAGAACAGACGAAAATCATGTATAAACACATAGTTTGAATTATGTATTCAAAATGACCTACCCTAAGGTCAATCTAAGGTCTATCATACCTGGAACATGAAGTATGAACATTGAACTTCATTCATTCAGCGAAGGTAGACCTTTGAACCTTATCAAGATTGACCTCTCGCACTTGATGTAGCTTAGTCTTGAGATATTCAAAATCTTGAACTCAAACTTCATCTTGAGTTGCACTTGAGACTTGAAGTGTAGTTTAGTCTTGTAATCTTTATCGAAGTAGCTTTGAACATATATACTTACAGATGTTAACAAAGTACATAGCTTAACTTGACTTATAGTTGATCAATGTTCTTAACTTGAAGCACTTGGGAGGTCGTGTCTGAATATATATAAATCAACATACAAACACACGACACAAATAAAGGTTTTGGTACCACAAAATTTGACGACCAAAGGAGCATGTAACTATAACACTTACATAAGTCTTGGGTTGAGCCGACTCTAGAATATGGGATATGACACAGGGTCACGCACAACTACTGATTATGGATCGCCAGTTGCTGAAATTCGACCGGAAAGATAGCGGAAGCCTAAGGAACAGTACGGGCTAGGATACGGGTCTTACAACTCTCCCCTTCTAATAAATATTTTTTTCTCGAAATTTAAACTACAATACAACCATTACAGAGCTTATTAAGGGAGGAAAATCCTATCCGAATACAACATGTCAACATAATCTGAAATGACCTTGCTATATGTCCTAGAGGGGGAAGGGGGGGGGGGGGGGGGGGGGTTGAATAAGATTATGCCAAATTCTTGAATAACTATAGTAGAATCAAATAAAAAGATACAACCAAATAAATAAATCAAACCACAATGCAGAAATGAAATGCACCCTTAAAATTCAAGTCTTGAGAGGTTGATACAAATTGTTGTTCTAAGGACAACCTTACACTAAAACTAAGGGTTTATAGTAGGACAACCTTATTTCTAGAAAGGTCTTTGTATTAAGAACTCAAACTAAAGAGAAATAAATAAATGAATGAATAAAATGTAATCTCAAATATTGATTGTTCTAAGGACAACCATACACCATAAAAATGGCAGGGCAACCTTGCTAGAACAAATAAAGAAACTGAATTTCAAAGAAATAAAGGAATAACAAGAAGTAAATTCTAAACTATTACAACATTCCCTACAATACTTGAAATAAAATGATTACAACATTCATGTCCACATATACATCCCATAAATGAATAATTAAAGATAGAAAATATAAATCATGCAACCAAAAAACATAAGGGATTATAGGGGTTCGCCTGTGTGTATACCAACTGTTAATAAACAGCCACACAAATACTCCACTACCAATATCCTCACACATGGATATTAGCGTTCACTATCAAATTAAGTTTTCACAGGTTCACCTAAAACCTTCACAATTGTGTCTTTTTAAACTTGGGCTTACACAATTCAAAAACCCACTTTCTGAGTTTTCTAGCTCTCCTCAGATAACCACCACAATGAGATTTTTCTGGCGAATCTCAAAAGATACCAAAAAGAATGTAAATTATAATAATGTAAGATACTTGGATTTCTCCTTTTTGAAGTAGCCCGGAAGAACTAATCGGAGTAGAAGTTCGAAGATTGAAGTTTAATGTCCAATAGTCACTTTAAAAATGGTTCTAGGTTCTAATTGATTTTAAATTAAACCAGTTGGGCTTAGCTCTATTTGATTTTGATTACAAGAAGAAGGAATATAGTAATTCCTCTTTTCAAATAAGATTGGAATATAGAAACAAAATCAAATGCAAAAACTAACAAAAAGAGAATATTAAATATGCACAATGTAGCTTAAAATAAACACAAACTTATCTTAGAGTGATCCCTTTATTTTACTTGAATTTCTCTTATAAAACTCTGAAATTCGTCATCTATTTATAATTGCAGAAATTGAACCTTCGACTGGTCTAGTGGACACTTCGACTTGTCATAAGAGAACAAATTTTTAAAATTTATAGCGTGATCCGATAAAACCGACTCACGACTCGTCGTAGGGTGTCTACGACTGGTCGTAGGCCCTTTACGACTGGTCATGGACCTCTCACGACTACTCGTAGGACTTTCAGTTTAGTTACTGGACTTTGAGTCGTAGAACTAGGACTGGTCATAGTACGAGTCGACACTGTTCACACGACCGGTTGAGCAAAGTCCAGGATTGGTCGTGGATAAACAGAAATTTTTGAAAAATTCCAACAAACTTAGAACAGGTCTTGAAATGTCTTGGACTGGTCATGGTAGTGTTAGGACTAGTTGACACAAAGTCCAAGAATAGTATTGGAATAGACCAAAATCATATAAAAATATTTAGATTGAATTATGTATACAAAATGACCTACCCTAAGGTCAATCTAAAGTTATTCATACCTAGGATATGAAGTATGAACATTGAAACTTCATTCTTTTAGATGACGGTTGACCTTTGAACCTTATGAAGCTTGAGATCTACTTGATTTAACTTGATCTTAAGATCTTCTACAGCTTGAGATTAAACTTCATATGGAGTTACACTTGAGTCTTGAACACGCACTTTTCTTATCGATGTAGCTCTAAACATTGATGCTTACAAAAGAGGATAAGATTCATGACCTTGCATTTCTTTCTTAAAGTCGATCACTATTCTTGACTTGAAGCATTGTGATGCATTGTCTTGAACATATATATATATATATATATATATATCAACATACAAATACAAGACACAGATAGAGGTTTTGACACCTCAAAATTTGACAACTAAAGGAGCATAAAATCATAGCACTTACAATCTCCCCCTTTGTTAAATTTATGACAAAACACTCAATAATAATATAACCTATATGAATAAGAATTATGCACAAGTTATAAAAGGAAACCATGAACAGCCTGGTTAAAGAATTATGCACCAGTTTGTCATGCAAGATGAAGAAAAAAAAAAAATACATTTACATTCCACCTTCCTCCTTATTCTTACTTCCCCTGAATTACTCTCCTTGAGTAGCACATAAAAAAATAGTTGCAATGCTACTACTCATGCTATTACTTACAATCCTCCAAACCATAACTTCTCCCCCTTTTTGGCACAATATGACAAGGGAAGATGATAATAAACAAGGAGTAAACAAGGAGACAAGATTTAAGTAAATAAAGATCATAATCATTAAGATTGAAATAGTGCAATCCATAGTCAGTAAACCATAGTGAGCAAACCAAATCAAGTTTCACAATTCACCAAAAGTAAACTTAAAGATATTATAGCCCAAAGATCAAATCACTCAATCTGAACCTGAAGACGGAGCAGGTATGGTAGGATCAAGTTGATGCATGCCCTTGTTTAACCACCTAAGATACTTGCGCATATATTTAAATTGTAAATAT
Source organism: Magnolia kwangsiensis (assembly GCA_037074715.1). Classification (NCBI taxonomy): domain Eukaryota; kingdom Viridiplantae; phylum Streptophyta; class Magnoliopsida; order Magnoliales; family Magnoliaceae; genus Magnolia; species Magnolia kwangsiensis. The sequence continues at coordinate 83,458,955 of CM073572.1, read as the reverse complement.
TGGGCAACATTCATGTTTTCTATTTTCTCCTCAAGTGCACATAGACGCGCATCAAACTCAGATGGTTCATAATGAAGATCATTAGTAGAATCAGACTCAATTTCATAAAAAAATATCATCCATGTTTATGTCATCAGGAGAAGGATCATCAGCTTCTTCATCATTCCCAACTCCAGCTCCATCACCACCATCCACTTGGCCAGGAGCCAATTCTAACTTCATTTTGTTTATATTTGAGTTGTTAAAAATCAAATTATGGATAGGAGCCTCTCTAACAGGCATAATGACTAACATATGTGAAGCCAACACAATCATGAGATAGGTAAAACGTATATCACTATGATCTAGATGGAGGCGAAACTGAATGATGGAATGACAAATTAAAGATGGAAGACAAATTGTAGTACCAGAAACAACTGAGTGCAAAAAACAAACCATAAATGAGGTCAACTCTATTTTATTACCAGATCTTGGATATAAATTTGAAGTAAAGATTCTATGAAGGACTATGTATCTGGGTAACAAATACCTTGAGGGGAGCGCATTCCCTTTATGAGTCCATTGCACATTCATGTTACACAATGTTCTGGTAAGTTGTCACTTTTCTGTTTACGAGGGTTTTTCAGTTAGAATATGAATGTGGATACAATATGAATGAGGATACCTTCATCATTAACAGGTATTTCCATAAGTCCAGAAATTAAATAATGGTCTGCATCAAAAGGGCCTTCTCTAGCATCTATTTGAAATGTTAAATTCTTAGTAGAAAAAGTAAAAATGCAAGCAAACATGGACTGTGCAATAAATTGGTATGCGGGACCTCCCCAATGTAAGATGTTATCTTATCCTACAGCTTAGAGGAGAGGAAGGATACTAAATGGATCAATGTGGTTAAGATCAATGGCTTTCTCAACAATAACATTGCGCAAACACAAATCCCATAGATATGAGGGATCATTTTCAGGAGAACGAAGATAACACTGAGTTATTGGAGCTGATCTAGAAGATGATGGACCACGGGCTGTTTTCTTTTTCCCCCTAGCATCTATAACCACAAAGAAATACAAAGGAACAAGAAAACTCAAAGGAAGCAGAGATGAGTTTTCTTAAATCAGCAAATGTAGAAGAAAAACCCCAAAATCTCCACAAAGCTTGAAATCAAGCACTCCAATGCAAATAAACAAGAGAATAGAACTTAAATCTGATAAATAGACCAAAAAAATGCACTAACCTTGAAGATCAGGTCGGTGGGTTCGACTGGTCGGACGTCAGCTCGTTGGAGAGGAGGTTAGAAATGAGGAAGATGAGATTTTCCCCCAATTTTAAAACATCCAATGTGCTCCACGATCGGTCTTGGCTTGTCCACGACCGGTCATACCAGGACTGGTCGTGTACACCCACGACTGGTCGAGTACTGATAAAAAAATGTGTAATTATCACAAAAATTTACAATTTAAACATAGAAATTCACAAATATATTTACACTATAATACACAAATGCATGAATAATCAATTTAAAATGCACATACAAAGATCAAATTTCAATTTATTAAACCTTCTTTTGTCGAGCGGTTTAGTAAAAATGTCAGCAAGTTGAGTATCTGTCGGAATTATTCCAAAGATATTATTTTTTCTTCTACTAATTCATGAACATAATGATACCTAATGTCAATGTGCTTGGTACGTGAATGCTGGATTGAATTTTTTGAAATATTTATAGCACTGGAATTATCACAATGTAAGGACATTAAATTCTGTGTAATTCCATAATCACTTAACATACGTTTCATCCAAACAAGCTGAGTACATGTATTTCTAGCTGCGATGTATTCAGCCTCAGCAGTAGAGAGTGATATGGAAGTTTGTTTCTTGCTAAACCAAGAAACTAAGTAATTTCTAATATAAAAACAACCACCACTGGTTGATTTTCTATCATCGATATTTCCAGCCCAATTACCATCAGTATACCCTGCCAACTAAACACTAGTATCATATGAATACCAGAGACCCAAATTTACTAAACTTGTGACATATCGTATAATCAGCTTAACAAAAGTTAAATGTGACTCTTTATGATTAACTGATATCTTGTGCAAATACCAATACTGAAAGTAATATCAGGTCTACTATCAGTTAAATTAAGCAAACTGCCAATCATGCTACGATATAATTTAGGATCCACATCTTTACCTGTAGAATCCTTTGAAAGTCTTAAAGTTATACTCATAGGAGTATCAAAATTCTTACCATCTCAAATCTGAATCTTTTAATCAAGTTCAGAGTATATTTAGTCTGAGAAATGAAAATTTCATCAAGTTGTTGTTTTACTTGCAACCCTAGGAAATAATTTAATTTTCCAACCATGCTCATTTCAAACATAGATTTCATTAAATCTGTAAACTCAATAGTCATGTTAGTATAAGTTGATCCATAAATAATATCATCAACATAAATCTGAACCATTAAGATATCATCGTTTAGTTTTTTAATAAAGAGCGTCTTATCGACACTGCCCATTTGAAAACTATGATTGAGTAAAAACTTAGTCAATTTCTCGTACCATCTCCTAAGAGCTTGTTTTAGAATATAGAGAGCTTTTTTAAGATGGTATACATGATCAGTAAACTTAGGGTCTTCAAACCCTGTAGGTTGTTCAACATATACTTCTTCATGTAAATCGCCATTTAAGAAGGCACTCTTTACATCCATTTTGATAAATTTTAAATTTTCTAAAGCATACAATGAATAAAAAAAGTCTGATTGACTCAAGGCAAGCAACTGGTATAAAGGTTTTATCGTAATCAATACCTTGAATTTGAGTGTACCCTTGTACAACCAGTCTTGCGGTGTTTTGAATTATATTACCAAGTTCATCGGACTTATTTTTGAATATCCACTTTGTTTCAATAATATGTTTATCTTTAGGTCTAAGAACAAGATACCAGAAATCATTTTGAACAAATTGATTAAGTTCTTCCTGCATAGCAACTATCCAGTTTTTGTCAGAAAGAGCTTCTTTTATATTTGTGGGTTCTATCTAGGATGTGAAACACACGTAATTACATGTCTTCTAATTGTCTACGAGTGTGTACGCAGGGCTTCTAAGAATCTGAGTAGTAGGATGATCTTTAATAGTCCTCAATTCAGAATCAATTTGATTTGATGAAGTATCTGGTTTATCAATTAAAAGAACTTCATCATAATCTGAGCTTGGGACAGATGTATTTAAGTGATCGTCTATGACCACATTTATAGATTCTTGAATAACACTGGTCCTTTTGTTCAATACACGATATGCGCGACTGTTTAAAGAGTATCTTAAAAAGATCCCTTCATCACTCTTAGTGTCAAACTTTTCCAGATTTTTTCGGTCACGTAGAATATAGCACTTGCTGCCAAAAACTCGAAAGTATTTTATAGTAGGCTTCTTATCGAACCATAGTTCATAGGCCATTTTGTTATTAAATTTACAAGTATAAACCCGGTTAATAATATAGCAGGCGGTATTCACTGCTTCAGCCTAAAGATTTTTAGGGAGCTTCATACTATTCAACATTACGTTTTTCATTTCTTGAAGCATTCTATTTTTTCTTTCAACAAATCCATTTTTTTATGGTTTTTTGTGGTGTTTTCGGAGTAAAGAATTCATGCGATATTCCCTAATCACTACGGAATTTCTCAAAACTGCTATTCTCAAACTCAGATCCATGATCACTACGGATCTTACTGACTTGAGAACCTTTTTCATTTTAAATATGTCTGATAATCTTTTTCACTTCATCAAGGGTTTCTGATTTATCCCTTAAGAAAGCGACCCAAGTGAATCTTGAAAAATCATCCACGATTACCAGGATGTATTTTTTTCCACCTCGACTCTTTGTCCTAGTTGGTCTGACAAGATCCATGTAGAGAAGCTCGAGTGGTCTTGATGTGGCATTGAAGTTCACCAAAGTTCACCTTTTTGGGAGAGCTCATAGTTTGTTTACCATACTGGCATTCGCCACATATTTTGTCTACTTTTTATAATTTAGGTAGACCTCTTATTAGTTCTCTTTTGCTCAATTTGTATAAATTACGGTAGTGTACATGTCCAAGGCGTTTATGCCATAATTCTGTTTCATTGGTATGGACCATGTATCACGTTTGACTAGAAGAGCTTCCATCACTTACTATATAGCAGTTTTCAAAAGTTCTACAACCAGTTAATATTATAGATCCCTTTTGTTTATGATGTCATAACCTTGATTAGAAAATTTCACACTATGATTGTTATTACATATTTGAGATATGCTTAATAGGTTGTGTTTTAATCCCTCAACATATAAAACATTCTTAAATAAGGGAAGGTTATAAAGTTGAACTGTACCTTGGCCAATAATTTTGTAGTTGCCACCATTACCAAATGTGACTGACCCATCAGTCATAACATTAAAATTGGTGAGTAAAGCCTTGTCGCCTATCATATGCCTAGAGCATCCACTATCTAGGTACCACTTTGAATGGCTTGTAACTTTGAAAGCAGTGCGGGCAACCAAGCAGGTAACCTTAGGAACCCATTTCTTAACAGTTTTGGGTTTAGGAGTATAGTGAGTCTTCTTTTGATTGTAGTTATAGTTAGAGTGACCCAATAAGTTAGATTTTAAGAGCTTTTTAAGAAGATCAATTATTTTCTTAGCTAAAGGATTTTGGTTCTGAAATTTATAAATGTTTTTCAGTTTTTGAAAAGTAGTTTTAGAAAAAAGTTGATTTGTATTTTTCCCTTTTGAGTTCAAGGTCTCACCTTTTAAAAATTTAGGAGACGTATTCTTATGTTTAAGAGGAACATCTTTCTCATAACCCAAAACAGAGGTCTCACCTTTTACAAATTTAGGAGACGTATTCTTATGTTTAGGAGGAACATTTTTCTCATAGCCCAAACCAGATCGATCATCACATTTCCTTGATCTAAATAAAATTTTTTCTAACTTTGGATCTACTTGGGTATACTTCCATGTATCCTTTAAACTTAAAATAGAAAAGACTTCAAGTTTAAGGTCTTCATTCTCAGATTTTTAGACTTTCAATCTGAGAGTTTTTGAAATCCAAATCACATTTGCATTTTTGAAAATAGTCTGAAATATGGGATTTTTCTAAAATAAGAGATTCAAAATTTTCTCCAAGCTTTGAAAATCTTTCATTTTGAAGCTTAAGTTTAACAACAATTTTACAACTTTCTTTATATAAGGCAATGTAGGCATCTTGAAGATCATCTTGATTTTCACATTCATTATTCAGATTTTCTTCACTTGTTGAATCATTATCTGAAAATGTGAATTTGGCTAGAGTCATAAGGGCTTTCACTTCATTACCCGACTCGATTTTAGAATCTTTCGAATTAGAAGAGGCTTCAGAATCAGAAGATTCGTCCCAAGTAGCCAACACACTCTTATTTTTGGGTTTGTCCTTTTTAGGACACTTGTTTGCTAAATGCCCATATTCTTGACAGTTGTAACATTGACTATCTTTTAAAGATTTCTAAGGCTTAGATTTAGATTTAGATTTTTTCTTCTCATTAGCTTTTTGAAAATCAACCCTCTTTTTGATTTTGAAAATTTTATAAAACTTTTTCGCTAAAAGAGGCATATCATCTTCTGAATTTTCTAAATCAGAATGGTTTTCATGAGAAATATCTTTCGAAGACTTAAGGGCAATAGATTTTCCTTTCGGAGCTTTAAAATTTAACTCGTAGGTTTGTAAAAATCCGACTAATTCTTCTACCCTCATAGTGTCCGTATCACGAAGTTCTTGGATCGCGGTTACCTTAGATTTGAATCGTTGAGGAAGTGAACGTAGTATCCTTGCACACACTTGACTTTCTGGGATTTTATCGCCAAGACCCCACATAGAGTTTACAATGCCATTTAATCTTGTATAAAAGTCCATAAACGTTTCATTTTCCTCCATATGAATTTCTTCAAATTTGGTTGGGAGGAGTTAGACTTTAGATTTTTTTACAATTGATGTACCCTCGTGTGTCATTTCTAAAATATCCCAAGCTAACTTTGCAGAATCACAGGATATAATTCTTTTGAATTCATCTGGTGATAATGCGCAAGTGATTGCATTTAGTGCTTTAACATTTGCACTACTTTCACTTTTTTTAAGTGTGGTCCAAGAGAAATAAGGAGTTACTCTTATTCTTTTTCAACCATCGATTCTAGTCACTTCATTGGTAGGAGGGGTCCATTCATTCACTGTGGCCAGCCACACACTTTCATCCATGGATTTTAAGAAGATTCTCATTCTGGCTTTCCAATAAGCATAATTGGAGCCATCAAAGGGTGGTGGCCTAGTGACCAATAGGCTATCAAAATTTAACATCTTATATATAGCTTAGATAGTTAGCTCAGGAAATAAATCCAAGAATAAAGAATTAAAAGCGAGCTATTAGGCTCTGATACCACTTAAAATGGCCTAGCTATATGTCCTAGAGGGGGGGGGGGGGGGGGGGGGGGTGGGGGTGAATAGGACTATGCCAAATTCTTGAATAACTACAACAGAATCAAATAAAATGATACAACCAAATAAATAAATCAAACCACAATGTTGAAATGAAATGCACCCTCAAAATTCAAGTCTTGAGAGGTTGATACAAATGTTTTTCTAAGGACAAACTTACACCAAAAACCAAGGGTTTATGGTAGGACAACCTTATTTCTAGAAGGTCTTTGTATCAAGAACTCAAACTGAAGAGGAATAAATAAATGAATAAATAAAATGTAATCTAAAATATTGATTGTTCTAAGGACAACCATACACCGTAAAAATGGTAGGGAAACCTTGCTAGAACAAATAAAGAAACTGAATTTCAAAGCAATAAAGGAATAACAAGAAGTAAATTCTAAACTATTACAACATTCCCCACAATGCTTGAAATAAAATGATTACAACATTCACATCCACGTATACATTCCACAAATGAATAATCAAAGATAGGAAATATAAATCATGCAACCACAAAACACAAGGGATTATAGTGGTTCGCCTGTGTGTATACCAACTGTTAATAAATAGCCACACAACTACTCCACTCCTAATATCCTCACACACGGATATTAGCGTTCACTATTAAAATAGGTTTTCACAGGTTCACCTAAAACCTTCACAATTGTGTCTTTTTAAACTTGGGCTTACATAATCCAAAAATCCACTTTTTGAGTTTTCTGGCTCTCCTCAGGTAACCACCACAATGTGATTTTTTTGGTGAATATCAAAAGAAACAAAAAATAATGTAAATTACAATAATGTAAAATACCTGAATTTCTCCTTTTTGAAGCAGCCTGGAAGAACCAATCGGAGTAGAAGTTCAAAGATTGAAGTTCAATGTCCAATACTCACTTTAAAAATGGTTCTAGGTTCTAATTGATTTTAAATTAAACAAGTTGGGCTTAGCTCTATTTGATTTTAATTCCAAGAAGAAGGAATACAATAATTCCTCTTTTCAAATAAGATTGGAATATAGAAACAAATTCAAATGAAAAAGCTAACAAAAAGAGAATATTAAATGTGCGCAATGTAGCTTAAAATAAATACAAACTTATCTCAGAGTGATCCCTTAATTTTACTTGAATTTCTCTTATAAAACTCTAAAATTCGTCGTCTATTTATAGCTGCAGAAATCGCAGCTTCGACTGGTCTAGTGGACACTTCGACTGGTCATAGGAGAACGAATTTTTAAAATTTATAGTGCGATCGGATAAAATCGACTCACGATTGGTCGTAAGGTGTCTATGACTGGTCGTACACCTCTCATGATTGGTCGTAGGACCTCCAGTTTTGTTGCTAGACTTTGAGTCGTAGAACCAGGACTGGTCGTAGGACGAGTTGACACTGTTCACACGACTGGTCAAGCAAAGTCCAGGACTGGTCTTGGATGAACAAAAAATTCTGAAAATTTCCAACAAACTTAGGATAGATCTTGGAATCTCTTGAACTGGTCATGGCAGTGATAGGATTAGTTGAACAAAGTCCAGGACTAGTCTTTGAACAGACCAAAATCATATAAAAAGATTTAGCTTGAATTATATATACAAAATGACCTACCCTATGGTTAATCTAAGGTCATTCATACCTGGGATATGATGTATAAACATTGAAACTTCATTCTTATAGATGACGGTTGACCTTTGAACCTAATGAAGCTTGAGATCTACTTGATTTAACTTGATCTTGAGATCTTCTACAGCTTGAGATTAAACTTCATGTTGAGTTACACTTGAGTCTGAACACGCACTCTTCTTATCGATGTAGCTCTGAACATTGATGCTTACAGAAGAGGATAAGTGTCACACCCTAAATCTGAAAATCAAATTCACAGGAATCCCGATCGCCGAACTTGGTGCCGACAGCCTCCGTAGTACCCCATTCTCTACCCCCAGTATACATACATCAGATTTCGATCTTGGGATCCTACAAGGAGAATTTTTCAACATACATTTGTCTTTTAGGAAGCATGACCACAAGTATACCCAAATCATAAAGGCAACATCATCAACACATCCAGTAATATAATCGTTTGAATACAATACTGAAAGGAAAATACATATATCGAAATCAAAGCTTCAGAGGACAGCTGTAAGCTCTAAGCTCAACGCTGCAGTAACCTAACACCACTTACACGCATCTATCATGCATATGCCTTCAAAAGCTTAGAGGGTGGTGAAAGTTTGTATAAGGTAAGTGTCAAGTATAACATAAAGCTCATAAATCATACATCATCAGAATAAGTAAAAATACCAATAAGATCATGAATCATACGATATCAGAGTAACCGAAAATATACTGGTAAGTCCATGAGTACTATTAGCCGTACCAAGGTTATGCGATGCAAGACATAACAAGACAATAACAAATGATGAGGATGCAATGCAATATGTAAATCCTGATGAGCCACGAATTCCATCAATCTCATCTAGGCCATATAAGTACAAAATCATAGTAACCCAAAATGTTAAGTACTGCGGATGCAATGTAATATGCGGTGTGAATGAAATGACCATATTGGAATGTGAAGTCGGGATAATAGTACATAATATCACAGGCTATAGGGTCCATCACAAGGGACTTCTATCCAAACCAGTCCCATACCTAAATTTGGATAGTCAGACTCGATGTGGAAAACTTCTAATCTGAGGTTAGTCACGCGCCCAAACCAAAATCCTAGCCATTGCGAAGGTACACGTAACAAATAATTACACACCACCAGCCTGAGTGGATAGTGAATGGAAAAATGAATGAGTATGCAACTCTTGCTTAGTAGCCTGCCAACTGTTGGTAGCTTACCTAGTGTGTTAGCTCGCCTAGGCCTCAACCCCGCCCACATCAGCGTCAGCCAATAACGCCTGCCCACATGTGCAACAGTGATGGGGTATCATAATATCATGTCGGTCCTCATATCAAGTCCACATATCAGTACAGTTCCTCTCTAAAAAATCACCGGGGTTTATTACACTCCACACTGACTGCCGCCTCCCTAGCTGCACACCCTAGCGAGTGGAAGAGATCTCACTATCCACCTAGCTAGCAGTCTGCCAATACCTACCCGGCTCATTGATAGCGGACCCATTTACGAGGTGGTCATACTCAGTCTCGCTTATAGCCTCCTCGCTCGGGCAGATAAGGTCACAACCCCTTCCAACCTACCATAACACAGTGGGAGACACGACCTCATGGTATACGTATCGACGCTCATATTCCACTCGGTCTAGACCTTGGAACATCTATTGATACCAAGGAGGTTCTGAGATTTTCACCCAAGGACATCCTACGTGCCCACAGTGCTAGAACCGAGCATTTTCGGTGTCCCATCTGGCCATCCACTATCTGTCTGTGGAGGCTACTACCCCGATGTCGCTATGACGTACAATAATCAAGTCACATATATGTGAGATGCATGAGTCACACTATCCATTTATACAGCAATCCTGCGCGTACGGCGTGATAATGTGGGCACTCTATCTCATAAGGAGTCCCATAAATAGTTTGCCTAATGGTGTATGCTATGATCAAACATTCCTCATATCAGTCATACATATGATGCATATGGGCATGAATCATGGAGTTATACTAAGCCTTTTCTTTGGTGATGAACTATCTTCACAACGAAGATGGGCCTTGAAGACCTACACACAACAAGTATGGGCCTATCAATGGGCCCTAGGGAGAGTTATAATGCAAATATTTTGTAAGTGCTATGATTTCATATCCCTTTGGTTGTCAAATTTGGTGGTGTTAAAACCTATATCTATGTCTTGTATATCTTGTGTTTCATGTTTGAAACTATTCTTTACTTCAAGACATCGCATTTCAAGACAAGAACTTAAATGAAGAAGTTTTCAAGTCATGGATGAAGAATTCAAGTATTAAAGTCTTCAAGTTTGTATGTTCAAGATTCAATCAAGTTCAAGTATATTAGAAGATTTTGTCAAGTCAAGATCAAGCTCAAGAAGGTCTACTATAAGATTTGTATATTCTCAAGCTTCTCTTAAGGGTCATCTGAGTGTACAAACTTTCAATGTCCATCTCACTTTTAAGGTTTGTTTGACCTTAGATTGACCTCAGGATGAGCTTTATAGTAGGTCATTCTGGATACATAATTCATAAATTTCAATATGCTTGTTTGGGGTATTTTAAGACCAGTCCTAGGGACTTCAAGACCAGTCCTAGCTCTGCTACGACCAGTCTTAAATTTTTCAGGACCAGTCCTAGGTTGTTGAAGATTTTTAAATCTTTCTAGATGTCCTACGACCAGTCCTGGACATCCTACGACCAGTCCTGTGAGTTTTACGACTCATCCTTTGACTAGTCGTAGCCCTACGACTCAAACTCCAACAACCAAATTGAGGGTACTACGACCGGTCGTAGGTGACCCACGACCAGTCGTAGGTGGCCCACGACCGGTCGTAGACCACCCAGGACCGGTTGTGGAACAGTAAAATCTTATCCCGCGAAAATCTTTAAAAATATTTGAAGCTACGACCAGTCCTAGGATTCTAAGACCAGTCGTAGACGGGATTTTTTAGGCTATAAATAGAGCACGAACTTCAGAGTTTTAGCAATTCAATTCAATTCTATTCAAGCAATCTTTAGGCTATACTCTGAGATAAGTTTGTGTTTGTTTTAAGCTACTTTGTGCTTATTTAATATTCTTTTTGCTAGCTTATTTTTTTATTTGATTTTGATCTACATTCCAATCTTATTATAAAAGGAGAATTTCTGATATTCCTTCTTCTTCGATTCAAAATCAAATAGAACTAGCCCTTTTCATTTAAAATCAATTAGACTTAAAACCATTCTTAAAGTGAGTATTAGACTTTGAACATTGAATCAAACTTCTACTCCGATTGGTTCTACCGGGCTTCTTCAAAAGGTGATTCATGTATTTTACATTTTTGTAATTTACTTTCTTTGGTTTTGTTTGAGATTTGCCAGAAAAATCTCAATGTATTGGTTATTTGAGGAGAGCCAGAAAACTCAGATTGTGGGGTTTTTGGATTGTGTAAGCCCGAGATCAAAGACACAATTGTGAAGGTTTTAGGTGAACCTGTGAAACATATTTTGATAGTGCATGCTAATATCCCCTGTGTGAGGATATTAGGAGTGGAGTAGCATTCTGTGTGGCTGTTGGATAACAGTTGATGTACACACAGGCGAACCACTATATATCATTGTGTTGTGGATGTGCATTATTCTTTCATTCTTTTATTCATTCAGTTTTGTGGATTGTATTCGTGGATGAATGTTGTAATCTTTTTATTCCAAGCAAGTGTGGGGAATGTTGTAATAACTTAGGATTTATTTCTACAAGTTATTTTGCTTTTTATTCCTCATTGGCTGGTGATATAAAGGACGTTCTAGAAATAAGGTTGTCCTACCTTAAACCTTTGGTTTTTGGTGTATGGTTGTCCTTGGAACTGATAAAGTATCATTCTCTTTATTTTAGGCTATTGAGATTACTTTAAATTTAGCATTGTGCTTTATTTCTTTTATTATTCCGCTGTTATTAGTTTTATTTGGCATTATCCTATTCACCCCCCCTCTAGGGCATATAGCTAAGCCCTTTCAAGTGGTATCAGAGCCTAATAGCTCATGCTTATTGTTTATTTATTGGATTTATTTCCCGAGCTAACGGTTTAAGCTATATTAAGATGTCAAATTTTGATAGCCTATCGGTCACTAGGCCACCACCCTTTAATGGCACAAACTATGGTTATTGGAAAGCCAGGATGAGGATCTTCCTGAAATCCTTGGATGAAAGTGTATGGTTGGCCACAGTGAATGAATGGAACCCTCCTATCACTGAAGTAACTAATGACGATGGTTCAAAATCAATGAAAGTAACGGCTTATTCTCTTTGGACCACACTTCAGAAAAGTGAAAGTAGTGCCAATGCTAAAGCACTAAATGTAATTACTTGTGCATTATCACCAGATGAATTCAAAAGAATCATCTCTTGTGAAAATGCAAAACAAGCATGGGATGTATTAGAAATGACACACAAGGGTACATCTATTGTTAAGAAATCTAAAGTTCAACTCCTCACAACTAAATTTGAAGAAATTCATATGGAGGAGAATGAGATGTTTATGGGCTTCTATACTAGATTAAATGACATTGTGAACTCTATGTGGGGTCTTGATGATAGAATCCCAAAAAGTAAAGTGTGTGCAAAGATACTACGCTCACTTCCTGAACGGTTCAATTCTAAAGTGACAGCGATTCAGGAACTTCGTGATACGGATACCATGAGTGTTGAGGAACTAGTTGGTTCACTTCAAACCTATGAGTTATCCTTTAAAGCTCCTAAAGGAAAATCAATTGCTCTCAAATCATCTAAAAATGTTTCACAAGAGAGCACTTCGGATTTAAAAAATTTCGAAGATGATATGACACTTTTAGCAAAAAATTTTTACAAAATTTTCAAAAGCAAGAAAAAAGTTAATTTTCAAAAGTCAAATGATAAGAGACGATCTAAACCTAGAACTCAAAAATCCTTGAAAGATAGTTAATGTTACAACTGTCAAGAGTATGGGCACTTAGCTAACAAATGTCCTAAAAAGGACAAATCAAAAAAGTAAAGCATGATGGCTACTTGGGATGAATCGTCTGATTCTGAATCCTCTTCTAAATCAGAAGATTCTGAAACCGAGTTGGGCAAAGATGTTAAAGCCCTTATGACTCTAGCCAAGATCACCTTTTCAGATAATGATGATATATCTAGTGAGGAAAATCTGAATAGTGATTGCGATAATGAAGATGACCTTCAAGATGCTTATAATGCCCTTTATAAGGAGAGTTGTAAAATTGCCGTCAAGCTTAAATTACAAAGAGAAAATTTTTCTTAGCTTAAGGAAGATTATGAGTCTCTTATTTTAGAGAAGTCTCATATTTCCGATTCTTTTGAAAAAACTAAAAGTGATTTAGATTTCAAAACCTCCAAAATTGAAGATTTGAGATCCGAAAATGAAAAACTCAAAAATGAGGTAGCTTCTCTTCAGAGTTTGAAAGACACATGGAGATATGCCCATGGTGATCCTAAATTGGAAAAATTATTGTCCGGATCCAGAAAATGTGGCGATCGATCCGCATTGGGCTATGATAAGAATACTTCTCCTGAACAAAAGAACGTTGCTCCTAAAATTGTAAAAGGAGAGTCTTTAATCTCAAATGAAAATACTTATCAAGGTTTTTCCAAAAATTCAAGGACTTTTCAAAAACCTAAAAGTAACTATGTCAACTTTAATTTTCAAAACTGAAATCCATTGGCTGAAAAAAAATTGATCTACTCAAGGAGCTATTAAAGTCTAACTCTATAGGTCTCTCCTATAACAACAGACAGAAAAAGACCATCTATACTCCTAAACCCAGAACAGTTCTGAAATGGGTTCCTAAAGTTGTCAGCTTGGTTGCCCACACCGCTTTCAAAGCTACAAGCCATTCAAAGTGGTACCTAGATAGTGGTTGCTCCAGGCATATACAGGCACCGATCCAAAAGATATGACTGACGGGTCAGTCACATTTGGTGATGGATGCAATTGCAAGATCATTTGCTAAGGTACGGTTCAGCTTTATAACCTTCCCTTATTTAAGAATGTTTTATATGTTGAGGGCTTAAAACACAACCTATTAAGAATTTCTCAAATATGCGATAACAACCATAGTGTGAAGTTTTCTAATCAAGGTTGTGAGATACTTGATAAAAGGGGTTCTGTTATATTAACTGGTCGCAGAACTTCTGAAAACTGCTACATCGTTAGTGATGCAAGCTCATCTACTGAATCATGTTTCATGGTCCATACCGATGAGACTGAATTATGGCATAAACACCTTGGACATTTACACTATCGGAACTTATTTAGATTGAGCAAAAGAGAACTAATTAGAGGTCTACCCAAATTGCAAAGAGTAGACAAAATATGTGGTGAATGCCAGTTAGGCAAACAGATTAGGAGCTCTCACAAGAAAGTGAACTCCAATACCACATCTAGACCACTCGAGCTTCTCCACATGGATCTTATTGGACCAACCAGATCGGAGAGTCAAGGAGGTAAAAAATACATCTTGGTTATCGTAGATGACTATACCAGATTCACTTCGGTATCATTCTTAAAAAACAAAACTGAAACCCTGGATGAACTGAAAAAGGTCATCAAACGAATCCAAAATGAGAAAGGTTCTCATGTTAGTAAGATCCGTAGTGATCATGGATCCGAATTCGAAAACAGTAGTTTTGAAAAATTCTGTAGCGAATAGGGAATATCACATAAATTCTCTATGCCCAAAACACCGCAACAAAATGGTATAGTTGAAAGAAAAAATAGAGTGCTTCAGGATACAGCTAATGTTATGTTGAATAGCATGAAGCTCTCTAGAAATCTTTGGGCTGAAGCAGTTAATACTGCATGTTATATTATTAATTGGGTTTATACCAGTAAATCTGATAATAAGACTGCTTATGAATTATGTTTTGAAAAGAAACCTACTGTCAAATACTTTCAGGTTTTTGGCAGCAAGTGTTATATTTTACGTGATCATGAAAATTTGGGTAAGTTTGATACGAAGAGTGACGAAGGTATTTTTCTTAGTTATTCTTTGAACAGTCGAGCTTATAGGGTTCTAAATAAGAGAAGTGGTGTGATTCAAGAGTCCATCAATGTGGTCATTGATGATCATTTGAATACATCAGCTCCGAGTTCATATGATGATGAAGCTCTTATTATTGATAATCAAGATACCTCATCAAGTCAAAAAGAATCTGAACCAAGAACTGTTAAAGATCATCCAACCAATCAAATACTTGGAAACCCTCTCACTGGAGTACGTAATCACAAATAACTTGAGAACATATGTAATTATGTTTGTTTTACATCCCAAATAGAATCGGTCAACGTAAAAGAAGCACTTTCTGACGAAAATTGGATTGTTGCTATGCAGGATGAACTTAATCAATTTGTTCGTAATGATGTCTGGTATCTTGTTCCTAGACCTAAAGATAAACACATTATTGGAACAAAATGGATCTTTAAAAATAAGTCTGATGAGCTTGAAAATATTATACGAAACAAGGCTAGACTGGTTGTACAAGGGTACACTCAAATTGAAGGCATTGATTATGATGAAACCTTTGCTCCAGTCGCTCGTCTTGAATTAATCAGACTTTTTATTTCCATCGCATGCTTTAGAAAATTTAAAATTTATCAGATGGATGTAAAGAGTGCTTTCTTGAATGGCGATTTACATGAAGAGGTATATGTTGAACAACCTTTAAGGTTTGAAGACCCCAAGTTGTCTGACCATGTATTTCGTCTCAAAAAGGCTCTCTATGGTCTAAAACAAGCGCCCAGGGCATGGTATGAAAATTGACTAAATTCTTACTTAGGCATAGCTTTCAAGTAGGAAGTGTCGATAAGACGCTCTTTGTTAAGAAGAATAACAATGATAATTTGATGGTTCAAATATATGTTGATGATATTATTTATGGATCAACTTGCTCTAACATGTCTATTGAGTTTGCAGAGTTAATGAAATCAAGGTTCGAAATGATCATGGTTGGCGAACTTAACTATTTCCTAGGGTTACAAGTAAAACAACAACCTGATGAAATTTTCATTTTTCAGACCAAATATGCTTCAAACTTGGTTAAAAGGTTTGGATTCGAGAATGGTAAGAACTTTGATACTCCTATGAGTACAACGTTAAGACTCTTAAAAGACTCTAAAGGCAAAGATATAGATCCTAAACTATATCGTAGAATGATTGGTAGTTTGTTGTATCTTACTGCAAGTAGACCTGATATTGCATTAAGTGTTGGAATTTGTGCGAGATATCAGCCTAATCCTAAGGAATCACATCTTACTGCTGTTAAATGGATTATTAGATATATCGCAAGTACTATAAATCTGGGTCTATGGTACCCTTTTGATACTAGGGTTCAATTAGCCGAGTACTCAGATGCTGATTGGGCCGGTAATATCGATAATAGAAAATTAACCAGTGGTGGTTGTTTTTACATTGAAAATTGCTTAGTTTCTTGGTTCAGCAAGAAGCAAAGCTCAATATCGCTCTCCACTGCTGAGGCTGAGTATATTGCAGCTAGATATGCATGTACTCAACTAGTTTGGATGAAACGCATGCTAAGCGATTATGGAATTAATTATGATTCAATGATCTTACATTGTGATAATTCCAGTGCTATAAATATTTCCAAAAATCTAATCCAACATTAACGTACTAAGCACATTGACATTGGTATCATTACATTCGTGAGTTGGTTGAAGAAAAAGTTATCTCTTTGGAATATATACCAACCGAAACTCAACTTGTTGATATATTTACTAAACCACTCGACAAAAGAAGGTTTAATAAATTGAAATTTGATCTTGGTATGTGCATTTTACATTGAATATTGTTGCTTGCATGTATCATAGTGTATTATAATTCATATTATATTTGTTTAAAATTTATTTTTTTTCATAAAATATGTATTTTTTAGTCGATACTCGACCGGTCGTGGATGTACACGACTAGTCGTGCACCACACTCGACCGGTCGTGGTACTCGTGAACATGATATATTTGGGAAAAATCCCCTTCTTCTTCATTTCCACTCCAACCTACGACGAGTCGTGGCTCGACCAGTCATAGAATTTCTTATTTTTCTTTAAGGTGAGTCCTATTTCATCATTTTTCTTGAAGATTCATGCTCTCTACGCTTTGATTTGATCATTGTGTAGCTAGATTTCATCTCTTATTGGGTTTTTCAAGGGTTTCTTCTCTATTTGCTGATCTAGAGAAAACCCATCCTTTCTTTTGTGCATTTCACTTGCTCTTTGTATATCTTCTTGAATAAGGATGGTAGAGGAAAGAAGAAAACATCCCGTGGTCCATCTTCATCTAGATCTGCACCGATAACAAAATGGCACCTTCGGTCACCCAAAGATGATTCTCATGATATATGAGATTTACGTGTTCGTAATATTATCGTTGAATAACCGCTGATCTCAATCACATTACTCCATATGGTATTATCCCTCTCCTTGAATCTGTTGGTTAGACTAACATTTTTCTTTGGGGTGGGCCTGCATACCAGTCCATTGCCCAATCAATGGTAGCATGCATCTCAAAATTTTTTCTTGATAATTGAACATTTTCAATTGATACTAGATGAAGGGAAATTTGAAGTAGATCGTCATTTGATATCAGGTATTATGGATATACCTATTAATGATGAAGGTATACCGATTCATACTTTATACGACAAACGATCTGAATCAGAAAAACGCATGTTAACAAGATATTTATGCAAAATTGATGCGTAATGGACACACAAAGGGAATGTGCTCCCTTCAAAGTATCTATTACCTAGATACAGAGTATTACATCATTTCTTCATTTCCAATGTGTATCCTCGGTCCGATAATAAAATTGAGTTGACTTCTTTCTTGGTTCGTGTGTTGCATTCTATTGCTTCTTGTACCATGGTCTGTCTTCCTTCTTTGATTTGTTATTTCATTATTCAGTTTCGTCTCCATCCAGGTCATAGTGATATTTCGTTTGGTTATCTTATGAATGTTTTAGCCACTCACATGCTTGTCGATAAACCTGTTAATGAGGCACCAATTCATCATCTTATTTTCAACAATTCCAATCTTAATAAGATGAAGTTGGATTTGCTTCCTAGCCAAGTAGATGAAGGTGGTGTTGGTGGTGATGGAGGTGTTGGTGGTGAAGCCGAAAATGAAGGGGAAGCTGGTGATCTTCCACAACAAGATGTTAATATGGATGAGATTTTTGATGAGATAGAATCTGATTCACCAAATGATCCAGATTATGATCCATCTGGTTATGATGCACGCCTTCGTGCATTGGAGGAGAAGGTTGATAATATGAGTATAGCCCACGATATGCGATTTAAGTACATGCGAAAATATCTTCATCGCATCAATAGGGGCTTACACCAGATTGATCCGACTATCTCTGCTCCCTCCTCTGGATCAAATTAGGTGAATTATTTCTGGATAGTATAACATAAACTTTTTATTTTGGATATGTATTATGGATTATGGTTTGATAACATTGTCTTTTGGATATTGTATTTTGGATTGATGATGGCTTGATGCTTCAGGTTTATATTATGTCCTTTCATATCTCTTTCTCATTATCTGCTTATTACTCTCTATGTTCTCTTTCCTTTTATAACTTTTCCTTATTATTTTGTGATAAAAAGGGGGAGTAGTAAGGTAAAAGGGAGTAGTATGGAAAGGGAGAGTAATTTATTTATTTGTATTGATGTTATTGATTGTTTATATGAGCAGTACTCGTATTACTCAGGGGGAGTAGAGTAATTTATGTGATTTCATGGCTCAAGATTCCTTATTATCTTCTATCCTATGTGTTTTGTTACAAATTTGACAAAGGGGGAGATTATAAGTGCTATGATTTCATATCCCTTTGGTTGTCAAATTTTATGGTGCCAAAACCTATATCTATGTCTTGTATATCTTGTGTTTCATGTTTGAAACTATTCTTTACTTCAAGACATCACATTTTAAGACAAGAACTTAAATGAAGAAGTTTTCAAGTCATGGATGAAGAATTCAAGTATTAAAGTCTTGAAGTTTGCATGTTCAAGATTCAATCAAGTTCAAGTATATTAGAAGATTTTGTCAAGTCAAGATCAAGCTCAAGAAGGCCTACTGCAAGATTTGTATATTCTCAAGCTTCTCCTAAGGGGCATCTGAGTGTATAAACTTTCAATGTCCATCTCATTTTTAAGGTTTGTTTGACCTTAGATCGACTTTAGGATGGGCTTTACAGTAGGTCATTCTGGATACATAATTCATATATTTCAATATGCTTGTTTGGGGTGTTCTAAGACCAGTCGTAGGGACTTCAAGACCAGTCCGAGCTCTGCTACGACCAGTCTTAAGTTTTTCAGGACCAGTACTAGGTTGTTGAAGATTTTTGGATCTTTCTGGCTGTCCTACGACCAGTCCTGGACATCCTACGACCAGTCCTTTGAGTTTTACGACTCATCCTTCGACCAGTCGTAGTCCTATGACTCAAACTCTAATAACCAAATTGAGGGTCCTACGACCAGTCGTAGGTGACCCACCACCAGTCGTAGGTGGCCCACGACCGGTCGTAGACCACCCAGGACTGGTCGTGGAATAGTAAAATCTTATCTCACTGAAATCTTTAAAAATCTTTGAAGCTACGACCAGTCCTATGATCCTTAGACCAGTCGTAGACGGGATTTTTTAGGCTATAAATAGAGCACGAACTTCAGAGTTTTAGCAATTCAATTCAATTTAATTCAAGCAATCTTTAGGCTATACTCTGAGATAAGTTTGTGTTTGTTTTAAGCTACTTTGCCTTATTTAATATTCTTTTTTCTAGCTTGTTTTTTTATTTGATTTTGATCTACATTCCAATCTTATTAGAAAAGGGGGATTTCTGATATTCCTTCTTCTTGGATTCAAAATCAAATAGAACTAGCCCTTTTGATTTAAAATCAATTAGACTTAGAACCATTCTTAAAGTGAGTATTGGACTTTGAATGTTGAATCAAACTTCTACTCTGATTGGTTCTATCGGGCTTCATCAAAAGGTGATTCATGTATTTTACATTTTTGTAATTTACTTTCTTTGGTTTTGTTTGAGATTTGCTAGAAAAATCTCATTGTATTGGTTATCTGAGGAGAGCCAAAAAACTTAGATTGTGGGGTTTATGGATTGTGTAAGCTCGAGATCAAAGACACAATTGTGAAGGTTTTAGGTGAACCTGTGAAACCTATTTTGATAGTGCATGCTAATATCCCCTGTGTGAGGATATTAGGAGTGGAGTAGCATTCTGTGTGGCTGTTGGATAACAGTTGATGTACACACAGGCGAACCACTATATATCGTTGTGTTGTGGATGTGCATTATTCTTTCATTCTTTTATTCATTCAGTTTTGTGGATTGTATTCGTGGATGAATGTTGTAATCTTTTTATTCCAAGCAAGTGTGGGGAATGTTGTAATAACTTAGGATTTATTTCTGCAAGTTATTTTTCTTTTTATTCCTCATTGGCTTGTGATATAAAGGACGTTCTAGAAATAAGGTTGTCCTACCTTAAACCTTTGGTTTTTGGTGTATGGTTGTCCTTAGAACTGATAAAGTATCATTCTCTTTATTTTAGGCTATTGAGATTACTTTAAATTCAGCATTGTACTTTATTTCTTTTATTATTCCGCTGTTATTAGTTTTATTTGGCATTGCCCTATTCACTCCCCCTCTAGGGCATATAGCTAGGCCCTTTCACATTTAACCAACATTATTCTTACAATGTGGATGTCAAACTAACTTTGCTCCCAAGGCATTGCCTGCCATAAAGGTTATTACATAACCCATGGTGGAATCACACAATGCAATAGACCTTGTATACATCAAATGGGCCTCGACCCACGCACCCCAATACATCACATTGGGCCTCAATCCATGGGCTCCAAATACATCACAATGGGCCTCAACCCATGGGCCCTATACACATCACTGTGGGTCTCAACCCATGGGGCTTTATACATCACAATGGGTCTCAACCCATGGGCCCTAATACATCATAATGGGCCTCAACCCATGGGCCCTAGAATACATCAAAATGGGCCTAATCACATGGTCCTCATATATGTAAAGGTGGCCTCAACAAAGGGCAATGGGCATCATACACATGACGGTGGGCCTTAATAACGGGCCTTGAATACATCAAAATGAGTCTCAACCCATGGGCCCCAAATACATCACAATGGGCTTGAACCCATGGGCTCTAAATATGGCAGTACAATGGGCCTCAACCCACGGGCCCTTATGCATCACAATGGGTCTCGACCCATGGGCCTTTAAAATACATCAATCGAGCCTCATAACGTGGCCTCATATATATTAAGGTTGCCTCAATGGATGGGCCATATCTACATTAAGATGGACCTAATCATATGGGCCTTATATAAATACCAAGGTGGGCCTCAATGGATGGCCACAAATGAATTAAGATGGGCCTCATACATATACCAAGGTGGGGTCCACTTGAACTATAGATCTGTCTCATTTCTGTCCCAAGCCTTAAGATGAGCTTATCAAATGGATGGACAGTTTGGGTGCAACACATGCATCAGACGAGTGTCCCACCGTCTAGGGGGATGGTGTGGCAAAATACATGCATCAAGTGGTGCCACGTGCTGCACTGAGCATGTCACCAGGGTGGGTTCCACCGTCCATAGCCATGGACGGTGTGAATGAAACACATACATCAGTGGGTCCCAAGTGGGGCCCACCATAACGTTTGCTTTCCATCCAACCCATTAATAAGGTCGCACGGACCTGGCTGAATAGGAAAAACAAAGTTCATATTGATTTAAGACTTTTGTGTTGTCCCAAAATGGATCAAGGGCAGACGTTAGATCCCCACTGTTTCTTGTGATGTGGGCCATCTGAGACTTAGATTGGCCTGATCTTTAGAGGGGGGTCGACTTTAGGGAGTGGCCCACCCAATGGATGGTTGGATACTAAACATACATCATGGTGGGGCCCATGGTGGGGGTCGTGGATCATTGCCGTCTGCCCACCTGTAATGACGCAGGTGTTGCTGTGCCTGCAGCTGCAACACCTGCTGCATGTTATTTTTTTTTAAGTCCAGCATCCCTGGTTACTGGAATATTTGGCCCTCCACATTCATTTAAGATGGGCCCCACCTAGGGACGTGGGCCACCACAAGAAAGGGGTTGGATGGTGTGGTAATACATACATCAAAATGAGGTCCATCCAAGTGGGCCACACAACTACCTCATCACACAAAAAATGGAAGAGAGAAAGAAAAGGGACACGTGTGATGGAGGGACCCTGACGCTATGGGCCCTCCCTTGCATTCAATCATACATCAAGTGGATCCCATTGCATGTGGACCCATCAAACCAAAAATTAACTCTAGAGATCCTTTCTCCACCAAATATAAGGTTTAGGTGACCCTATCCATACAAGGAAAATAAACATCATGATGGGGTCCATGGAGAATGGCTCCATCATGGAATGATCATGAGGATCATGGTGGTCCATCGGCCACATTAAGGGTCCAAAGTGAGATCCATACCATCAATCGATAGGTCTCACTTGGCCCATCATCAAAACATGAAAAAAATCTATCCTAATAAGAACCCACCTTCGATCTTCTTAGTTCGTTGGAAAGTCAATCTCATTGTGTCTCATTTTGATAGTGGAAGATAAGGTTTGAATGGCTAGGATGATGGATTTGAGATGAGAAAGTGAAATCACTCTTTCTCACATGGAATGCTTGGACGTATGATTTTTTTGTTGATTGGAATAGAGTGTTAAGAAAAAGACAGAGACAAGGGGTTGTAAGGAGAGAGAGAGAGAGAGAGAGAGAGAGAGAGAGAGAGAGAGAGAGAGAGAGAGAGAGAGAGAGAGAGAGATGGGTGATGGATGTGAGTGAAGGGTGAGGTGATGGTGTACTTGACATGAGAGTTGACTTGGTGGTTGCTTGACTTGTGGAGAAAAAAAGCATGAGTGTGTGTACTTGACATGAGGTGATTGATTGATAGATAGATTGATTGATTGATGGGACATGTTATAGAGATTCTCTTAAAATTGTAAATGCACGGCATTTTCTTTGAAATAAACGCCAGCCCACATCTCCCTGCTAGAGTATCAGATCGGTATGCAAGAGGCAGCGTTGGAACAACGGCAGTGGTGCGGTCGCAATGGTACAAGTCTTGGATTAAACTGACTAAATTCTATAGGATACGGCTTAGGGTCACGCGCAAACATCGATTATACAACGTGGATTGTCAAAATTTGATGGGAGGGATTGCGACAGTCGATGGAACAGTACAGGCTAGGATACGCGTTTTACAGCTCTCCCCACTTAATAAAAATTTCATCCTCGAAATTTAAAACACGACATAAGTAATACAGAGCTCACCAAGGGAGGGAAATCATATCTGAACACAACATGCCAACATAATCAAATACTTAAGGGATGGGGACAACGCCTGCAAACCTCAGCCTTCTGCTCCCAAAACACCTCATCAACACTACGATGATCCAACTGGACCTCGGATCCTGATCAGAAATGATTGAAATTGAAATACTTTACAACCTCACAATCTCAACATTAGGGAGCCATATCAAAAACAAATCTCTAAGTTATTCGAACTTGGGGATCTAACCATTCTAAGTTCTCAACAATCATAGAGTGAAAAGGTAGCTATCAGCAGATTTGTGTTGTTATCTTCAGGTATTCCCAAATTATATTCTGATACCAACTTCTATCACGCCCCAAATCTGAAAATTGGATTCACAGGAATCCCAATCGCCGAACCTGGTGCCGACGGCCTCCGTAAAACCCCATTCTCGGCCCCCAGCATACATACACCAGATTTTGATCTCGGGATCCTACAAGGAGGATTTTCCAACATCCATTTGTCTCATAATAAGAATAACCACAAGTATACCCAAATCATAAAGGCAACATCATCATCACATATCCACTAATATAATCATTTGAATACAATGCTGAAAGGAAAATATATATATCGAAATGAAAGCTCCAGAGGACAGCTGCACACTCCAAGCTCAACGCTGCTGCAACCTAATGCCACCTACACGCATCTATCATGCATAAGCTTATAAAAGCTTAGAGGGTGGTGAAAGTGTGTGTAAAGTAAGTGTCAAGTATACCATAAAGCTTATAAATTGTATATCATCAGAATAAGTGAAAATACCGATAAGATCATGAATCATACGATATCAGAGTAAGAAGAAATATACTTGTAAGTCCATGAGTGCTATCAGTCGTACCAAGGCTATGCAATACAAGAGATAACAAGACAATAACAGATGATGAGGATGCCATGTAATATATAAATCCTGACGAGCCACGAATACCATCAATCTCATCTAGGCCATATAAGTGCAAAATCATAGTAACCCAAAATGCTAAGTACTGTGAATGCAATGTAATATGCGGTATGAATGAAATGACCATACTGAAATGTGAAATCGGGATGATAGTACATAGTATCGCAGGTTATGGGGTCCATCACAAGGGACTTCTATCCAAACCAGTCCCATACCCAAATTTGGATAGTTAGACTTGATGTGGTAAACTCCTAATCTGAGGTTAGTCACGCACCCCAACTGAAATCCAAGCCATTGCGAAGGTACACGTAACAAATAGTTACGCACTACCAGCCCGAGTGATAGTGAATGGATGAATGAGTATGTAACTCCTGCTCAGTAGCCCGCTGACATAGTAGCCTGCCAACAACTGGTAGGTCACCCAGTGTGGTAGCTCGCCCAGGCCTCAACCTTGCCCATATCAGCGTCCGCCATGTGCGTCCGCCCACATGTGTAACAGTGACGGAGTGTCATAATATCATGTCGGTCCTCATATCAAGTCCACATATCAGTATGGTTCCTCTCTGGAAAATCACTGGGGTCTATTACACTCCACACTAACTGTCGCCTCCCTAGCCACACAGCCCAGTGAGTGGACGAGACTTCACTATCCTCCTAACCAGTAGTCTGTCAATACCTACCTGGCTCATTGATAGCAGACCCATTTACGAGCTGGTCATACTCAGCCTATCTTATAGCCTCCTCACTCGAGCAGAAAGGCCATACTCCCTTCCAACTAACCACGACACAGTGGGAGACACGGCCTCATGGTATAGGCATCGACGCTCATATTCCACTCGTTCTAGACAGTGGAGCATCTCCTGGTACCAAGGAGGTTCTGGAATTTTCACCCAAGGATATCTAACGTTCCCACAGTGCTAGAACCAAGCATTTTCGATGTCCCATCTGGCCATCCACTATGTGTCTGTGGAGGCCACGACCCTGTTGTCGCTAGGGCATACAATGATCAAGTCACATATATGCTAGATGCATGAGTCACACTATCTAGTCATGCAACAATCCTGCACGTACGGCCCGATAAGTGGTGCTTGATTTTGGGTAAGTGTCCCATGATTATACGTTTTCAGCAAGTTTGTCCAAGTAGCCCCACACATCATCGACATTCTTATTCGTGAATTCTCCATTACACATTATCTCAACCAATTGACGCATGGAAGATGTCATTCCATCATAGAAGAAGTGTATAATGCGCCACATTTTAAAACTGTGTTGTGGGCATGAACTGACAAGATCCTTGAACCGATCCTAAAATTGGAAGAATGTTTCATCCTCCTTTTGGGCTATGTTCATGATTAACTTTCTAAGGGTGTTCGTTTTATGATTTGGAAAAAGTTTCTTTATGAACTCCCTTATCATGTCATTCCATGTGCCAATAAATCTGGGATGTACTGAATGCAACCATGTTTTAGCTTTCTCTTTCAAAGTAAAGGGAAAGAGTTTCAGTCTAACCGTGTTCTCAGACACGTTTAAAAAATATAAAGTGAATACAATCTCATCAAACTCTTTTAAGTGCAAATATGGACTTTCAGATTCAAGTCCATGGACTTTTGGAAGGAGTTAGATCACCCTTGGCTTAATGTCTATGTCTCATATTTTCTGAAAAAACCATGCATGAGGGCGTGCTGACCTTCGCTAGTTGTAAATAATCTCGCAAAGTACAAGGCGAGGGTACTTGATGCACCTCATTCTCATCCTGGACTTCCTCAACCCTAGGTTGAGGTTGTCTTCCCGGTTGATTTGCAACCATAACCTCAATTAACTATGAGGACTCGAGTGTTGTCTAATCCTGTGATGGATAGATAATCCCTCAACCAATCCTCCTTCACTCAAAAGACATTGAGTGTTGTCACGGACCCACTTAGGCATGAAACACTCTCAGCCCTCAATTTCAGATTCTAACCTAAACCTAAAAGAGAGAATTGAAATAGAAATCTAGAAATAGAAAGAGAGAGGGAATTGGAAAGGAGTTACTAACTTAGATGTTCCTAATTAAAATCCTACAAGACGAAACAAAACAAGTCAGTTTCTAAAAACAGAAAATAGAAAGTTACTAAAGAGGGAAAATGAAAGTTTCTAAACCTAAAATTAGAGAGTAAGTTAGTTTCTAAATATAAAAGAAATCCTAGAATTAGAAAATATCTAAAAATAGAAAACAAACACTAATCTAAAAAATAGAAAATAGAAAAACCCAAATCTTAACCTAATTTTAAAACTAGCTAATCTCAGAAAAATGCCACCATTAGTCCTTGACAACGGCGTCAAAAGCTTGTTCATAACCCCAAGTGTAGGGTCGCGATGTAGTAATAATCTCGGTGAGACCGAGGTCGAATCAACAGGGACTAATCTCGCTTGTTTTCTGAAAGTAACTAGAAGAAGAACTAGAAAAAGATAAAAATCTAAATCTGGAATATTTGAGAGTAATTGTGAGACATTTATTGAAAAACTTAAGAAATTCAAAAGTAGGAAATAAGGGTTTCCAAGGATCCACTTGTAGAGATAAGGGAGATCTATGCTTGATTCAAGTCACACAATTGGAATTGGAGTCTCATCCTATATAATTGGAAGATATCTCAGTAAAATCAAATCTGAACTTCCTTTGACCTAGTTCCTAATGGGTGAGAGGTGTGAGAGTTGGAAGTGATTCTATCACAAAACCATGCCCATGAGATAAAGGTAAACAATAGGATTTACCAATCCCATAACCAATCTGGGGAATTGTGAAAGTTAGGGAAGATTTCATCATCCAACCATGCCCAAGGGACGATGGAGAACAACAAGATTTTCTAATTTCACAATCTTAATACATGAAAAGAACATACTCAAAGCTATCACAAATCTATTGTAATTTGAGTCGCAACAAACCATAAAAAACTGAAAGTATTACTTATAATCAAACTAGAATCAAAGTAAGTTCATTATAAACATGAATCAAAGCAATAGAAGCATCTCATCATGCTACAAGCTTCACCTCTTCGCCCTAGCTAAGAGGTTTAGCCAAACATAGACATGATTGAACTAAAATCTCTTAAGAAAAGTATAAAAAAACTAAGGAAAGGGAAGAAAAACTCTTGGCAACAGCTTCTCCATGCTTTTACTCCACTCCCCAAACCCTAGATGATACTTAAGGATGCCTTAGGGACCCCAATGTATAGTTTTAGGACTTAGACTTTTGCACCGAGTGAAAATTTCTGAAAACTGTCTCAAATTTACACAGTCCATGCAAAAATTACGTAATACTCAATTGGTCATGGGACATCCTCGACCGGTTGTGGGCTATCCTCTACCGTTTGTGGGACACCCTTGATTGGTCGAGCAAGACAAAAATTTAGTTCTTTTACTCGCTGGAGTTCGAGTTAAGGTACCTCAACCGATCAAGCTTCGACTGGTTGAGCAATGTCCAGGACTGGTTGTGCATAGCCTGAACTGGTCGAGGATTTTGCAATTTTACTTCAAAACTCCGATTTTCTTCACTCTTTACTTGGTTTTCTTCGATCTTTAGTATGTGCATTCTTCATTCTTGGTTTCATTAGATCCAATCTTGGCTTTGGTGATTCTTGAGTGTTAAATCCATGCTTTTAACATCCTTTTCAGCCTGAGCTCTTAAATTCACTTTGCAACACAAACATGTGTAAAATATAACATTAAGCATTATTATGTTCATAAAATTAAGTAGTAGATGGGGTCCAATATGCAATATTTGACCCTCAACACTTAGCCCTAGCTAAGAGGTTTAGCCAACCATAGACATGATTAAACTAAAATATCTTAATAAAAGCATAAAAATAAATAAAGAAAAGGAAGAAAAACTCTTGGCGACGACTTCTTCATGCTTTTGCTTCACTCCTCAAATCCTAAATGATCCCTAGGAGTGCCCTAAAGACTCCCATTTATAGTTTTGCAGCACTGACTTGGAGAAATCTAGAAACTGCTTCAAATTTACAAAGCTTCAATATTATCTAAGGGTCTTCGACATGTCCTTTAATATTATCGACAAGTCTTCGATAGTATCGAAGATCGGTACAGAATGTCCAGCGAGTTTGGTCAAAAATCCTAAATTTCTTGATATTATCTATAGGTCTTCGATATGTCCCTTTGATATTATCTACAGGTCTTCAATATTATTGAAGGTCATTCTGACAGTTTTCCAAAATTAGACTTTTTTGGCCCTAAAATTTATTTTCAAGATGATTTTTAAGCTTCCTTCACTTTAATTCTTTGATTCTCTTCCTTCATCACTTGGTTTCCTTCGATCTTTGGCATGTGAATTCTTCAATCTTGGTCTCCTAAGATCCATCCCTTGACTTGGTGATTCTTAAGCATTAAATTCACGCTTTTGACACTATTTTCAATCTAAGTTCTTAAATTCACCTTGCAACATAAACGTGAGTAAAATAGAACATTAATCATTATCAAGTTCATAAAACCAAGATATAAATAGGGTTCAACATGTAATATTTGACACTCAATAGTTATCGAGCATAAAATATGATTTTAGGGTAGAACAAGTTACTTTAGCCACCCAAACTACCAGGTTACGGAAGCCATATTTGTAAAATACCCCTGGATCGATGGTCGTTTTCGTATTTTAATTCTGTTTTTTACTATAGATAGTAAGTTTTAGTTTGATTATAACTCTTCATTCGTTGGGCTTTAAGGTTTGCACCTAACGTGAAAAGAACTTAGAATAATTAGGAGAACATCTGGGTGAAGCCAAATAGGACATTTACTATTTTTGGCTGAAAATCTTACACACTAGTAGACATCACGATCGTCTGTAAGTAGTAAGTTTACTATTTATAGTTAGTTGTGAATTCTAGGAGTTTTAGCTGTAATTTGCACCTAGTTTCTCTCCCATTGCTTTGTATCCCTATTTAAAGGGTTGTGAACTCATTTATTTCAATCATCTATCAAATTACAACTTTATTAGAATTTATTTATATTCTTCTTGCTTTCTTTCCTCGTGGATTGGAGAAGTCTTTGTGAGGAGTCCGGAGAAGCTCTGTGGATTTGGGGTAGTTATCCTTGAGGAAGATAGTGATCAACCTCAACACGTTCATCCCTATGTCAATTGGTATCAACGAGAGGATTCTCCTCGGGCCGATGGCAAACAACAAAGGTATGAGCCAAAATCCTGTGGACGGTGATCCAGGGATTCGTTATTGTAACGCCTCGAAAATTGAGAGTCGAGTAAAGCTCAACTCCCGAGTTCCAACGCATCACTTATGCAACATAGATAATGATGTTTAAATGTTATCCATATAAGTACCTTAAACATGAGTGGGATTACACTAAAACTGCATATCATACTCCATAGTTAATGTAATTAAGCAAGCGGAAGACTGAGACAGGTATATAAAGTATATGTACGGGTTTCATAACTTTCAAATTATGATTATGTGGTCGGGCTAAATATATACATAATTTATTTTTAAAATACACAAAAATGACCAAATGTAAAAGTTTAGCTAATCTAGTATCCTTGTAATCCCATCGAAGCAGCGTGAGGTCTACATAGACCCGCTTGAGAGCTGCATGTAGGAGAACTCCTCCTCGACAATGAAATATGGCTTCGTCTTGAAAGCCTCATCGTAACCTGCATCTAAATTAGAGTTTGTTTGGTGTTTTAAAACACCGTCCCAGAGTGGGAGTGAGTGATCAGCTCAGTGGTACTATAAGGAAAAGGTTAACATGTTATCAATTCAGTCAAGCAATAATGAAAAAGTAGTACAATAATCATATTCTAAGTACTCTTGTTAACACAGGGATGGTATGCTGTAATGATGCATGCTCTCACCTACACTCCCTCAGTGACTTCATTTAACAATTGCGCATAAAAAACTCCCTAAAAGTACGCTTCTTCCCCAAAGCACATGCAATGCGGTGCATGGTCGTGTTAGTTAAGTAATTTATTAGGCTTATTCATACAGTAGATTTGGGAAGCTAAGGTACCTCCCTTTTTATTACTTACCCAAGCAAGGATCCATCTAGGGTCGTCATTCGTAGTTAATCACATATGATGGCAAGTTGTAGGGCATCACCCCTGATAGAAATAGTGGATAGGCAAGTTTAAGATTTCACATTCGAGGTCACTACGGGGAGGCTCGTCACCTCAGCGTAGGCCTAATTTATACTCGAGGTCACTACGGGAGGCTCATCACTTGAACATAGGATGACTGCTCAAATACTGTGTCTCATACACCTCCATATTTGGCTCACGAGTTTGGGTTGCTCATTGGTCACTATGGGGAGGCTTGTCATCCCAGCGTAGGCTAACAACTTGACCATGATGTCCCATACACCAAGATGCCCGGCTCATGAGTCTTAACGGATCTTAGTACCATGATTGAAATGGGTTTTACATTGGTAAGTGGTACCTTAAATTTAAGCAGTAGTGTCCATATATGGTAAACACACAATAGGCCAATTGGGTTATTTGACAAGTGTGATTAGTACATGCACACGTTAAATTGATCGACATAGAGCGTGTAAGCACTCTGCGTGGCCTAACCATTGTTGACAATCACCGTACGACTCGGATTCATCGAAGTATCTAATGTGGCAAAACTAGTTCGGCCACTCAATTAGGAACCGTTACTAATTTCCTGGACTACGTAGTGGTCCTAATCATACTCAAATGTAAGAGGTAATCACATATTTTAATAATAAAATTATTTAACAAACAATTCAAGCATAATTCCCATTTGAGCATTTTATCAAACACATTGGACAAGTTACTATACATATGCATTTCATCCAAAAATCACATAGCAGCAACTTACATTATATGAAGGAAACTACAAATATGGATAAGGTAGTTGAGAATCCCATATCAACACCCTTGTTGGAAGTGATTTATCAAAAAATTTCTCATTCAAACATTTAATCAAACACTTAAGCTACATAATACTATATGCATAAACTAAATTAGTTATTACATATATTATAGCAGGTCCTTTCACAAAGGAGCTGTCGTACATACAACAAACTTGTATTCTAGATTAATAGTCATGGAAAGCATAAATCATAATTTCACCTTCATTCTAACATTTTAACAAACACATGAAATGCATTTTATATTCACATAATTCACACACACGTACAGTTTATCGAATACATTGTAACTAAGACGTCAAGTTAGACATAAATCATTGCTGACATTAAAAGCCTTGAAAACTATAACCTAAACGTTTATAGTCCATGCCTTTCGTCGGATAACTCATTTTGAACTCGGTTCGAATCCTACGTCCCCATATACAGAACAACACTACTTAAACATCAAAATAGGTTAGTTATTTCACTGATTCCTCTATTTGAATTCCTAAAACAAGATTAGCGTTAGGATTTCTTACCCAAATTGAAGTTAGAATTGATGGTGCAGCGATGGCGGGGTGGCGATAGGTACGTGGTGCAGTGGGAGTGAATCCCAACTATGATCTCATGATCTCTCTCTGCTCCTCACTCTTTTCTCCTCTTTTCTCTCTTCTCTCACTTAGGTTTTGAGAAAATTGTATGGAATGAGAGATGTGTGATTTTAGGTCTTTAAATAGGCCCAAAAGTGATGTCAATGGCCCCATGGCCATGATATACTTAGGTTATAGCCGAAGGGTACCTGTTTTTGACAAACGGTGCCCTTAGGAAGGTCCATTTCTCACTTAAGTCATGGAGCAAGTTCCCAGACAATGGATCTATGCTAAGACTGTGTTTATGGTGTGATCCGACAAATTGATCGGCTGTGAAGGACCTGCATCAGATTAATGGTTCTCATTACTTGAGCGAGGCCACAAGTATACCAATAGGTGTAGGAAAATTTCCCTGATCCATGGGTGTAATTAGGTCAGAAACTGACAGTCTGAAGTGTAACATCCCAAAAATTGAGGGTCGAGTAAGAACTCCACTCCCGAGTTCCAGAACATCACTTATGCAACATAAATGTGTATGATTGAATGTTGTCTGTGTTAATGTATTAAACATGAGTGAGATTAAGCCAGAACAACATATCATACTCCAGAGACAGTTAAATTTACAAGCGGAAGACTGTGATAGTATGTATAACATATATAAACTGTTGTATGTCTCCACAGTGTGAACATGTTACCAGGTTATATACATACATGTATACTTCAAAAGTAAATAAAAAAAATATACATGAGTGCTCTAAAAATATAAAATGACAAGTGTCAAGCTATCTAATCAACCTCCCTATAATCCCGTCAATCAGAACACGCATAAAGGAGGGATCATCCTCATCATCATCAAGTCCAGCTCCGCTTCTCAAGCAGCGCCATCATCTGTAACCAAAATAGGGACTGGTGGGTGTCCGAAAATACCATCCCGTAACGTGGGAGTGAGTAGCTAACTCAGTGGAATAATAGAGCAAAGATTAGCATGTTCTCAAATCAATCATGCGATAATAGTAAAGTAGTAAATCAAACATTCATAATACTGTTGTTAATGCAATATGACATGACATGATGGATGCCCTCACCGACATTCTCCCTCATACGGCACCATTTGCGTCCGCGACATGCTTGCGTACCGCTCAGTGCTCCACATCTTCTACGCATATGCAATGTGATGGTGATATGATTACCGAGTTATTATTAGTCCATTCATATAGCAGGATTGGGAAACTAAGGTACTTCCCTTATATCAATCCCAACACAGATCCTGTCTAGGGTCGTCACTCCTAGTAATCTCATACGATATATATTTTGTAGATCGCTGCAAGGGCTGCCAGGGCTGTTGCTCGCACTCGTTGCACCTCTCCCCCATCACCTTATCAATACAGGCATACTTGTAATCTTGTCGCTACGGAAGGGTCGTCGCCTCCCGTAGACTCAGAATACACTTAAGGTCACTACAAAGGGCTGCCAGGGCTGTTGCTCGCACTCGTTGCACCGCTCCCCCATCACCTTATCAATGTAGGCCGATTGAAAGAATATAGTGTCCCATACCACCATAATCTGCTCACGAGTCATAGGTGCTCACTGGTCACTACGGGGACGTTTGTATGTGGACTCAAAGTGCCCATTTAGGCGAATCTCTTCGCCAAAATGATTATGCACGCATTCCTAATATCCTAATGTGACAAGAAGCCATGTCAATCATATCAGCAAAATTGGATGAAAACAGTATTTCCTACAAATGACTAAAATGCCCTAAATCTCATATTTTTCGTCTGCTTACGAAATAGGAAATGGACAGCATGTTGTACACGTCAAATGGCGTTATCGTCGATAATCTACTATTAAACGACACTGAAAGTGTTGAAAATAGTCAATCAAAGCGTCTAAAATCCGCACCTTTCGCTTTATATGTGTATCATTTCGAACGGAGCGTATACGCTTCGTCTACGGTGAACAGGCAACCTATTTCACAAGTTATATCAGCTACTTTGCTATTTGATTTAACAGAATTCTAAATTAGCAAGTGGACAAGGTTTTCCTTACCTAGAAAAGCATCAGAATCACCGGAAAAGTGATTGGAATACGTCGCTTAAGCACGTACAGCAGCAGCAGCAGGTGGTAGGAAAACCTCTCCAACCTTCTCTCACAATCTCTCACTTTTTCTCTCACACCAGCTAGGGTTTCTAGCAAATTTGGATGGGTGAGAGAAGTGAGGGTTTAAACCCCTTTTATAACCTAAAAACTTCCCAGATTAGGCTTGGGAACAATGTTTACTTGATGCCTAACCAAATCGGGGCTGTTTCGGTCCAAGTAGACATTTCTGGTGGTCCCCTGGCCGAACGCGATCGGACTTAAGCTCATGCATACTGGATCTAACACACATCAAGTTTTCAGACCGGTAGAGTTCCCAGATCGCATGTGGCGGTCTAGTTTCAGTTCAGCGGTCATCGCACCTAGATCAGGTCTATAAGTCTCGTGATATGAAATAGAAATTTTTCCTGATCCGAGGGTGTAATTTGGCTGAATTCTGACGGTCAGAACGCTTAATACTGACGCGCCAGGTCGTGTGCCATATTTGAATTTCAAATTCCAAATCTAACCATATTCTCACTCTCTTCACTCCATGCTCAATGAAATAGCCTCTGAACGTCGGTTGGACTTGATTTTCGAAATGATTGTCAGGTCTAGCTAGGCGGTTATAACGGTCTAAGATTGTAGGTATCGGACTTTCGACGTGCGGTCTAGATCCAATACAAAGTTTCAAAGAGGTCCTGAGAACAAACCGGTTTGAAGTTTGATCCGAGGTTTTAGAGTATTATAGCACCATTGATTCTGTAAGTTTTGGGTCTTGTAGAACATATTTAAAGCGGTCAGGGACTATTTCACAGCTACTCCAGCATAGCGCTAGCTAACTTATGCTTAGTTTCTAAAGGAATTAATCCTAAGTGATTTCTTTAGCTATGGAATTGGGTTCTGAGCGATTTCCCAGGTATTTTAGTTGACCCATGCCTAAGGACGTCTAACCCCAGGTTGGCAAAAATTCAGGGTGTTACAATATACCCCCCTTAAAACACAATTTCATCCCCGAAATTAGCGAAGGGTAAGGAGTATCTAGCAAGACTTCAGTATTGACATTCTAAGGAAGGGTCAATCCTATTTAATGACCTAACTATACGTATATCCTAACTCAAATGCTTATATCCTGGGCCAGTGGGGAAGAGGCCAACCACGCTTCCGCTGCACGCTGCACCATTCTGATCGAACGGTAGTGTTGACTGACCTAACTGGATTGGACTCAATACATTCTACCCCCCTTAAAACTTGGTTCTAATTAAAGTTTAAGAATCTTTGCATCGCTCCGTATATCGGAACGAGGTGCAACTTAGGGGCTATCCTTGACATGAATTAGGAAACAACCTCTCATTACAGTGGTTTTCATTTGCGAATGATACGTTCTATGGCATTGGTATCTATGGCGATAGAGATGAGCCTAATCTCTATTGTGGTTGAGTTCAGGGGCAGGTATGAGTTGGTGGCAAGATGTTGAATTCTCTACTAGCTTTAAGTCCTCTCCATTTCTCAAAGGCAATGTGATCATGTTTGGTTGTAGGTGGTTGGGCCATCACAGAAGAAAGGTTGTGTAGTAGGTCTGAGCCAGATACATAGACTTTCTGTCTAGATAGGACAGAAGATTTTTTGTATCAATTCTTAATCCGAGTCGATGCCGATCTTCTGCTTGATCAGAGCATTGGATTTATTGGTAACCACTAGGATTAAGAAGTCGATTCAAACCGTGAATACATTGCTTACATGCAGTTCCTTTACTCTGCATTCTCAAATGTAATAAGCCCTTGGGGAAGGCAATTCTAAGGGGTATGTTGGTTTATTCTAAGTTCGACCTGAGGGATTTATAAGTCTTCCCTAAGAGTGAATGGTTCTAAGTTACATAAGCTTCCTAAGAGTTACTAAAGGAGTCTATGGATGTTATGAGGATCTATCCAAGGAAGGGAGTCTCATTCCAAGTAAATCTAACCTACTATTCCTTAGCATATACAGGCTTTACACTACTTAAGGTAACTAGTAGACTAGTCTGTAATCTATAGCCTAATGGAACGGCATTCCTAGTCCCATGTCGTGATTGAAAGTGGCATGCTTGGTAGGAGGGTGGGGTGGGATAAAAACTAATTTTGTAGGCTTAATCCCAAGATTTACAATATGGCAGTGGAAACCATATGATACACCCAAACTAGGGACAATACCTTACAGCGAATGAAACGGCATGCATTCCATCTAACCAAATTC
The DNA here is from genome assembly GCA_037074715.1 of Magnolia kwangsiensis. Lineage (NCBI taxonomy): Eukaryota > Viridiplantae > Streptophyta > Magnoliopsida > Magnoliales > Magnoliaceae > Magnolia > Magnolia kwangsiensis. Next base: position 83,422,738 of record CM073572.1, on the reverse strand, counting down.
GGTTATATTAAGCCCAAACCACAACACAAACATTCACATAACAAGCTGAAAAAAAATGCCATGCATTTCATTAAATCAAAATTGCCACAATATAGGAGACATATTCTTACATGTACCATGACAAGAAATGCATGGGAGCTAAGCCAGTCAGCTACTACAGCAGCATAAGAAAACTACTAGCCTTATCAGGCTTACACAACATAAAGCAGGAAATGACTAACTGCTACCAACAACATCTACAATCTCATCGCTAGTCTGAGTCGGGTGACGGAGGAGGAGCACCCTTATCCTGCAAGCAGCACAGGATAGCCTTCAAAGTACGAGTCACCTTGTCGAATTTCTTCTTCATGATGGCCTTAGTATCCTCAACCTCGGCCTGAAGTTCCTGGACTTCTCTTCGCAAGGTGACCTGAATCTCCTTAATTCGACCAATGTGATCATCTCTAGTAGCCCGAGTCGCAGGAGGAGGACTCTCATCGGTATCCTGAGCCTCCTCTTCTACCTCTTCCTGAACTTCTTCCTCTTCTTCCGCTCCAAGTTCTCCTTCACTTGGATACTCTTCGTCATCGAAATCGCCCTCGCTATCTTCATCAAGATGAGCCTCACGGTACTGAGACCCGATCTTTATCTTGACCATGGTAGACTCATCAATGCAGTGAATCGGAACTGGCAACTCCGGCCCAAGTCTGTAAGCAAACTTAAGCACGATCTTACATATAAGCCGGCTAAAAGGAAGTGACTCAGATGTTTTTCTTGATTTCTCTATGAGGATAATCTATCGCAACACGAAAGTGGCCATACACACATTTTCTCCCTGGGCCACCTGATACAAGAAATCAACCACAAGGCACGTACACTCAATGAGATTTGTAGAGCTGGGATACACGTTGAACGTGAAAATATGGTGCAGCAGGCGTAAATCATCAGACATATGAGATGCCTTGAGACTATTGTTTGGCTGCCATGAAACCAGACTACCGTATAAGAACCTGGTACGGCGATCTAGCTCACGCCTACTCCTCAAATTCTTTGCACTGGGATGAGCATCACTAAGGGGCACGTTCAGAAGTCACGCTATCAATCGAACATCGACTGTAGCCATCCGGTCTCTACCAAAGGGAATCTTGAACTGTAATGGCTCCAATGTAGGATTCTGGATAAGAGAGTAGAAGGCACGAACGGTGCTCACATTAGCACGAGAACGAGCTTAAAAAAGTGGACCCCAATGTGCAGCTTCAATGCGCTCGAATAATAGGAATTCGTCAAAGAGTCGCCCTTCCACATCCACCTCAAACAACACCTTACGGTCAGTATATTCGGCGTGAGGCATCTCTGCTAATATTACTCGCCCAATTTGAGCATGGGGATCCAAATCCCGCTTTGTATGGAACTCTCGGGCTGTGCTTGGACTTGCGGCGACGCTTGAGTTAGGGGCGCCACCCCTCGGTCTTTTGGATTGCGCAGGGCGACTAGGCCCAGCCTCATCCGTTGTGGTCTTTCTCTTTCCCATCAAAGAGAGGATGGTGGAGAAAGAGAAAAAACCCAAAATGGCTTCAACAATAACCATGGAAAGTGAGGAAAATGGGGAGAAATGGCTGCCCAAACGGACAGAAGGAAATCTAGGCATTGTAGAGGGATGCTTCAAGCTCCCTAAGGCTGGATTTTTAAAAAGAAAAGAGAAGGAAAAAGGGGAATGGAGCTCCACCAGATTTCATCCACAAATGGAGGTTGTAGGAGCTCCAATGGACGAGATCGGAGAGGGAGAGGATTACTAATCACCATAGAAGGATGGACAGGCGTCGTTTTCAGCAATTGGTGGGATTGGAGGGGATTTGGAGCTGCAGTTTGAGAGAGGGCAGCAAGAAAATCAAAAATGGAGCTTGAGAGGGGCATTTTTGTGAAGGAGGTACCCTTTCTAAGGGGTTTCGATGGACGGACCGTACATGGGTGGGGTGCCCTACCCCTAAAACCACACGCACCCGAAGTTCAATGCAAGTGGGGCCCACCATACGGCGATGCATTGCCGACCGGTCATCAATCCGGCTAGTGGGACCACATGGGTTGGGTCCCCCCTGCCCTAGGGACCTCAAATATGTATGGGCCCCACCTTAGTTCATTCTAGATTGGCCTAAGGAGGCCCAAACTTTCATTCAGAGCTTTCTGGGGCTAATCTGTAAACCTGAATATGTTTCCCTATCATGTAGAATATGATTTTGGGGTAAAAGGAGCTAATACATCCATCTAGCCTATTAATTGCTAAATATTGCAAATTTAGAATGGCCAAATGGCTAGTTTTCATGAAATTTTACTATTTGCTGTAAAATTTTATCAAAGTATGATTTTATATCATTTTCACATTAGGATCAATGCCTAACATGAAAATTCAAAGAAAGAATTGAAGAATGGAGTGGTGAGAGGAAGAATTTTGAAGAAATTAGGTGAAATGTGGTTTTTAAGCCCTAGCGATTGAATGTAAGGGTTGTGGTTGCCCCACAGTCCAAGGATTTACATTTACGAGTTTAGAACCGCTCAAAGAACTTCTCAACCCACCTACTTACAACCTAAGAGCTACTTCGGTCGCTTCACGTGACCCTAGATGTGTTACGGACTTGATCGAATGATCGACTTGAGTAGACTTCGCCTATTGGTGAAACTGAAGTCCTACATATGTTTCTAGATCCAACGCGCACCCACCTAAGTTAAAGGAGTGACAATGTACGTCGCGTGTCCATAACCCAGGCCCGGTTTAATCCAAATCATGCTCTGATACCATCTGTAACATCCCGAAAATCGGGGGTCGAGTAAGAACTCCACTCTCGAGTTCCAGAGCATCACTTATGCAACATAAATGTGTATGATTGAATGTTGTCTGTGTTAATGTATTAAACATGAGTGAGATTAAGCCAAAACAGCATATCATAATCCAAAGACAGTTAAATTTACAAGCGGAAGACTGTGATAGTATGTATAACATATATAAACTGTTGTATGTCTCCAGAGTGTGAACATATTACCAGGTTATATACATACATGTATACTTCAAAAGTAAACAAAAAGAATATAAATGAGTGCTCTAAAAATATAAAATGACAAGTGTCAAGCTATCTAATCAACCTCCCTGTAATCCCGTCAATCAGAACACGCATAAAGGAGGGATCCTCCTCCTCATCATCAAGTCCAGCTCCGCTTCTCAAGCAGTGCCATCATCTACAACCAAAATAAGACCTGGTGGGTATCCGGAAACACCATCCTGTAACGTGGGAGTGAGTAGCTAACTCAGTGTAATAATAGAGCAAAGATTAGCATGTTCTCAAATCAATCATGCAATAATAGTAAAGCAGTAAATCAAACATTCCTAATACTATTGTTAATGCAATATGACATGACATGATGGATGCCCTCACCAACATTCCCCCTCATACAGCACCATCTATGTCCGCGGCATGCTTGCGTACCGTCAGTGCTCCACATCTTCTAGGCACATGTAATGTGATGGTGATATGATTACCGAGTTATTATTAGTCCATTCATACAGCAGGATTGGGAAATTAAGGTACTTCCCTTATATCAATCCCAACACAGATTCTGTCTAGGGTCGTCACTCCTAGTAATCTCATAAGATATATATTTTATAGGTCGCTGCAAGGGCTGCCAGTGCTGTTGCTCGCACTCGTTGCACCTCTCCCCCATCACCTTATCAATACAGGCCTACGTGTCCTCTTGTCGCTACGGAAGGGTCGTCGCCTCCCGTAGACTCAAAATACGCCCGAGGTCATTACAAAGGGATGCCAGGGCTGTTGCTCGCACTCATTGCACCGCTCCCCCATGACCTTATCAATGTAGGCCGACAACAAGTTCATAGTGTCCCATACCACCATAATCTGCTCACGAGTCATAGATGCTCACTGGTCACTACGAGGAGGTTTGTGGTCCCAGCGTAGGCCGACAGCTCGACCACGGTGTCCCATACCACCATGCCCGGCTCATGAGTCTTTGTGGATCAAGGTACCATGGTTGACAGGGTTTTCAATGATAAGTTCAGTATCCTAGGTTCAAGCAGTTATGACACATACATGGTGAACATACAATGGCCAGTCGGGTTACTTGATAGGCTTGACTAGCACGAGCGTATCTCAAGTCGAACGACATGAAGTGCGTAAAACACCTCGTGTGGCCTAACCACTGCCGCCAACTCCAAAACACGACTCGCATTCATCGACGCGTCGTTCGTGGCAAAGATAGGCCAACCACAAATTGATTCGGTTATCGACTGCCTGGACTAAGTATAGCCCCAATCATTTGTGAATCCACTTCATCAATCATATCAGAGTAATGGAAATGAAATACAACAACATGAGCATGTTAACACATGTTATAACATACAACTTAAGTAAATCATCTAACACATGCATTTCATACATATAATGAAATCATACATATAGCCAACATGAAGGAAATCATTTACATCAGCGTATTATTTGAGAATTCAATCTCAAACTAATTCACAACACCATTCAATTCAATACATACTAATATAAACATTTTTACAAACACTTAGACTACACACTTAAGTCTACGTATAGTATGTGGACTCAAAGTGTGCATTTAGGCGAATCTCTTCGCCAAACTGATTATGCACGCATTCCTAATATCCTAATGCGACAAGAAGCCATGTCAATCATATCAGAAAAATGTGGATGAAAACAGTATTTCCTACAAATGACTAAAATGCCCTAAATCTCATATTTTTCGTCTGCTTACGAAACAGGAAACGGACAGCATGTTGTACATGTCAAACGGCGTTGCCGTCAATAATCTACTATTAAACGACATTGAAAGCATTGAAAACAGTCAATCAAAGCGTCTAAAATCTGTACCTTTCGCTTTATATGTGTATCATTTCGAACGGAGCGTATACGCTTCGTCTACGGCGAACAGGCAACCTATTTCACAAGTTATATCAGCTACTTTGCTATTTGATTTAACAGAATACTAAATCAGCAAGTGTACAGGGATTTTCTTACATAGAAAAGTGTCGGAATCACCGAAAAAGTGATTGGAATACGTCGCTTAAGCACGTACAGCAGCAGCAGCAGGTGGCAGGAAAACCTCTCCCACCTTCTCTCACAATCTCTCACTTTTTCTCTCACACCAGCTAGGGTTTCTAGCAAATTTGGATGGGTGAGAGAAGTAAGGGTTTAAACCCCTTTTATAACCTAAAAACTTTACAGATTAGGCTTGGGAACAATGTTTACTTGATGCCTAACCAAATCAGGGCTGTTTCGGTCCAAGAAGACATTTCTGGTGGTCCCCTGGCCGAACGCGATCGGACTTAAGCTCATGCATACTGGATCTAACACACATCAAGTTTTTAGACCGGTAGAGTTCCCAGATCGCACGTGGCGGTCCATTTTGAGTTCAGCGGTCATCGCACCTAGATCAGGTATACAAGTCTCGTGATATGAAATAGAAATTTTTCCTGATCTGAGGGTGTAATTTGGCTGAATTCTGACGGTCAGAACGCTTAATACTGACGCGCCAGGTCGTGTGCCATATTTGAATTTTAAATTCCAAATCTAACCCTATTCTCACTCTCTTCACTCCAGGCTCAATGAAATAGCCTCTGAACGTCGGTTGGACTTGATTTTTGAAATGATTGTCAGGTCCAGCTAGGCGGTTATAACGGTCTAAGATTGTAGGTATCGGACTTTTGACGTGCGGTCTAGATCCAATACAAAGTTTCAAAGAGGTCCTGAGAACAAACCGGTTTGGAGTTTGATCCGAGGTTTTAGAGTATTATAGCACCATTGATTCTACAAGTTTTGGGTCTTGTAGAACGTATTTAAAGCTGTCAGGGACTATTTCACAGCTACTCCAGCGTAGTGCTAGCTAACTTATACTTAGTTTCTAAAGTAATTAATCCTAAGTGATTTCGTTGGCTATGGAATTGGGTTCTGAGCGATTTCCCAGGTGTTTTAGTTGACCCATTGCCTAAGGATGTCTAACCCCAGGTTGGTAAAAATTCGGGGTGTTACATGAAGTCCTCAATTTCACCCGCAAGTGAATGGTCCAATTTTCTTTAGTTTAAATTCATTTTCTAAAGATATTCGCATTTCTTACACACTTCGCTCTAGGCTCAAGCTGTGCGTTTGTGGATACTATTTGGGCTCAATTCCCGTAATGGTTGTCAAGCCCAATAAGGCGGTGATAACCTTACAGTTTTATGGTAATCGAACTTTCGAAGCGTGGTCTAGGTCCGATACAGAGTTTTAATGTGCTTCCCTGAACAACTGGGTTTTGGAATTTTCCCGAGGTTCTAAAGTAATGTTAAGCTACCGATTTTAATGGTTTTGGGTCTTGCAGTTTGTATAAATAGTGGTTTAATCTAATCCATTGATTAATTTAGTTTAGTACTTAATTAATTTTTATTTAATTTTCACAGTATAACGTCTTTAAGGATTTCTGCCTGAGGTGGTACTCGGGTCTTTGTACGGATTTTTTCGAGATGTTATAATTTACCCCCCTTAAAGAAAATTTTCATTCCCGAAATTAGTACCTTTTTGTACTCCTCAAAGATCTGAGGGTAGTTCTTATGGAATTTGGCTTCCATTTCCTAGGTCGCCTCTTCGTCAGTGTGGTGAGTCCATAATACTTTCACAAGTGTAATAAATTTGGTGTGTAGCACCTGTTCCTTCTTATCCAAGATACGTGTCGATCGCAGTACATAGGTAACATCTTCACTTAGCTGCGTCTGCTCCCACTGATAATGTGAGTAGGATTAGGAACGTATGTCTTTAGCATTGATACGTGAAATACATTGTGCACGCCAACGAGTGGAGTGGGCGAAGTAAGGCGGTATGCTACCACACCCACTTGATCTGAAATCTGGAATGGCCCAATAAATTGTGATGTAAATTTCCCTTTCTCACCAAATTGAAGGACTCCCTTCATGATTGAAACATTAAGAAACACGTGGTCGCCAACTTCGAATTCTAACTACCACCGTCATGTATCGGCGTAATTCTTCTGTCTGCTCTAGGCTGCAAGAAGTCGGCATCTAATAATATGAGTCTTCTCTAAGGTCGCCTGAACCAAATCTGGGTCAATCAAGCTCTTCTCGCCAACTTCCGCCCAACAATGTGGTGCTCGACATGGGCGTCCATACAATGCTTCGTAGGGAGCCATGATAATGCTCACTTGGAAGCTATTGTTATAAGAAAAATCAGCATGGGGAAGACGGTCATCCCAACTGTCCTTGAAATCAAGCACACACACGCACAACATATATTTAAGTATCCGATTTACCCATTTCATCTGCCCATCATTCTGTGGATGAAAAACGGTACTGAACTTCAATTTTACTCCCATTGCTTCCTGGATTCGAGTCCAGAAAATGGACGTGAATTGCGTATCTCGATTCAACACAATCTTCATAGGAACTCCATACTGACGTATGATCTCTTTGATATACAACTTAGCTAATTTATCCACTGAGTTTGAAACTAAAATTGGGAGGAAATGAGCTGACTTCGTCAATCAGTCCACAATCACCCAAATGGAGTCATGTCCCTTCCTTATCTTTGGCAACCTAGAAATGAAATCCATAGATATGAAGTCCCGTTTCCATTCAGCTATGGGCATGGGCTGAAGTAAACAAGGAGGTCTGCGATGCTCGACCTTGACCTGCTAGCATGTGAGACAACGGGATACAGAATCTGTTATTTGGGCCTTCATGTTGTCTCACCAGTATGAACACTTCAAATTCCAATACATCTTCATACTAACGAGATGCATTGCCAATTTTGAATTATGTGTAGCCTCCATAACCTCTCTCCTTAAGTCAAAGAGATTCGAGATGCATAGGCGGCCATGATATCTCAAACCTCCATCTAAGTAAACCCTCCATTTGGAGTCTTCACTTTTACTTGCTCACCTTCTCATCTTCACCAACATTTCATCTTCTTTCTATGCCGTAATGATTCAGTCATCAGTAAGCGATTGTACATGGATGTGTGCGATGCTCTTGAGCGACTCCTCTACTATAAGCCTCTATTCGAAGTCTCGCACAAACTCTTCCATATTCCATTCTTCTATCATCAACGGAGCTGCAAATTCTATTGTCTTCTTGCTGCTCAACGCATCAGCCACAAGCTTTTTCATGCCAAGATGGTAGGAGACCTCAAAATTGAAGTCTTTCAAGGTTTCCATCCAACTTTGTTGCATCATATACAAGTCTCTCTGCATGAATATGTACTTGAGCCTCTTGTAGTCGCAAAAGAACTCGAACTCCTCTCCGTAGAGGTAATGTCTGAAATAGCGGTGAAGATCGCTTTAGTTGAAATAAGAATATGCCAATATGTCCTAGAGGGGGGTGAATAGGACTTTTTAAAGTTTTTATGGTTTATTAAAAATCCTATTACACTAATCTTAACAATAGACACTTATCAGGATTACTTAAAAGTAACTCTACTGGCTTCCAAGCCCTGTAGAGGATCCAATCACAAACTATTTAAGAAGTGAACAATATGCAAACTAGTTTATGATGGATATGACTGTGTATGTGTGTGAGGTGTGATCTCAGATATTTAGATATGAAAATATTAAAGTAAATAACATAAATAAAAGTATAGTAATCTCAAACACAGTCATTTTTATAGTGGTTCGACTACTTGTCTACTCCACTCCCAGTAACCATACTCAACCCTTGAGTGTACCGGATTTCACTAAGGAGGTTTCATAGAGGTTTACCTCAAACCTAAAGTTTTAAATCAGGTTCACCTTCAACATTTACAACCTATACCTAGGCCGACTGTTTATGCTCCCTGATCAAGGGTCAACACATAACACCTAATTTTAGGCATACTGGCCAAGGATCCACACAAGGAAGCCTATCGTTTATGCTCTCATGAGTAAGGGTCAACACAATGAACCCACTTTTAGGCACATTGGCTAAGGATCTTCCACAAGACCCTAACTTTTTAGGCTCTCCATAGAGCAAGGGTCAACACAATGCACCCACTACGTACACTCCCGCCAGAGGCCTCCTAGAGGACTTGCAAGGGATGAGAAACACGTTAGACCCAATCCTACAAAGGAATGATCATAAGGATCGTATGGAATTTAGATACTTACAAATAAGTGGATGAGTCCCATTCAGCACGTTGTCAAAGATCTCCTTTTTTGTTGATGAAGAATCTTCTGCTTCCTTAATCCGCAACATAGATAATGCACTAATATACAGCGTCGGGTTAGGTTAAGGTTAAGATGAAATTCAACTCTCTTAAATGTTTTCCTATAAGGAAGATGAGTGATTCCAGTCATCTATGAAATTAAGGCATCCTAGCTTAATGATTTACCATTAAGGTATTAGATGGATGATCCTTGAATGCTGAAGTTCATTCCCCAATCCACTCTATTGAATATCAATGATGAGGGTGGATTGGTGGATGAATTCCCATGAGAGAAAGGGCTTTGGGTATATGATCTAAGGTAAAACACTCAAAAACACTCTCTTCTTACTCTACCAGTAATACTAGATAAGTCCTCTTTATATGGCAAAAGGTTCCAACGGATATAAAACGGTCACATTTATGAGAGAGTTCTATATCATTGAGCGGGTTTCTTATCATTGAGCATATACTCTTGATCGCATCAATGGTCCACTCGATGACACAAACTCAAATGTCATATACTTTTGAAACCTATTGTCAGCTGGTCAATAGAATTGAAACACGTGTTGATGTCATCAAATTTTAAACTTCGATTTCATCGATGTGAGGTTCGATTCTTCAAAATTTAAAAGTGAGAGAGACTTGCTTTGCAATATTTCAGGTTTACAAGAATGATTAAGGGACATTCGATATCATCGGATGTGAGGCTTAGATTTACCTGTGGTAAGCTTGCACACATCCGGTTGAGGCAGACACTTTAATTGATCTTCCTATGAGGCTCTGCAGTCTAACTGACCCAACACTCTCGCTAATTGACAAAGCAGAGCTTTTTTAATATCCCCCTTTATCAATTACGTGGCAAGTATAAATCATAATTTTACCTTCATTCTAACATTTCAACAAACACATGAAATGCATTTTATATTCAGATAGTTCACACACATGTATAGTTTATCGAATACATCATAACTCAGATCATATGGCAGCAATCAAGTCAGACAAATCATTGCTGACATTGAAAACCTTGAAAACTATAACCTAAATGTTTAGAGTCCGCACCTTTTGTCGGATAACTTGTTTCGAACTCGATTCGAATCCTACGTCCCCATATACAGAACAATGGTACCTAAACCTCAAAATAGGTTAGCTATTTCACTGATTCCTCTATTTGAATTCCTAAAACAAGATTAGGATTAGGATTTCTTACCCAAATTGAAGTTAGAATTGATGGTGCAACGATGGTGGGGTGGCGATTTAGTACATGGTGCAGTGGGAATGATTCCCAGCAACGATATCCGGATCTCTCTCAGCTCCTCCCTCTTTTTTACTCTTTTCTCTCACTTATGGTTTGAGAAATTCGTATGAAATGAGAGAGGATTGGTTTAAGGTCTTTAAATAGGCCCAAAAGTGATGTCAATGGCCCCAGGGCCATGATATACTTAGGTTATAACCAAAGGGTGCCTATTTTTGACAAACGGGGCCCTTAGGAAGGTCCATTTCTCACTTAAGTCATGGAGCAAGTTCCTTAACAATGGATCTATGCTATGATTATGTTCATGGTGCAATCTGACAAACTAATTGATTGTGAAGGACCTGCCTCAGATCAATGGTCGTCGTTACTCGACTAGGGCTACAAGTATACCAATAGGTGCAAGGAAATTTTCCCGATCCATGGGTATAGTTGGGTCAGAAATTGACGAACTGAAGTCCTCAATTTTTCTCACAAGTGAATGGTCCAATTCACTTAAGTTTGAGTTCTTTTTCTAAATATATTCACGTTTCTCACACACTTTTCTCCAGGCTCAATTTGTGTATTTTTGGATACTATTTGGGCTTGATTCCCGTGATGGTTGCCAAGCCCAATAATGTGGTCATAACCATATACTTTCACAGTAATTGGACTTTTGACGCACAGTCCAGGTCCGATACAGAGTTTCAACGTGCTCCTGAGAGCAACTGGGTTTTGGAAATTCCTGAGGTTTTCAAGTAATGTTAAGCTAGCAATTTTAATGGTATTAAGCCGTGCAGTTTGTATAGATAGTGGTTTAACTAATTCATCGATTAATTTAGTTTAGTACTTAATTAATTTTCATCTAATTTTAGAGTATACCATCTTTAGGGATTTATGCCTAAGGTGGTACTCGAGTTTTTATACGGATTTTTTCAAGATGTTACAGTTATCTTGGGGGAAGAATGGAAGCTTTTCACTAGGAGAGTTAGTTGACCATGCAAGGGCTATAGGTAAACCTCGACCATCTGCACATGCACTACTTCTACCACAAGACCTAGGCGATGCTCCACTACCTATGGTTGCTCCACTCCCTGTGATTGGTGTATGACACAATCTAAATTTTCATAAAGCATTACCATAGGCAAACCCTAGGGCTAACTAGATAATTCAAGTTCTAGCAATGAATACCTTAATGAAGGCTCTACCTAATGGCAAATCCATGGAGGTGATCATCTAGATCGCGTTGAAAGCGACTATCGAGATAACGTTGAACTTGTTAGTTTTAATGCTTTATTACACATAGAAGATTTCCTCGATTGGCTAGCTGAAGTAGAGAGATATTTTTATTACATAGATGTGCTAGATCATAAAAAGGTAAAACTGGTAGCATTTAAATTAAAATATTGTGCTTTTACATGGTGGAAGAAATTATAACTCTCACGTGCCCACAAAAATAAGGTGCCCATCTCATCATGGCCATGAATGAGACGTCTTCTTCAATCGTGATTCCTCCCTAGTGATTAGGAGTATATATTATTCCAGTATACTAGAATTGCCTATAAGGAAATCGAACCGTCACCGATTAAACTGAAGAATTCCAACAGCTGGCAACACGAAATGGTCTCTCAGAATCTGAGTCACAGAAGGTGGCACAATTTATAGCAGCGTTATGATCAATAATTCAAGATCAAGTTCAAATACACCCAGTCAAGACCGTGGATGAAGTGGTTCAGTTGGCAGGTAGGGTAGACACGTAGCTTGCAAGAGTCTTGAATTGGTCTTATCCTTTAACTCAACCCCCCACTAACGGGTCCTGCGCAGGATCCAGTGCTGGCACGAGGAAAAGAACCAGTAGGAGAGCGTCCTCAACCTCCTATGACCATAAATCATAATTCGAGAAGTGGCTCATCTAGGCCTCGATGTGTAGCACTCACAACAATGGGCCTGAGTAGGATTCCAAATCCTTACATTTGGCCAAGGTCGAACAATTGTTATCGTTGTGGCTAATTGGGTGACTTATTAAACACTTATCCTCATCATCCCATAGTACACTTAATTATAAACGAAGGGGGCACTGAAGGTAAGGTCGTAAAAGAAGACCTTGGCTTTAATGAACATGAGCAAGTCACTGAGGAAAGAGCATATGGTGATGAGTTGACTGTCCAAGATTGTGGCAAATCTCTAGTTGTGAGGCAATTACTGTATACCCCACGAAAGGAATTACATCCATAATGACACAATATATTATGCACACGGTGCACTGTCAACGAAAAGGTCCGTGGTGTGATCATAGACATTGGTAGTAGTGAGAACATCATCTCAAGAGTGATGGTGGACAAGTTACAGCTACTAACAAAAAAATAGCTTTCTCCATACTCAATTGACTGGATAAAAAAAGGTAAAGAAGACCAAGGTAACTAAACAATACACTGTCTCATTTTTAATTGGTAAAAATTATAAGGATCAAATACTTTGTGATGTGGTTAACATGGAAGCATGTCATGTGTTACTCGGTTGACCCTAGCAATCGAATCGTGATGCGACCCATTGAAGACGAGACAATGTCTACATATTCATCAATGATAGAAAAAAAAATCATTACCCTTATGGTACCGGATAACCACCCTAAAGCCTCTAAAGTGGAGGGGGAGTTTCCTCTTGACCATTTGGGATTTCATAGAGGAATATAAGGAAACCGGTGAGGTATATGCCTACTGGTGAAGGGTGAACAATTGGAACCCTTAAACATTACTTCAAGTTTAAGATTATTACTAAACAAATTCAAAGAAGTTTGGCCTGAAGATTTACCTGATGGATTTTCTCCCATGAAAGACATCCAACATCACATAGACCTCATCCTTGGGGCTAGCTTGCCTAACCACCCTCATTATCGGATGAGTTTAAAGGAGTGTCAGATACTTTAAGGGAAAGTAGAGGAATTGATTCATAAAGGTCTCTTGAGGGAGATCATGAGCCCATGTGTTGTACCGGCATTATTTATCCTAAAAAAAGATGAAATATAGCGCATGTATGTTGACATCCGGGCAATCAACAAAATTACCATCAAATATCAGTTTCTAATACCGCGGTTGGACGGCATGTTCAATATGCTAGAAGGGGCCAATGTGTTCTCTAAACTAGACCTAAGGAGCGGATATAACCAAATTTGTATCCGACTTGGTGATGAGTAGAAAACGAGATTCAAGACCAAGGAAGGTTTGTATAAGTGGCTAGTCATGCTCTTCGGCCTATCGAACACACTAAGTACTTTTATGCATTTAATGAATCAAGTTCTAAAACTGTTCACTATCCAATTTGTGGTAGTATATTTTGATGACATGCTAATATATAGCTAGAATGCGACACAATACAAGAAACATCTTAGGCAGGTGCTGCAGGTCCTATAAATTAATAGGTTGTACCTCAACTTGAAGAAGTGTAGTTTTTTAACAGACAAACCGTTGTTCCCAAGATTTATTTTAACGTCCACGGGCATCCGTGTGGATGATGAAAAGGTACAGCCATTAGGGAATGACCAATCCTGACAAACATTCATGAGGTGAGTAGTTTTCGAGGGTTGACGACCTTCTATCATCGATTCGTGGAAATTTTTATCATAATAGTCACGCCTATTACAAATTGCATGAAAAAGGACTATTTCAATGGACTGATGAAGATGATAAGAGCTTTCATGAGATCAAGCATATTTTATCCATAACACCGGTCTTGGTACTTCCTAATTTCAACAAGTTGTTGGAGATTGAATGTGATGCTTCATATGTCAAAATTAGAGGAGTATTATTACAGGAAGGCTGGTCAGTAGACTTCTACGACGAGAAGCTCAGTGAAGCCAGAAAGAATTGGTTGATGCATGAGCTTGAGTTGTACGCAGTTATTTAGGTGTTGCGACATTGGTGGCATTATTTGATTCAAAGAGAATTTAATCTATACATTGAACGTCAAACATTAAATTTTATTAATAGTCAAACTAACGTGAATTGTGTGCATGCTAGATGGGTTGCATTTTTATTAGAATTCATGTTCGTTCAGAAGTACAACTCAGGGCAGTAGAATAAGGTGGCTGATGCACTTAGTAGTTGTACATCACTAGTTATTACAATGAGTAATGGGGTGGTCGGCTTCGACTATCTGAAGGAGTTGTATGCAAAGGATGAGGACTTCAAATATTCTTGGATAAAGTTGTAAGTGGTATGATTTCATATCCCTTTGGTTGTCAAATTTTGTAGTGCCAAAACCTATATCTATGTCTTGTATATCTTGTGTTTCATGGTTGAGACTATTCATTTCTTCAAAACATCGTATTTCAAGAAAAGAATTTAAATGAAGAAAGTTTCAAGTCATGGATGAAGAATTCAAGAATATAAGTCTCCAAGTATGCATGTTCAAGATTCAAACAAGTACAAGTAGAAGACTTTGTCAACTCAAGAAAGGATCAAGCTCGAGGAGGCCTACTACAAGATTCGTATATTCTCAAGCTTCTCTTAAGGGTTATCTGAGTGTTTAGACTATCAATGTCCATCTCACTTTTAAGGTTTGGTTGACCTTAGACTGACCTTAGGATGAGCTTTACTGTAGGTCATTCTGGATACATAATTCGTATATTTTAATATACTTGTTTGGGCTATTCTAAGACCAGTCATAGGGACTTTAAGACCAGTCCTAGCTCTGCTACGACCAGTCTTGAGTTTTTCAGGACCAGTCATAAGTTGTTGAAGATTTTCAGATTTCTTTGGTTCTCCAACGACCAGTCCTGGACATCCTTCGACCAGTACTGTGAGCTGTACGACTCCTCCTTCGACCAGTCTTATCCCTACGACTCAAACTCCAGCAACTAAATTGGGGGTCCTACGACCGGTCGTAGGTGACCCATGACCGATCGTAGGTGGCCCACGACCGGTCGTAGGCTACCTAAGACCAGTTGTGGAATAACTAATTTTTATCCCGCAGAAATCTTTGAAAATCTTTGAAGCTACGACCAGTCCTAGGATCCTATGACGAGTCGTAGATGAGATTTTTCAGGCTATAAATAGAGCACTAACTTCAGAGTTTTATAATTCAATTCAACTCTATTCAAGCATTCTTTAGGCTATTCTCTGAGATAAGTTTGTGTTATTTTTAAGCTACTTTGTGCTCATTTAATATTCCTTTAGCTAGTTTGTTTATTATTTGATTTTGATCTACATTCCAATCTTATTTGAAAAGGGAAATTTGTGATATTCCTTCTTCTTGGATTCAAAATCAAATAGAACTAGCCCTTTTGATTTAAAATCAATTAGACTTAGAACCATTCTTAAAGTGAGTATTGGACTTTGAACGTTGAATCACACTTCTACTCCGATTGGTTCTACCGGGATACTGCAAAAGGAGATTCAGGTATTTTACATTTGTGTAATTTACATTCTTTGGTTTTGTTTGAGATTTGCTAGAAAAATCTCATTGTTTTGGATATCTGAGGAGAGCCAGAAAACTCAGATTGTGTGGGTTTTTGGAGTGTGTAAGCCTGAGATAAAAAGACACAATTGTGAATGTTTTAGGTGAACCTGTGAAACCTATTTTAATAGTGCATGCTAATATCTCATGTGTGAGGATATTAGGAGTGGAGTAGCATTCTGTGTGGCTGTTGGATAACAGTTGGTGTACACACAGGCGAACCACTATATATCATTGTGTTGTGGATGTGCTTTATTCTTTCATTCCTTCATTCAGTTTTGTGGATTGTGTTTGTGGATGAATGTTGTAATCATTTTATTTTCAAGCAAGTGTGGGGAATGTTGTAATAACTTAGGATTTATTTCTACAAGTTATTTTGGTTGCCTTACTTTTTATTTTTCATTGGTTTATGATACAAAGAACGTTCTAGAAATAAGGTTGTCCTACCTTAAACCTTTGATTTTTGGTGTAAGGTTGTCCTTAGAACTGATATAGTATCATTCTCTTAAATCTAGTTTATTGAGATTGATTTTTAATTCAACACTGTGCTTTATTCCTTCTATTATTCTGCTGTTTTAAGTTTTATTTGGCATTGCCCTATTCACCCCCCCTCTAGGGCATATAGCTAGGCCCTTTCAAGTGGTATCAGAGCCTAATAGATCATGCTTATTGTTTATTTATTAGATTTATTTCCTGAGCTAACGATCTAAGCTATATTAAGATGTAAAATTTTGATAGCATATCAGTCACTAGGCCACCACCCTTTAATGGCACAAACTATGCTTATTGGAAAGCTAGGATGAGGATCTCCCTCAAATCCATGGATGAAAGTGTGTGGCTATCCACAGTAAATGATTGGAACCCTCCTATCACTGAAGTAACTAATGACGATGGTTCAAAATCAATGAAAGTAACAGCTTATTTTCTTTGGACCACACTTCAGAAAAGTGAGAGTAGTGCCAATACAAAAGCACTAAATGCAATTACTTGTGCATTATCACCAGATGAATTTAAAAAAATCATCTCTTGTGAAAATGCAAAACAATCATGGGATGTATTAGAAATGACATACGAGGGTATATCTATTGTCAAGAAATCTAAAGTCCAACTCCTCACAACTAAATTTGAAGAAATTCATATGGAGGATAATGAGATGTTTATAGACTTCTACAATAGATTGAATGACATTGTGAACTCTCTGTGGGGTCTTGGTGATAGAATCCCAGAAAGTAAAGTGTGTGCAAAGATACTACGCTCACTTCCTGAACGGTTCAATTCTAAAGTGACAGCGATTCAGGAACTTCGTGATACGGATACCATGAGGGTTGAGGAACTAGTTGGTTCATTTCAAACCTATGAGTTATCCTTTAAAGCTCCTAAAGGAAAATCAATTGCTCTCAAATCATCTAAAAATGTTTCACAAGAGAGCACTTCGGATTTAGAAAATTCCGAAGATGATATGGCACTTTTAGCAAAAAAGTTTTATAAAATTTTCAAAAATAAGAAAAAAGTTGATTTTCAAAAGTCAAATGATAAGAGATGATCTAAACCTAGAGCTTGAAAATCTTTGAAAGATAGTCAATGTTACAACTGTCAAGAGTATGGGCACTTAGCTAACAAATGTCCTAAAAAGGACAAATCAAAAAAGAAAAGCATGATGGCTACTTGTGATGAATCCTCTGATTCTGAATCCTCTTCTAAATCAGAAGATTCTGAAACCGAGTCGGGCGATGATGTTAAAGCCCTTATGACTCTAGCCAAGATCGCTTTTTCAGATAATGATGATATATCTAGTGAAGAAAATCTGAATAGAGATTGTGATAATGAGGATGATCTTCATGATGCTTATAATACCCTTTACAAGGAGAGTTGTAAAATTGCCGTCAAGCTTAAATTATAAAAAGAAAAATTTTCTAAACTTAAGGAAGATTATGAGTCTCTCGTTTTAGAAAAGTCTCATATTTCTGATTCTTTTAAAAAGACCAAAGGTGATTTAGATTTCAAAACCTCAAAATTTGAAGATTTGAGATCCAAAAATGAGAAACTCAAAAAAGAGGTAGCTTCTCTTCTGAGTTTGAAAGACACATGGAGATATGCCCAAGGTGTCCTAAATTGAAAAAATTATTGTCTGGATTAAGAAAATGTGGCGATCAATCTAGTTTGGGCTATGAAAAGAATACATCTCCTAAATAAAAAAACATTGCTCCTAAATTTGTAAAAGGAGAGTCTTCAATCTCAAAAGAAAAGAATACTTATCAAGGTTTTTCCAAAAATTCTAGGATTTTTCAAAAACCTAAAGGTAGCCATGTCAACTTTGATTTTCAAAACCCAAATCCATTGACTGAAAAAATAATTGATCTACTCAAGGAGCTATTAAAGTCTAACTCTATAGGTCTCTCCTATAACAGCAGATAGAAATGGACCATCTATACTCCTAAACCCAAAACAGTTCTGAAATGGGTTCCCAAAGTTTCCTGCTTAGTTGCCCACACTGCTTTCAAAGCTACAAGCTATTTAAAGTGGTACCTAGACAGTGGTTGCTCCAGGCATATGATAAGTGACAAGGCTTTATTCACCGATCTAAAAGATATGACTGATGGGTCAGTCACATTTGATGATGGAAGCAATTGCAAGATCATTGGCCAAGGTACGGTTTAGCTTTATAACCTTTCCTTATTTAAGAATGTTTTATATGTTGAGTGCTTGAAACACAACCTACTAAGCATTTCTCAGATATGCAATAACAACCATAGTGTAAAGTTTTCTAATCAAGGTTGTGAGATACTTAATAAAAAGGCTTCTATTATATTAACTGGTCGCAGAACTTCTGAAAACTGCTACATCGTTAGTGATGCAAGCTCATCTACTCAATCGTGTTACATGGTCCATACCGATGAGACTGAATTATGGCATAAACGCCTTGGACATGTACACTACCAGAACTTATTTAGATTGAGCAAAAGAGAACTAATTAGAGGTCTACCCAAATTGCAAAGAGTAGACAAAATATGTGGTGAATGCCAGTTGGGCAAACAGATTAGGAGCTCTCACAAGAAAGTGAACTCAAATACCACATCTAGACCACTTGAGCTTCTCCACATGGATCTTATTAGACCAACCAGAACGGAGAGTCGAGGAAGCAAAAAATACATCTTAGTTATCGTAGATGACTATACCAGATTCACTTGGGTATCATTCTAAATAGATAAAACTGAAACCCTGGATGAAGTGAAAAAGGTCATTAAACGAATCCAAAATGAGAAAGGTTCTCATTTTAGTAAGATCCGTAGTGATCATGGATCCGAATTCAAAAACAGTAGTCTTGAGAAATTCTGTAGTGATCAGAGAATATCTCATGAATTCTCTATGCCTAAAACACCGCAACAAAATGGTATAGTTGAAAGAAAAAATAGAGTGCTTGAGGATATGGCTAATGTTATGTTGAATAGTATGAAGCTCTCTAGAAATCTTTGGGCTGAAGCAGTTAATACCGCATGTTATATTATTAATCGTGTTTATACCAGTAAATCTGATAATAAGACTGCTTAGGAATTATGGTTTGAAAAGAAACCTACTGTCAAATACTTTCGAGTTTTTAGCAGCAAGTGTTATATTTTACATGATCGTGAAAATTTGAGAAAGTTTGATACGAAGAGTGATGAAGGTATTTTTCTTAGTTATTCTTTGAACAATCGAGCTTATAGGGTTATAAATAAGAGAACTGGTGTGATTTAAGAGTCCATCAATGTGGTCATTGATGATCATTTGAATATACCAGCTCCGAGTTCAGATGATGATAAAGCTTTTATTATCGACAATCAAGATACCTCATCAAGTTAAAAAGAGTTTGAACCAAGGACTGTCAAAGATCATCCAACCAAATAAATTCTTGGAAACCCTCTCACTGGAGTTCGTACTCGCAAACAACTTGAGAACATATGTAATTATGTTTGTTTTACATCCCAAATAGAACCAATCAATGTGAAAGAAGCACTTTCTGACGAAAATTGGATAGTTGCTATGCAGGATGAACTTAAACAATTTGTTCGTAATGATGTCTGGTATCTTGTTCCTAGACCTAAAGATAAACACATTATTGGAACAAAATGGATCTTTAAAAATAAGTCTGATGAACTTGGAAATATAATTCGAAATAAGGCTAGACTGGTTGTATAAGGGTACACGAAGATTGAAGGCATCGATTATGATGAAACCTTTACTCTAGTCACTCGCCTTGGATCAATCAGACTTTTTATTTCCGTCGCATGCTTTAGAAAATTTAAGATTTATCAGATGGATGTAAAGAGTGCCTTCTTCAATGACGATTTACAAGAAGAGGTGTATGTTGAACAACCTTCAAGGTTTGAAGATCCCAAGTTATCTGACCATGTATTTTGTCTCAAAAAGGCTCTCTATGGTCTAAAACAAGCGCCCAGGGCATGGTATAAAAAATTGACTAAATTCTTACTTAGTCATAGTTTTCAAGTAGGAAGTGTTGATAAGACGCTCTTTGTTAAGAAACATGACAATGATATTTTGATGGTTTAAATTTATGTTGATGATATTATTTATGGATCAACTTGCTCTAACATGTCTATTAAGTTTGCAGAGTTAATGAAATCAAGGTTCGAAATGAGCATGGTTAGAGAACTAAACTATTTTCTAGGGTTGCAAGTAAAACAACAACCTGATGAAATTTTCATTTTCCAGACCAAATATGCTTCAAACTTGGTTAAAAGGTTTGGATTTGAGAATGGTAAGAACTTTGATACTCCTATGAGTACAACGTTAAGACTTTCAAAGGACTCTGCAGGTAAAGATATAGATCCTAAACTATATCGTAGTATTATTGATAGTTTGTTGTATCTAACTGCCAGTAGACCTGATATCGCGTGAAGTGTTGGTATTTATGCAAGATATCAGTCTAATCCTAAGGAATCACATCTTACTACTGTTAAATAGATTATTAGATATGTCGCAAGTACTATAAATCTGGGTCTTTGGTATCCTTTTGATACTAGTATTCAATTAGCCGGGTACTCAGATGCTGATTGGGCCGGTAATATCGATGATAGAAAATCAACTAGTGGTGTTTATTTTTACAATGGAAATTGCTTAGTTTCTTGGTTCAGCAAAAAGAAAAGCTCAATATCGCTCTCCACTGTTGAGGCTGAGTATATTACAGCCGGATATGCATGTACTCAACTAGTTTGGATGAAACGCATGCTAAGTGATTATGGACTTAATCAAGATTCAATGATCTTACATTGTGATAATTCCAGTGCTATAAATATTTTCAAAAATCCAATCCAACATTCACGTACTAAGCACATTGACATTCGGTATCATTAAATTCATGAGTTGGTTGAAGAAAAAGTTATTTCCTTGGAATATATATCATTCGAAAATCAACTTGTAAATATATTTACTAAACTGCTTGACAAAAGAAGGTTGAATAAATTGAAATTTGATCTTGGTATGTGCATTTTACATTAAGTATTCTTACTTGCATGTATTATAGTGTATTATATTTAGTATTATTTATATTTAAATTATAATTTTTTTCATTAAAAATGTATTTTTGGTCGATACTAGACCGGTCGTAGCTGTACACGACCAGTCATGGTACGACCGGTCATTAACCGCACTCGACCGGTCATGGAGCTCGTGAACATGTTATAATTTAGGGAAAGTCCCCTTCTTCATTTTTACTCCGACCTACGATGAGTCGTGGCTTGACCAGTCATAGGATTTCTTGTTTTTCTTCAAGGTGAGTCTAATTTCATCATTTTTCTTGAAGATTCATGCTCTCTATGCTTTGATTTGATCATAGTGTAGCTAGATTTCATCTTTTTGTTGGGTTTTTCAAGGGTTTCTTCTCAAATTGCTGATCTAGAGAAAACCCATCATTATTTTTATACATTTCTCTTGCTCTTTGTATATCTTGTTTAAGATGGATGCTAGAGGGAAGAAGAAAATATCCCATGGTCCATCCTCATCTAGATCTACACCGATAACAAAACGGCACCTTCGGTCACCCGAAGATGATCCTCAAGATGTACGGGATTTGCGTGTCCGTAATGTTATCATTGAGCATACCGCTGATCTCAATCACATTGCTCCATATGGTATTGTCCCTCTCCTTGAATCTGTTGGCTGGACTAACATTTTACTTTGGGGTGGGCCTGCATACCAATCTATTGCCCAATCAATGGTTGCATGCATCTCAGAATTTTCTCTTGATAGTTTAACTTTTTCAATTGATACTAGAGAAGGAAAATTTGAAGTAGACCGTCATTTGATATCGGATATTATGTATATACACATTAATGATGAAGGTATACCGATTCATACTCTATACGAAAAACCATCTGAATCGAAAAAATGCATGTTGACAAGAGATTTATACAAAATTGATGCGTAATGGACACACAAAGGGAATGCGCTCCCTTCAAAGTATCTGTTACCTAGATACAGAGTGTTACATCATTTTTTCATTTCAAATCTGTATCCTCGGTCCGGTAATAAAACTGAGTTGACTTCTTTCATGGTTCGTGTGTTGCATTCTATTGCTTCTAGTACCATGGTCTGTCTTCCTTCTTTGATTTGTCATTTTATCATTCAGTTTCGTCTCCATCCGGGTCATGGTAATATTCTGTTTGGTTATCTTCTGATTGTTTTAGCCACTCACATGCTTGTCGATAAACCTATTAATGAGGCACCCATTCATCATCTTATTTTCAACAATTCCAATCTTAATAAGATGAAGCTAGATTTACTTCCTGGCCAAGTAGATGAAGGTAGTGTTTGTCGTGATGGTGGTGAAGCCGAAAATGAAAGGGAAGCTGGCGATCTTCCTCAACAGGATATTAATATGGATGAGATATTTGATGATATAGAAACCGATTCGCCAAATGATCCTGATTATGATTCATCTAGTCATGATGCACGGCTTCGTGCATTGGAGGAGAAGGTTGATAACATGAGTATAGCCCATGATATGCAGTTTAAATATATGCGAAAATATCTTCGTCACATCAATAAAGGCTTACACCAGATTGATCCTACTATCCCGGCTCCCTCCTCTTGATCTGATTAGGCGAATTATCTTTTGGATTGTATAACTCTATCTTATCTTTTATTTTGGATATTGTATTAACTTTGTTATGACTTGATGATTCTGGTTTATATTTTGAAATATGCTATGTCCTTCCACATTTTTTTCTCATTATCTGCTTATTATTACTCTCTATGTTGTTGTGAGTTTCCTATTATGCCTTTCCCTTGTCATTTTGTGACAAAAAGGGGGAGTAGTATGGTAAAGGGGAGTAGTAGTATGGAAAGGGGGAGTAATTTAGGATATGTGGATTAAGAATATGGAAGTATTGATGCTGTTTATTGTTTACATGAGCAGTATTCATATTACTGAGGGGGAGTAGAGTAATTTGTGATTTTATGGCTCATGATTCCTTATGATCTTTTATGCTATGTGTTTTGTCACAATCCTTATTATCTTTCATGCTATGTGTTTTGTCACAAATTTGACAAAGGGGGAGATTGTAAGTGGTATGATTTCATATCCCTTTGGTTGTTAAATTTTGTAGTGCCAAAACCTATATCTATGTCTTGTATATCTTGTGTTTCATGGCTGAGACTATTCATTTCTTTAAAACATCGTATTTCAAGATAAGAATTTAAATGAAGAAAGTTTCAAGTCATGGATGAAGAATTTAAGAATAGAAGTCTCCAAGTATGCATGTTCAAGATTTAATCAAGTACAAGTAGAAGACTTTGTCAACTCAAGAAAGGATCAAGCTCGAGAAGGCCTACTACAAGATTCGTATATTCTCAACCTTCTCTTAAGGGTCATCTGAGTGTACAGACTATCAATGTCCATCTCACTTTTAAGGTTTGTTTGACCTTAGAATGACCTTAGGATGGGCTTTACTGTAGGTCATTCTGGATACATAATTCGTATATTTTAATATACTTGTTTGGGCTGTTCTAAGACTATTCCTAGGGACTTCAAGACCAGTCCTAACTCTGCTACGACCAGTCTTGAGTTGTTCAGGACCAGTCCAAGGTTGTTGAAGATTTTTAAAATTTTCTTATTGTCCTACGACCAGTCCTGGACATCCTTCAACCAGTCCTGTGAGCTGTACGACTCATCCTTTGACCAGTCTTAGCCCTACGACTCAAACACCAACAACTAAATTGGGGGTCCTACGACCGGTCGTAGGTGACCCACGACCGTTCGTAGGTGGTCCATGATCGGTCGTAAGCTACATAAGACTAGTCGTGAAATAACTAATTCTTATCCCATGAAAATCTTTAAAAATCTTTGAAGCTACGACCAGTCCTAGGATCCTAAGCCAGTCGTAGATGGAATTTTTCAAGCTATAAATAGAGCACGAACTTCAGAGTTTTACAATTCAATTTAACTCTATTCAAGCATTCTTTAGGCTATTCTCTAAGATAAGTTTGTGTTGTTTTTAAGCTACTTTGTGCTCATTTAATATTCCTTTTGCTAGCTTGTTTATTATTTAATTTTGATCTACATTCCAATCTTATTTGAAAAGGAGAATTTGTGATATTCCTTCTTCTTGGATTCAAAATCAAATAGAACTAGCCCTTTTGTTGAAAATTAATTAGACTTAGAACCATTCTTAAAGTGAGTATTGGACTTTGAACGTTGAATCGAACTTCTACTCCGATTGGTTCTACAGGGATACTTCAAAAGGAGATTCAGGTATTTTACATTTGTATAATTTACATTCTTTGGTTTTGTTTGAGATTTGCTAGAAAAATTTCATTATTTTGGTTATCTGAGGAGAGCTAGAAAGCTCAGATTGTGTGGGTTTTTGGATTGTGTAAGCCCGAGATAAAAAGACACAATTGTGAAGGTTTTAGGTGAACCTGTGAAACCTATTTTGATAGTGCATGCTAATATCCCCTGTGTGAGGATATTAGGAGTGGAGTAACATTCTGTGTAGCTGTTGGATTATAGTTGGTGTACACACAGGCGAACCACTATATATCATTGTGTTGTGGATGTGCTTTATTCTTTCATTCCTTCATTCAGTTTTGTGGATCGTGTTTGTGGATGAATGTTGTAATCATTTTATTTTCAAGCAAGTGTGGGGAATGTTGTAATAACTTAGGATTTATTTCTGTAAGTTATTTTGGTTGCCTTACGTTTTATTTTTCATTAGTTTCTGATACAAAGGACGTTCTAGAAATAAGGTTGTCCTACCTTAAACCTCTGTTTTTTGGTGTAAGTGTAATATCCCAAAAATCGGGGGTTGGGTAGAAACCCAACTCCCGAGTTCCAAAACGTCACTTATGCAACATTTTCAATGATGGATGAATGTTGGTGGTAATAGTACATAAAACATGAGGTGGATCATGCCAAAACAGCACATCATACTCCAGAGACAGTTAATTTAGCAAGCGGAAGAATGTGATAGATATATAGAATATATGAACTGTTGTGAATCTCCAGAGTGTGAACATGTTACTAGGTTAATTAAATACATGTATACTCCAAAAATGGAAAGAAAAGAATATACATGATGCTCCAAAAATATAAAATGACAAGTGTCAAGCCGTCTAATCAATCTCCCTGTAATCCCGTCAATCAGAATACGCATAAAGGAGGGATCCTCCTCATCATCATCAAGTCTGGCTCCGCTTCACAAGCAGCGCCATCATCTGAAACTAAAATAGGGACTGGTGGGTGTCTGGAACACCATCCCATAACGTGGGAATGAGTAATCAACTCAGTGGAATCATAGAGCAAAGATTAGCATGTTATCAAATCAATCACGCGATAATAGTAAAGCAAACAATCAAACATTCCTAGATACTGTTGTTAATGCATGCATGAAATGACATGATGGATGCCCTCACCGACATACTCCCTCATACGGCACCATCCTACGCCCGCGACATGCTTGCATTCCTCAGTGCTCCACATCTTTCAGGCACATGTAATGTGATATGGATAATGATTACTGAGTTATTATTAGTCCTTTCATTCAGTAGTATTGGGAAACTAAGGTACTTCCCTTATATCAATCCCAACACAGATCCTGTCTAGGGTCGTCACTCCTAGAAATCTCATACGACCATAATCTACTCAGAGTAGAATGCTCACTGGTCACTACGGGGAGATTTGTGGCCCCAGTGTAGGCTGACAGCTTGACCACGGTGTCCCATACCACCATGCCTGACTCATGAGTCTTTATGGATCAAGGTACCATGGTTGACAGGGTTTTTAATGGTAAGTTTAGTACCCTAGGTTCAAGCAGTTATGACTCATACAGGGTGAACATACAATGGCCAGTCGGGTTATTTGACGGGCTCGACTAGTACGAGTGCATCTCAAGTCAAACGACATGAAGTGCATGAAACACTTCATGTGGCCTAACTACTGCCGCTAACTCAAAACACGACTCGCGTTCATCGACGCGTCCTTCATGGCAAATAGAAGCCAACCACGAATTCAATCAATTACCGATTGCCTGGACTAACGTATAGCCCCAAACACTTGAATATCAACATCAGTAATCATATGAGAGTAACAGAAATTAAATACAATAATGTAAGCATGTTGACACATGTTATAACATACAACTTAAGCAAATCATCCAACACATGCATTTCATATATATAATGAAATCAATACATATAGCCAACGTGATGGAAATCATTTACATCAGCATATTACTTGAGAATTCAATCTCAAAACTCATTCACAACACCATCTACTCAATACATACTAATACAAACATTTATACAAACACTTAGCCTACACACTTTAGTCTACATAGCGTATGTCGACTCAAAGTGCGCATTTGGGCGAATCTCTTCGCCAAACAGATCATGCACACATTCCTAATATCCTAACACGACAAATAACTATGGTAAATATTTCAACAAAATGTGGATGTAAACAGTATTTCCTACAAATGACTAAAATGCCCTAAATCTCATATTTTCCATACGTTTACGAAACGGAAAACGGACAGCATGTTCTACATGTCAAACGGCGTGCTCGTCGATAATTTACTATTAAATGACATTGAAAGCTTTGAAATCAGTCAATCAAACCGTCTAAATTCCTCACCTTTTGTCCTAGACGCGTATCAGTTCGAATAGGATGTATACGCTTCGTCACCGGCGTAAATGCGACCTACTGCACAAGATACATAAGCTATTTCGATTATGAATTGAAGAAATCTCTAAAATAGCAAGTGGTTAGGGTTTTTCTTACCTAGAAGTGCGTTGAAAATCACCGAAAAAGTGATTTGAATGCGTTGCTTTGGTACGTGCAAAGGATGGAGCAAACGACAGGAAATCCTCTCACAAAGTCTCTGACAATCTCTCACTTTCTCTCTCTCTCTTTTTAGGGTTCCAAGAAAATTCAGATGGGAGAAATATGAGAGGGTTTAAAGCCCTTATATAGGCTAAAAACTAACATAAATAGACTTGGGAACAAAGTATACTTGAGTTATAACCAAATCGGGACTTTTTCGATTTAAAAGAGTGTTTCGGGAGGTTCCCTGACCGAACGCGGTCGGACTTAAGCTCATGCCTACTGGATCTTGCTCACACGAAGTTTTTAGACCGGTAGAGTTTGCAGATAGCATGTGGCCGTCCAGTTTCAGTTCAGCGGTCATCGTACCTAAATCAAGTCTACAAGTCTCATGACATGAAAGAGAAATTTTTCCTGATCCGAGGGTGAAATTTGGCTAAATTTTGACGGCCAGAACACTTAATAATAACGCACAACGACACGTGCAAGATTTGAAATTAATTTCTTTAACCGTTAACCATTTCTCATTCTCTTCAGTCCAAGCTCAATGAAATAGCCTCAGAACATCGGTTGGGCTTGATTTTCGAAACGATTGTCAAGTCCAGCGAAGCGGTCATAACGGTCTAAGATTGTAAATATCAGACTTTCGACGCGCGGTCTAGATCCAATACAAGGTTTTAAAGGGTTCCTGGGAACAAACCGGTTTAGAGTTTGATCCTGGATTTCAGGGTAAGATAGCGTCATTGGTTCTACAAGTTTTGGGTCTTGCAGAACGTATTTAAAGCGATCAGGGACAATTTCACAGCTAATCTAACGTAGCGCTAGCTAATTCACGTTAAATTCTAAAGAATTAGGTTCTAAATGATTTCTTTGGCTTTGGAATTGGATTTTGAGAGGTTACTAAGGTGTTATGGTTGGCCCATTGCCTAAGGACGTCTAATCCCAGGTTGGCAAAAATTCAGAGTGTTACAGTAAGGTTGTCCTTAGAACTGATATAGTATCATTCTCTTAAATCTAGTTTATTGAGATTAATTTTTAATTCAACATTGTTCTTTATTCCTTTTATTATTCCGTTGTTTTAAGTTTTATTTGGCATTGCCCTATTCACCCCCCCTCTAGAGCAAATAGCTAGGCCCTTTCAGAAGTGCTAAGAAGGTCATCCTAATGACCTTCATATACAGGATAGTTTCTTCTTCAAAGGGAATCAATTATGCATCCTCCAAAGTTCTCTGAAGGAGCAAATTATTCGAAACTATATGGAGGTGGCCTTGGTGGACACCTCAAGCGAGAAAAGATGCGATCTCTTATGGAAGGGCGGTATTACTGATCGCAATTGGTACAAGATGTGAGAAAATTCGTACAACGTTGTCATGTTTGTTAGACCTCTAAGGGGTAACCTCAGAATACTGGCCTCTACACCTCGTTACCTGTGCATGTGCCTCTAAGGGACACATTTGTCATGCTGACTAAACGCTCATAATACTTGTCAAACCAGGGCACTTGTAATCTCCCCCTTGTCAATTACGTGAGAAAACACCCTAGAACAACTTCTAGACCAACACCCTAAATTGTGTGTACATAAACTTTACACAATTTTATAAAGCTATTGAGTTCACACATACACACGACGGTATCGTTCAGTAGTAGGTGCTCCCCCTGTCTTCTTGCAGCTGCTCCCCCTAACATCTGTACCATTAACAGACAGATACACATAAGTTTTCCTCTAGATTGGAATTTGTTCTCCCCCTTTTTATTAGTCATTAACAAAGGGCAATTATATCAATAGATGTTAAATGAAGTTGAAGCATATAGGAGAACTAGGATTTAGATAGTATCTCAAAATAAAATGCATAATCAGAAGAGATAGATGTAAGACACTGAATGATATCTCGCATAGAGAAAACTTATGTAGACCAAGGCAAGGGAGAGCTGTGAATTGAACAAACAATAACATCATAACTCATAAAATTAATTCTAAAGTGAGAAGGAATATGCAGAAGTAAGAAGGCACAATATATATATATATATATATATATATAAAATTCCTTGAATTTAAGTGCATAAAGCAAAGAGAAATGGCAGCAAATGTATATACGAATCATCACACAATCATTAAAAATAGCTAAAAGAAGAACTGCCCAAGCTTGGTAGTCTTGCAGCATCCATCAAAATAATAAAAATAATCATTCTTGCCCAAACATGAGCACAATAAAATGAAGGGTTTGCCATATATAGAAAATGAATCAAAATGTGACAAAGAAGATAAGTATGTGGACACCAAAAAGAAGTCAACCACAATGCCTAGAAATGGCCTCAGTGATACCACACCTCCCTGTTGGCACTTAATGTCTGCGAGTGTCGCCATGAGTGAGCAAGTCATCTACTTGCTGACTGGTATGCTGGAGGACATCAACTTTATCCTCAATCGCAGTGAGACGTCTTTCGCAGTTGTAAAGACGCTCCTCAATACTAACCAGCCCGGTCAGCAGATGATGTTCAAGGTGATGATCTAGACGATTGGTGATGGACTCCGGACTGTGCAACGGCATACAATTTGATCCCCATGGCGTAGGTGGATATGAGGGTTGATCATTGTTGCCAACCGGCTGTACGGGAGGAGTATTCGCTGGAACAGAGGAAGTGAATCATAGCTGTTGTGCCTCCTAGACTGCATCGTGATCGAACCATACTTCTGGATGAATAACATCTAATGTGGCTGGGAGGCCCACATAATGAGCAAGCTTGCTTATGAGTGCAGGAAATGGTAGCGTATCGTGATGGTCGCCTTGGATGATATGAATGAGCTGCCCTAGGAGAAGAGTTGGAAGACACACTTGGACCTCTTGATACACAGAATATAGGACATTTAGGACAAAGGGAGTAAGGTGACTACCCTTTGCAACACATGGATACACATTAGTCCCTAAGATTCCATGAAGAACTTTAAAAGAGGGTCCAAGATGGTTGACATGAAGAGAATTTTCATCATTCCTGGGAACTGTGGTGCCATGACATAATGCGCACGTTATCTCACCCTAAACACCTAACCCATTTAGATTTCAATTTGTTACAAGGATTTGAGTGACTTCAAGGTTTAGAAGACGTGTAAGAATGATGGGGGTGATGAGTTTTGTGTGATGCACAAGCTTTATTCAAATTCATGGAGGATTTTCACAAATAATATGGCGGCTATTTAAGAATTCATGAATCAATCCAAGTTGATAGGGTCCGCCAAGATTGAGTATATTTTACCACCCTATAACTTCTAAGAGAAGATCTACCCCAAATGGTTCGATGACACTGTTAAGGACAAGGCGTTCAGCTATTGTAACGTGATCCCCATCCACCAGATTGAGATGAGATTGATTAGATTCTGGTTATTTTTTTTTAATTTGGATGATGGAGTAAGATGTTTACCTTTGCCTTTCACCATGGTTTGTCTTGGAGAGGAGCCCAAGAAGGCAGGTAGAGATAGGGAGAAACAACCAGAGAAGAGAAGAAGTAAATACAAATATGTTTCCCGGTTCTCTTTTATAGTAGGGTCTCGATGATATCTATCTCTCATCGATGTCATCGAAATTAGGCTCATAATGATATCAAAGACTGTGCCAATGACTATTGGGAAGATGCAACTATCCAGCAGATATTAAGGTAGTCTAACCATTGGAAAGGACCAACAGTTACAACATGGCTTTCCTGAGATCCGTCGATTACATCAAAAGTGAACGTCGATATCATCGGTATTTAGATATCGATGATATCAAAAATGACTAGATATCATTGAGTATGTCAAGAGTCAACATTTCGGTTCTCATATCTAACATGGTTAAGACATAAAGTTTAGACTTTGTTGTTGATAATTAACCATGAATATCTAAGATTTTCCTATGTGGACCAGTCTGATTGAGACATCATCAATGAGCACATATTCCGATTGATTTTTGAAGATCACCGAACCTGTTTACATCAAGAGGTTTTGTTAGAATATCGACAAGTTACTTTTCTGCAGACACATAATCCAACACAATAATCTTATCTTCAACAAGTTCTCGAATAAAATGATGACGAATGTTGATATGTTTGGTCTGAGAATGTTGAACATGATTTTTCGAGATGTTGCTAGCACTTGTGTTGTCACAGAAGAGACTCGTTGTGGGTTGCTCAATCCCATAATCTAACAACATTTATTTCATCCATAGAAGTTGTACATAGCAACTGCCTGCAACAATATATTCAGCCTCGGTAGTGGACAGAGATATTGAATTTTTCTTCTTACTCTGCCAAGAGACCAGACAATTTTCAGTATAAAAACATCCTCTACTTGTTGATTTTCGATCATCTAAATTTCTAGCCCAATTGGTGTCAGAGTATCCAGTAATGGTAATGGATGTTTCAAATGGATACCATAGGCCGAAAGAAGTAGTTCCTGCTATGTATTTGATGATTCTCTTAACAGCTGTTAAGTGGGATTCCTTAGGATCTGCATGATGTCGAGCACACACTCCCACATTGAAAGACTTATCTGGATGACTGGTTGTGAGATACAGTAGACTTCCTATCATACTTCAATAGAGATGTTGATCCACACTTTTGGCATTAACATCTTTGGAGAGTTTGCGTGTGGTGCTCATGGGAGTATGATAAGTACGACTTGACTTGAGTCCAAATATTTTCACCAGGTCTTTTGCATATTTGGTCTAACATATAAAGATTCCATCGTTTAATTTCTTCACTTGTAAGCCTAAAAGGAAATTCAATTCGCCGAGCATATTCATTTCAAATTCTGATTTCATGAGATCGATAAATTTGTATGCAGTATCTTCACATGTTGAACCAAAGACTATATTATCCACATAGATCTAAGCAATGAGCAATGAATCCTTTGTCTTTTGAGTCGAAGGTGTTTTATCTACACTCCCCCTATAAAATTTATGATCCGAAAGGAATTTCGTCAATCGTTCATACCAAGCACGTGGTGCTTGTTTAAGACCATTAAGTTCTTTGCTCAGACAATATACATGATGAGGATACTTAGGATATGAAAATCAATTAGGCTATTACGCATAAACTTCTTCATCAAGTTCCCCATTAAGAAATGCATTTTTCACATCCATTTGAAATAGTTTAAATTTTAATGCACATGCAACAGACATGAGAATCCTGATAGACTCAAGATGAGCTACAAGAGAAAATGTTTCATCAAAATCAATGCCTTCTATCTATGAATACCCTTGAGCTACTAACCTTTCTTTATTCCTGATCACATTACCAGATTCATCAGATTTGTTCTTGAAGACCCATTTGGTTTCAATCACATTTGTCTTAAGTGTTCTGGAAGCTAGTTGTCATACCTCATTTCTCTGGAATTGTTGAAGCTATTCTTGCATAACATTTATCTAATGTTCATCTTAAAGAACTTCTATAATATTCTTGGGTTCAATCTTGAGGTAAAGCAAAAATGACTATAGATATTTTCTATATGTCGTCGAGTTCTTACATCATCATTAAGATTGCTCTTGAGGATGATCCTTAATGATGGGTATGTTGGATGACGGTTGTGATTCATTAGATGATGAAGTTTTGTTATCAGATTTATCTAGAATGCACAAATCTAATCATCTTCTAATTCATTAAAGGGGCTGTCATCTTCATGGGGCTGGTCATCGATCACCACATTGACTGATTCTTGAATAGTGTTGGTCCTTAGATTGTATACTCTATAAGCACGACTATTCAAGGCATACCCCAGAAAATTACCTTCATCACTTTTAGACTCAAATTGTCCTACGTGATCTTTGCCTCTTAAGATATAACATTTGTTGCCAAAGATACGGAAGTATTTCACACTAGATTATTTTCCATACCATAGTTCGCATGGAGTTTTGATCAAGCCTGCTCTAAGATATACTCTATTTATTATGTAGAAAGCGGTATTGACAGCTTCGGCCCATAAGCTTTTCACCATATCTTTTCCATTTAAAATAACTGACCCCATTTCCTGCAGTACTCATTTTTTTTTTTCTTTCTACAACTCCATTCTACTTTGGAGTTTTTGGGGTTGAGAATTCATGACGGATTCCTTTCTCATCACAGTATCTTTCAAATCCCTCATTTTCAAATTCTCCACCATGATCACTCCTGATGCGATTTATGCAATACCCTTTTTCATTTTGAAGTCGCTTTGCCAGGATTATAAGTTCATCAAAAGCATTATTTTTTTTCTCGAAGAAATGTGACCTAAGTAAATTTAGTGTAATCATTTACTACCATCGGGAAGTACCTTTTTCTCCCATGACTCTCAACTTTGGTGGGACCAACTAGGTCCATATGTAATAGATCCAATGGCTTTGTTGTGTCTATAGTGGTTGTTTTTTTTTGTGACCGACTTTTATCTTTTTACCCTTTAGAAAATCACCACAAATAACTTTTTCTTCTTTTCTAACCTTGGGAAGTCCTCTAACCAAATTTCTTGAACTTAGCTTGGCTAAGTTTCGGTAGTGAACATGTCCTAGCCTTTGGTGCCATAATTTGGATTCACTTTTTACGGTCATATTATATTTTGTGGATAATACATTTTCATTTGGACTTTTAATAGCATAACAGTTGTCGCTTGTACGTAAACCTTTTATGATATATTTTCCTATATGATCTAAGATTCCACACACATATTTTAAGAAGGTTACCAAATGTTCTTTGTCACAGATTTGAGAAATACTAAGGAGATTGTGTTTTAGACCTTCTACACAGAGAACCTTTTTTTATTTTGGGGAGCCGTGGGCTAGCTATCGTTCCTTGCCCAATAATTCTGGCAGAGCTCCCATCCCCAAATGTGACTGATCGACTATCAAAGTCTGATATAAAAATGAGTTGGGTCACCAGTCATGTGTCTGGACCATCGGCTATCAAGATACCATTTTGAACTATTTCTAACTTTCAGGGCCGTATGGATTACTAGGCAATTATTTTGATGTTTTGCACCCTCTGCTACACTATTGGACATGATTCTAACTTTAGTCAAGATCACTCTCTTGGCGGTGAAGCCCTTAAGAGAGACATCGCTTTGATACCGATTGAGAACATGCTTAGTATTACATCATGATACATGCCCATGCACATCATTTGTATGAAATTATGGTAATGACCGCTTAAGTTAAAGTGGTATTATACCAGGATGTCCTAGAGGGGGTGAATAAGAATTTTTAATATTTTATGGTAATTTAAAAACCAATCAACCCTATCTTGAATAAATATGTAAGTATCAGGATTTCTTCAAAATAACTCTAATGGCTTCTAAGCCAAATAGAGGATTCAATCACAAAACTATTCAAAGGATAAGCAAGATATATAACATAGTTTATGATGGATGTGACTGTGTGTGAGGTGTGATCCTACTTAGTTCTAGATAATCATGTGTTCATGCAACATGAGAACATTCAGAGAAATCATATAAGTGGGAGAAGTAAATGACAATCTCAAACACAATCATTTTTATAGTGGTTCGACTATGTGTCTACTCCACTTCTGGCAGATGTACTCAATCCTTAAGTGTACCGAATCTCACTAACAGAGGTTTCAAATCAGGTTCACCTCAAACCAATACAACCAACTCTAATGTGTCTCCAGGACATAAGTTTATGCCCCACACAGGAGTAAGGGTCAACACATAACACCCAACTTTTAGGCCACACAAGCCAAGGATCCACACACGGAACCTACTAGTTTATGCCCCCACGAGCAAGGGTCAATACACTTCACCCAAGTTTTAGACCACATAGGTCAAGGACCTAAGTTTATACTCTTCATAGAGCATTGGTCAACACATAGCACCCCCCCGTACACTCCCGTCGAAGGCCTCCTATGAGGACTTGAAAGGGGTGAGAATCACCTTTGACCCAATACTACAAATGGAATGATCAAAAGGGTTCTCTAGACTCTAATGAATTACAGATAAGTAGATGAGCCTCATTAAGCACGTTTGATGAAGATCTCCTCCTTTGACGATGAAGAATCTTTAGCTCCCTTGAAACGCAACACAGATGATGCTCCAATGTAAGGCAATGGGTTGGGTTAAGGTTATGATGGAATCCTACTCTATTAAATATTTACCTATAAAGGAGATAAAATAATTCTAATCATATATGCATTCAAGGCATCCCAGCTTAATGATTTGCCATTGAGATGGTAGTTGTACAATCCTTGAATGTGGAAGTTCATTCCCCAATCCACTCTATTGAATGTCAATGATGAAGGTGGATTGGTGTAAGACCCGTATCCTATTCCGTACTGTTCTGTCAACTCCCACGATCCTTCTCGTAGAATTTCGGCAACCTGC
Source organism: Magnolia kwangsiensis (assembly GCA_037074715.1). Classification (NCBI taxonomy): domain Eukaryota; kingdom Viridiplantae; phylum Streptophyta; class Magnoliopsida; order Magnoliales; family Magnoliaceae; genus Magnolia; species Magnolia kwangsiensis. The sequence continues at coordinate 83,387,237 of CM073572.1, read as the reverse complement.
GACCGATAATCGACGTTTGCACGTGACCCTAAGTCATGTCCTGTAGATTTGAATCGTCTTAATCCGGACTTGTACCATTACAACCGCACCATCACCGCGGTTCCGACACCGCGACTCACCCACCGATCCGATACCCATACGAGGAGATGCAGACCAGCGTTCAATTCAAGGAAAAATACTGCACATTGTAAATTCTAAGAGAATCTCTACAACATGTCCCATCCATCCCATCAATCACCTTATGTCAAGTACAAAGCAACCCATGCTTTCTCTCTCCAAAGTCAACTCTTTCTCACCCTCTCTCTTACACCACCTTACATGTCAAGTACGACATCCATCACTCACCTCACCCATCACTCCATCACCCATGCCTCTTTCCTTACAACTCTCTCTCTCTCTCTCATTCTCAACACATTTCCAAGCAACATTTCCAAGAGAGAGAGAGTGGTGCACGTCCAAGCCCTCCCATATGAGAGAAAAGTAATTTTTGGTGGCCCAGCTTTCCATTCCAAAAGCTCTATCCTAGTCATTCATTTCCCATCTCCACCATCAAAGTGAAGCTCTAGGAGACCGGCTTTCCAACGGACTAAGAAGATCAAGCGGTGGGTGCTTTAATAGGGTAGTTTTTCATGTTTTTAACATGGGCCAAGTGAGGCCTACCGATCAATGGTATGGATCTCACTTTGGACCTTAGGTGTGGCCGATGGCCCACCTTGATTCTCATGATCACTCTATGATGGGGCTAATCTCCATGGATCCCATTATGATGTTTACTTTCTTAATTAAATGAGGTCATCTAGACCTTTCATTTTGGTGGAGAAGGGATCTCCACCGTTGATTCTTGATTTGGTGGGTCCACATGCAATGGAACCCGCTTGATGCATGATTGGATGTATGGAAGGGAGGGAAAATAGTGGCGGAGCCCTTCATGCACGTGTGTCTCTTTCTCTCTCTCTCTCCCTCTCTATTTCATTTGTTTGATGTAATCAGGATGTGGTTGTGTGGCCCGCTTGGATGGACCCCACCATTAGGTATGTATTGACTCAAGCCATCTAAAAGTAGGGCCCACCTTATATGTATTGTACCCACACCATTCTTCACGTGGTGGCCCACCTAAGTAGGGCCCACCTCAAATATGGTTGTTAAGCCCCAAAACGTCCAGCATCTGGACGTTGTTTGAATGAAAACACAAATATGAGCTTGACTTTCCAAGCATTGGAGAAGGGCCGCTTATGTAAGCCCCCCTTTGATGTATGTATCCAATCCACGCTGTCCATCTCGATCCCCAGATCATTTTAGACGTTGAGCCAAAGAATGAAGTTGATCTGAATTTCTGGTGTGCCATAACATGGCAAACGTGGTTTTTACCATTGAAAAATCCACCTGACGTTTCAATGCACCAAAAGACATCTAATATTGGGCTCGTTGGATTTGTCTTGAGCCCCAGAGACTAATAGTTAGGATGAATCCACCTGATGGGGGCCTCAACTGAGAAAAACCTCAAAAAAATAAGGTTTTCAAAAAAAGAAAAAAGAAAAAAGAAAAGGAAGTAGCAGGGCTGCTGCTGCTAGAGGCGCAGGCAGCGCCTGCGCTATTGAGTGGGCGGGCGCACCATGATGTTCATTTGTCATCCAACTGGCTCATAAGGTGGGCCACTGCTTGAAGTGGGCCCCCTCCAAGTTTCAATCACATCCAACACTCAAGTGGCCCACATCATAGGAAACAGTGTGAATTGAGTGTCTACCATTGAAGCCCTTTCATGGGCCACAGAAGTTTTAGATCAAGATGAAATTTATTTTTCCCTTTCATCCAGGTCCATGTGACCTTACCAACCTGTTAGATGGAAAATATATGTTATGGTGGGCCCCACATGGGAGCCCACGGTGATATAAGTGTTTTATTCCCAACCGTCCAGCGGACGGTGGAGCCCATTATGATGTATGTGTTTATTCGCACTATCCACTGTTTGGACAGTGGGACCCACCATGATTTATGTGTTCTATCCACTCTGTTCACACTAGATTGTGTGTGTGGGTGTTTATATATATTATATATAATATTGTATATATTATATATATTATATATGTATGATGGTGGGCCTTTATGTGGACCCCCCACCACGATGCATGTGTTGCATCCAAACTGTCGATCCACTTTATAAGCTCATTTTATGGCTTGAGCTAAAAATGAGTCAGATCTATGGTTCAAGTGGGCCCATCTTGGTATGTGTATAGGGCCCATGTTGATTTATTTGTGTCCATTCATTAAGGCCCACCTTGGTGTACATATAAGGCCAATGGGATCAGGCCCATTTGACATATATAAGGCCCATGAGATTAGGCCCATTTGACATATATAAGGCCCATGAGATTAGGCTCATTTGACATATATAAGGCCCATGGGATTAGGCCCATTTGACATATATAAGGCCTATAGGATTAGGCCCATTTTGATGTATTCAAAGACCCATGAGTTATGGCCCATTGTAATGTACATAAGGCCTGTTGGTGAGGCCCATTAATGTGGCCCATTTGATGAATGAAAGGCCCATGTGATACGACCCATTTGATGTATTTAAGGCCCAACGGGATGTACCTAAGGTCCATTGCAACGTGTGATCCTAACATGGTTTATGTAATGATGGTTACGATGGGCTATGCCTTAAGAGCAATGATGGTTTGATGCCCACATTGTAAGTACAATGTTGGTTAAATGTCCACATTGAATCTCTCCTTAGGGCCCATTGGTAAGCCCATGCTAGTTTTGTATAGGCCGTCTAGGCTCATCTGCATCATAAGAGTAGTCCATTACTTTATAACATGCTTAGTATAATCCCATGACTCATGCCCATACACATCATATGTTTGCTTGATATGAGTAGTGACTGATCATAGCATACGCCATTGGGCAGACCATTTACGGGACTCTTTATGAGATAGAGTGCCCCACATGATCGTTCAGTACGCGCTAGATTGCTGCATGATTTGATGGTGTGATTCATGCATCTCGCATATGTGTGACTTGATCACTGCACGCCCTAGCGACATCAGGGTCGTTGCCTCCACAGCCACATAGTGGATGGCCATATTAGATACTGAAAATACTTTATTCTAGCACTTTGGGCACTCAGGATGTCCTTGGGTGAAAGTCTTAGAACCTTTTTTGTACCAGGAGTTGTTCTAACATCTAGACCGAGTGGATACATGAGCGCCCGAGTGCCGAATACCAGTAGGCCGCATTTCCCACCGTGTCGTGGTCAGTTGGAAGGGGGTGTGGCATTATTCACCTGAGTGAGGGGGCTATAAGCTAGGCTGAGCTTGAACAGCTCACAAATGAGTCCACTATTGACGAGCCGGATAGATATTGGCAGACTACTGGTTAGGCGGATAGTGAGGTCTATTCTACTTCTTGATGTGCAGCTAGGGAGGTGACAGTCACTGTGAAGTGTATTAGACCCTGGTAATATCCGTAGGGGAACTATACTGATATGTGTACTTGATGAGGACTGACATGTTTGCGTTACATTTTGCATATGACATTTGGCTACATAGGCCTCGCATCGCATGGCTTTGGTATGGCTGATAGCATTCATGGACTTACCGTATATTTTTGAATCACTCTAATATCGTACACTTGACACTTACCTTGTGCGCACACTTACACCATCCTCTAAGCTTTTGTAAGCTTATGCACGACCGTTGCGTGCAGGTAGCATCGGACAATAGCAGCGCTGAGGTAAGAGCTCGCATCTGATCATTTTAGAGTTTTGGATTCACCCTGTATTTCCCTTTCTGCATTGTACTTAAAGTTTTTGCTATAGTGGATATGTGGTGATGTTGTTTTGTGACTTGGTTATGCTTGTGGTTATACTCCATTACAAAAAAAAATCATACAGAAAATTCTCCTTGTAGTATCCCAGGATTGAAATCTGGCATGTGAGTGTCGGGATCTGAGAATGGGGCACTACAGAGGCTGTCGGCGCCAGATTCTGCGATCGAGAATTTTGTGAGCCCATTTTTTGAGTTTGGGGCGTGACAATTGGAGGATGAACTCCCATGAGCGAAAAGACTTATGATATATGATGTGGGTTTAAACAATCAAAAGCACTCTCTATTTTCTCTTTCAAAGGCAAGTTCTCATTAAATTGGCAGAAGATTTCAATGGATATAAAACAATCATATTTTTTATATAGTTCGATATCATCGAGCAGGGTTCAATATTATCAAGCGTATACTCTCGATAACATCGAATGACCGCTCGATGATATGAACTTAAACTTTCAAACACTTTTGAAGCTTTTGCCAATTGGTCGAGGAAATTAAACACTCATCGATGTCATCAGATTTTGAACACTGATTTCATAGACATGGGGTTCGATTCCTCGACATTTGAAAGTGTGAGAACACTTGCCTTTGAAACTTAACAGGTATAAAATATGATCGAGCATCACTTGATATCATCGGAATTTGAATATCGATGATATCGATGCCAGTGTCGATTCATCGATAATTTCAGAGAATTTTCCTATAAGCTTTTTGGATAGTTTATGTCATATTTCGATGACATCGACCACGCCTTGATATGATCGATATTTGAATAGCAATTTTATCGAGTGATCCCCGATATATGAAAGTTTTAACCTAAAAGCTTACTGGATATATTTGTGTCCTAATTTGATGTCATCAAAGGTCTACCGATATCATAGAGATTTAAATTTTGAGGATATCGAGGATCCCTTCGATATATTGAGAATCATATGTTTTTCCTTAGTAGTATATTGAACATAACTGACCTAATGTTGATTTTATCAAGTCGACTCGATGGACTCGAAATTCAAAATTTGAGGATATCAAATAGTCCATCGATTCATCGATAATTCACTCTAGAGCTCTTTGTAGTTGCTGGACATCTGAAGTCCTTAATCCAATAATATCGAGTTTCGAGGATATCGATAACAGCGTTCGATCTCATCGAACCTTAAGTCGATAAATCGACAAAGGCAGAAAACTTAAGGATTTTCCTAATTTTGTAAATTAGTTTCCTTACCAAAAATCCTAAGATGTTCATTTTAAGGGTTTTATATACCTGATGTTTTGGGACATGGGAAGTGAAGCTAAGATTTACGTTTGATGAGTTCGGGCACACATCCTGTTGAGGAAGATGCTTAAACAATATACCTATGGGGCTCCGTTGTCTTACTGACTCAACACTCATGCTAATTGATAAACCAGGGCACTTTCATTGTTGCCTGTTATAAGGAATGATTGATCATAGCATTTGTCATTGGGCTGAGTTATTTAGGGGACTCCTTATGAGACGGAGTTCCCCACATAATTGTGTAATATGTGTATATTTGATGCATGACTTGATGGTATGATTCATGCATCTCATATTTTTTGTGACAAGATCACTTGGCGCCCCATCGATATCAGGGTTATAGCTTCCACAGGCATATTGTGGATGGTTAAAGTGGATACTAAAAATATTTGGTTCTAGTACTGTGGACGCTTAGGATGTCTTTGGGTGAAACTCCAAGAACCCTTTTAGTACCAATAGATGCTCCAATGTCTAGACGGAGTACATACATGAGCGCATGAGTGCCAAATACTAGTAGGTCGGGTCTCCCACTATGTCCTGGTCGGCTGTGAAGGGGGTATGGCCTTATCCCCACGAGTGAGGGGGCTGTAAGCTAGGCTGAGTTTGACCAGCTCGTAAATAGGTTCGCTATTGATGAGCCAAGCAGGTATTGACAGACTATTGGCCATGCGAGTAGTGAGGTCTTTTCCACTCGCTGCTTGTACAGCTAGGGAGGCGACAGCCAGTGTGGAGTGTACTAGACCCCAGTGATGTTCCATAGATGAGTTGTATTGACATGTGGACTTGATGAGGAATGATATGCTTGTGTTGCATCTTGCATATGATATTTGGCTACGTAGGCCTTGCATTGCATAGCCTTGGTATGCTAATAGAAATCATGGACTTGCCAATATTTTCGATTACACTAATTTCTTATGCTTAGTACATGCATTGCGCACGCACACACGCACCCTTTAAGCTTTGTTGTAAGCTTATGCACGACCGTTGCGTACAGGTGACGCTAAGATGCAGCAGCGCTGAGGCGGGAGTGCGCGATGATCTTTTTAGAGTTTCATTATACCTGTATATTTCCCTTCCACATTGTACTAAAATGTCTTTTTATAGTGGATATATGGTGATGTCATTTTGTGACTTGGTTATGCTTGTGATTATACTCCTTTAAAAAAATTCATATTGAAAATCCTCCTTGTTGGATTCCATGATCGAAGTCTAGTATATGGGTGTCAGGCGCCGAGAATGGGGTACTACGTAGGTTGTCGGTGCTGGATTCGGTAATTGAGATTCCGTGAGCTCAGTTTTCAAGCTTGGGGCATGACAAAAGTTGATATCAGATCATAACTTGGGAATACTTAAAGATAACATCGCATATCTGCTATGAACATAGAATTATTAGGTTCCTGAGTTTAAATAACTTGGCAACTCTCTGTTATTGCCCCCTACACTACCAAAAAATAGAGCAAAGCTGACAAATGTGTGGTTGTTTTGGCTAAGGCTTTTAGCCGTGGGCAATGCCGACGACTAAAATCTATAGCCAAAATACCATAATCCATAGCCAAAGCATAGATTTTTAAGGGTGGATGTTCAATCGCTACTGTGTTCATGTGGTGTTGTTCACCCAAGATTTATTTTGAGTTGATTTTTTAGTATCAACCTTAAAAAGTTGTTTACAAATGGATGCACGGTGTGGATTAAACAAAAACAACATGGTGGGGCTAATAGAGCCTTGCCAAATCCAAAGCTCAAGATACCATTTTCATTTGTATAGTGAAAACATGTTAGATTTACATTTTATGTTAAATAATGGTGACTCATCCATAGAAAATGTGAGTTTGATATATGGCAGTCTAGAACATCCAAATAATGAGTCTTGTTGTAGATGATTTATATTTATAATTATCGTATGGATTAGTATCTTAACCATCCGCTAAATGGACCCTTAATTGTATGGCTGTGATATAGTTTATTATATAAAATATGGAAAACTCACATTTTAGTGATTTCAACTCTTATCCCATTTTAGAAGAGGAATTTTCATTTTCCCTCTTTCGACTGTCCTCTTCTTCCTCTCTCTTCCCTCTTTCAAGCTCCATCTTCATCGGCCTTGATCGACCTTCTGCCTTGCGGTGGCGTTATGATTTAGACCGTTCATCCAGAAGCTCGTATACAAATTTCATGCTAAGGTGAGTCATGAAATGTAATCAGATTTTTTTTTCTTGGTGATGTTCTTGGATTACTGTATTCACATTTATATTTTATAGCCAAACTTGACCAAACTCGTGAATATCATGTAGCTAGAGGAATTATTAAAAAGTGCTTCTCATAATATCTGTTTATTTGAGATCTTTTGGAAGGCATTCAATTGTATTTAATTGATAACCCTTGAAATGTCAGATGGTAGTCGGTGCATCGTTTGGGGATGAGCTGCATTGTTATAGGAAGTATTTTGGATGACTATTAACTTTGGGTTGTTTACTTCTTTTCACTTGTAAGGAAATATGGGATCCTCTTAACTACCCCGATTTTCATATTGTATCAGTGATCACACCTTTTAGTGTTAGTATGCTAGCTAATCATTCATCTTGTCATCTGCAAGTAGACTATCAAGAAGATAGCACTGGACTACATTCTGATGAACGAAGGCCATGATTGGTGTCTAGGATCTTCTAATTGTAATGAGTTTTATTGCATTGATCCATTTGCCACAAGTCAGGATGTAATTGTTAAACCGTAGGCCTTGCTTGTACAATCAGAAAACCTGAGTATGATATGTCCCCACGTTGAGATCCTATAATTTGTTTTTGTATTTTACATAGACTAGTTGGTATGGCTCATCCATTGTACATGGAGAGATGTAGGGAAAGGTTGTGGGCTAGAGAGATGGATTCAGTGATGTTGTTTGCCTTGTCTCTGATAGCAGCAATAGCAGCACGCAGCCCCAATCAAATTTTGCCACTACAGGGCATCACTAAAGCTGATGTTTCCCCTGCATCAAATCCTGTTCCAAGAGAGATAGGGTGTGGGATGCATGCAGAGAAAGAATAGGAGAGCATGGTGCAGGCTACATGTAAGGTGAGAATTGATTTTGGGTTTTAAGATGGATTTGAATCAATGGGGTCAATGTATAAGGCTATTGAATGGGAATGGATGGTAGAAGTTCATTGTGGTTGTTACAGGCTTCTTGATATCATTGTAGTTAGAGAATGGGTGGGACAGAGATTCGCAACTGAAAAGAAATGGAAATGAAGATGAGGGGTAATGATACCTTATAACGAGGAAGATAGTCTTTTAAAGCTTTAAAGAACTCGTACCAATAAGCAAGACAAGGATCTGACAATTCCATGTTTTTAGACAATTTGCAGTGATTTCTCTATGTTAGTCTAGTTTAGATCCTGCAATCTGTCACAAATCTGGTGATTGAGCCGAGACCTAATACCACTTAATGTAGGAGGCGCACATAGTTAATATGTAGGAGAACATACTTCTCATTTTACATCCCTTAATACTATTACCCTCCTACCACCATAAGTAAATACAAAAGAAAACAAAAAACATAAATTTAGTGCAGTCTCGTGCGTTTTAGCTTGTTTTCTTGTCACGACGCGTTATTGTAAATGAGCCTTTGAGGAGACAAAACCATGCATTAGGTTGGTTGTGAATGTGTGGTTGATACTTATACTGTAAACCCATTTTGGAACCGAAAATGCTTTTCTCGTGTCCATTAGGTGAGCCACCCTGTGTTTGGGTCTAAAAATCTTGCCGATCTGAAAGTCAAGTGGGCTACAACATGGCTAATCACAACTGCATATTTTAGAGTCTATATAGTTTTTTTTTTTTTTTTTCTTTGGAACATGTACAGGTTAAAGAATTGAATATTCAAGGCTTTGAGGTTATTTTGGTTACTTCTGGTGTTGTTGGTGTTGGCCCTCAACGACATAGGTATCGAAAATTAGTAAACATCAGGTTTATGTAGCTTTCTTTGTGGTTCCATGTTTTAATTTTCTCTAATGTTGAAGTGTTAATTTAAATCTAGCTTTTAAGCCTAAAGGTCCATTGGCTCACCACTTCTTCTTGGGTCCTATCATAGTTTATGTTTTTATTGTGCAATAACCATTTTAGGTGAATGAATATGACACTCGAAAGGGCTGGCTACATGAATCCTTTTCCACCAATCCACCCTATCAAGGGCCATAAATTCCTGGATTTTGTAAATTTAATATTGTTTGGTTGACAAATTTAACAATATAGAGGAATACTAAAAAAAACCAAATTGGATGAATGGTTGGATGACCAACATGGTCCAGAGGGGTGTTGGTGAGAAGGTTGAGGTGGCAGGGAAGTGTGCAATCCATAGATTGTGCAATAACCTTTTTAGGTGTGAGATTCAATCCCTGCTTTGGGGATTTAGGGGGAGTGGTAGGTAGATTCATCAATCCCAAGGCTGTCCGATCCCTGAAGCCTCTGAACGTTGGGTTCAAAGCAAATCCCTAGATTGGCAAATCCAAGATTGATGAATGCAAGGAAACTAAACAGCCCACAATTGTTGATGCTTCCAAAATTTCAAAATGTATATGATTTGTCTCAAGTTTGCATTTTCGAGACCTTTTTCCTTTCATCCCAAAAGGATTTTGTTATTAGGAATAGGATTCATCGTAGGATCACATCATTAGAAATGATGTCACTTCCTTGGCTAAAGAAAAATTTGCTGGTCTTACCTGGGAAATACTTGCATGAATATTTACTTGTAAGGGGTTGGTCAAATTAACGTCTCCCTAGTAGCCACATACAAACCTAGCAAGTGTGTAGCACATCCAAGCCATCCATTAGTTGGGTTAGGACCCGCTGTATAGATGATCTAGCTAGAAAATCAAGCTGGACAGAGATGACATAGTCCACACATGTGAGGAAATAACCAACGGCCTAAAAACTGGCAATTACAGATTATATCCTAGAGCTTTTAGGGTGTATTTTCATACAAGTATCCAATGAAATTGCACTCTGTAGCCTAGTGAATGTTCAGTTTGTAATTACCCTCAGAAATTGGGGAGTTGGGCGGTCAAGATCCGGGAATTGGACCTTATCGATAGGGAAGGAAATGAGGTAGCTGACAATTTGGGCAAGGCAAGTAATACAATTCCGATAGTTAAGGATTGGGGATTCACTCCCAATTATGTAATTCTAGAGGTTTTTCTCTTTTAATAAAATTCTCTTATAGCCCTCCAAAAGAAATTCCAAATTGTTATTTCCTTCCTTAGCATGTGTATTAAGCATCTAGGCTCTAAATTACAACTGTGTTATTCTCAAGTTGCACTTGAAAGGAATGTAACTGCATCTTGACAGCTACTTCCTCATCATTAATAATTTGAAGCATCATTTGTTTACAGTAGTTTAGGTTAAACTAAATCTTTGCAATTCATTCATTTCGGCATATGAGTGCAGCCATATATTTTACAATTCCTAGGTATGCTAAGTAAATGTTGTCAAGTGTCAACCATGGTTCAAGATAAGGCAAGTTCTACCAACTGATGCATACAAGTATACAATACATGAGTGTTTTCATCATGAGCTCTCACCTTGTAAACAATAAAGGAGCGGAAACATTGCTTTAGTTGAATGTGGAATTCAGTTATGGTATGTGAGAGTCATTACCTGCTTTGTCTGTTTACAGATAGCTTTTTGGGAGTCTTCCATACCATACTATTCTAGATGTTGCATTCACTTTTGTGACAATGTGTTAGTTTATGTCAACCCCTTAGAAACTCATTTGTTCAACTTGTTGATAAGAGCATTATTTTACGTGACCAATTTCACCAAACAACATTCATTTTAAAAAGCACCTTAAAAAAAAGCTTATGTACAATCTCAGTGGTATTTATCTTCTTAATCGTCTATTTATAGGCCATGAATCAAAATGTTAACATTGTCCAATCAAGGAAATTTTTTAGACCTATTCCATCAACAGTGGGACACAATGACCAATGGTTTGGATTACCGACCATGGACCACGCTTCACAAGATTGAAAATGTATGTATACTCCATAAAAATGTATGCTCCATAGCATATGATTCATTGGAGTTCATATAACATATAGAATTATTGGAGAAGATGGACAATCTGGTCATTCATCTACAACTGATGGATTATCAATGCATTGCTTCTTTTTTTTTTTGTTTCTTTTTCTTTTTTAATGTCTGAAAATAATGTAGCCTCATGTTCTGACAATATGCTATTACCACAGACAGAATTGTCTACCACACCTGGTTTACACAACATCTAAAACACCTAGGCCCTTTAAGGCTCACCATGTTGCATACGTGAAATGCACTCCATCAATCATGTCTCAGCTATTATGTTCGCTGTACACACAAAAGATCAGTATGATTAAAAAAAAAAAAAAAAACTCAGGTCGACTATGCTATGGGAACAGTAAAAACCTTTAATATCACATGTTGTGGCAAACCTGAATCTTGAATCAAGCTTATTTTTGTATCTGTCCTTCATCTAGTTATTCATATATGATGAACGGTCATGATGAAAGATGAAAACCATGTTGGTCCCTCACACAAACCTACGAATGGCATCAATCCCCTTGTTCCCTGTGGTTTGGCCTACGAATAGTTAATTTTTTCACTTCTTTATTCATTTCAACCATGAAGGGAGCTTGTAAACTAATTTTAAACTAGATATAGGCCACTTTTATGGATCAAAACACAAACTTTGAGTGAAATTTGATGAACCGAACTGCAATGTACCATTTTGGGAGATATTGTAAGAAAGAAGTAAACTTTCAATTCTTTTTTTCTTTCTTTCTTCCTTTTATTTTTATTTTTTTCCCTCTTTTTATCATTTTCCATCTTGTTTTGTATTTGTCTATAATGAACCCTAGTGTATTAAAGCGTACTTTAATTTTTTTTTTTATGATGAACTTATTATTGAATGCCTACAGTTTGGATGTCATGGCAACATATCATATCTTTATGACTTTTGGGAGTTATTTCCCATTATCTCATTCTTTTTCTTTATTCATTTCGATATCTGTTCTTTAAATGTTTATACTTATGTTCCTTTGTTAAATGATGTTGTTAATTAGTATTTATGCCACCTAATGGATTATCAATGTACGCACCCCCCCTCCCTTAGAAATTTATATTAAACAAGTACATTCATTCGACTGAAAATTCTTGTTCTTTATGGATTCCTAAATTGTCCCATTTTGGACAGTTCGGTACTATACCATGTACTTAGGTTGTCATCATTTTCAGTTTACGTGTAGTTTAAATTTTGGTAGTGTCTCCCTATATTTTCTTCGGATATGTGGTTCTTTACTAATTGGTTTCCTCTATCCATGTGTAATGGACTATATGTGGCAACTAGTTAGTATTCAATTTTACATATATCTGAAGAATTGGGGAAGTGCTGTCGAAATTTTGGCTCGCATGTAAACTATATGGGGACGTTACATGGTATGTTACTAAATGAGATTGTGACAATTAACACCTATAGATAGAGACAATTAACACATCTAGTTACGAACAATTAGCACATCTAGATAGAGAAGTATGAACAAAAATTTATTTACAAGCATAAAAAGATAAGGAGAGTACAGACTTCTTGAATAGTATAAGAAGATAACATAAATATGTATTATTTTACTCAAGGCCCTTATGACTGGTATTTATTTCATGATTGCTGTTCCTTTAGCTCAAAAAAAGAAATCATCCTAATTTTGTTCTCTTTTTAGCAAAGTGGTCAACCTGATTCAAATACTTAACATGGATTCTAACAATGCTATGGATTATGTGGTGCATCAAACACTTCTGTACAATGTCAAATGCCTCTTTAATTTAAATGAACCATATATTTGTGATGTTTTGATATAGCTTGAATTGAAAGGTGATGCTTGTTTTGTTTCAGGAATATAATCCTATTTGTTAGAAGTCCGCTTCTCTCATTGAACTTGCTGAATCAGGTATAATTTGTAGAAATCCAACTTGCAACTCCTCAAAACTCACTCTTCCATAAGATATTATGGTGCATGACGGTTCCCAGTAGATTAAGTTGTAAGTTGTTATATAAAATGGGTTGGATATCTTTTATTTTTATAAATGTGGTCAATAGTTAGTTGGATGATGAATTAGGTATAATTGTATGCCTACCTATAGGTCGTATCCAATGGACTTCAGGGAGTGTATAAATTTACATTACCAAGACCCACAATTTATAGATGGTATGATGAGCTTTGTGAAGTTCGTAAAAGAACATCTCCCTGGTAGAGAAACCATTCATTGTCCATGTACTAGATGTAGATGTTTACATTTACCTTGCCTAAATGATGATGTGGTAATAGATCTGATTAAATATGGATTTAATCCAATATATATGGTGTGGAAGATGTATGGTGAGCATGCATCACTCAAGTGTACTGAAGTGCACCAACTTCTCACCAGTACCCTAGTATTGTAGACTTAAACAACATTGTCAATGCAGCTATTGAAGACCTCGATGGTAATAACTTGGACAAAGTTATTCAAGATGAACCCAATGTAGCCTTTGAAGCTGAAGATGTTGTTGGATATTCTTCAACTAATGAGTTTGAAGCAAATTTACGAGATGCGATGACTGAGCTATATCCTGGTTGTCACAAATTCACCGTGTTGACTTTCATAGTACAACTCTTTAAATTAAAGGTTAACCATGGATGGGGTGACCAAAGCTTTATGTCTCTTCTTCAACTATTCCAGGGTGTCTTACCATCTAGTAATAAGACTCCAATTAAAACCTACCAAGTGAAGAAGATCATTACAAAGTTAGGTCGTGATTACTAGAAGATCCATTCATGTCCAAATGACTGCATGTTATACTGGATTGAGAATGAGAAGAAGACGATTTGTCCAAACTATGGTACTTCTGGCTATAAGACAAGTTGAATTGAAGTTGAGACGAGCTCAAGTACCTGCAAAGGTGTTAAGGTATTTTCCATTAACACCATCGCTAGAAAGAATGTATAATGTGTCATGGGTTTCAAAGGAGATAACCTGGCACTCAACCGAAAAAATGTAGAGTGAAAAGATGGGGCATCCGGTGGACTCCAGCAAATGGAAGTTTGTTGACAACAAGTGTAAGGATTTTTTTAGCAGAATCTCGCAATGTTCGATTAGGTCTAACCACAGATGGGTTTAACCCCTTTGGCACTTTCAGCACATCTTACAATTCTTGTCCTATTATGTGTGTGACGTATAACCTTCCACCACAATTATGTATGAAACCACAATTTACTATGCTCGCTTTGCTCATTGAGGGACCATGACAGCCCGGGAAGGATATTGATGTGTATTTAGAGCCATTGATTGCTGAGTTACAAGACTTGTGGAGGAAGGGGATGATGATAGTCGACGCATACCATGGAAACGAGTTCAACATGCGTGTTGTCTTGTTATGGATAATTCATGACTTTCCCACATATGATAATGTTTCTGGTTGTGGGACCAAGGGTAAGTAAGGTTGTCCTCCATGTGGTCCTCACACAGATTCCTTACAACTACGCAATGGAAAGAAACACGTTTATATGAGTCACAGAAGGTGGTTGCCACTAAATGACGAGGCCAGAAAAGACACAAGTTTAAGAAGGCGGAGCTATGACCACAACCGATTCGTTTGACTGGAATTGAGGTCGAAAGCATCACTACGAAACTAAATGTGCAGCAGGGGAAGATCGAAAAGAGGAACCAAAAGGGTACAAAAGTAGGACTTGAACAAGCTAATGATGTTGAATCAACATGCTTCTTGAAGCGATCCATATTATATGATCTGGAGTACTGGAAGGATATTCCCATATGTCATAACCTTGATGTTATGCACATTGAGAAGAATGTATGTGAAATTCCTATGGCACTGATGTTGAACATAATTGGAAAAATCAAAGATAGCGCCAACGCACGCAGAGATTTGAAGCGGCTAGGGATAAATAAGCGTCTATGGTTAGAAAATACTAATGGTAAGGTGATCCAAAAATGAGGTCATTTCTTTCTTTGAAAAGAAGAGAAATTTTTTTCATCCAGACTTTACGTGAGCTTCGTGTTCTGGTCAGTTTTAATGGGAAATGGAAGAACATCGTAAATGAATATAGTGTGGATTTAAAGGGAATGGAGTGTCATGATTATTACATGTTGATACAACATCTGCTTCCAATTTTGATCCAACATGCATTCAGGAATAGTAAGCATATGTGCACTATAATTAGAAGCTTTTGTACCTTTTTCAATGCCCTATGCTAGCGAACCATATATATTGAAATGTTAATGGCTCTCGAGAAGGGCATGACAAGGAAATTATGTGAGCTTGAGATTACATGCCCTCCTTCAATTTTTGTTGTGAAGATGCATTTGCCTATCCACTTGGCTTACGATGCTCGTGTATATGGTCCTGTCTACTATCGATGGATGTATCCATTCGAAAGGTATGATATGAATGTGAATAAACCCACCCAGCATATACAATTACATTTTTTAATGTGTCATTAACTTTTTTAGGTTTATGAAAATGTTTAAGGCACATGTTTGCAATAAGACATGACTTGAAGGTTGTATAGCAGAACGATACATTCAAGAGGACTTATATACTGCAACCAATATAGAGGAAAAAATAATACAAGCCTCTTGGAGAAACTAGAAAATCTATTTGACGGATCAATTTCACTCCCGCCGAAGTTGATATTGTTGATGACTTCAATGTTGACGAGGTTAGCCCAGTCAGCCTTGATCAAAGTGTCATTTTAGAAGGTATTGAATAAGAACAAGCTCGCACCTGGGTACCAAAGAGTCAACCTAACTATGATACATGGCAAAGGTATGCACTAGACTTAGCTTGTATGTATACGTCTTCTTCATTTATTTCAAATATGATTCAACATAATTGCAACAACGCTTATGAGAAATTTTTTTTATCAATTTTGTACAGTCTTCTTAACTTGCAGGAAATATGCTAATTTCTTGAACCAACGCACTATAGTTGTTGGGAAGAGGACTAAGGTGGCGAGTGATGAAGAGTTCATATCTTGGTTGAAGAAACAACTAGACTTGGATGAATCAAGTAATGAGGTCTTGAGAGATATAGTTAGGGGACCATAGGCTTTTGCAATGCAGTACAATAAGTATTGTATCAACGGTTTCCTCTTCGTCACCAAGGATTATGAAGAGAATAAAATGAACAAGAATAGTGGGGTCAGCATAGAGAGTATGACCACCTTCTGATCTAGTGCTAAGGTCAAGAATACAGTGGATGAATTTGTACCTTATTATGGGGTCCTTCGTAAAATCATCCAACTAGAGTATCGAGAAGGGTACAAGCCAGTCCTACTAAAGTGTGATTGGGTGAAGGTGATGCATCAAGGTGTTTCTTTCGATGCTGAAGAGAATTTGAGATTGGTGAATTTGTCTAATCTTCTCAGTTTAAACCAAGTAGGTGATGAGTCATCTATTCTTACGGTGCATAATGTGCAGGGTTTCTATTATAGAGATCCAAAAAATCTTAATTGGCACGTGGTCTTAGAGGTTCCAAGAAAGATTTTCGTCAAAAATGAGATAAGCCTTTTATTAAAAACACAGGTTGTAACTGATGCTAAAGTAGGACCTAATCTCACTGAAGTAGAGATGGGTAGCCAGTTGTTATTCAATGACAATGAAGATATTTGTGTGGTTGTTGAAAAGAAAAAGAAAAGAAAGCGAGTAGGGAGAAAATGTTGATTTGTTGGTACTTCTATGTATGTAACGAAATGATTTTGATTTAAGACCTTTTTTATTTTCCCATATTATATTAATGTAATGGAAAATATTTACTACTTTTTTTTACTTGTCTTGTTATTATACTTAAATTGGAACTCGATGCTGCTAATTTTACATTGTTTTAAAGTAAAGTGATGTTTTTAGCCATCATCATTACTACATTTCACATACCACATGTCATCATTCAACATTTTTTATGTTAGATGCTATCTTTCATGGCCTATAAAGAGCCAGATGGCATAGATATTAAAAGCTAGATTCCTCAATGCTTGTCATGTGCTCTTATGTTAATCATCTACACAAAGATTGGACTACTTTAATCACCCATTTATGGCAAGTTTTGCCTGTTGAATGTGGATGGATGTTTGTATTTTGAGTTAGTTGTATCTTTTCAGGCCACTGACCGGATGGCCACCCATTTGGATTGCCTTGCATTTTGGGTATGGGTAGTCCACTTGGTGACCACAAAGTAATTGTCTTGATCATTGTACACATGTACCACACATATAAGAAATGCTTTTCGTTGTGCACCCGATGAAACTCATTGGCATCTATCTTTGTTGCATTCTACCATTGCCTAATTTTATTTTTGTTGATGTTTTTAATGTGGGTTTGCCTCTTATTGGGCTGGTAATGATGAGATGGGTTTATGGTTTTACGTTGTGGAAACCATTGTTGCTAAGTTACAGTCTAAAAATTGGATTAGTTGAGCAATCCTAGCCCGTGATTCGTTGATGCTTGTTTGTTAAAACCATTAGAATTCATGGTTCTTTAAGTTTCCTACATTGTCTAAATATTACTTTAGCATTAAAATGTTATTTTTCTATTTGTAGGAATATGTCTTAACTTTAGCATTATGTTATTTCTCTATCTATTGGATTTGTTCTAAAAATTTCCTGCAAGGAACTGTTTTCACAGTCAGAATTGTCTTATCAACACTCTTCATTTTCTTGAAAATTTTCTTAATAGGTCCTACTAACTCTACTTGCAATCTGACACAAGCTATTATGTAAAAACATCCCCATCCAAGTAGAGCCCTCAACAACACAGTTTGGGTCGTTGAAAAAACAAACCCTTAATCCTACGGCTAGGTCTTGACGTATATTATTACATTATGTTAGAATGTATTTGAGTGAACCTCTTCAATATGACTAACTAAAATGATTTGAAATCTTTTTTTTTTTTTTTTTGTACCAGAGTCTAGACATATCCCAAGTATATGCTCTTATGTAGAAATGCAAAATCATTCATGGGAGGAGAAGAGATTGAAGGTATGAATGGTAGCGTAAGTGACCAAATGGTATATATACCTTGTTCCAGATGGACCCATTTACTACAAGAAAGTCAGTTTGGTCCACTGGTAATCTGTACTACACATGTGTATTGCATAAGGGCCATTGGTGATTTTCTTTTTGAGTGTCCACTTTCCTTGTAGAATTGTGGCCCACGTGATGAGTGAAGTGTGGCCCACATGATGATTGTTTCTTTAGTCTCAAAACATCAGAATGTGTCGCATTCTATATTTCTACAGGGAGTGCATGACAATGCAATCATCCAGCAATGAAATACGTTCATTTCCATCCCGATATACATACGTTTAAAAGGTTACCATTTGGATTAAAATTTCTATCGTCAATGGATTTAGGTACAAATATATGTAAAGCGTTAACAGTTTTATGTCATCATATATGTCTAGTATCCTAGTATGATTTTCTAGAGTTCAATGTCATATTGATCTCAATCAATAATGTAGGAAGTTATTGTACATTGTTAGGAATTAATGGTGATAGATTCAATTAGTGATAAAATACATTCAAACAATGAGGATTCTACAGAAGAGTACATACTCTGGCGTGGACTAAAGATCATACACATCAACAATAATCCTTACATGCATGTCGAAATTAAACTGTCCAAACATGTATGAGAACCATTGGTGGCTCGAAATAGAAAAAAATCCAACAGTTCAAATTTATCACCCAGATGAGTATGTTGCTCTAATGTTTGGTGCAAGTTAATTATGTCTGCAGCAAGCATTTCCTGATGATTACTGAATGTAATTCTGCTATGCAGGCCTGATTCTATTGTTGGATGTGAAAATTGTCAGAGATCTAAGCAATTAGCATAGTGTGAACATGTGTGCCCTGGAAAAAAATAATTTTAGTCCACTGATCGTATAAACACACTTGTACGTGGAAAATGAACTAATTAAAAAGATAGTCCAATGGTTTAAATTTAATGGATGTGTGCATTTTACTATTCTAAATTAAGTTTTAATAGATGTCATTATATTTTCTGAGGGCTGGAGATATATTCTTGGACCACATCATGGAGTTATATACCAGGGATAATGGTTCCATGGCAATGAAGAACTAGTCTTTTAGCACACTTGCTATTCACCACATAAATCCCAAAGAAAATATTTGTCCAACAACACAAAAGTACTGTGCTAATTTTAAGTTGTGTTTGGATGCACTATTGATGAATTGAGTTTTGATAATTAGTATAATTGAGTAGAAATGATCAAATTATAATTAGATGTGTTAGCATTTATGTTCATGAATGGGGCTTGAAATTACAATTCTGTTACTTTCAAGTTGGAATTTTTTATAGGAATGTAATTGCAATTTTAGGGATGCTTTCTCAATTTGATTTTTTTCTAATGGTTTGGTCATTTCCTTTAATTGAAGTAAGTTGTTCACAGTTTGACAGTTTTGTATCCAAACACGGCATAAACAATTTCATCATCATTCTCAAATCATGATCCAGAGAGATGGAATTGTTCTCGAATTGGGAAAACGCTCCTTTCAAATCTGACTTAGAAGCTGCCTAATTGTGATTTGGAGTCCAGTCCCTTTATTTGAATGATAAGGAACTTAACTATAATAATTTGTTTTCCTAATGTGGTTTGTAGCATTAAGCGATGCAGCCCTTGAAGATGTATTGGATAGTCTAGTCTCATATCTTCTTTTTATGCATGGTTTTGATTTATATTGCCAATGAAACAGGCATATTGATCTAGAGGTAGACTCATTTGACACAAAGCCGCTAGGGGAATGCAGCCCGTGAAGATGCCATAGGTAATGAAACATATTTGATTTATATTTTTCTTCTTTTAATCTTAGCATTTAATTTTCTTTTATATTGGTGGTGATGAAACATGTGTGTAGCTAATTTCCCATTTTATGCAGAAGGGTTGTCATCTTCATCATCTAAGAAGAGAGGTCCTATGCAAGGTCAAGAATTAAATGAGAAGACTTCATTGAAGCGGGTCATTACGACTAATGAATTTGGGCAACCGAATGAGGGAGATATAAAGCAGGTCACATTCAATTCATGCATTGGTGTTCTCACTCGCACCAACATCCCGATCACCTACACAAACTTTCGCCAGGTGCCTCCGGAGCACCTTCAAAGGGCCATTGACAGCTTGGAGTGTAGTTATGACTTTCAGAATAACCAACGTGCGATGACAAATTACGTTCATGAACGCGTGATATTTCAACAAGAAAAAATTACATTCAATTTGGGGGAATTCATTCACTCAATAGTTAACAAAAG
Source organism: Magnolia kwangsiensis (assembly GCA_037074715.1). Lineage (NCBI taxonomy): Eukaryota > Viridiplantae > Streptophyta > Magnoliopsida > Magnoliales > Magnoliaceae > Magnolia > Magnolia kwangsiensis. The sequence continues at coordinate 83,366,801 of CM073572.1, read as the reverse complement.
AAAAAAAAGAGAACAATCACGATATTTATTTATTCTAAATTCATTTACATCCTTTATCTCCTTTGATTCGAAAGCAGAACATTTATTTAAACACAATACAAGTATCAGATTGCATCATGATTTTCAATGTAGTGATATTGATGTATTGGCATAGCGTATATCTTGATTGATCCCATGCTCTAAATTAGGGCTTTTCATTGATCTTTGATTGATAATCAATGAATCCCTGACACGAATGGAATCATCCCACATTTACAAGGGATACCAATACACCACTAGGAGGGTTGTGCACACATAGCCATTGTGCATCAGTGGTGTTGTGCGCACATGGGCGTTGTGCACGTTGGCACTCGTTGTGTTTCAGCATGGTTGTGCGTCCACAAGCCTTTTTCCATATAACAGGTGTGGACAATACTTGTGTTCTTCTGAATTCTAGATCTCTCTCTTCTGCTTAAATCTTGTTCTAATGAATGAATTATAGAGGGGTGATGTGGTATATATGTATCCTTTTGCATGTGTGAACACCTTTGTTGTGCGCCTAACTGTCACGCCCCGAAATCCAGCACCTGGGTACATTTGACCCCAAGTCCGTCCCCGAAGGCATGACTTATATTTTGTATGTTTACATTTCATAATCCACATAAATATTGACAAAATGATCTCATTCATCAAATATAATAATCCAAAAATTGAATAATCAAACATTTATTTAAAGGAGAATAAAATGTCCATGTTTCGACTATTCAAGATTATCATCAAACAGATGTCATCGTCATGCTATCATATTATACTTACTGTTTATTACACTTATTTAGAAATTGGCAAGGAAACGAAATATAAATAAAAGAAAACCTGTTTAAGCTCCTCCATGAGATCCCTATCCTGAAATTTTAAAATCCCATCAGGGTAAGCTACGAAGCCTAGTGAGTAATCTCAACACAAGTTTCAAAATAACCTTATATAACATGAATAAAAATGTATTAAAAGATATAATACCTATTTAGGTAAAACTACAAATGAGGAGATTTAATAAACACAAATTTTCAATGTAAATTCAAAAAAATATGAATGAATAAAATCAATATATGTTATAATCCATGATAACATGTGTGGTTTATTCTTTTTAACACCAGGGTTAGTTTACACTGGTTGGCCAACACCCGCGTCAATACAACACCTAACTTGGCAATGGAAACCTCTTGCATGACATGCTCACCCATCGAAAGGGCACTTGGTGAGGGACCCATTTGCACATTAACTGGTCAGACTACTACCCTGCTGAACCTGACAGTGGGAACCTTTTACAATCCTAACATGCTCATCCACTCAAAGGGTACAATAGAGGTTTCAAAAGGTATCAGTTGGGTTTCCGGGACTTTCAACCCAAGGGTTTTGATCGCACCACTTGTTTTCCTTTTAGAAATTTTCAACCCAGAGGACTTGATCGTCCCATCTATTTTTTGGTGTTCCAAAAACTGTTCGAAGTATTTATAATTTTAATATTTCACAAGAAAAATATTTCTAAGGAAAAATTGTTTCTAATCATTATAGATTGTTTGTACATGATTTAAAGTTCTTATGTGAAAATATATTTATGCAATGCAATCCGTCAAATTCGATCCGATAATTTGGAAAAGTATATTGAACTTGAAGTTTTTTTTAAAAGATGCTCTAAATTCTATTTTTTTAAAAAAATTATAATAATAATAATAATAATAAAAGAATTATTAATGCATGGGTAAAAAATAATATAAATTTAAAGTTAATTCATAGCTTGCTAATTAAAATAAAGAGAACTACAAAAAAATCATGTTGAATAAACACAATAAACTATGAATTAAATAAATAAATCAATAAGAGAGAAATGCACAATTATTGAATTATTTGCATGATAATAAAAATAAAGGAAACCAAGTGGAGTATAAGAAAAATTAATAAATAAAGAAAAAATATCAAGTGAGAGAAACTCACTTTTTCTTAAAAATATTTTCTTTTCTATTTCTTCCTCTCTTCCTTTTTCTCTCTCCTCTTTTCTTTCATCCTTTTTCTCTCTCTTCTCTCTCTCTCCCTCTCTTTACAATGTGAATGTCCAGCAGCACTTTCTCTCTCTCTCTCTCTCTCTCTCTCTCTCTCTCTCTCTCTCTCTCTCTCTCTCTCTCTCTCTCTCTCTCTCTCCTCACCCTTCTCATGTCACAACACCTCACCTCACCTCACCTCACGTCTCACCACCTACCACCTTACTCCTATTTTTAGTGATTCATTTCACTGGCTATTAAACATGTGGGGAGAAGGCAACGGTTGTTGCTTCGGTTTTCATCTCATTTGATCACAATTTTTTTTTTTTTCTTTCTTTCTTTCTTTTAATTTACACCACATGGACAAGTCTACACATGCTTCTATTTTGTAATTCTTTTCATCACATTTTTTTTTCTTCTTCTTCTTCTTTTATTTTTATTTATTTGGGATGGTTAAATGCACACATGCACCATGCATCTCATGTGCACCACATGTATGTGCATGCCACACATGTGTTAGGTGTGTGTAGGCAATTGTTGTGCATGTGCCACAAGTAAGCTATGATGTAGATGGATGATGCAAATGGATGGATGGATCAATGTATAATAGATGGACGGATGGATGTGTGGATAAATGGATGGATGTGCATGATGTGTTTGGTGCACGTGTGTGATGTATTTGATGGTACATGGATGATACAGATGGATGGAAGGATCAATGTATAATAGATAGACAGATGGATGTATGGATAGATCGATGGATGCGCGTGATGTGTTTGGTGCATGTGTGTGTTTGTGATGTATTTGATGATGGTACATGGATGATATAGATGGATGGATAAATGTACGGTGGGATGAGATCGGGGAGTGGACTTCGTGATGTATGTGTGGATTAGTGGTGAGATGGATGGTCAGTTTAGATGGATGGATGGTTTGATGGTTGTATCATTGGATGGATTTATTAGTTAATGAACAGTTAGATCAGATATGTCCAAATCAATGGTTGAGATTGAACCAGTTGATCTTGTAGATCGATGGTCACATCGGACTAATTGGGTATGCTGATCAATGGTTAAATTTTGACGGTTAAGATTTTTTTGGGTTAATACATTCTACCCTCCTTAAAAGAAATTTCATCCTAGAAATTTACATGCCTATAATGCGAACAAGTGAGAGTATTTCTCTTGGATCTCAGCTTCTCGTTCCCAAGAAGCCTTTTTCTCGGTATGGTTACTCTACTAAACCTTGATTAACGGTATAACTCTCGATCGAAGCACTTGGTCTTTCCGATCAAAAATACATACTAGGTGTTCGATACATGAAGAGTTTTCCCAGATCTCTAATGGTTACCAGTCTATAACATGAGAAACGTCCCGCTCATATTTCCTTAACATCGACACATGGAAAACATCATGAATTCTAGACAACTGAGGTGGTAAAGCAAGTCTATATGTTACAACACCAACCATCTCTAGAACCTCAAATGTACTTATATATCTTGGAGCCAACTATCTCTTTTTACCGAACCTCATGATGCCTTTCATAGGAGAAATCTTTAAGAAAATGTGATCTCTAAATGCAAACTGTAGATCTCTTCTGCGATTGTCTACATAACTCTTCTGATGACTTTGGACTGTGTGCAAATGGTTTCTAATGATAAAAATCTTCTCTGTTGTCTCTTGCACAATCTCTGGTCCAAGAAAACTACCTTCTCCAACTTCTATCCAACAATTTGAAGATCTACAGGGCCTCCCGTACAAAGCCTCATATGACGTCATGCCGATACTCGTCTAGTAGCTATTATTATAAGTGAACTCGTTCAATGCTAAATGATCATCCTAACTCCCTTTGAAATTAAGCACGTAAGCTTAGAGCATGTCTTCAAGGATTCGATTTGCTCGTTTAGTCTGCCCGTCAGTCTGAGGGTAAAAAGCAGTGCCAAAATCAAAAGTGGTTCCCAATTCCTTCTGTAAACTTATCCAAAAATGAGACATAAACCTGGAATCCCGATCGGATACGATAGATACAGGCACTCCGTGCTGTCTAACTATTTCTTTAATATAGAGTTTACATAATTCCTGTCGGGGATAGGTAGCACCTATAGGAAGAAAATGTGCGGACTTAGTTAACTGGTCGACGATGACCCAAACTGCATCATGATTATTATGTGTCTGTGGCAATCCCATAATGAAATCCATGGATATGTGCTCTCACTTCCACTCGAAAATTGGTAGTGGCTGTAACATCCCTGATGGCTTCTAATGCTCTGCTTTCACCTATTGTCACGTGAGACATTTGGCCACAAAATCAGCATTCTCCCTCTTCATATTATTCCACCAATATTGCCTATGCATATCTTGATACATCTTCGTACCTTCAGGGTGGATTGTGAACTTAGTGCAGTGTGCCTCGTCCATAATTTCCTTCTTTATTTCAGCCACATTTGGTATACATAATCTTCCTTGGAACCTTAATCCACTATCGGTACCAACTTTCCATTCAGACTTACCACTTTTTTTTTAACTTCTATTATATTGCCTTGCAACCATGTGTCTTGTTGTTGAGCTTCTATAACCTTACTAATTATGGAAGGTTGAGCGGCTAGGTTAAGGAGACGAGCTACAGATGTTTGTGGATTCAATTGAATGTCAAAATTCTTCACTGTATCTAACATCATCCATCATTGAATCATTAGGTGAGCGATTATTCCATGTGGCTTACGACTTAATACAAACCCTCGAAAGCAGGCGGCTTCAATCTCTTAAATTTCTATAGTAAGCCCCCAACGCCATCCTGCATAATTGAGGTGACACCTCTATTATCACGACGAATGTGTTGTCCAAGAATTGTTGCCATGTCGCCTAAAGCACGAAAGATCCCATCAAGTGACTGGCCAGTTTCGGTGGACCTGGGTGTGGCTGCCATAGGACTGGCTCTACCTTTACCTCTATCTTCACGCTGGCTCCTAGACATGTTCTAAATCAAACAATAAGCTCTGGATATCATATAAGGGTGGATCACTAAAAGATAATACTACAAGTTAAGTTTTGATCACAATAACTCACGTAGGGGATATATCCTAGTTTTCAAAGTGACTAAGTTTTCAAGTAAAACCATAGGTCCTCAATGATTCTAAACCTAAGCTTTGATACTAATCTGTCATGCCCCGAAATCCGTCACCTGGGTACATCTGACCCCGAGTCCGTACCTGAAGGCATGACTTATATTTTGTATATTTACATTTCATAATCCACATATATATTGATAAAATGTTCTCATTCATAAAATATAATAATCCAAAAATTGAATAATTAAACATTTATTTAAAGGAGAATAAAATGTCCATGTTTCGACTATTCAAGATTATCATCAAACATATGTCATCGTCATGCTATCATACTATACTTAATGTTTATTACACTTATTTACAAATTGGCAAGGAAATAAAATATAAATAAAAGAAAATCTCTTTAAGCTCCTCCATGAGATCCCGATCCTGAAATTTTAAAATACCAACAGGGTAAGCTGTAAAGCCTAGTGAGTAATCTCAACATAGGTTTCAAAATAACCTTATATAAAATGAATAAAAATGTATTAAAAGATACAATACCTATTTAGGTAAAATAACAAATGACGCGAGTTAATAAACATAAATTTTTAATATAAATTTAAAGAAATATGAATGAATAAAATCAACATATACTATACTCCATGATAACATGTGCGGCTTATTCTTTTTAACACTAGGGCCAGTTTACACCGGTTGGCCAACACCTGTGCTAATACAACACTTAGCCTAGCAATGGGAAACTCTTGCATGACATGCTCACCCATCCAAAGGGCACTTGGTGAGAGACCCATTTGTCCATTAGCTGGTCAGACTACTACCCTATCGAACTTGGCAGTGAAAACCTTTTGCAACCCTGACATGCTCACCCACTCAAAGGGTACGGTAGAGGTTCCAAAAGGTACCAGTTGGGTTTCTAGGACTTTCAACCCAAGGGTCTTGATTGTCACACCTGTTTATGCTTTAGGGACTTTCAACCCAATGGACTTGATTACCCCACCTGTTTTCTGGTGTTCCAAAAACTGTTCGAAGTATATATAATTTTAATATTTCATGAGCAAAATATTTCAAAGGATAAATTCTTTCTAATCATTGTAGATTGTTTGTACATGATTTAAAATTCTTATGTGAAAATATATTTATGCCATGCAATCCGTAAAATCCGATCCAATAGTCTGGAAAAGTGTATTGAACTTGAAGTTCTTTTAAAAAGATGCTCTAAATTCTGATTTTCATAAAATTATAAAAATAAAAATAATAATAAAAGAATTATTAATGCATGGGTAAACAATAATATAAATTTAAAGTTAATTCACAGCTTGCTAATTAAAATAAAGAGAACTACAAAAAATTCATGTTGAATAAACACAACAAACAATGAATCAAATAAATAAATCGATAAGAGAAAAATGCACAATTATTGAATTATATACATGATAATAAAAATAAAGAAAACTAAGTGGAGTATAAGAAAAATAAATAAATAAAGAAAAAATATCAAGTGAGAGAAACTCACTTTTTCTTAAAAAATATTTTCTTTTCTTTTTCTTTCTTTTTCTTCCTCTCTCTTCCTTTTTCTCTCTCCTCTTTTCTTTCCTCCATTTTCTATCTCTTCTCTCTCTCCTTCTCTTTCCAACATGAATGTCCAGCAACACCTTTTTTTTTTCTTCCTCTCGTCTCTCTCTCCTTCTCTTTCCAACATGAATGTCCAGCAACACCTACTCACGTCACAGCACCTCACCTCACCTCATGTCTCACCACCTACCAACCTACTCCTAATCATAGTGATTCATTTCACTGGCTATTAAACACGTGAGGAGAAGGCAACGGTTGTTGCTTCAGTTTTCATCTCATTTGGTCACGTTTTTTTTTTTTTTCTTTCTTTCTTTCTTTCTTTTGATTTTCACCACGTGGACAAGTCTACACATGCTTCCATTTTACAATTCTTTTCATCATGTTTTTCTTCTTCTTATTCTTCTATTTTTATTTATTTATTATTATTATTATTATTATTTTGGGTTGGTTTAATGCACATGCACCATACATCTCATGTGCACCACATGCATGCGCCACATGTATGTGCATGCCACACTTGTGATAGGTGTGTGTAGGCGATTGTTGTGCATGTGCCACATGTAAGCTATGATGTAGATGGATGATGCAGATGGATGGATGGATCAATGTATAATATATGGATGGATGGATGTATGGATGGATGGATGGATGTATGGATGTGCGTGATGTGTTTGGTGCATGTGTGTGATGTATTTGATGGTGCATGGATGATATAGATGGATGAATGGATCAATGTATAATAGATAGACAGATGGATGTATGGATAGATGGATGGATGTGCGTGATGTTTTTGGTGCATGTGTGTGGTTGTGATGTATTTGATGATGGTACATAGATGATATAGATGGATGGATAAATGTACGGTGGGATGAGATCGGGGAGTGGACTTCGTGATATACCTATGGATTAGTGGTGAGATGGACGGTCAGTTTAGATTGATGGACGGTTTGATGGTTGTATCATCGGATAGATTTATTAGTTAATGAATAGTTGGATTGAATATGTCCAAATCAATGGTTGAGATTGAACCAATTGATCTTGTAGATCGATGGTCACATCGGACTAATTGGGTATGTCGATCAATGGTTAAATTTTGACGGTCAATATTTATTTGGGTTATTACACCAGCCCCCTTTGTGCGGGCCACCTTTGTGTGGATCACCTTGTGCGGACCTCCTTATGCGAATGACCTTGGTGTGGTGCGCAACCCCTGATTGCAGCCTTTTGTTTGTGCGGCGCACATCCTCCTTTTAGAAAGAACTCCTTTCATTTTTCCTTGATTTTTTTTTTCTTTTTATGCCTCAACAGATGCCCCCTTGATCTTGCATTCTTTATTTTCATATACAAAAGAGAATGTAGAATCAACCTTCCAAAAATTAATTAATTTAGCATTCTTTATTTCATTTTCCTCATTATGAGGAATTTTAAATTTTTGCACAACCCAGCTTGCATGCAACCATCATTTGCGCACAACCCAGTTTGTGCACAACTCAACCAGGAAAAGTTTATATAAACCCCGCCAAGCCCTCATTTCATTCACTCTTACTTCGCAGCCTCCCCGTTTTACGTGTTATTCCTTCTTATGCACAATGCATCCTTGTGCACAACGAGTTGTTGTGCACAACCACCTGTTGTGCACAACAAATCCTTTTGCACATAATACTATTATTAACGCACAACTCAGTGCTCCTACGCACAACTGAATTCCCATGCACAACTGAATTCTTGCAGACAACTTTGCTGATTATGGACTTCTTCAAGTGTCTCGACTTGTCTACTAAATCCTCTTCTTCCAATGGTTCATTCCAAGAGGCCTCACACTTCTCAAGAAAGCCATCACATTGTCGAATCATCTAATCCCTTGCCACCTGAAACTCATCCCCAAAAGAAGGCCAGATCCTCTGAGGGCTACTCATCTCTTTTTAAGGCACTAACTCCATCAACAATCAACTTTTCTGATTGAATCAAGCACCTATCTGATTTCATCCGTACCGTCATCTTGATGAGAGAGTTAGACTGGGAGAATTGGCTAAAATCCACTGCTAATTTTTAGACAGATGATTCCCATCCTACTCCCGTTGAATCCTCCCCTCATCTCTCAATTTCAAAGAAGAAAAAGCGAAAGAGTAAAAATGAAATCTTTTAAGAGAAAAATTAAGAACATAACAAGAGGCGCTATTAAAATATTTGGGACATGATAGAGTCTCAAGCGGATGCAATCAAGTTCAAAAATCCTTATAAAGACGAGATCATCACCATCCCTCTGCACCTTCATCGTCATTTATATATGATCCAGAGCGAACCATCCAATTATATGACATACAATCAGCTCTGATATGTGGCGATCTGGGTTATAAAAGAGTCCACAATTCTCGAAGGCTATCTCACCAAAAATGTCTAGTTTAGAAGACCGGTCAAGTATTGTATATCCATTTTCTCATGTTGTGCTACAATCCTCACTCTATATATCCCACCCATTATTTGAAAACAATTCAATAGCGTTTCCGTGACCGTGATTCTTTGTGGGGGAAAGATGAATTCAGGACACATGGTCTCTAGGTTGAACGCCCATTCTATAGTTCGTGGACCAAGACGATCCTAAAAAATATAAGGAGGTTCTTATTGTGACGAATATATATGTAGCCATAGAAGTGACCTCTGATTTCTTTCACAAGGATACTCTGATTTATAAGGGTTTCTTAAAGTATTGCTCTCCCACCACGAATTCCTTTCATCTCCCAATGGGTGAGGTAAGTATTACTCTATGGGATCTGCATAGAATGACGAGCCTTCCTATCACTAGGTCTTTTCTGGATGAATATATTCCTACCAACGAGGAGTTCACTTATGTTGCTCCTGACATAACACCTAAGATCTCGGCCTCCACTATTGAACTCTTTCATGAAATGTCCCATTTCTCTGATGTTCACAAGATATCCTCAATCCAGTGGCTTGCTTATTTCTCACAATTTCTGTGGTAAATGCTTATTAATAGTTCTTCCCTTCTCCTTTCAAATACAACTTCGTGCATTTTTCCTTTTGTCATATCTTTTCTCTTTTCAGGTTTTCTAGTAGCCACTCACCAGAACTGGAAGTTGCTCGCAGGAGGATAAGAGGTCAAGTTTATCCTTCCATTTTTACTATTGAAACTGAATTAGCTGCTTTCCTGGTGTACTGGCCATGTTTAGTTGTTTTACCTAGCTCAAAATGGTCAGACTCCATTTGAACAACTTTATTTGTAGCAACAAGAGCCATATTAGAAGGCAAGAAGAAGTATTCTTTAACCTCTCCTATCTGTAAGTGCTATGGTTTCCTACTCCTTTAATTGTCAAATTTTATGGTGCAAAAAACAAAAACTGTCTTGTGTAGCATGTTGATGATCAAGACACTGCATCACAATGCTTCAAGTTAAGAACGGTGATCTAGATCAAGAACTGTAATGTCAAATACTTTGTCCACTTTTGTAAGCTTCAATGTTCAGAATTTTTAAAAGCTACATCGAAAAGATGAGTGCTTGCTCAAGACTCAAGATAATGTTCAACTTAAGACGAAGAACAACTAAAGAACGACAAATCTAAGCTTTTGAAGATCTTAAAGTTCAAGCTACATCATGTAGAGATCTCAAGCTTCATAATCATTAAAAGTCAACCATCATCTGAAGAAATGAAATTTCAATGTTTATACTTCATGTCCCGGGTATGAAAGACTTTAGTTTGACCTTAGGGTAGGTCATTTTGTATACATAATTAAAATTAAATCACTTTATATGAATTTGGACAGTTCTAAGAATAGTCCTGAACTTTGTTTGCCTAGTCCCAACACTGTGTAACGTCCTGAAAAAATCCGTACGAAAGCCCGAGTACCACCACATGCAGAGATCACTTAGGACTAAATCCATTAGAAATTAAACGAGAATTAACTAGAGCTAAACTAGATTACCTATGAAATTAGCACCAATCACTTTAAATATATTCTGCAAGACTCAAAACTTGTAGAAATGTTAACGCTACATTACCCTGAAACCTGGGATCCATCTCTAAACCCGGTTACTCTCGGGAGCACAATGAAACTTCGTATCAGACCTGGACCATATATCGAAAGTCCGATAGTGACAAACTTAGACAAATATGATTTCCTGGTTGGACTTAATAATCACCTCAAAAATCAAGTCCAGATAATGTCCTGGGACTATTTTCTTGAGTTCGGAGTGAAGTGTGTGAGAAAGTAAATATTTTTAGAAATTAAATATGAATTTAAGTAATCTGAGTCGTATCGCTTGTGGGCAAATTATAAGCATTCAGACCGTCAGAATCTGACCCAAATTTACCCTCGAATCAGGAGAAATGTCTCACACCTGCCATTGTGCTTATAGCCATGATTGAGTGTCGATGACCGTTGAACTGAAACTGGTCCGCCACAGTCGATCTGTAATTCTGATTGGACTGAAAACTTAGCTTGACCAAGATCCAATATGAGGAAGCATAATTCCAACCGTATTCAGCAAAGGGACCTCCAAAACTCCTCCGTTAGATCGGAACAAGCCCGATTTGGTTACAACCTAAGTATATCATGGTCATGGGATTGTTTCCGTCAGTTCTGGGCCTATATAAGGGCCTTAAAACCTCTCTCACATATGCCATACAAATTTCAAAACCCTGGCTAAGAAAAGAAAAGAGAGAGAAAGAGAGAGACTGAGTTGGTGACTCATCTAGGAATTCTTCCCAGCTTCACTACGTGCCTAATCCACCTATTCGGATCGCTATTCCGGGGATTCTAATTCCATACTTGGGTAAGGAAACTAAACCCTAACCTGTTTTAGAGCTTAGTATAGTCTAAGTGATGATGTAGCTAACCAAATTCATGCTTTAGGTTGCCAAACCACCGTTGACAAAGACTTAGCGTCTAAATCATATCTGTTACGCGTTTATCAGTTTAAGGTGCAGACTACATACGTATAGGTTATGGTTTTTAAAGCTTTCAATGTCAGATAATGATTTATTACTGACATGGGTGCCATTTTATATGCCAAATGTGATATTTGTTTCGTTTTACGTTTACATATGAACTATGTTGTGAATAGGGTATTTCATGTGTTTTTAGAAATGTTTGTATATACTTGAAATCTGAATTGGTGATTGCCATGATTAATTTTCGTAGGTACATGATTGTTATATATGCGACAACTCCTTGGTAAAAAGACTCGCCCTAATATGTAATATGGCCAACATACGTGATGTATGTTGGAAAGTGTAGTCTAAGTGTTTGTTAAAATGTCTGAATAAGTTAGTAGTTAGTAAACTGTGATTTATAAGGGAGTTGAGATATGAATCCCAACTACCTTAACTGTGTATATGATTCCCTCCATGAATCGTATAACCTACATACTCATGTTTAGCTGTGTGCATGATTTACTCCATATATTGTGTATTCATGTTTAAGTTATATGTCATAACATGTTCATATGATTGTAGGATTGTTTTAAATATTCATCATGTGATTGTATGTGAGTGGGACTATATCACAGTCCAAGTAATCGGTAACAGGACTTGAACTGGTGGCTGATGTTGCTTTCGCCACATAAGATGTGATCGATGAATCCGAGCCTTACATGGGATGTCGACAATGGTTAGGCCACATGAAGTGCTGATGTGCTTCATGTCGATCAACTCAACATGCACTCGTACTAGTCAAGCTTGTCAAGTAACCCGATTCACCCGATGTATGTTCACCATGTTTGGACACTATTACTTGAATCTAGGGTACCAAACTTACCAGTGAGATCCCGTTAACCTTGGTACCACGATCCCTTAAGACTCATGAGCCAGACATGGTGGTATGGGACACTGTGGTCAAGCTGTCGGCCTATGCTGGGTCAATGAGCCTCCCCATAGTGACCAGCGAGCAACCCAGACTCGTGAGCCGAATATGGTTGTATGAGACACTGTATTCATGCTACCGGCCGACATTGATTGATGACAAGCCCTTTGTAGTGACCTCGAGCATACCTTGACACTGCATTGAGGCGACGAGCCTTATTATAGTAACTAGGGTATAATTAGGCATGCATTAATTGTTGACGAGCCTTTTGCAGCGACCTAGAACCATAACATCGTATGAGATTGTCTAGGACTGATGACCCTAGAATGGATCATTGTTTGAGAATTGATATGAGGGAGGTACCTTAGCTTCCCAATCCTGCTGTATGAAAAGGACTAATAAGAACTTGGTAATCATGCTCAAAACATCACACTGCATGTGTTGTTGGCATTGGTGTAGAGCACAGTGGTAGTGATTCATGCGGCGATCGTTAAATGTTGTCGCAAGAGGGAGTGCAGGCGAGGGCAGGCATCATTACTTTATATCATCCTTTCATTAATAAGAGTATCTAGGACATGTTTGATTGTACTGCTTTATCATTACTACTTGACTGAATTGATAACATGTTAACCTTTGCTGTATAGCTCCACTGAGTTGATCACTCACTCCCACGTTTTGGGATGGTGTTTAAACACCAACCAGACTATCTCAGTTATAGATGATGATACGACCCATGAGGCAGAGTGTAACACCCCAAATTTTTGACAACCTGAAATTAGACCTCCTTAGGTAATGGGTCAACCATATCACTCTTATAGCTCAATTTCAAAGCCAAAGAAATCATTTAGCACTAAATTCCTTAGAAATTTAACCTGAATTAACTAGCGCTACACTAGATTACCAACGAAAGTAGCACCAACCACTTTAAATACGATCTGTAAGACCCAAAACCTATAGAATTGTTAACGCTATGTTACCCTAAAATCTAAAATCCAACTCTAAACCCAGTTGCTCTCGGGAGTACTTTGAAACTCCATATCGGACCTGGACCACACGTCGAAAGTCCGATAGCAATAAACTTAGAAGATATTGACCGCATAGTTGGACTTGAAAAGTATCGCGAAAATCATGTCCAAACGATGCTCTGGGACGATTTCCTTGAGTCCAGAGTGAAGAGTGTGAGAAAATGAAGATTTTTAAGAAATTAAATATAATTTTAAGAAATCTGAGACGTGTCGCTTGCGCGTTATTTTTAAGCATTCTGACCGTTGGATTTTTATCCAAATTTATCCTTGTATCAGTATAGGTGGCCCTTACATGTCATAGTACTTGTGACTCTGATTGACTTTCGGTGACTGTTGAACTGAAACTGGTCTACCACGGTCGATCTGGAAACCCGATCGGACTGAAAATTTAACTTGATCAAGATCCAATATTTATGAGCTTAAGTCCGACCGCATTCAGCAAAGGGAGCTCCAGAAGTGCTCCGTTGGATCGGAATAACCTCCCTTTGGACATAACCTAAGTATACCATGGCCTGAGGCCTATTTTCGTGAGTTCTGGGCCTATATAAGGACCTTAAACCCTCCCTCATTCCTCCCATACGAATTTGAGAAAACCCTAGGAGAGAGGAGAGAGTAAAGAGAGAGAAAGTGTGGGAGAAGTGGGAAGATCTCCCTAATACTCTATCCTACCGCTGCACATGCTTAACCATCATGATCTAATCGCTATTCCGACGATTCTGACTTCGTTTCTAGGTAAGGAAACCTAACCCAAATCTTTTTTAGGGTTTCGATAGTTACAAGTAGCGAAATAGCTGACTTACCTCATGTTATAGGTCATCATATCAACGTTGACGAAGACTTAGAGATTCCATCGACTTCTTTATGCTTTTACGGCATAAGGTGTGGACTTTAGACATTTAGGTTGTCATTTTTCAAAGCTTTCAATGTCAGATAATGATAGATTCCTGACGTGGATGCTATTTCACATGTAGAACATGCTATCCATTTTCTATCTCGGTTAAATACGAAGAATACGTAATTTGTGTATTCTCTGTATTCGTAGAAAATACCGTATATGTACAAAATATGAAAGTATGTTTGCCATGATTAACTGTCCTCTATGTATGCTAGATGTATGTGTAACAACTCCTGGGCTAAAGGTTTAGCCCAAATACGTGATATACAAACATACGATATGTATTTAGTATGTGTAGTCTAAGTGTTTATGAAAATGACTGAATGAGTATAGACTTTGTATTCGTACTCTCCATGACAAAATGTCGTGGATATATGATTGTTGTATGGGCGACAATACTTTGATGAAAGGATTTGCCCTAATACGTATGCAAATTAACACATAATATTTTTGATGTAATGTGTAGGCTAAGTGTTTGTAAAAGTGTCTGAATGAGTTAGTAGTTAACAAGATGTACCTGTATGCGGGTTGAGATATGATTCTCAACCACATCAATGATGTGTATGATTTTCTCCATGTATGACTTATTTTGATGTCTGCTTGATTATGAATTGAAGGTGTGTGAATTCATGTTTACGATGCACTTCAGAACATGTTCATATGATTGAATGATTTGTAATCTTGATCCATTACTGTTTTGACTATCTCATAGGACATCATGTTGTAGTTGAATGAGTTTGGGGCTATTGAATAGTCCAGGAAATCAGTAATATGCCTTGAGGTCGTGGCCGAGACCTATTCGCCATGTAGGACGTGTTTGACAAACCCGAGCCATGCGTTGCTTGTTGACAGTGGTTAGGCCACATGTGGTGCTTATGCACTTTATGTCGGTCAACTCAACGGGTGCTCGTACTAGTCAAACTCGTTAGGTAATCTGATTAGCCCGATGTATGTTAATCATGTATGGATGCTACTGCTTGAATCTAAAGTACCAAACTTACCAGTGAAATTCTCGTTAACCATGGTACCCCGATCCGCTAAGACTCATGAGCCGGGCATGGTGGTATGGGACACCGTGGTCGAGCTGTCGGCCTACGTTGGGGCCACGAGCCTCCCCGTAGTGACCAGTGAACAACCCAGACTTGTGAGCCGAATATGGTGGTATGAGATATTGTATTCGAGCAGTCGACCTACTCTGATAAGGTGATGGGGGAGTGGTGTAACGTTGCATGTAACTGCCCTGGCAGTCCTTTGTAGTGACCTCGAGCATACTCTGAGTCTACGGGAAAGCGATGACCCTTTCGTAGCAACAAGAGTACAAATTAGGCCTGTATTGATAAGGTGATGGGAGAGTGGTGTAACGATTGCATGTAACAGCCCTGACAGCCCTTGCAGTGACCTAGAACCGCACTTCATATGAGATATGCTAGGACTGACGACCCTAGACTGGATCAATGTTGGGAAATGATACAAGGGAGGTACTTTAGCATCCCAATCCTGCTGTATGAAAAAGACTAATAACAACTCGGTAATCATGTTCATATCGCATTACATGTGCCTGAAAGATGTGGAGCACTGAGGGATGAAAGCATGCCCGAATGTGAGATGGTGTCGCATGAGGGAGTATGTAGGCAAGGGCATGCATCATTATTGCATTTCATCCTTGCATTAACAAGAGTAGCTAGGAATGTTTGATTGTACTGCTTTATCATTACCGCTTGACTGATTTAATAATATGTTAATTTTACTCTATTGTTCCACTGAGTTAGCTACTCACTCCCACGTTACGGGACGATGTTGTACACACCAACCATACCTTGTCTTAGTTTCAGGTGAGGGCGATGCTCGTGAAGCAGAACTAGACTTTACTTTTTGATGATGAGTTCTCCTACATGTAACTCTCTGGCGGGTCTATTTGACCTGGAGTTGCACCGATGGAGCTTCAGTATTTGGGATAGAAGACATTATATTTTTCTCATTTTGTGTATTTTGTAATCAAACTTTTAATTTTTAACCTAGTGACATTCATACTCTGAGGGCTTACTATCACTCTTATCTAGTTTAAATACTTATCACAGTCTTCCACTTGCATAATTTAAATGCCTTTAGAGTATGATATGCTGTTTTTGGTATCATCCCAATCATGTTTAATTCCCTTCTACAAGCAACATTCATTCATCATTATCTACGTTGCATAAGTGATGTTTTTGAACTCAGGAGTTGGGATTCTACTCGACCCCCGATTTTCAGGATATTAAAGATGGTACTAGAGCATGATTTGGATTAAATCAGACCTGAGTTATGGTAACACGACACGTAGTCTGACGCACTCTGAATTAGGAAGGGAGAAATAAAACCTATAAACTATATTAGAATCCCAAGTTTCGCCTACAGGTGAGACTATACAGTAATTTAGTCCAAAACGTATCTTTGGTCGTCTGAAGCGATCTAAGTCGCCTCTAGGCCGTCAGTCAACGAGTTTGAGTCGTTCTCTAAAGTATTTCAGACCTAAAATTGAATGTCCTTAAGTTATGGGTCAACCACAACACCTTACACTCAATCTCAAAGCCTAAAACCCCTTTTAATCCAATTCCTTCAAAATCTCACCCTCCACCACTTTATTCTTCATTTTTTTAAGCAAATTCATAATACACACCAATCCTTGGGTATAAATGAGGAAGAAAAATACCGAAACTAAAACTTACCATAAATAGTAAATGAATGGATAAAATGGGTTTTTACCCTTAAACATTTTGAATCTAACAAAATAAATGGGTTTTTTGGATAGATTAGCGTCTCCTACCCCAAAATCATATGCTACACATTGTATAAAATCATTCTGGTTTGCAAATTGGCCCTGAAAATGCCTTAAATGGAGTCGGGGGCCTACCCACGTCAATCCAGAGGGACCCAGGGTGGGCCCCACACCTTTTTGGGACCCAGGGGGCAGGAGGAACTCACCCAAATGGCGAGCCCTCACCAAACACTCCAAGGAGTGGCGAGGGCCTCGCCAGTCAGCGGGTCAGGCTGGGAGGGCCGCCCGGGCCGATCGAGTTTGGGGGTTGTAAGACCCCCCTGATGTAGGGTCCGTCCCTTAAAACCTCCCCAAAAACATACTTCCTTCATAAACCACCTTCCCAAGCTTTCCTTTTCTCCAAAAATTTTAGATTTTTCACAAAAATCGCCGCTCCAACGCTCCTTCTCATTTTCATGCACTACACCCACCACCTATCAAATCCCACCTCCATTGCTACCTACCCTCTCCATTCCCTTTCATTTGGGCCTTTACAACCCCCATTTGAGTCTCGAAATCGTGCAAACCTCATATCCCACCTCCTTCTTCCAAGAATAGTGATCTTCCTTTATCATTTCATGCATTCATCTATCCTCTACATGCATACCCGTCCCCACCATCATGATGGGTCATTTAGGGTCTGCTGGACCTTCTGCATTAGGGGAGATTATGGTAGATGGAATTGTAAAAGTAATGAAAAATGCATGTGGAAGGTATTGTCCCTAGATTGGGTGTATCCCGTGGTTTCTAATACCATGCGTGGAATGTATGCAATTAAAAGTAAATATCAGGTTCTCCTTTCATATTACCCTTGAATATTCATCATCATGGGATTTGGAAATCCCATCTCACTCTTTCCAACACAAGGCTCATTTTCTAAAATCTATGAAATTGATTTTAATCCCATCCCACCCACCTTCCAAATATGTCATTCCCAATCCCAAGGTGGGATTAGCAACGCTATCCGTTTAATATAACTTAATACCACTGGCCAAACAAGCCCTTAGAGTTTAGACCTAAAGTTGGTACTCTTAGATTTTAAAGGATCTGACAGTGTAGGAAATTCAATAAATTAATAATGTGAATAACGTGAACGCTAGGACTTTCTTAGCTAGTATGAGCATGTGTGTAGTGCTCGAGCATAGTCAAGTTCAAGTTCGGGCAACTCAAATTTCACTCAGGCAACTTTGACTCTAAGCGATAAAATAATTCCTTGTATTAGAAATGATGTTAAATCATCTAGCGTATAAACATAGACTTTAGACTACAACTAGTGGATTACCGCTACTCATAAGTTAAGACTAGGCTACTGGTGATACTAAGGAATGTAGACGACTGATTATGCAAGATAATTGAAAAATAAACTTAGTTAGTTGCCTTGATTAGGTTGGAGTGAGACCTCCTTCGTTGAATCCCCTTACTACATATCGGCTTCTTTAGTAACTCTTAGAAAGCTTGTTTGACGTAGAAACTCTTTACGCTCAGAGAAAATTGATATATTCCTTAGATTGAACCTTAGGTCAAATCAATACACCCCTTAGAATTGCCTTCTGAAGGACTTATTACAGTCAGGAACACAGGGTGGAGGAACTATATATAAGTGAAGTATTCGCTGTTTGAATCGAATTCTCAATCCTGGTAGTTGTCCTTGAACTCAAGGATCTGATCAAGAAGAAAGTCAGGATTAACTAGGATTAAGAATTGATGCGACAAATTTTTTATCATATACTAGGCAGAAGGTCCATGTGTCTGACTCAGACCCACTACACAACTTTCCTCCTGTGTTGGCCCAACCACTTACAACCTCAAGTTTCTTACTTCGTCTTTGAGAAGTGTTAGAATATAGATCCAATAAAGAATTTTCCTTTTAGGCCTAAGAAATTTCTTAGATAAGCAACAAACAGTTAGGAATTAGATCCCGAATCACAGACCGTTATGGCATACCTATTGTGCATATGCACTTAGAAAGATAGTTTGCTTCTTAACCTATCCTGTCCAAATTCCTTGGGTACTAAACTAGACATGATTAAGGAAGATAAGTTAGGACCGTGGTAAAAGTCCTTCTTTGGTAGGATTAGGTAGCTTGCCACAAACTCACACCCGTCGTTGGAATCAACCACAACACTCATCATTTTTATCTCCTTTCTATCACCATAGGTACCAATGCCCTAGTACGCATCATCAATGAAAGGAAGACCAATGTATCGAGAGATCGTTCCCCATTTCATGTCAAGAATAGATCCTACATTACCCTTGTTCTGACATACGGATCGGGACATAGAGTCTTGAGTCTGGAGAGTAGAATTATTTTAAGGGGGGTAAAACGTTATGGCCCCACTCTAGTTAGTTCGGTTTATACATCCACTTGATCAGAGTGGGACAGCAAAAGCGTGGTGGACCCCTACCCCACTGGCCCAGGATCGAAGGAAGTTGATCTAGGTTGTGCGTAAGGATAGGTCCTGAATCTTCCTTAGAATGTCAACAATGAAGTACTGGAATAACAACAATTAGGGTTTAAGTGTTAAACCAATTCGTAACAATAGGTATGAGTTGAAGTACAATAGCTGGGGTCAGTGTATCCACAAATTCGTTCGTTACGTACGAACCTAATAGAAGTCTTAGCACATGATACGATTAGAAACCTTTTAGGGCGATCTAGTAAGATATTTGTAAGCCCCTACCTCAGAAAAAGGTTAAAATGAGGACTCTCTTAGACTAAGACCCAAAGGATAACCTTATACATAGGAAATTTGAACAATTTCATGATGGGCAGTCCCTAAGCTTTTAGAGTGATCGGACTACGGAGTTACTGAAATATACAATTGCGAAGCATTCGAGGCTTGACCCAATTCTCAATCCTAGCAGACTACCAGTGGACTCATTGCTTTGACCGAGCAGAAGACCAGGATCCACCAGGACTAGGAAGGGATACGATGAGCCTTTTACCCTGGTCAGGTAGATGATCAATGTATCGGGATCAAGCCCACTACAATCGTCTCCTTGTACTGGTCAACCACTGAAAATGTATATCTTACTCTAAGTAAATGGGAACCCTCGTCAAGACCCCAAATAGGTAAAGAAATCAATTGTAGCCAACCATTAGGGTATAAGCAAGAGATAAAGAGTAAATGTTTAGGAGGATAGATAAAATGCGCCAGACTAGTATAGATGTATTGTAACACCCTGAAAATCGGGGGTCATGTATAAACTCAACTCCCGAGTTCCAGACCGTCACTTATGCAACAAAAATGGTTATGATTCAATGTTGTCTGATTTAAAGCATTCACATGAGTAAAAGTATACCAAAACTGCAATTCATACTTCAGATCCAGTGATAAAAGAAAGCGGAAGACTAAACAATGTATATATCACTGTATGGAAAAACAAAGTAATCTCATCTGTCTCCAAAGTATGACTACATCTCTGAGTCTCATTTACATATACATAACAAAAGAATAATGTTCAAAAGAAAGTCCCACTGATGTCCCCTCGATCCAGGTCACCTACGGGAAGCCGTCGTGATACTGCATATACGAGAACTCATCCTGGTCCTCGTCAATCTCTGGCTCCACCTCCTGGATCTCGTCCTCACCTGCAACTACAACAGGGTCTGGTGGGTGTTGCAAACACTATCCCGTAACGTGGGAATGAGTGATCAACTCAGTGGAATCATAGAGCAAAGATTAGCATGTTCACAATTCAATCACGCGATAATAGTAAAGCAGTAAATCAGACAATCCTAATACTGTTGTTAATGCAAGATGATATGACGTGATGTATGCCCTCACCGACGATCACCCTCATGCGGCAACATCTTACGACCGCGGCATGCCACACTCCCTAGAGTGCTCCACATCTTCCAGGCACATGCAATGCTATGGTGATATGATTTCCAAGTTGTTATTAGTCCATTCAAACAGCAGGATTGGGAAACTAAGGTACTTCCCTTGTATCAATCCCAACACAGATCCTGTCTAGGGTCGTCACTCCTAGTAATCTCATACGATGTATATTTCGTAGGTCACTGCAAGGGCTGCCAGGGCTGTTGCTCACACTCGTTGCACCGCTCCCCCATCACCTTATCAATACAGGCCTACTGTACTCTACTGCAACGGAAGGGTCGTCGCCTCCCGTGGATTCAGAATACGCTCGCGGTCACTACAAAGGGCTCATCGCCTGATCAGTGTAGGCCGACAGCTAGAATATAGTGTCCCATACCACCATAATCTGCTCACGAGTCAAGGTGCTCACTGGTCACTACGGGGAGGTTTGTGGCCCCAGCGTAGGCCGACAGCTCGACCACGGTGTCCCATACCACCATGCCCGGCTCATGAGTCTTCGTGGATCAAGGTACCACGGTTAACAGGGTTTACAATGGTAAGTTCAGTACCCTAGGTTCAAGCAGTTATGACACATACAAGGTGAACATACATCGGCCAGTCGGGTTACTTGACGGGCTCGACTAGCGCGATCGCATCTCAAGTTGAACGACATGAAGTGCGTAAAACACTTCGCGTGGCCTAACCACTGCCGCCAACTCTCAACACGAATCACGTTCATCGACGCGTCATTCGTGGCTATGACCAGTCAGCCACGAATTCGCTCGGTTACCGACTGCCTGGACTAAGTCTAGTCCCACACATCTATGGAATCATATTAACACGATATGCAAAGGTATTGGAATTGAAATACATCATGTGAGCATGTTAACACATGTTATAACATTCAACTTAAGCAAATCTTCAAGGCATACTTTCTATGCATGTAATGCAATCATGCATAAGGTAAACATGTAGGAAATCATTTAGGTCAGCATATTAATCATGAAATCAATCTCAAACTACTACATAACATCATTTAATTCATTACATACTAATACAAGCATTTATACAAACACATACACTACACACTTAAGTCCACATATAGTATGTCGACCCAAAGTGCGCAACTTGGCGAATCTCTTCGCCAAACTGATTATGCAAGCATTCCTAACTCTCTAATATGGCGACAAACCATGTCAATCACGTCAGCAAAATATGCATGTAGACCGTACTTCCTACAAATGACTAAAATGCCCTAAATCTCATATTCTTCGTTAATTTACGAAACAGGAAACGGAGAGCATGTTGTACATGTCAAACGGCGATGCCGTCGATAATCTACTATTAAACGACATTGAAAGCGTTGTAAACCGTCAATCAAAGCGTCTAAAATCCTCACCTAGTCTCTTACGGTTGCGGGATTTTGAACGGAGCGTGTACGCTTTGTCTACGGCAATAGGAGAACCTGATTTATGGAATACGTTAGGTAACATGTTATGAATCTAGGTAAACCCTAAATCAGCAAGTTTTTGGGGTTATTTTATACCCGAAAAAGGGGAGAAATCACCAGCCAGGTGATTGGGAAGAAGTGCTGAAGCACAAGCAGTCGGTAGCTCGGAAGCGGGAAGAATCTCTTCTTCTCTTTCTCTCAAACTCTCTCTCCTTTCCTCTAGGGATTGTGATTTTCGGATGGAAGGGATTAATGAGGGTTTCAACCCCTTTTATAAGCTTAAAATCGCCAGAAATAGGCTCCGGGATGAAGTTTACTTGGTGCCTATCCATTTCGGGGCTGTTTCGGTTCAAAAACTGCTTTCTGGTGGTCCCCTGGTCGATTGTGATCAGACTTAAGCTCATGTGTACCAGATGTAGCTCGTATTAAGTTTTCAGTCTGGCAGGGTTCGCAGATCGCACGTGGCGGACCAGTTTCAGTTCAGCGGTCACCGCACGTAGATCAGGGCTGAAAGTCTCATGATAATAAATAGAAATTTTTCCTGATCCGAGGGTGTAATCTGGATGAATTCTGACGGTCAGAACGCTTAATACTGACGCGTCAAGTCGTGTGCCAGATTTGAATTTGAAATTTCAAATCCGTCCCTATTCGCGGTCGCTTCAGTCCGGGTTCAATGAAATAGTCTGTGATTATCGGTTTGACTTGATTTTCGAGATGATTGTCAAGTCCAGCTGGGCGGTTCTAACGGTCTAAGATAGGAGGTATCGGACCTTCGACCCGCGGTCTAAATCCAATACAAAATTTCAATATGGTCCAGAGAACAAACCTGCTTAGAGTTTGATCCGAGGTTATAGAGTATTGTAGAGTTGTTTATTCTACTCGATTTGGGTCTTGCAGAACGTATTTAAAGTGATCAGGGACTATTTCCCAGCTACTCTAGCGTTGCGCTAGCTAACTTACGCTTAATTTCCATGGAATTTATTTCTACGCGATTTCGGGTCGAATTGGTACTCGAGCCCAAGTACGGATTTTTCACGGGCGTTACAATCTACCCCCCTTAACAAATAATTTCATCCTCAAAATTTGTACCTGTTCGTACTCCTCGAGAAGCTGTGGGTAGTTCTTTCTGATCTCGGCTTCTGTCTCCCAAGTAGCCTCCTCCTCAGTATGATGCGTCCATAGTACCTTCACAAGGGGAATCACCTTGCTACGCAGTACCTGCTCCTTCCTGTCTAAGATGCGTGTCGGTCGCAGGATATAAGTAACATCCTCTCCTAACTGCACCTGCTCCCATCTAATGATATGGGAAGGATCAGCAACGTACTTCTTCAGCATAGAAACATGAAATACGTTGTGGACGCTCGCGAGGGGCGTGGGTAAAGCCAATCGGTAAGCCACTGCTCCCACACGATCGAGGATCTGGAATGGACCAATGAATCGCGGTGCCAGCTTCCCCTTTTTCCCGAACTGAAGGACTCCCTTCATAGGGGAAACTCGTAAAAACACGTGATCCCCGACTGTGAACTCAAGTGGTCTCCGTCTCGTATCGGCGTTGCTCTTCTGTCTGCTCTGCGCTGTAAGAAGCCGACGTCGAATAATATCGATCTTCTCTCACGTCGCCTGCACCAACTCTGGGCCAATCAAGCTACGCTCACCGACCTCTAACCAGCAATGCGGTGCGAGACAAGGTCGCCCATACAGCGCCTCATACGGTGCCATGCCGATACTCGCCTGGAAGCTATTATTGTACGCAAACTCCGCATATGCAAGACAGTCATCCCAACTGTCCTTGAAGTCCAATACGTAAGCTCGCAACATGTCCTCCAGGATCTGGTTCACTCGCTCCGTCTGTCCGTCCGTCTGTGGGTGGAAGGCAGTACTGAACTTCAAGTTCACACCCATAGCCTCCTGAATGCGAGTCCAGAAAATAGAAGTGAACCGCGTGTCTCTGTCCGACACGATCTCCAACGGAACTCCATGCAGACGCACAATCTCTCGGATGTACAATCTAGCCAGCTCGTCTGCAGAGTTCGTAACTCTGATCGGTTGGAAGTGCGCCGACTTCGTCAATCGGTCGACGATCACCCAAATGGAATCATGCCCCTTCCTCGTCTTCGGCAACCCAGAAACGAAGTCCATGGAAATGAAATCCCACTTCCACTCTGCAATCGGCATAGGCTGTAACAGTCCAGGTGGTCGGCGATGCTCTGCCTTCACCTGCTGACAAGTGAGACAACGGGACACGAACTCAGCTATGTGGGTCTTCATACCTTCCCACCAATACGTCCTCATCACGTCACGATACATCTTCGTGCTGCCTGGATGCATCGCGAGTCTAGTAGAATGCGCAGCCTCGAGAATCTCTCGTCTCAAGTCAGGGACATCTGGGACCCATAGACGGCCACGGTAACGTAAGCCCCCATCCATACCAACTCGCCAGTCGGCGTCAGTATCATCACTGGCCTGCTCTCGAAGCTCAGTAAGATGCGCGTCGTCCCTCTGCCCCTCGATGACTCGGTCATCGATCTGGGATCGCACCTGTACGTGTGCAATGAACTCAAATGGTTCCTCCACGGTGAGTTTCTGCTCAAAGTCTCGCAAAAACTCCACCATATCTCACTCGGCAACCATCAGCGGAGCCACAAACTCTATCGCCTTCTTGCGGCTCAACGCATCAGCCACAAGGTTCGCCTTCCCAGGATGGTAAGAGACTTCAAACTTGAAGTCCTTCAGCGTCTCCATCCATCGCCGCTGCCTCATATTCAAGTCTCGCTGCGTGAATATGTACTTGAGGCTCTTGTGGTCGCAAAAGAGCTCGAACTCCTCTCCGTAGAGGTAATGTCTCCAGAGTCTCTGTGCGAATATAACGGCTGCCAACTCCAGGTCGTGTGTAGGGTAATTCTCCTCATGCTTCCTTAATTGTCTCGAGGCATACGAAATTACCCTGTCCCTCTGCATAAGGACACAACCCAAACCAACGCTAGACGCGTCAGTGTATATAGTGTATCTAACCCCTTGCTCTGGCAATACTAGCACAGGGGCGGAAGTAAGTCTGTCCTTCAGCTCCTGAAAAGCTGACTCCGCCTTATCATTCCAGGCGAACTTCACGTCCTTCCGTGTCAACTGAGATAAGGGTCTCGCGATCTTCGAGAAGTCCTGAATGAAGCGCCGATAGTAACCAGCGAGACCCAAGAAACTCCTCACCTCAGTGACAGAACAGGCTGCTCCCAGTCCTGCACCGCAGCTACCTTAGACAGGTCAACTGCCATGCCATCCTTGGACACCACGTGTCCCAGAAACTTCACCTCCTGCTTCCAGAAGTCACACTTCTTATACTGTGCTAACAACTGATGCTGTCTGAGCGTATCAAGGACCAAACGCAAGTGCTCCTCATGCTCCTCTCGACTCCTAGAGTACACCAAAATGTCGTCAATGAAGACAACGACGAATCGATAGAGGAAAGGCTAAAATACCCAGTTCATCAGATCCATGAACACGGCCGGTGCGTTCGTGAGACCGAACGACATCACGAGGAACTCGTAGTGGCCAAAACTGGTCCTGAATGCTGTCTTCTGCACGTCCTCATCCCTGACACGCAGCTGATGATAACCTGACTGAAGATCAATCTTCGAGAAGTACTGCGCTCCTCTCAACTGATCAAACAAGTCATCGATCCTGGGCAAAGGGTACTTGTTCTTCACCGTGAGCTGGTTCAGCCTGCGATAATCAATACACAATCGCAGCGAACCATCCTTCTTCTTCACGAACAAGACCGGTGCTCCCCAAGGAGACACGCTAGGCCGTATAAAGCCAAGCTCTAGCAGGCCATCAATCTGCGTCCTCAACTCCTCCATCTCACATGGTGCCATGCGATACGTCGGTAGTGAGACGGGTGCAGAACCAGGAACCAGATCGATAGTGAAATCGATCTCAGGTCGGGGCGGCAAACCAGGGATCTTCCTGAACAGATCCCCGAACTCAGAAACAACTGGCGTCTGCTCAAGTACCTGGGCACCAGCGTCGCGCAATAAAGTGGCATAGCTAAGAATGCGGAAAGGAAGATTTACCCGCACTGGAAATGTGAAGGATGCACCCTCAGGCTCGTAGGCTGTGACTATACGAGTCTCGCAGTCAATCTCGGCCCTCGCTGCAGTCAACCAATCCATGCCAAGAATAACGTCGAGATAAACGAGCGAGGGATCGACGACCAGATCAAGAGTCATCGTCCTGCCTCCCAGATCAACCAAACAACCCTCACACATCTGGGTGACATCCGAATAATCTCCATGAGCTGCAAAGACTCGCACGCTATCCATAGTGATAGTCTGTAACCCGAGACGTCTGACTACGACACGCGATATCAAAGAAATCGTGGAACTAGTGTCCACCATGACAAGAACGGGAGTACCTCCGATATGGGCCGTGACCTCAAAGGCTGAATGCTGGAAAGTCGGCTTCGCAGCTGCCTCAGCAGTCAATGCATGAACTCGAGCTTGCTGTGGCCGGTTCGGCCGCTGTGTCAAAGGCCGTGGAGGCTGTCGAATCTGCGATACCGTAGGTCTGAAAGAAGGATGCGCAGGAGCTGACTGTATAGGCGGTGCTGATATCGCCTGTGGACGTACACGATCAATCTTCTGCGGCGGTGAGAACCCACTGTCCCGCATGCTCGAAAAGCAACTCTGCCCCAAGTGGCCCGTCCTCCCACAGTATGTACAAGACAAATCAGGGCGCCGAAACGGTGATACAGGCACCGTGGTCCTAGTAGGAGGATCAATGCGAGGCCTCTTGCCCGCGGAGAGCCTATCTGGTAAATCCGGTCGTGGCCTAGAAACAGCCGGGCCTCGAGATCGCGCAAGTCGATCCACGTCCTGCTCTGCCCGCATGGACATGTGAACCAACTCCCCATAGGAGGGAAAACTGACACAGCACATCTTCGACCGAATATCCAGTCGCAAGCCCTCCAAAAAGCGCCGTATGCGCATCTGCTCATCAGCTAGGATCGTCGAGACGTACCTGCCCAACTCTGTGAACCGATGCTCATACTCGGTAACTGTCATCGCTGCCTGTCTGAGACGGAGAAACTCATTCTCCTTGTCGTGCCTGTAGGTCTGGGGATAATACTTCTCATGGAAGCGGAACTCAAATGCTGCCCACGTCCATACGAAATCTGCGGCAACAGTCCGCAATATGCTATCACACCACATACTGGCCTCTCTCTCAAACAGGAAGGTAGCCAGCTCTACCTGCTCAGCCTCGGTACAGTGCAACATCCGTAGACTCTTCGACACTCGGTCGAGCCAGTACTCAGCCTCCTCGGGTCTGTGAGAACCCGTGAAAGTAGGAGGCCGCAAGCGCTGAAATCGCTCCAGAAGGCCCAGTGTGTCAGCAGGATTCCCTGCAGGGAAAGCAGGTGGCGCAGTATGAGCCATGCCCTCATCCTGGGCGTAAGTATAGGCATCCTCAGCTGGATGCGCAGGTGGTGCAGGTGGAGTAGATGTAGTCGCACCCCCACCCTGGGCTAATGTCCCCACTATGGTGGTCAGAAGCTGCTGCTGCTGTAGCATCATAGCCATCATCTGTTCGAATCTGTCAGGGGGTGGAGCAGGCTGTAGTGGATGCGGTGTGGAAGTAGATGCGCGATGTGGCTCTCTAACTGATGGTGTAAATGGCGGTGGTCCATCTGTAGGACCAACAGCAGGCTGAGACGATCGAACCGCCTCAGGAATCGGGCTCACAGCAGGGTCCGGACGAGTGCCAGACTGAGAGGGAGTCTGATCCATATGCTCTGACAATGCAAGCCGAACCGCGCTCCTCGTAGTCTTAGGTGGCATTCCCTATATTCAAAATAGGGTGCAACCTTGTCAGTCTCAATTGCACAATTACACCGCAAACATTCACTTAAAGAGTCAAAGGCATTCCATGCATTTCAATTAATCAAAATTGTCACAATACAAGGGATATATCCTTACAAGCATCATGACTAGAATTACATGGAAATTAAGACAGTTAAGCAACAGCAACATAAGCAAAGCACTAGCCCTAATAGGCTTTACACACATAAAACAGGAAATGGCTAACTACTAATAACAACATCAAAGATCGCATCGCTAGTCGGAGTCTGGTGACGGAGGAGGAGCACCCTTATCCTGTAAGCAACACAGGATTGCCTTCAAGGTGCCAGTCACCTTGCCAAGTTTCTTCTTTGTAACGGCCTTGGCATCAGCGACTTCTGCTCGAAGTTCTTGGACTTCCCTTCGCAAAGCGGTCTGACTCTCCTCCATCCGAGCAATGCGGTCGTCGATAGTAGCCTGCGCAGAAGGAGGAGGGCTCTCATCAGTATCCTGAGCCTCCTCTTCTGCTTCTTCCTGAGCTTCTTCCTGAACCTCTGCTCTAGGTTCTTCTTCGCTTTGATCTTCCTCTTCATCAAAGTCATCCCCACTATCCCTTTCAAGTTGATTTTCACGGTATTGTGACCCAATCTTCATCTTGACCATTGTCGACTCATCGATGGTGTGAATCGATACCGGCAATTCGGGCCCAAGTCTATAGGCAAACTCAAGTGCAATCTTGCAAATAAGTCGGCCAAAGGGAAGCGATTCGGATGTTCTTCTCGAGCTGGCTATGAGAACTATCTGCCGTAAGATGAAAGTGGCCATACATACGTTCTCTCCCTGGGCCACCAGAAATAAGAAATCGACCATAAGACGTGTACATTCAATGCGGTTCGTCGACCTGGGATAAACATTGAACGTGCAGATATGATGCAGCAGGCATAAATCCTCGGACATGTACGTCGCCTTGAGGCTATTATTAGGCTGCCATGGAACCAACTTACCGCACAGAAACCTGGTGCGGCGATCTCGTTCACGTCTAGTCCTCAAATTCTTCTCACTAGGATGCACATCACCTAGAGGCACGTTGAGAAGTCACGCAATCAACCGAACGTCGATCGTAGCCATCCGATCTCTACCAAAAGGGATTTTGAACTACAAAGACTCCAAGGTAGGATTCTGGATGCTAGCATAGAAGGCACGAACGATGCTCACATTAGCACGAGCGCGAGCTTCAAAGATCAGACCCCAGTGCGCAACTTCAATGCGTTCGAACAACAGATATTCACCGAACAATCATCCATCTACATCCGCCTCAAATAACACTTTGCGATCAGTGTATTGGCCATGAGGCATCTCCGAAAGAATTGTTCGTCCAAGGTGTGCATGGGGATCCAAATCCCGCTTTGTACGGCACTCCAGGACTACAGCTGGACCTGCGGCGGTGCTTGAACTCGCGGCACCACCCCGCGGTCTTCTCGATCGAGCAGGGCGGCTCAGCCCAGCCTCGTCTGTCGTGGTTTTCCTCTTACCCATCAAAGATATGATGGATGAGAGTGACAAAAGGCCCAAAATGGCTTCCACAAAAGCCATGAAAAACGCTGAAAATGCGGAGAAATGGCTGCCCAATCTGAGAAAAGGAAATCTAGGCATCGTAGAGGGATGCTTCAAGCTTCCCAAGGCTGTACTTTCAGGGAAAAATACAAATAAAAAGATAGAATGGAGCACCTCACGATTTCAGCTCTATTTGGGGGATTTTGGAGCTCCAAATGGTGAGATCTTCAAGGAAAGAGGGTGCCAACACCCAATAAGTGATGGGTGGTGGTCGGTTTTGGCCAAGGAGGGTCCTAGAAGTGTTTTGGGACGCGGGAGTTTGGAGTGGGTTGCTGAAAATCAAAAATAGAGCCATGTAGAAGGCTGTTTGTGAAGGAGGGATAAGATTTGGGGGTTTTTGTGAGATGGGAGATGCATAGGGAGGGTGCACGTGCCATTTAAGGGCGTGCGCCCAAAAATCAGCTCCATTGGGCCTCGCCGATCGGCGATGCATCGTCCGACCGGTGATGGCATCGCCGGCCAACTTCCACGTTGGCCGGTGGGACCCCATGGGTCTGGTCCCCCATGGTCCCATGGTTCCAAAAAGTCACGTCCCACCCCCTAGTTCATAGTATTTTGGTCTGTATGAGCCCAAACATGTGTTTGGGGCTTTTCGGGTCTACATCGCAATCCCGAATACCAAACCATATGATGCAGAATATGAATTTGGGGTAGAAGGAGCCAGTACATCTATCTAAACCCTTAGTTTCTAAAGAAAGTGAAGTTAGAATGGCCTTATGGCCATTTTTCATGAAATTTTACTATTCACTGTAAAATTTTGTGAAAGTACTAATTTGTGTTATTTTCACATTAGGTTTGATGCCTAACATGAAATAGATAAGAAATAACTAAAGGTCGGAGTGTTTAGAGGAGGAACTTTGAGAATTTTTGGCGAAACGGGGTTTTTAAGCCCTGGCGATTGATTACAGGAGTCGTGGTCATCCCACGGCCCAAGAATTCACTTTTGCGGTTTAAAATCGCTCATAGGACGTCTCCACCCGACTTCCTACAGCTTAGAAGTGATTCGGGTTGCTTTACGCGACCCGAGATACATTACAGACTCGATCTTGCGATCGATCCTAATAGACTTCGCCTATCGGCGAATCTGCGATCCTAGAAGTGTTTCTAGACCCTTCTCGCACCCACCTAAGTAAAAGGAAGTGACAGCGTACGTCACAAGACCATAACCTAGGCCCAGTATACTCTTATTCATTCTCTGATACCAACTTGTAACACCCTGAAAATCGGAGGTCGTGTATAAACTCAACTCCCGAGTTCCAGACCATCACTTATGCAACAAAAATGGTTATGATTCAATGTTGTCTGATTTAAAGCATTCACATGAGTAAAAGTATACCAAAACTGCAATTCATACTTCAGATCCAGTGATAAAAGCAAGCGGAAGACAAAACAATGTATATATCACTGTATGGAAAAACAAAGTAATCTCATCTGTCTCCAAAGTATGACTACATCTCTGAGTCTCATTTACATATACATAACAAAAGAATAATGTTCAAAATAAAGTCCCACTGATGTCCCCTCGATCCAGGTCACCTACGGGAAGCCGTCGTGATACTGCATATACGAGAACTCATCCTGGTCCTCGTCAATCTCTGGCTCCACCTCCTGGATCTCGTCCTCACCTGCAACTACAACAGGGTCTGGTGGGTGTTGCAAACACCATCCCGTAACGTGGGAATGAGTGATCAACTCAGTGGAATCATAGAGCAAAGATTAGCATGTTCACAATTCAATCACGCGATAATAGTAAAGCAGTAAATCAGACAATCCTAATACTGTTGTTAATGCAAGATGATATGACGTGATGTATGCCCTCACCGACGATCACCCTCATGCGGCAACATCTTACGACCGCGGCATGCCACACTCCCTAGAGTGCTCCACATCTTCCAGGCACATGCAATGCTATGGTGATATGATTTCCAAGTTGTTATTAGTCCATTCAAACAGCAGGATTGGGAAACTAAGGTACTTCCCTTGTATCAATCCCAACACAGATCCTGTCTAGGGTCGTCACTCCTAGTAATCTCATACGATGTATATTTCGTAGGTCACTACAAGGGCTGCCAGGGCTGTTGCTCGCACTCGTTGCACCGCTCCCCCATCACCTTATCAATACAGGCCTACCGTACTCTACTGCAACGGAAGGATCGTCGCCTCCCGTGGATTCAGAATACGCTCGCGGTCACTACAAAGGGCTCGTCGCCTGATCAGTGTAGGCCGACAGCTAGAATATAGTGTCCCATACCACCATAATCTGCTCACGAGTCAAGGTGCTCACTGGTCACTACGGGGAGGTTTGTGGCCCCAGCGTAGGCCGACAGCTCGACCACGGTGTCCCATACCACCATGCCCGGCTCATGAGTCTTCGTGGATCAAGGTACCACGGTTAACAGGGTTTACAATGGTAAGTTCAGTACCCTAGGTTCAAGCAGTTATGACACATACAAGGTGAACATACATCGGCCAGTCGGGTTACTTGACGGGCTCGACTAGCGTGATCGCATCTCAAGTTGAACGACATGAAGTGCGTAAAACACTTCGCGTGGCCTAACCACTGCCGCCAACTCTCAACACGAATCACGTTCATCGACGCGTCGTTCGTGGCTATGACCAGTTAGCTACGAATTCGCTCGGTTACAGACTGCCTGGACTAAGTCTAGTCCCACACATCTATGGAATCATATTAACACGATATGCAAAGGTATTGGAATTGAAATACATCATGTGAGCATGTTAACACATGTTATAACATTCAACTTAAGCAAATCTTCAAGGCATACTTTCTATGCATGTAATGCAATCATGCATAAGGTAAACATGTAGAAAATCATTTAGGTCAGCATATTAATCATGAAATCAATCTCAAACTACTACATAACATCATTTAATTCAATACATACTAATACAAGCATTTATACAAACACATACACTACACACTTAAGTCCACATATAGTATGTCGACCCAAAGTGCGCAACTTGGCGAATCTCTTCGCCAAACTGATTATGCAAGCATTCCTAACTCTCTAATATGGCGACAAACCATGTCAATCACGTCAGTAAAATATGCATGTAGACCGTACTTCCTACAAATGACTAAAATGCCCTAAATCTCATATTCTTCGTTAATTTACGAAACAGGAAACGGAGAGCATGTTGTACATGTCAAACGGCGATGCCGTCGATAATCTACTATTAAACGACATTGAAAGCGTTGTAAACCGTCAATCAAAGCGTCTAAAATCCTCACCTAGTCTCTTACGGTTGCGGGATTTTGAACGGAGCGTGTACGCTTCGTCTACGGCAATAGGAGAACCTGATTTATGGAATACGTTAGCTAACATGTTATGAATCTAGGTAAACCCTAAATTAGCAAGTTTTTGGGCTTATTTTATACCTGAAAAAGGGGAGAAATCACCAGCCAGGTGATTGGGAAGAAGTGCTGAAGCACAAGCAGTTGGTGGCTCGGAAGCGGGAAGAATCTCTTCTTCTCTTTCTCTCAAACTCTCTCTCCTTTTCTCTAGGGTTTGTGATTTTCGGATGGAAGAGAGAAATGAGGGTTTCAACCCGTTTTATAAGCTTAAAATCGCCAGAAATAGGCTCCGGGACGAAGTTTACTTGGTGCCTATCCATTTCGGGGCTGTTTCGGTTCAAAAACTGCTTTCTGGTGGTCCCCTGGTCGATTGCGATCAGACTTAAGCTCATGTGTACCAGATGTAGCTCGTATTAAGTTTTCAGTCTGGCAGGGTTCGCAGATCGCACGTGGCGGACCAG
Organism: Magnolia kwangsiensis; assembly: GCA_037074715.1. Classification (NCBI taxonomy): domain Eukaryota; kingdom Viridiplantae; phylum Streptophyta; class Magnoliopsida; order Magnoliales; family Magnoliaceae; genus Magnolia; species Magnolia kwangsiensis. The sequence continues at coordinate 83,333,120 of CM073572.1, read as the reverse complement.
TTTCAGTTCAGCGGTCACCGCACGTAGATCAGGGCTGAAAGTCTCATGATAATAAATAGAAATTTTTCCTGATCCGAGGGTGTAATCTGGATGAATTCTGACGGTTAGAACGCTTAATACTGACGCGTCAAGTCGTGTGCCAGATTTGAATTTGAAATTCCAAATCTGTCCCTATTCGCGGTCGCTTCAGTCCGGGTTCAATGAAATAGTCTGTGATTATCGGTTTGACTTGATTTTCGAGATGATTGTCAAGTCCAGCTGGGCGGTTCTAACGGTCTAAGATAGGAGGTATCGGACCTTCGATGCGCGGTCTAAATCCAATACAAAATTTTAATATGGTCCAGAGAACAAACCTGCTTAGAGTTTGATCCGAGGTTATAGAGTATTGTAGAGTTGTTTGTTCTACTCGATTTGGGTCTTGCAGAACGTATTTAAAGTGATCAGGGACTATTTCCCAGCTACTCTAGCGTTGCGCTAGCTAACTTACGCTTAATTTCCATGGAATTTATTTCTACGCGATTTCGGGTCAAATTGGTACTCGAGCCCAAGTACGGATTTTTCACGGGCATTACATGTATATACCCCACCATGCATATAAACTTGAAGTCAGTAAAGCTTAGGTGAAAGGAATAATAGAATCTTTACTCATTACCCTTAACCAATTTCAAGGATGAAATTATTTTTTAAGGGGAGTATATTATAACACCCCAAATTTTTGCCAACCTGGAGTTAAACGTCCTTAGGCAATGAGTCAACCATATCACTCTTAAAGCTCAATTCCAAAGCCAAAGAAATCATTTTGAACTAAATTTCTTAGAAATTTAATGTGAATTAACTAGCGCTACACTAGATTACCTGTGAAAGTAGCACCAACCACTTTAAATATGATCTGTAAGACCCAAAATCTATAGAATTATTTATGCTATATTACCCTAAAATCTAGAATCCAACTCTAAACCCAGTTACTCTCAGGAGCACTTTGAAACTCCGTATCAGACCTGGACCGCACGTCGAAAGTCCGATAGCGATAAACTTAGAAGATATTGACCGCGTAGTTGGACTTGACAAGCATCGCGAAAATCACGTCTAAACGATGCACTGGGATGATTTCCTTGAGTCCGGAGTGAAGAGCATGAGAAAATGAAGATTTTTAAGAAATTAAATATAATTTTAAGAAATCTGAGACGTGTCTCTTGCGCGTTATTTCTAAGGGTTCTAACCGTTGAATTTTAACCCAAATTTATCCTCAGATCAGGATAGGTGGCCCTTGCATATCATAGTACTTGTGGCTCAGATCGACTTTCAGTGACCGCTGAACTGAAACTGGTCCACCACAGTTGATCTGGAAAACCAATCGGACTGAAAACTTAACTTTATCAAGATCCAATATTTATGAGCTTAAGTCCGACCGCATTCAGCAAAGGGAGCTCCAGAAGTGCTCCGTTGGATCAGAACAACCTCCCTTTGGACATAACCTAAGTGTACCATGGCCTGGGGTCTATTTTCATGAGTTCTGGGCCTATATAAGGACCTTAAACCCTCTCTCATTCCTCCCATACGAATTTGAGAAAACCCTAGGAAAGAGGAGAGAGTAAAGAGAGAGAAAGTGTGGGAGAAGTGAAAAGATCTCTCTAATACTCTATCCTTCTGCTGCACGTGCTTAACCATCACGATCTAATCGCTATTCCAGTGATTCTGACTTCGTTTCTAGGTAAGGAAACCTAACCCTAATCTGTTTTAGGGTTTCGATAGTTGCAAGTAGCGAAATAGCTGACTTACCTCGTGTTATAGGTCGTTATATCAACGTTGACGAAGACTTAGAGATTCCATCGACTTCTTTACGCTTCTACGACATAAGGTACGGACTTTAGATGTTTATGTTGTCATTTTTCAAAGCTTTCAATATCGGATAGTGATAGATTCCTGACGTGGATGCTATTTCACATATAGAACATGCTATCCATTTTTCGTTTTGGTTAAATACGAAGAATATGGAATTTTATGTATTCTCTGTATTCGTAGAAAATACCGTATATGTACAAAATATGAAAGTGTGTTTGCCATGATTAACTGCCGTCTATGTATGCTAGATGTATGTGTAACAACTCCTAGGCTAAAGGTTTAGCCCAAATACATCATATACCAACATACGATATGTATTTAGTATGTGTAGCCTAAGTGTTTGTGAAAATGACTGAATGAGTATAGACTTTATATTCGTGCTCGCCATGACAAACTGTCGTGGATATATGATGTTGTATGGGCGACAACACTTTGACGAAAGGATTTTTCCTAATACGTATGCAAATTAACACATAATATGTTTGATGTAATGTGTAGTTAGCAAGATGTACCTGTATGCAGGTTGAGATATGATTCTCAACCACATCAATGATGTGTATGATTTCCTCCATGTATGACTTCTTTTGATGTCTGCTAGATTATGAATTGAATGTGTGTGAATTCATGTTTACAATGTACTTCAGAACATGTTCATATGATTGAATGATTTGTAATCTTGATCCATTACTGCTTTGACTATCTCATCGGACATCATGTTGTATTTGAATGTGTTTGGGGTTATTGAATAGTCCAGGCAATCGGTAACACGCCTTGAGTTCGTGGCCGAGACCTATTCACCATATAGGATGTGTTTGACGAACCCGAGTCGTGCGTTGCTTGTTGACAGTGGTTAGGCCACAAGAGGTGCTTATGCACTTCATGTCGATCAACTCAACGGGCGCTCGTACTAGTCGAACTCGTTAAGTAACCCAATTAGCCTGATGTATGTTAGCCGTGTATGGACGCTACTGCTTGAATCTAAAGTACCAAACTTACCAGTGGAAATCCCGTTAACCATGGTACCTCGATCCGCTAAGACTCATGAGCCGAGCATGGTGGTATGGGACACCGTGGTTTAGCTGTCGGCCTGCGCTGGGGCCACGAGCCTCCCCGTAGTGACCAGTGAGACTCCTGAGCTGAATATGGTGGTATGAGACACTGTATTCGAGCTGTCGACCTACTCTGATAAGGTGATGGGGGAGTGGTGTAACGATTGCGTGTAACAACCCTGACAGCCCTTTGTAGTGACCTCGAGCGTACTCTGAGTCTACGGGAAAGCAACGACCCTTCCGTAGCAACAAGAGTACAAACTGGGCCTGTATTGATAAGGTGATGGGGGAGTGGTGTAACGATTGCGTGTAACAGCCCTGACAGCCCTTGCAGCGACCTAGAATCATACTTCGCATGAGATATGGTAGGACTGACGACCCTAGACTAGATCATTGTTGGAAATGATACAAGGGAGGTATTTTAGCTTTTCAATCCTGCTGTATGAAAAGGACTAATAACAACTTGGTAATCATGTTCATATCACACTGCATGTGCCTGAAAGATGTGGCGCACTAAGGGATGAAAGCATGCCATGAACGTGAGATGGTATTGCATGAGGGAGTATGTAGCCAAGGGCATGCATCATTATTGCATTTCATCCTTGCATTAACAAGAGTAGCTAGGAATGTTTGATTGTACTGCTTTATCATTACCGCTTGATTGATTTAATAATATGTTAATCTTTACTCTATTGTTCCACTGAGTTAGCTACTCACTCCCACGTTACAAGATGGTATTATACACACCAACCAGACCCTATCTTAGTTTCAAGTGAGGATGATGCTTGTGAAGCGGAGCCGGACTTTGATTTTTGATGATGAGTTCTCCTACCTGTGACTCTCTGGCGGGTCTATTTGACCTAAAGTTGCATCGACGTGGCTTCAGTATTTAGAATAGAAGACATTACATTTTTTTCATTTTGTGCATTTTGTAATTAAACTTATAATTTTTAACCTAGTGACATTCATACTCTGAGGGCCTACTATCACTCTTATCTAGTTTAAATACTTATCACAGTCTTCCGCTTGCATAATTTAAACACCTTTGGTGTATGATATGTTGTTTTTGGCATAATCTCAATCATGTTTAATGTCCTTCTATAGACAACATTCATTCATCATTATCTAATTTTCATAAGTGATGTTTTGGAACTCGGGAGTTGGGTTTCTACTCGACCCCTGATTTTTAGGATGTTACACAGAGCTGGAGTTCGAGGATGATGAGGAGGCATTCTCTTACATGCAGTTTTCGGGCAGATTCACGTGAGTCGAGTCCAGATTGAAGGGGCTTCAGGATTTATTCTTGTAATGGACTATTACATTCCTTTTGACATTATGTATCTTGACAAAACACTTGTAAATATTGACCTGGTACTGCATACATACTTTGGGGACTTACACTAGTATATATATATTTTCAGACTTCCGCTTGCGTATTATAATTATCCATAGATTATGTTTGCTGATTTGGCTTAATCTAATTCATGTTTTATGCACTAATACAGAAAACATTCATCCATCATTAAAAATGTTGCATAAGTGATGTTTTGGAACTCGAGAGCTGAATTATGCTCGACCCCCAATTTTTAGGGCATTACAAGTTGATTTTAGAGCATGATTTGGATTAAACCGGACCTGGGTTATGGTTAAACGACGTATGCTGACACTTATATAACGTAGGAGGGTGCAAGAAAAATCTAGAAACAAGCATAAGTTTCCCAATTTTTTCCATTGGCGAAGGATTACTGTAATCGATTGCCGAGATCGGGTCTGTTCGCACCCGTGATCATGGAAAATGATCCCAATCCACTTCTAGACTGTCACTCGACGGGTTTAGACCGTGTTTCATTGCATCCCAGCCGTTTAAAATCGGTAAGTGTGAATATGCATCAGAAATCACTCGAAATGACCCAAAACGAGTTGAAACGGAGTAGGGGGCCTAATGGGATATATTTAGGAGGACCCATGGTGGGACTCACACCTTTTTTGGACCTAGGGGGTAGGAGGATATCATCCCATTGGTGAGTTCTCACCGGATTGTTCGGCCCTCGCCGGTTCAGCGAGGCCTCACCGCCCATTGGGCCCGAACAGGCTGGGCCGATCGGGCCGATTCTTCTAAGAAGTTGTATGGCCCACTGGTGCATGGTTGGTCAAATAAAATTGCTCCTACAACACCTTCTCTTCATAACATACCCTCCCTAACTTTCCTTTTTTAAAGAAAAACTCAAAATCTCCACCCAAATCCCTCTCCAATCACTTTCTCTTCCATTTTCATGCACCATTCCACACCTCCCCCTTAAAGCCCTCTTTCATAGCCGTTACCCTCTCCTTTTTCTTTCATTTAAGCCTACACATCCCCTTTTAGTAGCTTATTATTCCAAAACCCAACAATCACTCTTTTATTTTCTTCATTCCTTCTCATTTTGAACACACAAGTACCATTGTGTGCTTTAACGGTTTTTATAGCCCATGAATCTGAGAGAACAATTTTTACTTTCCCTATTCAGGTCTGTCATCCTTTCCATCTACATTATTATGTTTTTCTATTGGAAAGCATTAGTGGTTCGATGTTGGGGGCTACGCCAGCAGTTCAAGATTTTGAGGACGTATTCGAGACGATTCCCTGATTACCTCCTCGGCGTGAGATTGATTTTGCAACCGATCTCATGCCTGGTTTGACATCTATTTCATTTCCCACTTATCGCATGCATCCAAGTGACATGGAGGAATTGAGGAGATAGATTGATGGCTTATTGAGTTTGGGCTTTATACGACCTAGTGTGTCCCCATGGGGAGCACCCGTTCTGTTTGCAAAGAAGAAGGATGATTCCCTATGATTATGTATTGATTATCGTAGGTTGAATGTAACACCCTAAAAATCGGGGGTCGTGTATAAACTCAACTCCCGAGTTTCAGACCGTCACTTATGCAACAAAAATGATTATGATTCAATGTTGTCTGATTTAAAGCATTCACATGAGTAAAAGTGTACCAAAACTGCAATTCATACTTCAAATCCATTGATAAAAGCAAGCGGAAGACTAAACAATATATATATCACTGTATGGAAAAATAAAGTAGATCTTATCTGTCTCTAAAGTATGAATACATCTCTGAGTCTCATATACATATACATGAACAAAATCAAATGTTCAAAATAGTCCCACTGAAGTCCCGTCAACCCAGGTCGCCTAAGCAAAGCCATCATGATACTGCATGTACGAGAACTCGTCCTGGTCCTCGTCGAAGTCTGGCTCTACCTCCTGGATCTCAGCATCACCTGCATCTAGAACAGGGTCTGGTGGGTGTTGTAAATACCATCCTGTAACGTGGGAGTGAGTGATTAACTCAGTGGAATTATAGAGCAAAGATTAGCATGTTCACAAATCAATCATGCGATAATAGTAAAGCAGTAAATCAGACAATCCTAATACTGTTGTTAATGCAGGATGACATGACGTGATGTATGCCCTCACCGACGATCTCCCTGATACGGCACCATCTTACGACCACGGCATGCCACACTCCCTAGAGTGCTCCACATCTTCCAGGCACATACAATGTTATGGTGATATGATTTCCGAGTTGTTATTAGTCCATTCAAACAACAGGATTGAGAAACTAAGGTACTTTCCTTGTATTAATCCCAACACAGATCCTGTCTAGGGTCGTCACTCCTAGTAATCTCATACGATGTATATTTTGTAGGTCGCTGCAAGGGCTGCCAGGGCTGTTGCTCGCACTCGTTGCACCGCTCCCCCATCACCTTATCAATACAGGCCTATTGTACTCTACTGCTTCTGAAGGGTCGTCGCCTCCCGTAGACTCAGAATACGCTCGCGGTCACTATAAAGGACTCGTCGCCTGATCAGTGTAGGCCGACAGCTAGAATATAGTGTCCCATACCACCATAATCTGCTCACGAGACTAGGTGCTCACTGGTCATTACGGGGAGGTTTGTGGCCCCATCGTAGGCCGACAGCTCGACCACGGTGTCCCATACCACCATGCCCGGCTCATGAGTCTTCGTGGATCAAGGTACCATGGTTAACAGGGTTTACAATGATAAGTTCAGTACCCTAGGTTCAAGCTGTTATGACTCATACAGGGTGAACATACATCGGCCAGTCGGGTTACTTGACGGGCTCGACTAGCGCGATCGCATCTTAAGTCGAACGACATGAAGTGCGTAAAACACTTCGTGTGGCCTAACCACTGCCGCCAACTCCAAACACGACTCCCGTTCATCGACGCGTCGTTCGTGGCCAAGACCAGCCAACCACGAATTCGCTCGATTACCGACTTCCTGGACTAAGTATAGTCCCAAACACATATGAATTCACATTAGCAATTTATGTAGGAGTATTGGAATTGAAATACAATCATGTGAGCATGTTAACACATGTTATAACATACAACTTAGGCAAATCTCCAAGCACGTACATTTTATGTATATAATGAAATCATGTACATAGTCAACATGTAGGAAATCATTTACGTCAGCATATTAATTGAGAAATCAGTCTCAAACTAATTCATAACATCATTTAATTCAATACATACTAATACAAGCATTTATACAAACTCATACACTACACACTTAAGTCTACATATAGTATGTCGACCCGAAGTGCGCAATTTGGCGAATCTCTTCGCCAAACTAATTATGCATGTATTTCTAACTTTTTAATGTGACAACAAACCATGTCAACCACATCAGAAAAATATGAATGTAATCATACTTCCTACAAATGACTAAAATTTCCTAAATCTCATATTCTTCGTTAATTTACGAAACAGGAAACGGATAGCATGTTGTACATGTCAAATGGTGATGCCGTCGATAATCTACTATTAAACGATATTGAAAGCATTGGAAACCTTCAATCAAAGCGTCTAAAATCCTCACCTTGTCTCTTATAGACGTGTCGTTTCGAACGAAGCGTATCCGCTTCGTCTACGGTGATAAGAGAACCTATTTTATGAGTTATGTTAGCTACTAACATGCTACGAATCCTAGTAAACCTTAAATCAGCAACTTCTAGGGTTGTTTCATACATGAAAACATGAAAGAATCACCGTCTTGGTGATCAGGAGGTGTTGCTACAGCACGTGCAACAGGTGGCACGAAGACGGGAAAAATCTCTTCTACTCTCTCTCTCAAACTCTCACCTTTTCTCCCTCCAAATCTAGGGTTTCTCTCAAATTCGGATGGGAGAGAGGAGTGAGGGTTTCAACCCCTTTTATAAGCCCAAAAATGCTGAAAATGGGCTCCGGTACAAGGTTCACTTAGTGCATATCTAATTCGGGGCTGTTTTGGTCCAAAAGATACTTTCTGGTGGTCCCCTGGCCGAATGAGATCGGCCTTAAGCTCATGCGTACCAGATCTAGTATGTATTAAGTTTTCAGTCCGGCAGGGTTCGCAGATCGCATGTGGCGGACCAGTTTCAATTCAGCGGTCACCGCACGTAGATCAGGGTTGAAAGTCACATGATATGAAATAAAAAATTTTCCTGATCCGAGGGTGTAATCTGGCTGAATTCTGACAGTCAGAACGCTTAATACTGACACGTCAAGTCGTGTGCCAGATTTGAATTTAAAATTTCAATTCTGTCCCTATTCGCACTCTCTTCAGTCCGGGCTCAATGAAATAGCCTGTGATTATCGGTTGGACTTGATTTTCGAAATGATTGTCAAGTCCAGCAAGGCGGTTCTAACGGTCTAAGATAGGAGGTATCAGACTTTCGACGCGCGGTCTAGATCCAATACAAAGATTCAAAGTGGTCCCGAGAACAAACCTGCTTAGAGTTTGGTCCGAGGTTATAGAGTATTATAGAGTCGTTGGTTCTACTCGATTTGGGTCTTGTAGAACGTATTTAAAGTGATCAGGGACTATTTTCTAGCTACTCCAGCGTTGCGCTAGCTAACTTACGCTTAATTTCCATAGGAATTAATTCTACGCAATTTTGGGTCGAGTTGGTACTCGAGCCCAAGTATGGATTTTTCACGGGCGTTACATTGAACCAGGTGACGGTAAAGAACAAGTATCCTTTACCTAAGATAGATGATCTATTTGATCAATTGAAGGGGGCACAATACTTTTCAAAGATCGATTTGCAGTCGAGATATCATCAACTGCGCGTCAGGGATGAGGACATGCAGAAGACAACATTCAGGACCAACTTCGGTCATTACGAGTTCCTTGTGATGTCGGTCGGCCTTACGAACGCACCAGCTGTGTTCATGGACCTGATGAACAGGGTATTTTGACCGTTTCTGTTCCGATTATCATCGTATTTATAGATGACATTCTAATATACTCCATGAGTCGGGAAGAGCTCGAGGAGTACCTAAGAGCGGTCTTGAATACTCTCAGGAAGAATCAACTTTTTGTGCAATACAAGAAGTGCGACTTCTGGAAAGAGGAAGTCAAGTTCCTAGGACATGTGGTGTCGAAGGAAGGGATAGCAGTCAACCTCGCTAAGGTAGCTGCGGTTCAGGAGTAGAGGCAGCCCAGTTCAGTTACTAAAGTGAGGAGTTTTCTTTGTCTGACAAGGTACTATCGGCGATTCATTCAAGATTTTTCCAAGATTGCCAGACCGCTGTCTCAGTTGACACGGAAGGATCTGAAGTTCGCCTGGAACGAGAAGGCAGAAGCAACTTTTCAAGAGCTGAAGGACAAGTTGACGTCCGCCCCTGTGCTAGTATTGCCAGAGTAAGGGGTTAAGTATACTATATACACTGACGTATCTCGCGTTAGTCTGGATTGTGTCCTTATGCAGAAGGATAGGGTGATTGCTTATGCCTCGAGACAGTTGAGAAAACATGAGGAGAATTACCCTACGCACGACCTAGAGTTGACAACCGTTATTTTCGCACTGAAGCTCTGGAGACATTACCTCTATGGAGAGGAGTTCAAGGTCTTTTGCGACCACAAGAGCCTTAAATACATATTCTCTCAGCGAGACTTGAATATGAGGCAACTCCGATGGATGAAAACCTTGAAGGACTTTAAGTTCGAGGTCTCCTACCATCTGGGCAAGTGAAACCTTATGGCAGATGAGTTGAGCCACAAGAAGACTATAAAGTTTACATCTCCCTTGATGATAGCAGAATGAGACATGGTGGAGTTTGTGCAAGAATTTGAGCAGAAAATCATGGTGGAGGAGCCGTATGAAGTCATCGCACATATTCGAGTATAACCTCTCATTGACGATAAGATTATTGCAGCTCAGGCAGATGATGAGCTATTGGCGAAGATGAGAGAGTGGGTTAGTTCAGCTGAGGACTCCGAGTGGAGTGTTGGTTCAGATGGGGGCTTACATTATCGTGGCTGCCTATGCGTCCCAGACATTCCTGACTTGAGATGGGAGGTCCTCGAGGTAACCCACAGTTTGAAGCTTGCGATGCATCTTGGTAGCACGAAGATGTATCAAGACATGAAGAGATCGTACTGGTGGGACAACATGAAGGTTCACATTGCAGAGTTTGTGTCCCGCTGTCTCACGTGCCAGCAGGTCAAAGAAGAACATCGCCGACCTCCTGGACTACTTCAGCCTATGCTCATAGCTGAATGGAAGTGGGATTTCATCTCTATGGATTTTATATCAGGGTTGTCTAAGACGAGGAAGGGACATGACTCCATTTGGGTGATCGTTGACCGATGACGAGATCGGCTCATTTCCTACCGATCAGAGTTACGAACTATGCAGACGAGTTGGCTAGGCTGTACATCAAGAAGATTATACGTCTGCATTGAGTTCCCTTAGAGAACGTGTCAGACCGAGACACGCGATTCACATCTATCTTTTGGACTCATATCTAGGAAGTGATGGGTGTGAAATTGAAGTTCAGCACTGCATTCCATCCGCAGACAGACGGGCAGACGGAACGAGTGAATCAGGTGCTAGAAGATATGTTGCGAGTTATGTGTTGGATTTCAAGGACAGTTGGGATGACTGTCTTCCTTATGCAGAGTTCGCGTATATCAATAGCTTTCAGGTGAGTATTGGCATGGTTCCCTATGAGGCATTGTATGGTCGCCCATGTAGAGCACCGCATTGCTAGGAAGAAGTGGGTGAGAAGACTCTGATTGACCCAGAGTTAGTTCAGGCAACGTCAAAGAAGATCAATATTATTAGGTGTCGACTTCTTACAGCATAAAGCAGGAAGAAGAGTTATGCCGATACGAGATTACGACCGCTTGAGTTTAAAGTTGGGGACCATGTATTCCTTAAGGTTTCCCCCATGAAGGGAGTCCTACGGTTTAGTAAGAAAGGGAAGCTCATGCCGAGATTTATTAGCCCATTTCATATTCTCGACTGAGTGGGGGCAGTAGCTTATCACATTTCTTTGCCCACACCACTTGTAGGTGTGCATAACATATTCCATATGTCCATGTTGAAGAAGTACATTCCTGATCCTTCACACATTATCAGTTGGGAGCATGTGAAGTTGAGCGAGGATGCCACATATGTACTACGACCGACGCGTATCCTGGATAGGAAGGAGAAGGTATTGCATAGCAAGGTCATCCCACTTATGAAGGTACTTTGGACGCATCACAGTGAAGAAGAGGCTACTTGAGAGACAGAAGCTGAGGTCAGGAAGAACTACCCTTAGATCCTCGAAGAGTACAAAAAGGTACAAATTTTGAGGATGAATTTTTTCTTTAAGGGGGGTAGATTGTAACGTCCTGAAAAAATCCGTACGAAAACCCTAGTACCACCTCAAGCAGAGATCACTTAGGATTAAATCCTTTAGAAATTAAATGAGAATTAACTAGTGTTAAACTATATTACCTGTGAAATTAGCACCAATCACTTTAAATACATTCTGCTAGACTTAAAACTTATAGAATTGTTAAAGCTACATTACCCTGAAACCTAGGGTCCATCTCTAAACCCTGTTGCTCTCGGGAGCACGATGAAACTTTGTATCAGACCTGGACTGCACATCAAAAGTCTGATAACGACAAACTTAGACAAATATGATTGCCTGGTTGGACTTCAAAATCACCTCGAAAATTAAGTCTAGATGATGTCCTAGGACTATTTTCGTAAGTCCGGAGCAAAGTGTGTGAGAAAGTGAATATTTTCAGAAATTAAATACGAATTTAAGTAATCTGAGTCGTGTCGCTTGCGGGCAAATTATAAGCATTCAGATCATTAGAATCTGACCTACAATTAGCCTCGAATCAGGAGAAATGTCCCACACCTGCCAATGTGCTTATGGCCCTGATCGAGTGTCGGTGACCGTTGAACTGAAACTGGTCCGCCACGGTCGATCTGTAATTCTGATCAGACTGAAAAATTAGCTTGACCAAGATCCAATATCAAGGAGCTTAAGTCCGATCGCATTCAGCAAGGGACCTCCAGAACTACTCCGTTGGATCGGAACAAGCCCGATTTGGATATAACCTAAGTATATCATGGTCCTGGGACTGTTTCCATCAGTTTTGGGCCTATATAAGGGCCTTAAACCCTCTCTCACATATGTCATATGAATTCCAAAACCCTATCTAAGAAAAGGAAAGAGAGAGAAAGAGAGAGAGAGTGAGTTGGTGATTCATCCTGGGATTCTTCCCAGCTTCACTACGTGCCTCATCCACCTATTCGGATCGCTATTCTGGCGATTCTAATTTCATACTTAGATAAGAAAACCAAACCCTAACCTGTTTTAGAGCTTAGTATAGTCTAAGTGATGATTTATCTAACCAAATTCGTGCTTTAGGTTGATAAACCGCCGTTGACTAAGACTTAGCGTCTAAATCATATTCGTTACGCATTTATCAGTTTAAGGGGCAGACTATATGCGTATAGGTTATGGTTTTCAAAGCTTTCAATGTCAGATAATGATTTATTACTGACGTGGGTGCCATTTCACATGCCAAATGCGATATTTGTTTCGTTTTACGTTTACATATGACCTATGTTGTGAATAGGGTATTTCATATGTTTGTTGAAATGTTTTTTTACACTTAGAATTTGAATTGGTGATTTCCATGATTAATTGTCATAGGTACATGATTGTTATGTATGCGACAACTCCTTGGCAAAAGGATTTGCCCTAATACGTAATATGGCCAACATATGTGATGTATGTTGAAAAGTGTAGTCTAAGTGTTTGTAAAAATGTCTAAATGAGTTAGTAGTTAGTAAAGTGTGATTTATAAGGGAGTTGATATATGAATCCCAACTACCTTAACTGTGTATATGATTCCCTCCATGAACTGTATAACCTACGTACTCATGTTTAACTGTGTGTATGATTTCCTCCATATATTGTGTATTCATGTTTAAGTTATATGTCATAACATGTTCATATGATTATTTTAAATATTCATCATTGTGATTGTATGTGAGTGGAACTATATCACAGTCCAGGTAATTGGTAACAGGCCTTGAATTGGTGGATGAGGTTGCTTTCGCCACATAGGATATGATCGATGAATCCGAGCCGTACTTGGGATGTCGACAGTGGTTAGGCCACACGAAGTGCTTCTGCACTTCATGTCGATCAACTCAACGTGCACTCGTGCTAGTCGAGCTTGTCAAGTAACCCAATTCACCCAATGTATGTTCACCAAATTTGGACATTACTGCTTAAATCTAAGGTACTAAACTTACTAGTGAGATCCTATTAACCTTGGTACCACGATCCCCTGAGACTCATGAGCCGAACATGGTGGTATGAGACACTGTGGTCGAGCTGTCGGCCTACGTTGGGGCGATGAGCCTCCTCTTAGTGACCAGTGAGCAACCCAGACTCGTGAGCTAAATATGGTGGTACGGGACACTGTATTCGTGTTGTCGGCGTACATTGATTGGTGACGAGCCCTTTTGTAGTGACCTTGAGCATACCTTGACACTGCATTGAGGCAACGAGCCTTATTGTAGTAACTAGGGTATAACTAGGCTTGCATTGATTGGTGATGAGACCTTTTCAGCGACCTAGAACCATAACATCGCATGAGATTATCTAGGACTGACGACCTTAGAATGGATCATTGTTTGAGAATTGATATGAGAGAGGTACCTTAGCTTCCTAATCCTGCTGTATGAAATGGACTAATAAGAACTTTGTAATCATGCTCATAACATCGCACTGCATGTGTCATTGGTGTTAGTGTAGAGCACAGTGATAGTGATTCATGCCGCGATCGTTAGATGTTGTCGCAAGAGGGAGTGTAGGCGAGGGCATGCATCATTACTTCATATCATTCTTACATTTACAAGAGTATCTAGAACATGTTTGATTGTACTGCTTTATCATCGCTACTTGACTGAATTGATATCATGTTAACCTTTGCTGTATAGCTCCACCAAGTTGATCACTCACTCCCACATACTGGGATGGTGTTTAAATACTAACCAGACTGTCTTAGTTGCAGATGATGATGCGACCCATGAGGCAGAGCTAAAATTCGAGGATGATGAAGAGGCATTCTCTTACATGCAGTTTTTGGGCGAATTCGCATGAGTCGAGTCTGGATCGACGGGGCTTCAGGGATTATTGTTGTAGAGGACTGTTACATTCCTTTTGACATTTTGTATCTTGACACAACACTTGTAAATATTGACTTGGTATTGCATACATACTTTGGGGACTTACACTAGTATATATATTTTTTCAGTCTTCTGCTTACGTATTATAATTGTCCCTAGATTATGTTTGCTGATTTGGCTTAATCTAATTCATGTTCTATGCATTAATACAGAAAACATTCATCCATCATTATAAATGTTGCATAAGTGGTGTTTTGGAACTCGGGAGCTGAATTATGCTCGACCCTTGATTTTCAGTGCATTACACACTGGCTTGACCAGTCCAAGAAATTTCAAGACCAGTCCTAAGTTATTACAAATTTTTAGAATTTTTTGGTTGAGCCACGACCAGTCCTGGACTCTGCTCGAGCGGTCGTGTGAACAGTGCACGATTCATTGACGACTAGTCCAGCAGCTTCAACTCAAACTACGACAATGAAACCTGATTCCACATGACCAGTCGTGGGTTAGTCACGACTAGTCGTGGAGGGCTCACAACCGGTCGTGAACAGCCTACGACTAGTCGTGGAACTGTTTAATCCAATTGCACTAAAAAATTTAAAAATCTGTTCAACATACGACTAGTCATAGTGTCCTCAGGACCAGCCAAAGGTGCGATTTCTACAACTATAAATAGAGCACGAATTTCAGAGTTTGATAATCTAATACAAGTAAAATTAAGGCATCACTTTGAGATAAGTTTATGTTCATTGTAAGCTACTTTGTGCATATTTAATATTCTCTTTGTTAGCTTTGTTAATTTGATTTTGTTTCTACATTCCAATCTGATTTGAAAGAGGAATTGCTATATTCCTTCATCTTGGAATCAAAATCAAATAGAGGTAGCTCAACTGGTTTAATTTAAAATCAATCTAGAACATAAAAAAAATTTAAAGTGAGTATTGGACATTTAACTTCTACATTCGAACTTCTACTCGGATTGGTTCTTCCAGGCTACTACAAAAGGAGAAATCTAAGTATTTTACATTATTATAAATTTTCTTATTTTGGTTTCTTTTGAGATTAAGCCAGAAAAAACTCATTGTGTTAGTTATCTGAAGAGAGCCAGAAAACTCAGAGGTTGGGGTTTTTAAATTGTGTAAGCCCATTTGAATGATAAAATTGTGAAGGTTTTGGGTGAACCTGAGAAAAACCTATTTTTTCATAATGAACACTAATATCCCCTGTGTGAGGATATTATGAGTGGAGTAGCAAGTTGTGTGGCTGTTGTTTAATAGTTGGTGTACATACAGGCGAACCACTATAATTCTTTGTGTCTTGTGATTTGAATGTTTGTGTAATTTCTATTTATTTTATCATTCAAATTTGTGGGATGTATGTGTGGATGTGAATGTTGTAATATTTTCATTTCAAGCATTATGTGGAATGTTGTAATAGTTTAGACTTTTATTCTTGTTATTTGTTTTTATTCCTCTTCAGTTTGAGTTTTTGATACAAAGACCTTTTTAGAAATAAGGTTGTCCTACCATAAACCTTAGTTTTCGGTGTAAGGTTGTCCTTCGAACAACATTTGTATCAACGTCTCAAGACTAGAATTTTAAGGTTACTTTTCATTTTAGTACTATGATTTAATTATAAGTGCTATCTTTCCTTTATTCATTTAAATTTTGCAATTAAAGTTTAAATTTGACATAATCATATCCACCCTCCCCCCCCTGTAGGACATATAGCTAGTCCTTTTCACTATCCTGTGTTTGTTGTATAGAGCTTTTGGAAATGTTGTGGCACATTGCTCAAGCCCAACAATTGGAGTTTCATCTTCTTTTACTCCATTACACTACTTCTCAGTTTGGCTTGGAGTATAATTTCCTTGGACTTATGGTGACCCTGAGAAGGCTTATGTTCACCCTGAACACCTACCTTTGTGGTATTATCTTAGACAGAAGATGGTGAGGAAGGCATACGAGTGGATAGTTGATAAAATCGAAGATACAAAATCCATTGATTTCTTTCCCTTCTACTTGACTCATTAGGCTGAGGACAGAGAATTTGAAGATAACAGTAGTTTGGAGCCCATTGAGAGAACTTTCTTCATCTGTATTCATTCTTATAGCTTTCTCATGCGAGAAGGGGTGGAATTTTGGAGAGAACCCTACTATCCAAGTAAGTTCGCCAGGCAATTTGGTTACAATCAAGCTATACCCCAAGCCGGAAAGGAAGTTACTTGAACGATGAGAAGTTATGGGGTTGGCCCATGTAACTGGGCTTTAGTATGGAAACAACTTTTGGCAAGGAACTTTGGCTCTTGTTTCCTCCTTCCAGAGTTCAATCATCGAGTAGTGGCTTCGTATTCTTGGATGCGATGGTGGATGCATCATTATTATTTAGTGTGCAATTATTTTCCTATTGATCGCCCCATTTGGATTCCCCCTCCCAGATTGAGAAATTATAGACTAGAGCAAGGGATCAAATATTTTATCGAAAATGATCATGCCACTACTTTAGGATAGCTCTGTCGAAAAATATCTGTAGAAGAACCAGTCAGTGAGTTGAAGTCGCCAAACACCCTGGAGGAGTGGATTTCCTTTAGAGCCCCCCTCGATCTTATAAAGCGAAAAGAAAGACAGGCCACTCCTACAGATGAATTTGAAACTCTAGGAGCCATCCTCTCTTCTCCTACTCGCGAAAGAGAAGATCAACTCATTGCCATGGTCCCTCCTATTATAGGTCATACAACCACTGTAGTCTCTCTCACCGCAGCTCTTACTACAACTGCAGCCTCTCTTGTCATAGGTCAATTTGCTACTACTACCTCCCCTATGACAAGTTTGTGAGCCAAGTCATTATCTCTAGGAATTCTAGCATAGAAACTTCCTTCTCCTGCTCGAGGCACTCATCTTCTTCCTATGAAAACTATTTACAAAGGAAAGTAAGCCATCTCAGAAGAGGATAGCTTGTTGGACTATTCAGCGAACACTCTAATTAGTGAAACATCTTCTTCTACAAGTTTAACTGATGAAGGAAATCTTTCGTTGGATGAAAATCAAGAAGCGGACATTGAAGTGAACATTGAGGAAGAAGGTGAAATCAGGACTGAACCTCCTCCCCTTGAAGTTCGACCAAATCATCCAGATAATTCTTCCCTTATCAGGACAGCTTTTTTCGAAGAGGAACAGCTCCTGGGCTGAATATTTTCATTTCTTTTGATGCTTCTTATTCTCCATGCATCATAGAGACCACCAACACTGTCGCACTTACTATGCATTCGACAATAGTAGAAGTGTTTACATTGAGAGAAGCAGAAGTCCCTCCATTGAACAGTCATGTAGAAGAAGAAAATATAATTTTTTTTCCTTAAAGTGTGGAGGTGAATCAGGACATTACATAGGCTCCGCTAGTGGTTACTATAATCTTTGATGTCCCCACTCAAGCCAATAAGTCTCTAACTGTGCGTCTCCTCCGATCCAACTGGTAGCTCGAAGTTTAGAATTCTTTTATGATCCGGTTGATCTTTCGAGTCTAACGACTTTGGATTCAGGCACTGAAGCCCGTGAACTTTCTCTTAATGTCGTTGTCGCAACTACGGACATGCCAACATCTTCCGAACCAAGAGCTCCTTCTGTTCAAGCTACTTCCGCAGTTGCTCCCAGAGAAGGTATATTTTCTTCTTTTACATTACTAGCTTTACATTTACAGTTCTCATCTTTCTAATTGTGCTTCTTCTTTTCAGCTACCATTATACTAACTCTAAGTGGTTCTGAAGGTTCCAATTCTGTTATTATAGTTTCTGACAAGCTTTCGCTAGAGAAAATCTCACCACTTATGCTGGTATTTTTCAAAAATGAAATTATTATTATTATAGGCGCCTTTAAGGATCCATCACAGTGGTTCTTCTTGGATAGTCCTTTAGCTGTTCTTAATCATTCAGCTCGCTTGTCCCATATCAATGTTCTTTCTCTTCATGATTCTTTATTGCAATTTTATGACTCTATCAATAATCTATAAGCAGCGCGAAGTGTAGTTATTGCTCCAGAAATTTTGGATCGTCAGAGAGAATTAAAAATGCTCAAGGAAAGAACCTCTTAAACGGATGATCTTCTCTCCAACTATGATGCTACGAATTAATATCTTCATGAAAGGTTGAAGGCTTCTGAAAAAAAAGAAAACAATCATCGAGAACCAAATTGCCTTCCTTCAAAAAGAGATCCCATTGCTCAGAATTCGAAAAGAGGAAGAGGAGTTAAACATCTGCCAAGTCAAAGAGGAGATTGAAATGAATGCTCAAATTGTTGATATCAAAAGGGTTGAACAGGAGAAGAACAGAGAAGCCATAGCCTCTTTGGAATTAGAATTGGCCGATGTACCTGATCAAGTCAAGGTTATCCTTGAGGCTGAGCAAACATCTACTATAGCACAAATTCAATTGAAGGAAGATTTACAATGCTACATAACAGCATTAGGCATGTCTGAAGATTTGTAGAAGTTACGCTTTTCTTATAAAATTTCTTTGTCTTCTTTTGTTTTGTAATGCTTAAATGAATTTCAATACTTTGTTCAAAGCAATCATATTCTTGGCAGTACAATCATCAATTTTTGGATACTTATTGATGTAATATTCACATAATTAATCATTGACTTCATTATATCTATAGAATCTATCATGATCATGAATCACAAAGTATCCTTATGTGATGTCTATTCTAATGGACAAAGTTATTTCTATTTTGGAGTTAATAGAGTTACTTTTGCACACAGTTTAAGCTCTTGAGTAGTGGAGCCAACAAAGTTTTTTAGACTCATGAGTAGTTGGAGTCGAATCTTATGTGAATGGCCTCTGTAACTCTCTAGAGTTCACGGGGCTTATCATTGCCATGAAGTTCCCAAACCGCGATCCATCAAAGGGGCCCAGTGAAGCTATCGGGGCCGTAAATTCAGCAGGATTTATGCATAGGGTTGGCCATAGTAACTCTTTAGAGTTCATGGGGGCACGCAAGGCTACCTTTGGTACCAAATCTAAGGCCATTGGTCCATCAATGAGGGGGTATTTTATACCCTGTCCTCATGAGTTACTACTGAAATCAAGTCAGGGATCTGAGTGGTCTTATTTTGCTCCCCGTTTTTCTTCCTTTGAAAGGTCGGACCCATTCACTGGAGGTTATTTTCATCCTCATTCATGACGTTGTTAAAAGCTATACAAATGGCATTGGTCTCACTCATGACTGGATGTTGAGGACTTTTTGGCCTTTTGAGGCTTTTAGTTGCTGGCTCCGTCTGGTGTCCGCATGGGTATGCATGTGATGTGGCCTACATGGGCTTTTTACGGCCACTGGCTCCACACTGTTGCCGAAATAATATATAGGTCTTATGCGTAGTTGACAGTATAGGGCTTGGCTAAGATGCCTTAAATAATGAGTTGCCACTGTTGCCATAAAATTCAGTATGTGCTGGGCTGTATAAGTTATCCCATTGCTTTGAATGGTAAATCAATATTTGATACATCGTCGTTGCTTGTTATTACCGATAATGTTCCAACGAAATCCATCTTCATAGTAAATTAGCTTAGCGTTGATAATAATTTTAATAGACTGCTAGTGACAATAGGGATGGTTACTGATTTCAGCGATAGTCGTTGATGCTTAACCTTGATATGCTTAAAAATTCACCCTTTATTCATATATGAAAGAAAGAATACAAGGCTTCACCTTTCAAGACTGTTTCATCATTCCACTCATCATTTTGCCCCCTTTTGATGTAGAAGAATTATTTTGATAATCTTCTGAATCAAAACGAGTTCCTATGTCAGGGACTATATTTCCTGTTGAAGTGGGCATTGACTAGTATACTGATGCCTTGTCCATCTTGATCTGTAACTCTATATGCTCCATTGGAATATACTTCAGTTATGAAGCATGGTCCATCCCATTTAAGATTGAACTTGCCCCCTGTTCCGTAAGTGACGACTATTAGCCTTTTCAACATCAAAACCAAGTTCCCTTTCTTGAAAGATCGATGCTTAACTTTCTTGTCAAATACCACAGAAATCCTCTCATGATACAACTACAACCACTATTGAGCCGTTAGTCATTTTTCATCGAGTTAAGTCTAATTCTGTTGACCTTATTCTTGCATTCTGATCATTTGTAATCGACTAGTGTACCGCCACTCTGAGTGAGCTAACTTTTGTTTCGATTGGAATGATAGCCTCTACACCGTAGACTAGCGAATATGGTGTAGCTTTCGTTGTCATTTAGTGAGTAGTCCTGTAGGCCCATAGAGCTTCTTGCAACTTTTCGTTCCAATCACGCTTATTCCCAGTCATCTTCTTCAATATTTTCACAATCGTCTTGTTGAATGCCTTTACTAATCCATTAGAAAATGGATAGTAGGGTGTTGAAAATGAATGATGAATATTAAATTTGAGACAACTTTTCCATACCCCCGCTCTTGAAGGAGTACCATTGTTGGTGATGATTTTCTACGAGACACCGTGATGATAAATTATCACATGTCGGATGAAATTAACAACGACTTTCTCTTTAATATTTTGCAATGCAATTGCCTCTGTCCATTTAGAGAAATAATCCATTGCTCCCAATATATATACTATTTTCCTTTAGATGACAGTGAATTTATGGGACCAATAACATCGATTCTCAATGCAGCAAAAGGCCAAGAAGTAGTTGTCTGATGAAGGTCTTTAGGAGGTATATGTATGATATCCTCATGAATATGACATTCATGACATCACTTTGCATAATCTATAACATCTTTAAACATTGTAGGCCAATAATACCCCATCCGATGCACTCGATGAAATAAATTTCGGCCAGCTTAAAGTGCTCCACATTCCTCATAATGAGCCTCTTGCAACACTTGGCTTACTTCTTGCTCATCCAAACATCACAGTAAAATATCATTATAAGATCTTCTGTATACTATCTCATTACAGATAATGAATCTTTTCAACCTCTGCTTAATTTGTTATTTCATCATTTGATCTTTCGGCAGGATATCATATTTGAGATAATCAATAAGAAGCTGCCGCCAATCGTCTATTATCACTGTTGGAGCATAAAAAATCATCATTAAGGAAAATCCAAAGATGAGAAAAAACCATACAAAGTGAAGAAATGAAGAAGGGAACAAATGATGTTGCGCGGATCGCGCAACCAGACTAGTGGTTGTGCGGCTCACGTAATCGGTAGAAAGAATCTTAGGCATCGTGCATCCAGAACAGGCATTGCGAGAGAGGAAAAGATCATTTTTACCTTGTGCGGATCGCGCACCAGAAACAACCATTGCGCAGAGCGCGTGGCTATCTTTACCCCTGAGCAGGGTGGGGCCCATGGCACAAGAAATAAGGGTTGGCATGTGTGGAGGCCTATAAATATCCCACTCCCCTCCTCATTTGGGACGGATGGTTTTCTAGAGAAAGTTGGAGCTCTGAAGATAGATTGAAGGTGAGGAGAAGAGTCAGTTGTGCAGGTCACGCAACTAGGATACTAAGTTACGCTGAACGCGCAACACAGGAGAGAAGTTGTGCTGATCGTGCACCCAAGCAATATGTTGCGCTGACCGTGCAAACAGTAATTCAGTTGCGTCGGTCACACAACTAGGTCACAATGTGGCCAAGGCAAAAAGGGGTCGAAATGCTGCCGAAATCATTGGAGTTTGACCTTCACTGCTTCAAGCCTTCTCCTTAGCACAACGGACGGGTTCAAAAGGGAAATTGGTTGATTAAATTCAACATTCCTCCTAAGTACCTAGGAGATGACCGAAATAGCGCCGGAATGCTGCCGAATTTGAGATTTGACATATAGTCTTATTAATTACCATTTATTCAGTATTCTATCTTAGAATCAAGGGATTTGGAAGGGATGCATATGAACTCAAAATTAATAAAGCCAAGATTATTATATGAAATCTCTTTGTTATATTAGAATAAAATAAATTCTCCAAATCAAACGCATTTGTTTTCTTGTCAAAACAAAATGGTGACTCCACTGTGGATCTTATTTTTATTATTATTCCAATAACAACAATGAGGGTATCATAGAATTTTCATAGCATTTCTTTTGGTGTCTTCCGACGCTAAAATGGCTACTCTCAGTGGGAACATCCCCCCTTCATCTCTAAGATAGAATATTTACTTTAGAGATTCTAATTATAAATATACTTTGTCATTGAAGGCTTTTGAATCAAAATGCAAATCACAATCAATGACAACTACTGCGATGCAAGTGAGGTTCTGTTTCACTCCGACTGGGTTCATGATAGAATGCGTGCCGGACTCGCCTCAGAAATATAGGACTCAATTGCTTACAAACAAGAACAGCTTGGCACAAGTTACAGCTGGGGTCGTATGTACTTGACCTCCGCTGTCGGAAGGAGATAAAGACTGGACCCTAATAATGACTCATAGGACAAGAACACAAAATGCAAGGAATCTCCGAACAAACCTGCCTTCGTCGAGAGCTAAGGGCCCTGTGACACGTAACGTAGATAGAAGAAATCTTGAACTCGTGCCCCCTGTAATTTATCCCAAACGAGTAGTTCCACGGTTAACATCGCACAACTTTTCAGCTTTAATCATCCCATGGGGCAGATGGACGAAAGAGCAAAAGGGTAAAGCACCAATGATGGGATCACCAATGCTCGTGCCATCCCAGGCAAGCTCGTCGATGTCCGCATCACCCCAATCGATTGATAGCACAGGAAGTACACAAAAGTCACACAATACTCCATTTTCTCCCCTCTTTGTAAGCCCCGTGACGTTAAAGTCCTCTCGCGCTACTCTAGCTACGGCTTCGCCAAAAGTAGGGAAGCCACAATATACATGGCTAAGACAAACTAGGAAGTAGGCCATCTACTGAAGATCATATTAATGAAATGGCAGAAGCACAAAGAGCGCTAATGGATGAATACAGAAACCTCAGGGAAGCACTAGAAACTCTTGCACATAATGTGACCCAAATTGTGGCTCCACCAACAATGGGTGCAGTAAATGGACATGAAAGCCATCCTGAATGCTCTCACCCACAAGGGATAGGATCAAGAGGATCTGTTTCAGTTGTGAGGACTGTAACACAAGACGACGTAAGATAAGTCGTTGAAGAAGTTGTCAGAATGGAAAGAGCGCACAAATACTGGTCGTTTCAGGTACCAGATATCGTACTCATAGGAAGTAGAATATATCCCCTTTCTAGTCAACTTCAAGCATCTGGACTTTCAGAAGTTTAATGGGGAAGGATGGTCAGAAGAGAACTTAATGCACTTTATCACCAACATGGGAAATTTCTCTACAATACCTCAGTATTTCTTACGGTTATTCGGGTCGTCACTAACAAGTAAAACATTTTGATGGTATTCCAGTTTAGCTCCAGGGTCAATACGTACAGGAGCATCATAGAATTGACTTATGTACGGCAAAGATGCCTTCATGTCAAACTTCTTCTCTTCAGAACGTGACTTGAGAATCACAGAATTGGCTTTTGTACGGCAATCAGAAGGAGAACCAGTTGGAAAATTCATAGACAGGTGGAAGACATTAGGAGCTTCATGTAGGCAATTGCTGGAAGAATAAGAATAAGTCAAGATGTGCCTGAACTCTATGGAAACGGGAATCGCATTTGGACTCACTAGCGCCGATATCCAAACTTTCCGTAACCTAGCCACCAAGGCTCATGCTTTAGAATTAATGACTCGTAAGATGCCAGCCTTTCACCATGAACCAGGTAGGAGAATACCCAGCAAGATGGCCGCAAATACCATCGAGCAGGATAAAAGAAGTAAGGGCACAAGGGATTCAAAAGATAAGACATAAGAACATGAAGAAGAATGGCAACAGTCAAGAAGCAGATATGACAAGAAGAGGGTTAGAGTGCTTAATTCTCATGAAGGATTCACATTCGACAAAGAAGATGTTATTCCTATGATGAATCAGTTACTGAAAGCCAGCACAATATCATTATCAAAACCCAAACGTCCTGAAGATGTGACAAGGACTAGGGAAAAGGATTTCTGCCGTTATCATCGTCAGATAGGGCATTCGATGGAAAATTGTTATACACTAAAGTGTATAATACAGCAAATGATAAACAAGGGAGAAATAGTAATCGATGAAGAAAAAGAAAAGAGAACTATGGAAACGGTGAATACATTCACAATCAGGGAAAGTTCTCAAGATGAAAAAGAGGAAAAAGATCATAAGGCCATAAAGAAGATATCAATGATCACCCTGAGATCAGGAAAGAAGATAATAAGTCCTGTAAAACAGAAGGCAGAGGGCATAAGAAAAGAAACCATTGAAAGACAAGAAAAAGATTATCAGAATGAAAAGAAGGATGAGATGATGAAGGTGACTTACAACGTGGTGAGTCATTTGAAAGGAATCCCAGCTCGACTTAGCATTTACGATGCACTTAAATTGTTAGAAGAATTTTGGCGAAGCTTAGTCCAAGCACTTTCTGACCATGATGTCAGAGAAACTTTGCTAGCAGAGATGGAGCACACAGAGGATAATGAACAGAAGGATTGTTTACCAATTGTTTCCTTTTCTGACGATGATATGATCTGTGAAGAAGAGCATAACAGGCTGTTAATTATAGAAGGTCATATCTGAGGGAAGAAAGTTAAGCAAATTATGATAGATAATGGGTCCACAGTGAATCTCCTGCCACTCTCGATGATGAGTAAGTTGGGTTATCGCCAGACAGATCTGCGCCCTAGTGGTATGATGATATAGGGTTTCAACCACGATGGAGAATGTTCTCTTGGCAAGATTACAGTAACACTGGAAATAGGAAAGCTGACTACTGAAGTCGTATGCCATGTTATAAATGCCACAATGACATATAATCTCCTTTTAGGAAGGCCGTAGATACATTAGTACAGCATTGTACCTTCTACTCTGTATCAATGCTTCAAGTACTGTAAAGATGGGATATAATATAAAGTAATGGCTGATGTGAAGCCATATATGGAAGTCGAATCCTTCTTCGCTGACGCTAGCTACTATAAAGTGTTCACCAAGGAAGAAAGAAAGAATAATGAAAGCAAAGTCCCAACTAATACTCAAATAAATACAGCAAAAGAAGAAGCAGATGAAGTAAGGTTAGCCAGGGCTACTGAAACAAAGAAGAAATTCTATTTTGTACCGAAACACCTGAGATGACCGGGGCAATTCCCGTTGACCTTGTTGTCACCAGAACAGTTAAAATCTTACAATTCAATTACACGATGCCATTACCGCATGTTGAAAGGAATAAATCATTCCCGACTGCTCTAGGGAGATTTCAAGTCAAGGCCAGCTCAAAGCATCAAGAGCTAATAAAATTTTACGCTGCGATAAAGTCAAGGGTCGATGAAGAGGCCGAGAATAATGTGTATCACGGCAGGTTAACATGGAAAGATTTAAAAAAATATAGTCCAAAAGGCAGAGAAATTATGAAAAACATGGGCATTGATTTCGAAGAGCCCACTGGCTTGAATCATGGGAAAGGAATCCAGATTTATATCAGGATTGGTCAAGAAAAGCGAAGAAGGTACCAGGGGTTAGGGGCGAAATCGTCACTAAATACTGTAACACCCCGGATTTTGGCCAATCTGGGATTTGACGTCCTTAGGCAGTGGGTCAACTAAAACACCTGGAAAATCGCTCAGAACCCAATTTCATAGCCAAAGAAACCACTTAGGATTAATTCCTATGGAAATTAAGCGTAAGTTAGCTAGCGCAACGCTGGAGTAGCTGGAAAATAGTCCCTGATCACTTTAAATACGTTCTACAAGACCCAAATCGAGTAGAACCAATGACTCTATAATACTCTATAACCTCGGACCAAACTCTAAGCAGGTTTGTTCTCTGGACCACTTTGAATCTTTGTATTGGATCTAGACCGCGCATCGAAAGTCCGATACCTCCTATCTTAGACCGTTAGAACCGCCTAGCTGGACTTGACACTCATTTCGAAAATCAAGTCAAACCGATAATCACAGGCCATTTCATTAAGCCCGGACCGAAGAGAGTGCGAATAGGGACAGAATTGGAATTTCAAATTCAAATCTGGCACACGACTTGACACGTCAGTATTGAGCGTTTTGACCATCAGAATTCAGCCAGATTACACCCTCGGATCAGGAGAAATTTCTATTTTATATCATGAGACTTTCAGCCCTGATCTACGTGCGGTGACCGCTGAACTGAAACTGGTCCGCTACGTGCGATCTGTGAACCCTGTCGGACTGAAAACTTAATACGTGCTAGATCTGGTACGCATGAGCTTAAGCCCGATCGCATTGGGTCAGGGGACCACCAGAAATGTCCTTTTGGACTGAAACAGCCCCGATTTGGTTACCCCTCAAGTGAAACTTGTTCCCGAGCCTATTTCGGGCAAGTTTGGGCTTATAAAAAGGATTGAAACCCTCACTCCTCTCTCCCATCCGAATTTGCAAAAATTCCTAGATTGGGAGAGAGAAAAGGTGAGAGTTTGTGAGAGAAGGTGGGAGAGAATTCCCTGCTGCTTGTGCCACGTGCTGTACGTGCTTAGGCAACGCACTCCGATCACTTTCCCGGCGATTCCTCTGCGTTCTCAGGTAAGAAAATACCCTAGAAGTTGCTGATTTGAGGTTCCTTTCATTTCCTAGTGAAGTAGCTAATAGAACTTGTGTATTAGGTTCTCTAATCGCCGTACACGAAGCGTATACGCTCCGTTCGAACTCACACCCCTAAAAGGGAAAAGGTGCGGATTTTAGACGCTTTGATTGACTGTTTCCAAAGCTTTCAATGTCGTTTAATAGTAGATTCTCAACGGCAACACCGTTTGACATGTACAACATACTGTCCATTTCCTGTTTCGTAAACCAACGAAGAATATAAGATTTAGGGCATTTTAGTCATTTGTAGGAAGTACTGTTTTCATGCATATTTTGCTGATGTGATTGACATGGCTTCTCGTCGCATTAGGATATTAGGAATGCGTGCATAATTAGTTTGGCGAAGAGATTCTCCTAAATGCGCACTTCGGGTCGACATACTATATGTAGACTTAAGTGTGTAGTATAAGTGTTTGTATAAATGCTTGTATTAGTATGTATTGAATTAAATGATGTTATGGATTAGTTTGAGATTGGTTTTTCAATTAATATGCTGATGTGAATGATTTCCTACATGTTAGTTATATGCATGGTTTCATTGTATGTATGAAATGCATGTACTTGATGATTTACTTAAGTTCTATGTTATAACATGTGTTAACATGCTCACATGGTTGTATTTGAATTCCAATACTCTCATATGATTTGCTGATGTGATTCCTTAATTGTTTGGGACTATGCTTAGTCCAGGCAGTCGGTAACCGAGCGAATTCGTGGTTAGCTTATCTTCGCCACGAACGACGCGTCGATGAACGCGAGCCATTTTCTGGAGTTGGCGGCAGTGGTTAGGCCACACGAAGTGTTTTACGCACTTAATGTCGTGAACTTGAGATGCGATCACACTAGTCGAGCCCGTCAAGTAACCCGACTGGCCATTGTATGTTCACCCTGCATGAGTCATAACTGCTTAAACCTAGGGAACTGAACTTACCATTATAAACCCTGTTAATCATGGTACCATGATCCACGAAGACTCATGAGCCGGGCATGGTGGTATGGGACACCGTGGTCGAGCTGTCGGCCTACGCTGGGGCCACAAACCTCCCCTTAGTGACCAGTGAGCACCTAGTCTCATGAGCAGATTATGGTGGTATGGGACACTATATTCTTGCTGTCGGCCTACACTGATCAGGCGACGAGTCCTTTGTAGTGACCGCGAGCATATTCTGAGTCTACGGGAGGCGACAACCCTTCAGTAGCAGTAGAGTACAGTAGGCCTGTATTGATAAGGTGATGGGAGAGTGGTGCAACGAGTGCGAGCAACATCCCTGGCAGCCCTTGCAGCGACCTACGAAATATACATCGTATGAGATTACTAGGAGTGACGACCCTGGACAGGATCTGTGTTGGGATTGATACAAGGGAAGTACCTTAGTTTCCCAATCTTGCTGTTTGAATGGACTAATAACAACTCAGAAATCATATCACCATAGCATTGCATGTGCCTGGAAGATGTGGAGTACTCTAGGGAGTGTGGCATGCCACGGTCATAAGATGTTGCCGTATGAGGGAGATCGTCGGTGAGGGCATACATCACGTCATGTCATAATTGCATTAACAACAGTATTAGGAATGTTTGAATTACTGCTTTACTATTATCGCATGATTGATTTGAGAATATGTTAATCCTTGCTCTATTATTCCACTGAGTTAGCTACTCACTCCCACGTTACGGGACGGTGTTCCTGGACACCCACCAGACCCTTTTGTGATTGCAGATGATGGCGCGGCCTGCGAGGCGGAGCTGGACTTGATGATGATGAGGAGGATTCCTCCTTTATGCGAGTTCTGATTGACGGGATTACAGGGAGGTTGATTAGATACTTTGACATTTGTCATTTTATATTTTTAGCGCACTCATGTATATTCGTTTCATCTACTTTTGGAGTATACATGTATGTGTATAACCTGGTAACATGTTCACACTCTGGAGACATAAAACAGTTTATATATGTTATTCATGCTATCACAGTCTTCCGCTTGTTAATTTAACTATCTCTGGAGTATGATATGCTGATCTAGCTTAATCTCACTCATGTTTAATGCGTTATCACAGACAACATTCAATCATACATATCTATGTTGCATAAATAACATTTTGGAACTCGGGAGTTGGGTTTTTGCTCGACCCCCCGATTTTTGGGATGTTACGGATGGTATCAGAGCATGATTTGGATTAAACCGGGCCTGGGTTATGGTCACGCGACGCACGCTGTCGCTTCCTTTGACTTAGGTGGGTGCAAGAAGGGTCTAGAAACACTTCTAGGATCCCAGATTCGCCAATAGGCTAAGACTATTCGAATTGATCGCGTGATCGAGTTCGTAACACATCTAGGGTCACGTGAAGCAACCTGAATAGCTCCTAGGTTGTTGGTGAGTGGGTTGAGACGTTCTTTGAACAATTCTAAACTCATAAATGTAAATCCTTGGGCCGTGGGACAACCACGACCGCTGTATTCAATCGCCAGGGCTTAAAAACCCCATTTTACCTAAAATCTTCAAAAATTATTCCTCTCACTACTCCAATCTTCAATTCTTTCTTATCCATTTTATGTTAAGCATCAATAATAATGTGAAAATAACATAAAATCATACTTTCACAAAATGTTACAGTGAATAATAAAATTTCATGAAAAATGGCCATAAGGCCATTCTAAATTCATTTTCTTTAGCAACTAATGGGTTAGATGGATGTTCTAACTCCTTCTACCCCAAAATCATATGCTGCATAATAGGGTTTTGTATTCGAGATTACAGATTGGCTCTGAAAAGCCTCGAATGGATGTTTGGGCCTCCCTAGGGCAATCTACAATGAACCAAAGTGGGAACCATACCTTTTTGGAATCCCTAGGGCAAGGGGAACCCATCCCATATGGCCTCAATGGCCAATTTGCAAGTTCACCAGCGATTCCATCGCCAATTCGGCGATGCATCGCCGGTAAAACTCATCAGATGGGTCTGGCCTTTGGGCTGGAGGAGTTTGGGGGCAAGGGAAGCCCCCTGGTATGCGTTCCGTACCTTGAAACCCCCTAAAAGATGTACCTCCTTCACAAAATGCCCCTCTAAGCTCTCCTTTCTTCACATTTTTGCTGCCTTCCCCTCAAATCTCGATGTCAAACCTCTCCCAATCTCATTTTCGGTCACAACCGACCCTACTCCATCACTCACAGCCGTTGGCACTCCCTTTCCTCTTCACTTTTATCATTTGGAGCTCCCACAATCTTTATAGAAGGCTGAAAATCGTGAGGTGCTCCATTCCCCTTTTTCATTCTCTTTCCTTTCTGGAAATACATCCTAGGGGAGCTTGAAGCATCCCTCTACAACGCCTAGATCTCCCTTTTCTATTTTGGTTAGCCATTTCTTTGCATTTCTCCCATTTTTCATGGTTATTGTTAAGCTGTTTTAGCCTTTTTCTCTCTTTCCACCATCCTCCCTCTCAATCCTATTTCTCCATTTTCTTTGCTTAAGGGATACTGAAAATATATGGCCGAGAGAGCTCTAGTGAGCAACAGATAGTATTAGACTCGACAGTGATAAAGAAGGTAAGTCGGGACTGTGGTAGAGTCCTTTGGTAGTATTAGGCATCTGTGACGTTGTCTTGTAGATGTTTGATTACTGTTTGAGATCTTCGTGTTTTGTTGTTATTAGGTTTAGTGACGTCAGAGGTAGAAAATGTGGAACTTTGTTCCATGTATTGTGACTAGCATGCCACTCCCAATCCCAACATGGGATTAGGAATGTAGTTTCGTTTCATAGGCCCTTGGCGTTTTGGACCTAGTGTTAGCACCCCTAGATTTGAAGGATCTGACGATATAGGAAATCCAATTCTATTTAGATAATCTT
Source organism: Magnolia kwangsiensis (assembly GCA_037074715.1). Lineage (NCBI taxonomy): Eukaryota > Viridiplantae > Streptophyta > Magnoliopsida > Magnoliales > Magnoliaceae > Magnolia > Magnolia kwangsiensis. The sequence continues at coordinate 83,302,228 of CM073572.1, read as the reverse complement.
GACTCTAAGCAACAGAACAATTCCCTGTAGTAGAAATGGTATGGAACCATGTGCCGTATAAACTTAGGCTTTGGATTATAAGTACTGAGTTACAGACTAGGCTACTAGTTGACTTAGGCAGTGTAAGGCCTATATATGCTAAGGGATAGTAGGTTAGATTTGGTTGGAATCGGACTCCCTTCCTTCGGTAGATCCCTTTATGACTTATAGATTTCTGTTGTTGCCCATAGGAAGGAACCATACACTCTCAGGGAACATTTATAACTCCCTCAGATTGAACTTAGAATGTACTAGCACACCCCTTAGAATTGCCTTCCCCAAGGACTTATTGCATTTGGGAACGCAGAGTAAAGGAACTGCATGTAAGCGATGTATTCGCGGTTTGAGTCGACTTCTTAATCCTAGTGGTTACTAATGAATCCAATGCTCTGATCAAGCAGAGGATCGGCATCGACTCGGATTAAGAACTGATACAATGCATTTTCTGTTCTGATTAGACAGAAGGTTCAACGTATCCAGCTTAGACCCACTACACAACCTTTCTTTTGTGATGGCCCAACCACCTACAACCAAACAGGATCACATTGTCTTTGGAAAATGGCGAGGGCTTAAAGCCAGTAGAGAATTCGACATCTTGCCACCAACTCATACCTGCTCCTGAATTCAATCATAATAGAGATTAGGCTCATCTCTATGATCATAGGTACCAATGCCATAGAACGCATCATTAGCAAGGAAAACCATGTAGAGAAAGGTTGTTTCCATTTTAGGTTAAGGATAGCCCCTAAGTTGCGCCTCATTCCGATATACGGATCGATGCAACGATTCTTCAACCTTAAGTAAAACCAAGTTTTAAGGGGGGTAGAACGAATTAAGTCCAATCTAGTTAGGTTAGTCAACGCTACCGTTCGATCAGAGTGGCGCAGCGGAAGAGTGGTTGGCCTCTTTCCCACTGGCCCAGGATCGAAACAATTGAGTTAGGATGTACGTACGGTTAGGTCAATAAATAGGATTTAGCCTTCCTTAGAAAACGTATTCCTTGCCCTTTGCCAATTTCGGGGACGAAATTGTGTTTTAAGGGGGGTAGATTGTAACACTCCGAATTTTGGCCAATCTGGGATTTGACGTCCTTAGGCAGTGGGTCAACTAAAACACCTGGAAAATCGCTCAGAACTCAATTTCATAGCCAAAGAAACCACTTAGGATTAATTCCTATGGAAATTAAGCGTAAGTTAGCTAGCGCAACGCTGGAGTAGCTGGAAAATAGTCCCTAATCACTTTAAATACGTTCTACAAGACCCAAATCGAGTAGAACCAATGACTCTATAATACTCTATAACCTCGGACCAAACTCTAAGCAGGTTTGTTCTCTGGACCACTTTGAATCTTTGTATTGGATCTAGACCGCGATTCGAAAGTTCGATACCTCCTATCTTAGACCGTTAGAACCGCCTAGCTGGACTTGACACTCCTTTCGAAAATCAAGTCAAACCGATAATCACAGGCCATTTCATTGAGCCCGGACCGAAGAGAGTGCGAATAGGGACAGAATTGGAATTTCAAATTCAAATCTGGCACACGACTTGACGCGTCAGTATTGAGCGTCCTGACTGTCAGAATTCAGCCAGATTATACCCTCGGATCAGGAGAAATTTTTATTTTATATCATGAGACTTTCAGCCCTGATCTACGTGCGGTGACCGCTGAACTGAAACTGGTCCGCCACGTGCTATCTGCGAACCCTGTCGGACTGAAAACTTAATACGTGCTAGATCTGGTACGCATGAGCTTAATTCCGATCGCATTCGGTTAGGGGACCACCAGAAATGTCCTTTTGGACTGAAACAACCCCGATTTGGTTACCCCTAAAGTGAAACTTGTTCCCGAGCCTATTTCGGGCAAGTTTGGGCTTATAAAAAGGGTTGAAACCCTCACTCCTCTCTCCCATCCGAATTTGTAAAAATTCCTAGATTGGGAGAGAGGAAAGGTGAGAGTTTGTGAGAGAAGGTGGGAGAGAATTCCCTGCTGCTTGTGCCACGTGCTGTACGTGCTTAGGCAACGCACTCCGATCACTTTCCCGGTGATTCCTCTGCGTTCTCAGGTAAGAAAATACCCTAGAAGTTGCTGATTTGAGGTTCCTTTCATTTCCTAGCGAAGTAGCTAATAGAACTTGTGTATTAGGTTCTCTAATCGCCGTACACGAAGCGTATACGCTCCGTTCGAACTCACACCCCTAAAAGGGAAAAGGTGCGGATTTTAGACGCTTTGATTGACTGTTTCCAAAGCTTTCAATGTCGTTTAATAGTAGATTCTCAACGGCAACGCCGTTTGACATGTACAACATACTGTCCATTTCCTGTTTCGTAAACCAACGAAGAATATGAGATTTAGGGCATTTTAGTCATTTGTAGGAAGTACTGTTTTCATGCATATTTTGCTGATGTGATTGACATGGCTTCTCGTCGCATTAGGATATTAGGAATGCATGCATAATTAGTTTGGCGAAGAGATTCTCCTAAATGCGCACTTCGGGTCGACATACTATATGTAGACTTAAGTGTGTAGTGTAAGTGTTTGTATAAATGCTTGTATTAGTATGTATTGAATTAAATGATGTTATGGATTAGTTTGAGATTGATTTTTCAATTAATATGCTGATGTGAATGATTTCCTACATGTTAGTTATATGCATGGTTTCATTGTATGTATGAAATGCATGTACTTGATGATTTACTTAAGTTCTATGTTATAACATGTGTTAACATGCTCACATGGTTGTATTTGAATTCCAATACTCTCATATGATTTGCTGATGTGATTCCTTAATTGTTTGGGACTATGCTTAGTCCAGGCAGTCGGTAACCGAGCGAATTCGTGGTTAGCTTATCTTCGCCACGAACGACGCGTCGATGAATGCGAGCCATGTTCTGGAGTTGGCGGCAGTGGTTAGGCCACACGAAGTGTTTTACGCACTTAATGTCGTGAACTTGAGATGCGATCACGCTAGTCGAGCCCGTCAAGTAACCCGACTGGCCATTGTTTGTTCACCCTGCATGAGTCATAACTGCTTAAACCTAGGGAACTGAACTTATCATTATAAACCCTGTTAACCATGGTACCTTGATCCACGAAGACTCATGAGCCGGGCATGGTGGTATGGGACACCGTGGTCGAGCTGTCGGCCTACGCTGGGGCCACAAACCTCCTCATAGTGACCAGTGAGCACCTAGTCTCGTGAGCAGATTATGGTGGTATGGGACACTATATTCTTGCTGTCGGCCTACACTGATCAGGCGACGAGTCCTTTGTAGTGACCGCGAGCGTATTCTGAGTCTACGGGAGGCGACGACCCTTCAGTAGCAGTAGAGTATAGTAGGCCTGTATTGATAAGGTGATGGGGGAGTGGTGCAACGAGTGCGAGCAACAGCCCTGACAGCCCTTGCAGCGACCTACGAAATATACATCGTATGAGATTACTAGGAGTGACGACCCTAGACAGGATCTGTGTTGGGATTGATACAAGGGAAGTACCTTAGTTTCCCAATCGTGCTGTTTGAATGGACTAATAACAACTCAGAAATCATATCCCCATAGCATTGCTTGTGCCTGAAAGATGTGGAGCACTCTAGGGAGTGTGGCATGCCGTGGTCGTAAGATGTTGCCGTATGAGGGAGATCGTCGGTGAGGGCATACATCCCGTCATGTCATAATTGCATTAACAACAGTATTAGAAATGTTTGAATTACTGTTTTACTATTATCGCATGATTGATTTGAGAACATGTTAATCCTTGCTCTATTATTCCATTGAGTTAGCTACTCACTCCCACGTTACGGGACGGTGTTCCTGGACACCCACCAGACCCTTTTGTGATTGCAGATGATGGCGCGGCCTGCGAGGCGGAGCTGGACTTGATAATGATGAGGAGGATTCCTCCTTTATGCGAGTTCTGATTGACGGGATTACAGGGAGGTTGATTAGATACTTTGACATTTGTCATTTTATATTTTTAATGCACTCATGTATATTTGTTTCATCTACTTTTGGAGTATACATGTATGTGTATAACCTGGTAACATGTTCACACTCTGCAGACATACAACAGTTTATATATGTTATTCATGCTATCACAGTCTTCCGCTTGTTAATTTAACTGTCTCTGGAGTATGATATGCTGATCTAGCTTAATCTCACTCATGTTTAATGCGTTATCACAGACAACATTCAATCATACATATCTATGTTGCATAAATAACATTTTGGAACTCGGGAGTTGGGTTTTTGCTCGACCCCCCGATTTTCGGGATGTTACAAATACAGTTTCTGTTAGCCAGTCATCAGAAGAAGATCCCAAGACAGTTGAACGTCCTGAAATGGCACCAAAATAGATAGAAGACGGGGGACAGCCAACTATAGATGGCTTGCAAAAGGTAAATTTAGGCACAGAAAAGGAACCAAGAAATACATTTACCAGTGCTGGTCTTTCTGCATAGGAGTCTGAGGAATATATTCGACTCCTTAAAGAAAATAAAGATGTCTTCTCTTGGACATATGCAAAAATGCCAAGCTTAGAACCTTCATTGGCAATGCACCGATTAAACATCTTCAAAGAGAAAAAATCAGTTAAACAAGTGCAAAGGCGATTTCATCCGGACTTGGTTCCCCTGATAGAAGATGAAGTGACCAAGTTAATAAAAGTTGGGTTTATCAGGGAAGTCAAATATCCCAAATGGATATCAAACATCGTCCCGGTGAAAAAGAAAAATGAGCAAGTCAGAGTGTGTGTGGACTTCAAAGATCTAAATGAGGCCTATCAGAAAGATGATTTTCCTCTCCCGATAAAGGAGTTATTGATTGATAGCACCACTCGATACGCTATCATGTCCTTCATGGACGGTTATACAGGGTATAATCAAATAAGGATGGCACCTGAAGATGAAGAAGCGACAACATTCTGAATGTCATTAGGGATCTATTGTTATAAAGTCATACCATTTAGTCATAAAAATGCCGGAGCAACGTATCAGAGAGCAATGCAGAATATTTTTCAAGATATGATGCACAAGCATGTTGAATTCTATGTTGATGACTTGGTGGTCAGATCAGGAGATCATCAAGAGCATCACGAACATTTGACATCAATCTTTCATCAGCTTAAAAGTTTTGTTGGCTGAGTCACAAAGCCTACCAGAACGTGTTTGACTCCATCAAAGTTTTATTGAAACGGTCGCCAGTACCGACTGCTCCAATAAAATGGAAACTGCTAATTTTGTACATATCTGCAGCTGAAAGATCTTTAGGAAAAAGAAACTACTCTTTATTATTTGAGTCGAACGCTGATGGGTGCAGAATGTAACTATACGCCGATTGAGAAAGAGTGTCTAGCATTGATTTCGTGGTACAGAAGTTAAGATACTATTGTCTCTCTCACGATATAACTCTGATCTCAAGGGTAGACCCTATCAAGTTTTTAATGACCAGGCCGATGTTAAGTGGCAGATTGGCCAAATGGATGTTGTTGCTTTTAGAATATATCATTACGTATAAACCGGCAAAGGCAGTAAAAGGACAAGCAGTGGCAGACTTCCTCGCAGTGCATCCCATAGCAGAACGTGAAATTATCAACGAAGACTTTCCAGATGAACAAATAATGTTGGCTGAGTCACAAAACCCATGGCAGATGAACTTTGATGGCGCCACTCGAGCATCAGGAGCGTGGGTAGGAGTGATATTCATTACTCCTCAAGGCGACTTGTTGCCTTACTCTTTTACATTAGGTACTACATGCACGAATAATGAGACAGAGTACAGAGCTCTCATTATTGGAATGGAAATGGCCTGAGAAATGAAGATAAAAACGTTACATATCTTCAGAGATTCTAAGTTGATCATAAACCAATTAACAACTGAGTTCAAAGTGAGGAAGCAAGAACTTTTGCAGTACTATCGGAAAGTACAATAGTTGCAAGAACAATTCTATCATGTTGAAATTACACACGTGTCGCGGTCTAAAAACGTGAAGGTAGATGCTTTAGTCAGCCTGGCAGCAGCCTTGTCCTGCTCAAATCGAAGTCCTCTTCAAGTAACCATAGAAGAGAAGATTTTTACTATCTGCAGAAATCATCGAAGAGACTGTTGAAACACTTCTTGTATCGTGTTGGAGATAACGACAAATGATTGGTGCCAACCTCTCATCGATTATCTCAAATATGACATCTTGCCAGAAGAACTAGTAGAGAAATAACAGATCAAACAATGGTAAAAAAGGTTCATTATATGCGGAGAAGTATTGTATAGGAGATCGTATAATGGAATGTTGTTACATTGCTTAGATGAGCGAGAGGCTAATCAAACATTACGAGAAGTGCATTCTGGGGAATGTGGGGCACATCAATCTGGCCGAAATCTATTTCATAGAGTACATCGAATGAGATATTATTAGTCCTCCATGTTCAAAGAAGCGATTGATTATGCGAAGCGGTGTCATGAATGTCAGATTCATGGAGATGTCATACACGTCCCTTCAGAAGACCTGCATCAGTCGGTCGCCTCTTGGCCCATTTCAACTTGGGGGCTAGATGTCATTGGTCCCATAAATCCGCCTTCGTCCAAAGGTAAGCAATATATATTAGCAGTAATGGATTATTTCTCCAAATGGACAGAAGCGATTGTTTTACACAATGCTAAAGAAGGGGATGTTGTTAATTTCATCCGTCACGCAATCATATACCGCCATGGTATCTCGAAGAAGATTGTTACAGACAATGACACCCCTTTCAATAACAGAGGCATGGAAAAAATTTGTTAGAAATAAAACATTCATCATTCGTTCTCAACACCTTACTATCCGCCGGCTAATGGATTAGCAGAGGCATTTAATAAAATGATAGTCAAAATACTGAAGAAGACGGTGATCAGAAATAAGCGTGATTGGGACGAAAGATTGCAAGAAGCTTTGTGGGCGTATCGAACAACTCACCGGACATTGATGAATGCAATGCCGTATTCCTTGGTCTATGGCGTGGAAGCCATGATCCCAATTAAAATACAAGTAGCATCACTTAGAGTGGCAGTACACCAGTCCATAATAGATGACTCAAATGCAAAGGTGAGACTAAAAGAGTTGGATCTACTTGATGAAAAATGGCTGGCATCCCAACAGTGACTGCAATCATATCAAGCCAGAATATCAGCCGCCTTCGACAAACATGTTAAATATCGTTCCTTCAAGAAGGGGGATATGGTGCTGATGCTCAAAAGGCCTATAGTGGTCACCCGTCGGACAGGGGGTAAGTTTGAGCCTAAATGGGATGGGCCTTATATAATAAAAGAAGTATACTCCAATAGTGCATACATAGTTGTAGATCAAAATGGATAGGGTATTAGTATTCCGGTCAACGTTCGCTTCTTAAAGAGATACCATCCCTGAAGATGTTATTAGTTTTGATGCAAAACATCACCAACATAATGATTTTGAATCAAAAGGGGTAAAGGATGAGCAAAATCATGTCTATATGGTCTGTATGTCATCCAAAGAATGAATAAAGAAGAAGTTTGCAAGTATGTTAAGACTGGATATCAAACAAGCAGTAAGAGGGGAAAGTGACTATCGCCATTATCAAACAAGCAGTGAAAAAGCCTATCAGAATTGGTATCGTCCCCATGCCAATGTACTATAAACAGCAAAGATGGGTTCTCCTGAAAATATTAGCAAATGTGGTGACATATCAATCTCAGTCAGAGTTTTCACAGCACTGCAACGATGATCACTCTTTCCCAATCAGAGAAGTTTATTATTCTCACAGTGCAGCGACAACGATCACACCTGTTATTGTCTTTAAAGGCATTTTAAGGCAACCTAGCCAAGCCTATATGGCCAGCTATGCATAAGACCTACAATCATCCAAGACAGTCTAGTCAAGTCCCAAGAAGGCCAAGTCCTAAAAGGACCAAATCTTAAAAGGGACCAGCTATTCACAAGACCTATCATTTTTGCCATTCGGGTAGCAATGAGAAGCTAATGACCCTAAAAAGCCCGTGAAGGCCATCATATGCATACCCATGCGGGCAGCTGATGAAGCCAAGGACTAAAAGCATAAAAGGCCAAAAGTCCGTGAAGGCTAGTCACGCGTGTAAGACCAATGCTGTCTGTATAGCTTTTCAACAGTGTCACAGGGAACATAGGTAAATGCCCTCCTGTGAATGGGCCCAACCTTACAGATGAAGAAAAAGTGGACCGCAGTGTGAGATCTTTGGACTATGTCCATAGATAGGCCAACCATGCGTAAGACCCCCAAGATTTAGGGAATCGATTCCAGTAATAACTCATGAGGAAGGGCCTAAACCTACTCATTGATGGACTAGCGGCCCTGGATTTGATACCCCAAAGGTAGCCTTGTGCACTCTGTAAACTTTAGAGAGTTACTGCGGCCAACCCTGTATGTAAATCCAACCCGAGTTCACGGCCCCGGTAGCTTCATTCGGCCACTTTGATGGATCGCAGTTTGTGAACTCACTAGGCAGTGAGGAGTCCAGCGATTTCATAAGAGTTACAGAGACCATCATGTAAGACCCGACTCCCACACGAGTCTAAGAAATTTCTTGCTCTAACTACTCAAGAGCTTAAACTGTGTGTGACTGACTATATTAAAATTTAGTACCGCCAACTAAGATAAGGATCATTTAGGAAATCCTTTGCTAACAAGTCATAAAAGGATTTATAAGAAAAAATATAATAATATATAATATAATAAATAAAGTAGTATAATATATCAATAGTATGGTAAACAAAAGCATCATTATCAAAATATCATGAGAAACTTGTATCATTTGTGATCTTAAAAATAGCTACAGTAGTAAAACAAAATAGTCTTACAATTCCCTTGTAATGCCTAATGCCGCTAAGCATTTTTGTAAATTCTCTTGAAAATTAACTTAGGCAGCAGCATGTTCCAGGTGAGCAATTGAAATTATTCTTACAGGATCAGGGAGACTAGCCAATTTCTCTTCTAGAGCGGTTATCAGTTCTTCATTCTTAGTCAGTTCAGATCTTTCAGAGTTAACAGAATGAAAGCTGCAGTTTATCTTCTCTTGTATTCTTTTAATATTCAGCCTCTCTTCTGAGCTTTGTTTCTCCAATTGCTCAATCTCTTACTTCAAAAGAGAAATACGATTCTGGATAACTACTTCATTATCAGCAAAGGCCTTTAGTTGCTCTCGTAAATAGGATAGTTCTTGATCATGGCGAGACATGATAGGAGCAAGCTGAGAAACCTTCTCTTTATAGTATGCAAGTTGTTTCTTATACTCCAAGGTTTCAGGTGGGACGGTCTGAGTTTCAGCTGAGGAAAAAGCAGCTATTGAATTATGAAACCTTAAAAGGGCATTACGCATAAGAGAAGCATCAACTTTGACCATTTGTGTTGTGTTATCCAGTACATCCAAAGCAGCAATCAAATCAGACCATTGATCAAGATCCTTAAACATTTCGATGATCGCCAATACAAAATTCTTGATCAATGTCAATTTATATGAAGGATTTTTCTCAAAAGATAACACGTGTGATGAAGTTCCGATAGAGCTAGAGCTTGCTACACTGCTTTAAGCTATATTCCCTATTAAGAAATAAGAAGTATGAAATTATAATAACATTTTTATGTGCAGGAAATATAAAGAAATGTGGACAGAAAGGGATACTTTCTGCTAATGTTTGAATACGAGTGGTTGAGTCTCCCTAGCAAAAGGAGGCTTAGGTGTTACCATCTCGATAAAAGAAGGAGCCATAGCTTCAGTGCTCGAAACAACAGTAGTAGAGGTAAGCATCACAGTTGGCTCCACTGGAGAAGCCATTTCACGTTCGGTGCTTAAAGCAACCATGATCGGAGTAGACAAATCAGCAGGCTCCATTGGGAAAGCAATCTCACATATCACTAACAGCGGAGGAATTAAATATCTTGGTGAAGTTCTTAGTACAACAGGGGGCAATTTTGAAGGAGAGGCACTGTCTACCTCTATATTTGTGGCTTGATTACCTGAGATAAAATGTGTAAGATAAGGAGGCAAGAAAGTAAGAATAAAAGTAAACAATGATAGTAAAACTATCTTACATGGTGAATGTCCGTGTTCTCCATAATCAAGGAGTTCTCCTTCTTCCTCTGCGATAGGTGAAACTTCTGTAGGTATGGCTTCAGAAGTTGGGAGTATATGCCCGCCATCAGCTGGAGCCTCCTCTAAAGCTGTATCATTATTGTCACCGACATCAGCTTCTCCCTCTTCATAATCAACATCTTAATCTTCTTCTTCCGTTATGCTTTCATCGGAAGCGGTACGTTCAGATGAAGAAGATGAACTTTCGTCACTGAAACTTTCTTCACTTGATTCCTCAACAACAACTTATTTCCCTTTGGAGGGAAGAGATTACTGATCTGCTGGTTCAACCTCTGTGGCTGTTACAATTGGAGAGGCAGTAGTTGCAATCCCTATTTGGGGAGAAGATTGGGCACGTGTGCGGGATCTGGTCATTGGGGAAGAAGTTGGCTGCTGTGGAGAAAGGCGAATCCTGGAAACAGGGGAAGACATTGGCTATTACTGAGGTTGAGTGGAAAGAGAGGGTTGGTCTAGAGCATCGGCATTGTTCTTTGACTGAGGGATAACCTCTTCTGCAACTTCTCTTTGAAGACGCTGGAGAGGAATTTGTTCATATTCACAAGTGTCACCATATGTTTTCTAGCCTTCGTGAGAGTTGTCAGGCTTTATCTCATGAATGGGCTCATCCATGGAGATATATACGTAGAGATGACCAACCGAGGGGGCATGACTTTTTTCAGCAATGAAATCGACCCCCGTTTCAAAAGTACGTCCCTTGAGCGTAGGAGGAGGAAGTCATATAGGTTTATTCACTGGTTGGCTTTTTCTAACCAGGTAGGATTGGTGTACCCACCATCTCATGTGGTTATATGATGCTCTTGGGGTACGACTGCAATCTGGAATGATAAAGGAAGAGTTGGCATGGCCTAATAGTTGTTTCCAGATCATCGCCCAATTAAATGGTTCGGTACCTTAACTCCGCATCGTTCTGGTGACTAACCCGCAATCTTCTGGGACTGTTTGATCAAAGTTGAACTAGTGGGAGAAAGGGCTTGGGTAATACAGCTCTCGTCAAAATTGAGTTCCTTCTCTCAAGGGGAGACTGCATGATCTGGTAGATATAAAAAATTTCCTTTCCTCTGGGGATAGAGATTCTGTGTCTGCCTTCTTTGTATCCACGGTATAATGAGACAAACCACAATGGAAGTAGTCTATTTTTGCATTAGAGGCTATAACATCCTTCACCCAGTCATAGGATCTTTTTACCATACATCTCTTTGGGAAGAAGTATAGAGGAACCCGGGAAGGGTGAACATAGGCCTTGTCAGGTGCTTCAAAGGTCCAGGGAAAGTACACGCCAAGCCAACTGAGGAAATAATACCATGGCATGTATGTTGAAGCAGAACCGATAAATAAGCTCTTCAAATGGCATGCAATCTCTCCAAAGCCTCTGTAAATCAAACACAGGACAGGAGGAGCAAGAGAAAACCTAATTCCTTTAGCCATAGCGCCTGCAATGACAAATAGAGATGGGCAGATGGTGTCTACTGATTTTGAGATGGGGAAGACCACCACGCTTAGCCAGTATATGATGAATGCTGCCAGCTCTCCATAGTTAGAATATTTGGCATGGCTTTTTATATTCCTTCAGAGACGTTCGAGCTCCCATGAATGGCCATTGTCGAGCATGAAAGGATGAGTAGATGAAGGTGAGGTTATATATATGTCAATCTACAATAAGAAGAAGTGAAAAAAGAGAATTCTTACTTAAAAGCTCTACTAAAATGGGCCAACCATTGCATGGGATGGATTTTGTGGATGTTCGGGAACTTAGACATTTCTCTGAAAAGTTCCGTAGCCGACTCTGAAATAGAAGGGATGCGATCAGGCGAGGACACAAAATCAAGTTCTTCGTTGGTAGGGACAAATTCGTCAAAGAATTTCCTGATTATTAGCAGGCCAGTGATCTTGTGGATATCCCAAAGAGTGATGCTTATTTCTCCTTCTGGAAGATGGAAAGAATTGGTGGAAGGGCACCAATAGTTGAGAAATGCTTTCAGAATGGAAGCTTCCTTGCAAAATGGGAATGATGTCGCTTCGATAGCATGGAATATATTAATCTTCGATAAAGTTCTAGTATACTTTGCTAAAATTGCAGCGGCCCACTCGGAATAGTAGTTACGGGGAGTGAGAAGACCCCTCGTCCTGAACTCTTCCAGGCTCCATATCAGGGTATGGTGGCTGAAGTGTTGTTTAAGTGTCTCATAGAAGTAAGTTGGATATAGGCTGTGAACGTCGTAGGAAGGGACAAGGAAGATCATGGGATGAATGTCGCCTACTTTCTTTCTTGGTCTTGGTGGCTACAGAATGCCTTTCAATAACCTTGGCTCCTTAAATAACCAAGACTTCGTGTATGCCAGTCTTTCTACAGTTAGGTGATCTTTGGGTTCGCAGACCAGTATGGAATGATGGAGATGGATGCTAATTGGAAGTGAGATGAAGCCCTGTCTATATGGATCGATGAATCTTATGGTGCCTTGGACCACATGAACTGACTCCCACGAGTTATTGAGTTTCTTCCTTTTGTGATCCTTTATCTTCTCCTAGAATTCCTGGGCTTTGTTGCGGGGGTGCTTCTTGGGTCTAGAAGGAGGAAGGGTGTCCTCTCTAGTAGGTGGCCTTTGACTGCTCGTATGATAATGAGCCGTCGTCTTCAACCAGTTCTCCCAGTCATCCTCACGGCCATGCTTTGGAGGCCTCTAAAGATCACCCATAATGATAGCCTTACGAATAGGAGACGACAATGTCTAAATGTGTGAAGAGAAATCGAACGTAGGGATACAGGTTCTTTTATGTACGCGGGGCGTCTAGGAGTTTTCTTGAACCACTTGAGCGAGGGTCGAGTAGGAGAGGATGGTGATTCTGCTACTTGAGGAGTTTGAGTTTGGTATGCTCTGATGTTGGGTAGTTCAAGGTTGCTCAGAAGGAAGGTTTATAACGACGAAGGTTCTTTTTGTATGAGCCATGATTAAGTGAGGGTGGAAAATTGGCTAAGTCAGGAAGACCGGAAGGAATAAAAGTTGCACGAGTCACGCAACGAAGAGACAATTGCGTGGATAGCGTGACGGCTAAAGGCCTTGCGTGACGAAAAAATGTTGTGCGGGTCGCGCAACCAAAACTAGTTACGTGAGGGTGAAAATTTAGAGAAACAGAGTCTGGCTGCAAGAAGAGAAAGTGAAGAAATGGCGAGTGTTGGACTATTTATAGAGGAAAGGTTCGAGTATAGAACTCGGGTTTTCGCTTAAGGAATGAAAGATTTTTTCTTAAAGATTGATCCGTATTCTTTGATTCAAGGGAACAAAACCACGGATCAAGGGGGCATCTGTTGGAGCATAAAAAACCATCATAAAGGAAAATCCAAAGATGAGAAAAAACCATAAAAAGTGAAGAAATGAAGAAGGGAACAAACGATGTTGCGCGGATCGCACAACTAGACTAGTCATTGCATAGCTCGCGTAATCGGTAGAAACAATCTTAGGCATCGCGCATCCAGAACAGGCATTGCGTGAGAGGAAAAGATAATTATTACCTTGCACGGATCGTGCACTAAAAATAACCATTGTGCGGATCGTGCGGCTATCTTTACCCTTGCACAGAGTGGGGCCCGTGGCATAAGAAACGAGGGTTGGCATGTGTAGAGGCCTATAAATACCCCACTCCCCTCATTTGGGACGGAAGGTTTTCTAGAGAAAGTTGGAGCTCTGAAGATAGATTGAAGGTGAGGAGCAGAGTCAGTTACACGGGTTGGGCAACTAGGATACTAAGTTACGCTGATCGCGTAATGCAAGAGAGAAGCTGCGCTGATCGTGCACCTAAGCACTATGTTGCGCTGACCGCACAAACAGTAATTCAGTTGTGCCGGTCGCACAACTAGGTCATAATGTGGCCAAAGGAAAAAAGGAGTCGAAAGCTGCTGAAATCATTGGAGATCGACCTTCATTGCTTCAAGCCTTCTCCTTGGCACAACAGACGGGTTCAAAAGGGAAATTGGTTGATTAAATTCAACATTCCTCCTAAGTACCTAGGAGATGACCGAAATAGCGCCGGAATGCTGCCAAATTTGAGATTTGACATATAATATTATTAATTACCATTTATTCAATACTCTATCTTGGAATCAAGGGATTTGGAAGGGATGTATATGAACTCAAAATTAATAACTCCATGATTATTGTATGAAATCTCTTTGTTATATTGGAATAAAATAAATTCTCCAAATCAAACGCATTTATTTTCTTGTCAAAAAAGTCACCTCTAGACATGATATGGGGATTGCTTCAACGACTTTGTTAATTATTTTTGATAAGAGAAAAAAAGCTTCTTTCTTCTATTGTTACTTGCAGGGGGGCTTCGATCTGGACAAGATAATGCTGCTGTTAAACTAGACAAAGCATCTACTTTTGCATTCTCGCATCATGGCACATGCTAAATTTCGACATGATGGAATTGTTTTAGCAATTGTTGTGCTCTTCGACAATATGACAGAAGCTCTTTCTTTCTTATTTTAAACTCAGTTGTTAATAGATTTAAAATCAACTTGGAGTCCCCAAAAATTTCACAACGTCTTTATTTTCATTTCTCTAGCTATCTCCATTCCAATGATGAGGGCATTATACTCGGCTTCAGTATTTGTGCATGCGGTACTCAATGTAAAGGAATAGTATAATAGATCACCTTGAGGAGTGATAAATATCACTCCCACCCCTACTCCTATCTCTTAGGATGCACTATCGAAAAACATCTGCCATGAACTTGGTGATTCAATCATCATGACTTATGCATCAGGAAATTCATTGGCAATAATTTCGTTGTCAGTCACTGGGTGAGCTGCCAAGAAGTTCGCCACTTCTTGTCCCTTAACTGCTTTCACCGGTTTGTAAGTAATCGTATAATCTGACAATAATAACATCCATTTTGCCAACATCAGCCTTATCATTAGGAACTTGATAGGGTCTTCTCGAGATATCAAAATTATATCATGGGATAAGTAATATGTCTTAGTTTCTGAACCGTGAATAACAATGCCAAACATACTTTTTCGATCGGAGAGTAATTGCATTTTGTACCTATTAGAGTTCGACTTAGATAATGAAGTGTTGTTTCTTTCCCCTCTTCATTCGTTTGTGCCAACAAGGCTCCTAATGAATTTTCAGCTGCCGATATGTATAGAATAAGAGGTTTACCCTTCACAGGAGCCGTTAACACTGGAGGTTGTTTCAACAATTCTTTTATCGAATTAAACACATTTTGACAAGATTCATCCCATATAAACTTCATTCCTTTCTTCATTAGATGAGAAAATGGTTAGCACCTTCCCTCTAAATTTGAGATAAAACGGAGAATGTACGCCAATTTCCCTTGCAGGCTTTTTAATTCCTTTAACATTTTTGGGGGTGGCATATCTCGAATGGCCTTGATCTTCCTAAGATCGATTTGATTACCCATTGTCTGACGATAAAACTGAGAAATTTTCCTGATGACACCCCAAAGGCGCATTTAGCTGGATTCATCTTTAACTCTTTCTTTCTGAGTCAACGGAAGACTGAAGCTAAATGTTCGCGATGCTCTTTGTGATCGTTTGATCTAACTACCAAATCATCCACGTAACACTCAACATGTTTATGCATCATGTCTTGAAATATATTCTGCATTGCCCTTTGATACGTTGAACTCGCATTCTTGAGGACAAATGGCATGACTTTATATCAATAGATTCCCAACAATGTTCTGAATGTTGTTGCTTCTTCGTCTTTAGGAGCCATTCTTCTTTAGTTATAACCTACGTACAAGTCCCTGAAGGACATGATAGCGTCTTCCATTGTACTATTGATTAGCAGCTCGGTTATTGGTAGTGGAAAATCATCTTTTGGACAAGTCTCGTTTAGGTCTCTGAAATCGACACATACCCTGATTTGTCCATTCTTCTTTTTCACTGGGACGATATTCGATATCCATTTAGGATATTTAACTTCACTGATGAACCCGACTTTTATCAACTTATTTATTTCTTCTTCTATTAAGGGGATTAGATCCGGGTGAAATCACCTTTGTGCCTTCTTAATTGGGTTCTTGTCTTTAGAGATGTTCAATTGGTGCATTGCTACTGATGGTTCTAAGCCCGCCATTTCCACATATGTCCAAACGAAGATGTCTTTATTTTCCTTCAAGAGCTTGACATACTAGTCGATATCTTGTTCAGGGAGGCTGACACTTCTGAATGTATTTTGTGGTTCTTTTTCCGTGCCAAATTTATTTCTTGTAAGCTGTTAATTGTCAGTTACTCCCTGTCTTCCAACTGCTTCGGAGCTATCTCAGGATTCTTGACCATCTTAAAATTTTCTCTCTCTACCTAGTCAACCGTAACCATATTTACTGAAGATTTTGCCCCCAATCCTCAAAATTTCTCTCACTTTTTCTGATTCACACCAATTGGGATTTAAATTCCCTTCCCATTTTAAGCTAGTCGGTTCTTTATAGTCGAAACCCATATTCTTCATGATTTTCTTACTAGTTAGGCTGTATTTTCTGAAATCTTCAGATTTTAACTTCTCGATATTCATGTTATCATTGGGCGTTTCTTCTATCTTTACTTATGAAGAGGCATAAAATTCAATCGGCTTTGGGTACTTCATGCTGGTCTTGACGTAAAATATCTTTGGGATAACTGGAAATGGTTTGCTTCTTTCAGCATACGGCAATGGTACTATATAATTTGACTGCAAAATTTCTAATTGTTTCGATGACAATAATGTTAATGGCGATTGTCCCGGTTGTCGCAGAAGCTCTGGCATAAAATAAAATTTCTTTCCTGTTTTTGCTGCCCCTAACGATTTTGTCTTTTCTTCTTTCACTATTTCCATGCAACCATTCCCTAAGGCCTCATTTTCATCATTCCTCTTTTCTTCTTCACTGGCGAATCCATCATAATAACTGGTGTCTGCGAAGAAGGCTTCAGCTTCTGTATATGGCCTTGTGTCAACTAGCACTTTATATTGCACCCCGTTTTTACAGTATTTAAAGTACTGGTGCAAGATGGAAGGTATGATGTCATACTGATGCATCCACAGTCTTCCTAGAAGGAGGTTATACATCGTCATTGCATTTATACCATGGAAAACGACATTCATGGTTAACTCTCCTATTTCTAGCATTTTGGGATTTTAGCAAGCGCACGCTGCCCATCTTGATTAAAGCCCTGTATCATCATTCCACTAGGGCACAGATTAGAGACACGATATCCCAATTCATTCAGTATTGTTGGTGGTAATGGATTCACTATAGACCCATTATCCAACATTATCCGCTTGACCTACTTTATGTGAATATGTCCTACAATCATCAGCGGCTTATTATGTTCCCTATCATAAGTTAGATCGTCGTCGGAAAAGGAGATAACTAGCATACAATCTTTTTGTTCCTTGCACTCTTCACCCTCTATTTCTGTCAACAATGCCTCTCTAATATCATCATCAGATAATGCTTTAATCAGACTTCGTCAAGTGTCTTTTGACAATCTTAGGGCATCATAAACACTTAGCTGAGCTAGTATACCTTTCTAGTGACTTACAATGTCATAAGTCACCTTTCGTGCTTTCTTTCTTTCTTCTTTCTTAACATTACTGCTGCTGGAGTGATCATTGAACATTTCCACCTTTAGTTTTTTTGCGTTTGTATTTGGTGGACTAGCTACTTTCTTCCTCGATTGTAATGTCGTTATTACCACTTTCCCTGTTGTTTTCTAATGATCTGCTTTCGTTCTTCCCTGAGAATTCTCTCGTAGAGTAAGCACATTCATTGTCACTCTTATCTCTCTCTCTCTCTCTCTCTCTCTCTCTCTCTCTCTCTCTCTCTCTCTCTCTCTCCTTTCCAACTATTATCTCGCCCCTATTTATCATTCTCTATATAATAAATTTCAACCTGTTATAATTTTCTATGGGATGTCCTACCAGATAGTGTTAATGACATAAAATTCTTTCTTTCATTTTTGATGATTCTTCAGGGCGCTTCGACGGAGGCAATTCGATTGTCTCGGCCTTCAGTAACTAATCCATCATGGGGAGTACATCCTCCTTCTCAAATGCAAAACCCTCATGAGAATTCAATTTAGGTCTTTTGTCGTAAAATCTACATCTAGGACAATTCGACTCCTCTCCTTTTTGTTCTTTTGCCTTTTATTTCTTTTATATCAGTGCCTTTCTTCTTGTGATCAATTTTGTAATCAATTTTTGAGGCCCTTTTCTAGTTGTTTCGTAGTTGAATACCGACATCTTCCAGGTCATCATCTCCAGAGCATGTGCCTTTGTGGCTAGGTCATGGAAGGTCTAGATATCAGCACTGATGAGACCGAACGTGATTCCTGTCCCCATGGAATTCAGGCACATCTTCACCTGTTCTTTCTCTTCCGGCAATTGCCTGCAAGAATCTCCTAATAACTTCCATCTGTCTATAAATTTTTCTATGGTCTCTCCTTCCCTTTGTCGCATTGATTTCAATTTCGTGATACTGACGTTGCATTCCAGCAAGAAGACATTTGATATGAACGCATCTTGCATCTGCTCGCAAGTTCTCATCGATCCCAGTGCTAAACTTGAGTACCATTTGAATGCTTTGCTTATCAGAGAAGATCCGAACAATCAAAGAAAATATTTGGGCACTATAGAGAAGTTCCCCATGCTGGTGATAAAGTGCATCAAATGTTCTTCTGGTGATTCGTCACCATTGAATTTCTGGAAATTGGGGTGTTTGAAATTGTTTTGGAAGGGGATATCTTCTACCTCCCTTGGGTATGGCGTCCGTTATCTAAACCTTCCAATATTCTCATGCTCCCTTTCTGTCCTGACAGCTTCTTCGATGACTTGTCGCACTTCTTCTTGAGTCATCGCTTTGGTTGTAGGAGCCAAGTGATCTTGCCCTTGGCGGTTGCGATCCCTCAAGATGCTGTTCTCTTTTGTTAATAGTTATCGGAGGGGCTATCATTCGAGCTACATTATGCGTGAGAGTTGTTAGGGCCTCCCAGAGATTTTTACACTCTTCCATCAGCATCTTTTGTGCCTGAGCCATTTCAACCATACAATCTTCTGTGGTTGGCAATGGTCCTTGATTTATTTCGACCATATAGACAGCGACCTTTCCATTTCCTAACATAGCTCTGGTCAAGGTTGAATAAGAATGCATAACACAATGGGGGTTGTTGAAAGAGGTGTCTCATCTATTTCCTTATGTTTCTGAAGTAGTCAGTTGATTGAGGTGATACGAAGACTGGCGAGCCTATCAACAATGACTTGCCTTTTTGTTCCTTTGTCCACCAAGCGCCTCTGGTAGGCAAAGTAGGAAAATCGTGCATCGTTGAAGAGACAATGGCTTTCTTGTAATAGATTGCCGGTAGGGCGAGTTTAAGGTATTTCTTGCTGCGTTTCCCGTTATCGGCCCCCTGATTTTCTCGATGGTGAGCTTCTCCCGGCAGCAGTGGCATTTCATGTTCTTGTTTTCTTGTGCGTAACAACGATCTAGTCATTTTTTTCTTCTTGTGTTACCGGTGAGGTGGTTATAACTACAACAACTGCTTGTGGTTCCCTTTGTTTGACTTATACAAGTTTCTCTTTATGACACTTATTTTGTTGGTCAGCATATTCAACAACAAATCTTATTGCTGTTAAGTAGAAAATAGTCTTTTTTCTAAGTAATTGCCATCGATTGATTGCAGTTTTTCTGAATCTGTGTCAGTTGTAGAAAGGAAGATATGGATCGGTATCTGAATAAGGTTATGCTCTACTTTGGAGGTGAAAGGAAGGATGTTCCCATTGAGAGTTGCCATTTTGGCGTCTTATGATGCCAAACAGTGGTGTTTTCTAAGAGCAACTAGAATTAGAATTAGAAGAAGATATTATCTAAATTAGGAGAATTTATGGCAATAATTGTAAATTATTTAACTGAAACTTGTAAAATTCAAAGGTAGGAAACTATGGTTTTCAAGGATCCACTTGTAGAGATCAGGGAGATTTATGTTTGATTCACAAACACAATTGGATTTAGAGTCTCATCTTCATCCAATTGGAAGATAATTAATGGAAAATCAATTTTGAACTTCCTTTGATCTAGTTTTCAATGAATGATGGGAGTTGGGGGGAAAATATGATAAGTCCTTGAGTCGGCTTGAAGGTTATAAGAGCTAGTGAAACAATTGCTCATACTCATGGGCAACAAGTTTGGATAAAGCCCAAAGCCCCTACATGCTGAATGGAGAGACGTAGCTTGGATCATAAGGCACATAAGCCGACCATAGCTTGAATGTCCTGAGCCATAAAAGAGAAACCTCTAAGGAAGGAAGTACACCTTAAGGCTCAATTAAAAGCCTCATACAGGAAAGCCTAAACTGACCTATGACTAGTCAGGCCTAGAGCCGTCCGAGCTTTAAGTCCGACCCCTAAATTGGGTCGGCCAATAGAGTGGGCAGAGATTAGCCATAAAACTAGTCTCGGCACAACCGTGTTGACGAGATAAGAGTCGGCTGAGCTATATTGCTCCATATCAGAAAGTTACCTAGTAAAACTCTAGATCTCCACTTGAGATTTTCAGGAGATAAACTAAGAACCTCAAAAATCCAAGAACATCCGGGGTTACCGATCCCAATGGATTGAGATCTACTATAATTGCAAAAGCCTATGGGGTACGACACTAGTATAAATAAGGACACCTTTATGGTGAAAGGTAAGGTAAAAACTCTAACCCTAAAGCTCTTATTCCAAGACCCAGATTCTAACTTAAGCATCGGAGGGTCCATTGGTTAAGCCAGTGTCACCTTTTTCCTTCTTCCTGTGTAGGTCCAAGGGCCACAAAAGGGGCGAGCCGAAAACAATATCGACAGTTTGGCACCGTCTGTGGGAAATGATATGAAAAGTCATTTATCTAAGCATTGAGTAATCTTCAATTGCGACAACAAGGAGTACCATCCAGAATGAACCCAGCGAGGTCCCTATCATAGGACCACCTGTGACAGAGGGTCCACCTGGTTCGAATGGAGCCCAAGGAGCCCAGAACCAACCAGATAATCAATAAGGTTTTGCAGCCCATCAGGAAACCTCCATTTTAACCAGGCACACTCAATGGAATTAAGGGAACAGATGAAGGGATAAGGAGGTCCAGGAACTCAGGACCGAGATGAACTACCTGAAGAAGATACTAGAACAAATTCACCTCCAGCATGTTCAACCACTTTAATAGGATGATGGTTGTACAAATGCCCCATGACAATTCATCGACCCTCAGCCTGTCACCCCGCGAGTTGTTCCTCAGTAAAGTCAACACAAGGGTTTGGCTGAGCTTGTACCCTCCCATGTCTCCGTGACTGCCCCACTGCCTGTAACTGATCTATGACATGAAATAGATTGGAGAAGGTGCAGTAGGCCCTGGTTGAGCATACAACTGACAGCGACGAACCTTGAAAGGTTGAGCTCCAAGACCTACAGAAGGAAATCATAGATATGAAGAAAAGTTGCCATGCCAGTCAGGAAGGGCCCGAAGGGAAGGCGTCCCCATTCATAGACGAGATCATGCAAGCTTGAATATCAAAATGATTTTGTCTTCCCATATCATTCCCTACGCCTGCAAAACTGATCCAACTGAGCACATTGAGTCCTTTTGGACTTATATAGAGCTGCACGATACCTCGGATGCCGTGATGTGCCAGGCCTTCTCTCTCACGTTGGCCGATGTAGCTCGGCTTTAGTTCAAATAGTTGAAACCAAAATCGATCAGCTCGTTCATCGATCTCAGCGATGCTTTCCTCTCCAATTTCATCGGAGGGAAGAAAAAGTTGAAGTTGTCCGCACACCTAAACAATATAATCTGAAATGAGGGGGAGTTACTTAAGGATTATATTAAGCACTTCAATTTCGAATCACTTCAAGTACAGAAGCATTCAGACAAGAAAGATCTCAATTTTGTTATGTAAGGAGTCAGAGACAAGCCATTTCTTACATCCCTAGACAAGAACACACCCACTACTCTGGTAAAATTTATGGCTCGATCGAAGAAGTATGCATATGCTGAGGAAACCTGAATCCTATGCAAGGCCGTTCAAAACACAAAAACTTTGACTAAAGAGCCAACCAAAAAAGAAGTTGACTCGACCGATGGTAAGAAGCAGAAGGATGACCAGTACCGCGACGATCATAGGTTGGGTAAGCGGCCCTCAACGAGTTTTCAATGTACACTCCACTCAACAAGCCGCAAGAGGAGGTCTTGTTGGAGATCAAGGGTGAAGTATTTGTTAACTGGCCAAACAAACTCTAAAGTAATCTGCATCGATGAAATAAGAGTTAGTACTGTCATTTCCATCGCGATCATGGACATAACACAAGTGACTGCTATAATCTAGGAGATTGAGAGGCTTATCCGAGAGGGCCACCTCGGCGAACACATTGACCGAGGTGCCAGAACCACAGAAGACTGTCTGAATGACAACCTACCTATTAAGGATATTCGAACTATTATCGGTGGCTATCTAGGTGGAGGTTCCTTAAATAACGCCCGTAAAAACCATGCGAGGAATGTTGGTTGGCTTGAGTAAAAAATTATGATTTTGGTTCAACCCCCAAAGGAGAGAAAGCTTGAGAAATACACTATAGCATTCACCGAAGTAAACACGAGGGGCATTCATCACCTGCACGATGATGCACTGGTCATCGCTGTCATTATCACCAACTGCCGAGTCTTTAGGGTCCTCGTCCACACATGCTTATCTGCAGACGTATTGTTTACACGAGCATTTGATAAGATGGATGTAGAGCGTTCAGCTCTGAGGCCCGTAAAGATTCCATTGATTGGATTCTCGGGTGGAAAGATTCTTCCCGAAGGAGCAATTCAGCTCTGTTTAGACCAGAAATGAAATGCATTTGATTCCGGAGTATTTCTTATTTAACATCGATAAAGATAGAACAAAGAGAATATTCATCAATTTCATTTATTTTGAGTTCTTTAACATCCTCTTGATCATTTGATTCCAAAATAGAATCTCTTAATAAAGAGAAAAGTACACAAGTCAAATATAATCAAAATGTAAATTTTGACAGCATTCCGGTGCATTTTCATCAAATCTCCAGGGGAGACGAGTTGTGCGGGTTTCCCATGATAGGATCCCTTAGAAATATTTGAAATAGCTTGATCATCTATCAAAAATTTCAGCATAGCAACTGCCCCCAAAGATAACTCACACAACTCATATAGGAGTTGCACGATTAGAAAGTTGCGCGGGCCACACAACTTGCTATGAGTTGCGTAACCCTCCTTCTTCCCCTCTCTCTGCCCTCAATACTTGTCAAAGGGACTGACCTTCTGAACATCCAATCCGTCAAATGAGGGGGTGAGGGGATATTTATAGGCATCCACAGGTGTGAGCCCTCGATTCCTATACCATGAGCCCCACCTCACATCACCAGGTCCTCTTTCTCTGATGGAAGCTGTGCGCCCTAGCGCAACTTGGGCAAGTTGCACGGACCCACACAACTTAGGTCCCGCACAACTTAGGACCCGCGCAACTCAGGTCCCATGCAACTTGCTCTCTTCTTTCATGCCTTTCTCTTCTTAATCATTTTTGGTACCCCAACAAATGCCCCCTTGATCCAAAATTTGATTTTTCTAAATTAATTTGAAGGATCAAACTTTGTCATGTGGAATCTGATTTTTGCTGCTCTATGCAACTCTCTTTCCCTGCGTAACTCTCTTTCCCGTACAACTCTCCAACGGTTCCTTAAGCTTATAAATATCAACCCCTTCCAATCATTTCCATCTTCGAATCTTTCTATCTCCCGACGATTTCCCCTTTTCCACGCAAGTCTTTCGCGCAACTCAGCCACACTTAATGCAATAAATTCTTACCCCAAAACTCTGTCAAAATTTTTAACTTTTTCTAGACTTAACCATTTTTTAAATTTCTTAACTATGTCTCCTCCCACAAATTGTCCTTCTCATGCTAGCCTTCCAAATTCTCCCCCAACTTTTGATCTTTCACCAACTCCTGCAACTCAAGTTGCCCCTTCTTCCCCAATTCAAGCAGCTGCCCCTTCTTCCCCAATTCAAGCATCTACCCCTTCTTCTCCAACTCACGTAAGTCCACCATGTAAGCGAGTTAAGGTGACCAAGAAACAACCTGCATATATAAAGGAGCTAATCTTACCTGTCGTTAACTTTTCTAAGAGAGTTAAGTTGCTATCTTTGCCAGTATGTCAGGCAATCATCTCTAGAGCCATAGCATCGACTCCACAGCAAGGTCAAGAAGTCGAATGGGAGACTTCGCTGAAATTTACAGCCAATCTGCGCACAGACATTGTTCGTTCTGCAATTATAGAAGACACACCACCACCCACTCTTTCCCAGAGAAAGTGGAAGAATTCGAAGCAATAGATACTTCAAGAAAAGATCTAGGAGAACAAAAAGAGGAAATTCCTGAACTCTTAGGACAATAAAGGTTCATGATGGCTTCATAAAATTCAATAGCCCCCTCAGGAACGAACTGGTGACAATTCCCTTTGAACATTCAATAACATTAGTCCATTCTTAAAAGCGAGCCAACAGATCAAACTTTGCAAAGCCACATGATGTATACTCCGAACTGGTTTATTCAAGAGCCCCGAATGTTAGAGGGCATTCTTTTAGAGAGAGGATTAAAACAATAAATTGGTGACGTACATCGTATGCGATTCCTGGTTCCATGTTACAATCCTCATGCATGTTTTTCTACAATCTTTTATGAGACGATACACTAGCATTTTAGAGAGAGAAGATCGTTGTCGGAATCGGGAAAATTTCACCCTTGAGGTTTCCTGACGTCTCGTAAATATTACACTAATTGGGCCAAGGTAATCCTTACCAAGCATTCTACGACACTAATGCATGTTGGCCTTTATGGCGCTATTGAAGCAACTTCTGAGTACTTTTACAAGGATCACATGATTTATAAAGGTTTCTTGAGCGATTGGTGTCCCACCACAAACTCCTTTCATATTCCTTTGGGTGAAGTCAGCATCACTGTAACGTCTCAAAAAAATTCGTATAGAGACCCGAGTACCACCTCAGGCAGAAATCACTTAGGATTAATTCCTTTAAAAATTAAGTGTTAGTTAACTAGCGCTATATTAAATTAGTTGTGAAATTAGTACTGATCACTTTAAATAGTTCTGCAAGACCCAAAACTTGTGGAATCGTTAACGCTATAACGTCCTGAAACCTAGGATCAAACTCTAAACCCGTCTGTTCTCAGGAACCCTTTGAAACTTTGTAATGGACTCTTACCGCACATCGTGAGTCCGGTATCCAGGAACTTAGACCATTATGACCGCGTCGTTGGACTTGACTACCACCCCGGAAATCAAGTTCAAATGATGTCCTGAGGCAATTTCATTGAGTCTGGAGCAAGGAGTGTGAGAGAGAGTAGAATTCTTTATAAATTAAATGTGATTTAAATAAATCTGGCACGTGTCGCTTGCGGGTTAATTATAAGAATTCATACCGTTGAAATCTGACTCAAATACACCCTCGGATAAGGGAACATTTCCTACTCATGTCAGTGTACTTGGAATCCCTGATCGAGTCTCAATGACCGCTGAACTGAAACTGGTCCGCCACATGCGATCTAGAAACTCGATCGAACTAAAAACTTAATGTGATCAAGATCCAACATCCATAAGCTTAAGTCCAACCGCATTCAGTCAGGGGACCTCCAAAAATATTCTTTTGGGTCGAAAAGGACCCGATTTAGTTATAACCCAAGTATACCTTGGTTTAAAGTCTAAATAGGTGAGTTTCTAACCTATTTAAGGACCTTAAACCCTCTCACATCCCTCTCATACGAATTTGTAAGAAACCTTAGGAAAGAGAAGAGAGAAAAGAGAGAGATTGTGTGAGAGTTGTGAGGGAAAGTTCCTGTCACTCGATCCTGCTGCTACACGTGCTTAGCCATTGTG
The DNA here is from genome assembly GCA_037074715.1 of Magnolia kwangsiensis. Taxonomy (NCBI): domain Eukaryota; kingdom Viridiplantae; phylum Streptophyta; class Magnoliopsida; order Magnoliales; family Magnoliaceae; genus Magnolia; species Magnolia kwangsiensis. Next base: position 83,276,123 of record CM073572.1, on the reverse strand, counting down.
TTCTAATCACTCTTCCGGTGATTCTGACTTCATTCTGGGTAAGAAAACCCTAACCTTAGCCTTTTTTAGGAATTCTATCGATACAAGTAGTGAAGTAGCTGACTTATCTTGTGATATAGGTCGTCATATTGACATTGACGAAGCATAGAGTTTCTAATTGATTCGTTACGCTTCTACGGTATAAGGTGAGGATTTTAGATTCTTAGGTTACCTGTTTTCAAACCTTTCAATGTCGTTTAATGGTAGATTATCGACAAGGATGTTGTTTGACATGTAGAACATGCTGTCTATTTTTCATTCTGAATAAGTACGAAGAATATGAGATTTAGGGTATTTTAGGTATTTGTAGGAAATACTGTATACGTACGCATTTTTCTAATAATATTGCCATGTGTATTTGTCATGTACCTATGCTAGTTATACGTGTATGATCTATTCGGCGAAGAGATTCGCCCTAATGCACACTTTTGGTCGACATGTGCTATGCAGGCTAATGTGTGTAGATTAAGTGTTTGTATAAAGTTTTGTATAAGTGTTGAGTAAATGTTGTTGTAGACTAGTTTGGAGATTGGTTTCTCAACTAATATGATGATGTACATGATTTCCTCCATGTTTTTATATTGAATTAATTTCCTTATATATATGAAATGCTTGTGTTTGGTTGAATTGCTTATGTTGTATGTTATAACATGTCGTTAACATTCTTGGATTATTTGTGTTTCATTTCTGTCACTCTCATATGATCATTGATTTAGATTACAAGTGCTTGGGGCTATATTCTAGTCCAGGCAGTCGGTAACAGATTTAAATTCGTGGTTGGCTTCTATTCGCCATGAAGGACGCATTGATGAACCCGAGTCATGCTTTGGTTGACGGCAATGATTAGGCCACACGAGGTGTTTATGCACTTCATGTCGTTCAACTTGAGGTACGCTCGTACTAGTCGAGCTCGTCAAGTAAGTCGACTGACCATTGTATGTTCACCTTATATTGGTCATAACAGCTTGAACCTAGGGCACTGAACTTACCAGTGAAAACCCTGATAACCATGGTACCTTGATCCATTAAGACTCATGAGCCGGGCATGGTGGTATGGGACACCATGGTTGAGCTATCGGCCTACCCTATGGCGACGAGCCTCCCCGTAGTGACCAGTGAGCACCTTAGACTCGTGGGCCGATTGTGGTGGTATGGGGCACTACATTCGTGCTGTCGGCCTACTCTGATTGGTGAGAGCCCTTTGTAGTGACCTTGAGCGTATTTTGAGTATACGTGAGGCGACAACCCTTCCGTAGCAACAGAGTACAACTAGGCCTGTATTGATAAGGCGATGGAGGAGCTGTACAACGAGTGCGAGCAACAGCCCTGACAACCCTTGCAGTGACCTAGAAATATATCATCGTATGAGACTACTAGGAGTGATGACTTTAGACAGGATCCTTGTTGGGAATGATATAAGGGAAGTACCTTAGTTTCCCAATACTGCTGTATGAAAGGACTCATAAAAACTCAGTAATCATAATCATATCGCACTGCATGTGTCTGGAAGATGTGGAGCACTGAGGGAAGAAAGCATGCCGCGGATGTAAGATGCTGTCGCATGAGGGAGTATGTCGGTGAGGGCATGCATCATTACTGCATCTCATCCTTCCATTAATAATAGTATCTAGGAATGTCTGATTGTTTGCTTTACTATTATCACCTGATTGATTTCATAATATGCTAATCTTTGCTCTATGATTCCACTGAGTTGATCACTCACCCCCACGTTACAGGACGGTGTTTGCAACACCTACCAGACTCTGTCTTAGATGCAGATAGCGAGGCGATTCAGGAGCTGGAACCAGACTACTATGAGGACCAGGACGAGTTCTTGTATATGTAGTTTTCTGACGGCTTCACATAAGTGGCCTGGATCAGTGGGATTTTTCTAGTTGGACTATCATATGACCTTTAATTTTGTGACTCAGAGTTATATTCATACTTTAGAGACAGATCGAGATTATTTTGTTTTACATACAGTGATATATATATATATATATATATCTTTCAGTCTTTCGCTTGCATTTTATCACTGGATCTTGAGTATGAATTACAGTTTGGTAAAAGCTCACTCAGTTAATGCACTAACTCAGACAACATTTAATCATAAGCATATTTGTTGCATAAATGATGGTCTGAAACTCAAAAGTTGAGTTGTCACTCGACCTCCAATTTTCAGGGTGTTACAAGTTGGTATCAGAGCAAGATTCAGAATAAACCAGACCTGGGTTATGGTCACACGATGTACATTGTAACCCTTTTGACTTAGGTGGATGAGAGAAAAACATAGAAACACTCATAGGATCCCAGTTTCACCAATTGACGAAGTTCACTCAAATCGATCATTTTGATCGAGTCCGTGTGCATCCGTGGTTGCATGAAACGACCCTGGAATACTTCTAGATCATTTATTGACGGGTCTAGACCTCTATTGATCCTATCCCAGTTGTTAAAGATCATTAAATGTGAATGAGCAACAGTTAGTACCTGAAACGACCCAAAATGGTTCGAAACAGAGTCGTGGGCCTACCCACGCTAATCCAGAATGATCCAAGGTGGGACCCACATGCATTTGGGGTCCTTAGGGCAGGAGGACCTCACCCAAATGGCCAGGCATCGCCGAACATCACAGATATCGGTGAGGCCTCGTCGGTTGGCGGGCTTTTCGGGCCGGGCCGCCCGGGCCGATGACCTTTGGGTTAAATGGGGCCCCTTCATATAGGGTTCTCCCCTTAGTTCATTCAAAAAAACCTATCTCCTTCACAAATTAGCCCTCCAAGCTCTCCTTTCCCTCTACATTTGCTATTTTCTCTCTCCAAGCTCCCTTTTAATCGTCCCTTCTTTCATTTTCTGTTATTTCCTTTAGCCCTCTACTGTTCTCCACCATATCCAGCAGTCACTTCTTTAAGGCTCCAAAGCTCTCATTTGAGGCTCAAAATTGTGTGAGCTTCTAACCCCTCATATTTTTTCCTTTTCCCTTTGCGATCCCAGCCTTTTGGGGCCGGTTTCCCTCCTCTCTTATACCTAGATTCATGGCAGCCCATTAGGTCAGCCCTTTCTCTCTCCTTCATCGTTTCCCCATGACCTTTATAGAGGATATTGTAGCCTTTTTCTCCCTTTCCACCGTCCTCTCTTTCATGGGAGAGAGGAAGAGTGTCGCTGATGAAGCTGGGCCTAGTCGCCCTTCACATCCAAGAAAGCTAAGGGGTGACGTTGCTAGTTCAAGTGTCGTCACTAGTCCAAGTGTTGGGAGAGAACTACACACGAAGTGAGATTTGGATCCCCATGCTCCCATAGGGAGAGCACTATTGGCAGACTTGGCCCATGGCGTGTATACGGATTGCAGGGTTCTTTTTGAGGCGCAAGTGGATGGGTGACTTTTTGGTAAAATTCTGTTGTTTGAGCGCATCGAAGCTGCCGGGTGAGGTTTGCTCTTTGAGGGTGAGTCTCGTGCTAATGTGAGCACTGTTCGTGCCTTTTATGCTCATATTCAGGACCCTACGCTAGAGCCGCTGCAGTTCAGGATCCCCTTTGGCAGAGATCGATAAGCTATAATCGATGTTAGGTTGATAGCTCGACTCCTGAGCGTGCATCTTGGTGAGGTACATCCAAGTGTTAAGAATCTGAAGTGTTCATGAGCGAGATCGCCACACCAGGTTTCTATGTGGTGCTTTAGTTGAGTGGCAGCATAATAAGAGCCTCTTAGCGACCCACATGTCGGATGATTTTTGTCTACTTCACCACATGTGCACGTTTAATGTTTATCCCAGGTGGAGAACTCACAATGAATGCACGCGTCTCATGGTAGATTTCCTGTATCAAGTGGGCCAGGGAGAGAACGTGTGCATGCCCACGTTTGTCCTGTAACAGATCATCCTCATAGCAAAATGAGAAGAACGTCTGAGTCACTTCCCTTTGGCCAGATCATATGCAAGATTGAGCTTGAGTTTGCTTACAGACTTGGGCTGGAGTTACCTGTGCCGATTCATTACATCAACGAGGCTACTATGAACCAAATGAAGATAGGGCCTCGGCAGCGTGAGGCTCAGCTTGATGATGACAGCGAGGGTGAATATGATAGTGAAGAGGATGAAAGTGAAGAAGAAGGTGGGGCAGAAATAGAGGAAGAAGGCCAGGAATAAGAAGAAGAGGAGGCTCAGGATACTGTTGAGAGTCCTCCTCCTACGACTCGGGCTGCTAGGGATGCTCACATAGCCCGACTTGAAGAGAGTCAGGTTACTTTACGACAGGAAGTCCAAGAACTCCGGGCCGAGGTAAAACAAGAGATTGAGGATACCAAGGCTGTCATGAAGCAGAAGTTTGGCAAGGTGACTCGCACCTTGAAAGCCATCTATGTTGCCTGAAGGATAAGGGTGCCCCTCCTCCATCGCCAGACTCAGACAAGTGATTAGATTGCAGATGTTTGTTGGTCGTATGTAGGTTGTTTTGTGTTTTCTATGTGTGAGCCTGAGAAGGCTTAGTAGTTGGTTTGTGTTGCGGTTGTAGGTTTCACTAGCTTAGTTTCTCATGCGCTTCTTGTCATAATGCATGTAAAGTTATATCTCTTGTATTGTAACAAATTTTGATTAAATGAAGTGCATGGAGTTTCTTCGGTTTGTTATGCGAATGATTGTGTGGTGTGTATGTGCTATTGTTGAAACTGACTGGGTTGCACCCTATTTGAATATAGGGAATACCACCTAAGGTGACACGTGGCACGTCTTACGTTGGGTGAGCTGATGGATCGAGTCCCTCCTCAGAGTGATGATCATGTGGGTCCTACTGTGGGCTTGATTCGTGAGACTGTACCTGAGTCTCAACCTACTGTAGGTCCTTCAGTCGGACCACCACCTTTCACACCATCAGTTCGTGAGCAGTACCTTGCATCTTCCTCGACGCAGTATATGCCTCAGCCTACTCCACCTCCTGATAGGTTCGAGCAGTTGATGACTATGATGCACCAACAACATCAGCAGCTTTTGACTACTATCGCGGGGGCCTTAGCCCAGGGTGGGACTGCGACTCCACCTGCGCCATCTGTGCATCCAGCTGAGGATGCTGGGATTTTGACTTAGGGTGAGGGTATGGTTCATCCTGCACCATCTGCCTACCCTACGGGGAATGCTGTTAATACCAGAGGCCTACTTGAGCGATTCCAGCGCTTGCGGCCTCCTACTCTTATGGGTTCTCACAGACCCGAGGAGGCCGAGTACTGGCTCGACAGCATCTCAAAGATGTTGAGGATGTTGCGCTGCTCGGAGTCTGAGCAGGTTGAGTTGGCCACTTTCATGTTCGAGAGAGAGGCCAGTTTATGGTGGGATAGCGTATTGCGGATGGTTGCAGTTGGCTACATATGGACATGGGCAGCATTCGAGTTCAGTTTTCATGAGAAATACTATCCGCAGACCTACCGACATGAGAGGGAGAATGAGTTTTTATACCTCAGGCAGGGAGGCATGTCAGTTACGGAGTATGAGCATCGATTTACAGAGTTGGGCAGATATGTCCCTACGATATTTACGGATGAGCAGATGTGGATGCGATATTTTTCTGAGGGTTTGCGACCTGATATTTGGTCAAAGATGTGCTGTGTCAGCATACCCTCTTATGCCGAGCTGATACACATGTCTATGCAGGCAGAGCAGGATGTAGATCGATTGACACGTTCTCGTAACCCTATGGTTACTAGGTCACGATCAGATACCCAAAGCAGGCCATTCCTCAGTAAGAGGCCTCGCATCGACTCTCCTCCTGGGATCACAGTACCAGTACTCCTGATGAGACGCCCAGGTGTGACTTGTACTTAATGTGGGAGACCGGGTCACACTGCGGAAAGCTTCTTTGCTTGGATGAGAGATAGCAGATTTTCACCACCGCAGAAGATCCATCGTCCTCACCCACAGGCATTATCCGCTCCACCATTACAGTTACCTCCTGCGCATCCTTCATTCAGACCTTCTGTACCTCAGTTTCGTCCGCCTCAATGGCCCATGGTACCGCGACCGAACCGTCCACAGCAGGCTCGGGCGCATGCGCTCTCAGCTGAGGCATCCTAGGTATCAGACGGTAGTCCTATGGCTTTCGAGGTTACGGCATAGATTGTAGGTATTTTCGTTTTCCTACTGTTGGACACTGGGTCCACTACTCCCCTCATTTCATGCACAGCAGTCAAGAGACTGGGATTGGCTAGCCCCCGCGAAGGGGACGACTCTCATTACGGCTACAGGAGATTTTTCTGACATTATTAGTGTCTGTGAGAGTTGTTTGATAGACTTGGGTAGCAGGACGGTGATTCTTGACCTATTAGTTGTCTCCCTATTCCACTACGACGTCATACTTGGTATGGATTGGCTCACAGAGATGCGAGCGGAGATTGACTGCGAGACTAAGTTGGTGACAGCCTATGGACCTAAGGGCACAGCTTTCACCTTTTCGGTTCAGGTCAGTCATCCTTCTCGACTGAGTTGTAGAACTGCTCTGTTGGATTATGATGATGATCCGGGGATGAGAGACATGCCTGTAGTACAAGATTTCGATGATGTATTCAAGTCGATCCTGGGGATACCTCCTCGGCGTGAGGTCGACTTTACTATCGATCTAACGCCCGGTGCGACACCCATTTCGCTACCGACGTATCGTATGCCTCCATGTGAGATGAAGGAACTGAGGAGGCAGATTGATGAGCTACTAGAGAATGGTTTCATACGCCCTAGCATGTCTCCTTGGGGAGCGCCCGTGTTGTTTATAAAGAAGAAGAATGGTACTTTGCGATTGTGTATTGATTATTGCAGGCTGAATCAGGTGATGGTAAAGAACAAGTATCCTTTGCCCAGAATAGATGACTTGTTTGATCAGTTGAGAGGGGCGCAGTAATTCTCAAAGATTGATCTTCAGACAGGGTATCACCAGGTGCACGTCAGGAATGAGGACGTGAAAAAGACATCTTTCAAGACTAGCTTTGGCCATTATGAGTTCCTTGTGATGTCATTCAGTCTTACGAACGTATCAGCCGTGTTCATAGACCTGATGAACCGGGTATTTCGGCCATTCCTCTATCGATTCGTCATCGTATTTATTGATGACATCTTGATATACTCCAGGAGTCGAGAGGAGCATGAGGAGCACTTGTGCTCAGTCCTAGATGCTCTTAGACGGCATCAGTTACTCAGTTCAGGAAGTGCGACTTCTGGAAGGAAGAAGTCAAGTTCCTGTGACACGTGGTGTCTAAGGAAGGCATATCGGTAGACCTCACCAAGGTAGGCGCAGTTTAGGGCTGGGAGCAACCTGGTTCAGTCACTGAGGTGAGGAGTTTTCTGGGGTTGGCAGGCTACTATCGACGTTTCATTTGAGATTTCTCGAAGATCGCTAGACCTCTATCTCAGTTGACACAGAAGGATCTGAAGTTCGCCTGGAATGAGAAGGCAGAGGCAGCTTTTCAGGAGCTGAAGGATAAGCTGACGTCCGCCCCTATGCTAGTATTGTCAGAGCAAGGGGTTAAGTACACGATATACATTGACGCGTCTAGCGTTGGTCTGGGTTGTGTCCTTATGCAGAAGGACAGGGTGATTTCATATGCCTCGAGACAATTAAGGAAGCACGAGGAGAATTACCTTACACACGACTATGAGTTGGCAGCTGTCATTTTCACATTGAAGCTCTAGAGACATTACCTTTACGGAGACGAGTTCGAGCTCTTTTGTGACCACAAGATCCTCAAGTACATATTCACGCAGCGGGACCTGAATATGAGGCAGCGGCAATGGATAGAGACTTTGAAGGACTTTAAGTTTGAGGTTTCCTACCATCCTGGCAAGGCTAACCTGGTGGCTGACGCCTTAAGCCACAAGAAGGCGATAGAGTTTGCGGCTCCACTGATGGTAGCTGAGTCGGACATGGTTGAGTTTTTATGAGACTTTGAGCAGAAACTCACTGTGGAGGAGCCATTTGAGTTTATCGCACATGTTCAGGTGTGCCTCTTATCGATGACAGGGTCATTGCGGCTCAGAGAGATGATAAGTGTCTGACTAAGCTTCGAGAGCAGGCCAGTGACGATGAAGATGCTGAGTGGCAAGTTAGAACGGATGGGGGCTTACATTATCGTGGCCGCCTATGCGTCCCAGATATCCTTGACTTGAGACGAGAGATTCTCAAGGCTGAGCACAGTTCTAGACTTGCGATGCATCCGGACAGCATAAAGATGTATCGTGACATGAAGAGGACCTATTGGTGGGATGACATGAAGACCCACATTGCAGATTTCGTGTCACGAACTCTGTAGATGAGTCGGCGCACTTCCTTCCGATCAGAGTCACGAACTCTGTAGACGAGTTGGCCAGGCTGTATATCAGAGAGATTGTGCGTCTGCATGGAGTTCCCTTAGAGATTGTGTCGGACAGAGACACGTGCTTTACTTCTATTTTCTGGACTTGCATCCAGGAAGCTATGGGTGTGAAGTTGAAGTTCAGTACTGCTTTCCACCCACAGACAGACGGGCAGACAGAGCGGGTGAACCAGATTTTTGAGGATATGCTGCGGGCTTGCGTGTTGGATTTTAAAGACAGTTAGGATGATTGTCTTCCATATAAGGAGTTCACGTACAACAACAGTTTTCAGGCGAGTATCGGTATGGCACCTTATGTGGCCTTGTATGGGCATCTTGCCGAGCACCGTATTGCTGGGCAGAGGTCGGCGAGCACAGATTGATTGGCCCAAAGTTAGTGCAGGCGACCTCGGAGAAGATTGACATCATCAGACGCCGACTTCTTCCAAAGCAGAGCAGGAAGAAGAGTTATGCCGATACCAGACGGCGCCCGTTAGAGTTCGTGGTTGGAGATCACGTATTCCTGCGAGTTTTCCCTATGAAGGGAGTTCTTTGGTTCGGGAAGAAGGGGAAGCTAGCATTGCGATTCATTGACCCATTATAGATACTTGACCGTATGGGTGCAGTGGCATATCGTCTGGCTTTGCCTATGCCTCTCGCGAGCGTACACAACGTATTTCATATTTCTATGCTGAAGAAGTACGTCCCTGATCCTTCCCATATCATTAGATGGGAGCAGGTGCAGTTAGGTGCGGATGTTACATATAAAATCCAACCGGCACGTATATTAGACAGGAAGGAGCAGGTATTGCGTAGCAAGGTCATCCCCCTTTATGAAGGTGTTGTGGACGCATCACACTGAAGAAGAGGCTACTTAGGAGACAGAAGCCAAAATCAGAAAGAACTACCCATAGCTTCTTGAGGAGTATGAAAAGGTACAAATTTTGAGGATGAAATTTATTGTTTAAGGGGGGTAGATTGTAACGTCTCGAAAAAATTCGTACAGAGACCCAAGTACCACCTCAGGAAGAAATCACTTAGGATTAATTCCTTTAGAAATTAAGCATAAGTTAGCTAGCGTTATATTAGATTAGCTATGAAATTAGTACTGATCACTTTAAATACGTTCTGCAAGACCTAAAACTTGTGGAATCGTTAACGCTATAACATCCTGAAACCTAGGATCAAATTCTAAACCCGTCTATTCTCAGGAACCTTTTGAAACTTTGCAATGGACTTTGACCGCACGTCATGAGTCCGGTAGCCATGAACTTAGACCATTATGACCACGTCGATGGACTTGACTACCACCCAAGAAATCAAGTTCAAATGATGTCCTGAGGCTATTTCATTGAGCCTGGAGCAAGGAGTGTGAGAGAAATTAGAATTCTTTATAAATTAAATGTGATTTATATAAATCTGGCACATGTCGCTTGCGAGTTAATTATAAGCATTCAGACCGTTGAAATCTGACTCAAATACAGCCTTGGATCAGGGAACATTTCCCACTCATATCAGTGTACTTGGAATCCCTGATCAACTCTCAGTGACCGCTGAACTGAAACTGGTCCGCCGTGTGCGATCTGGAAACCCAATCGAACTGAAAACTTAATGTGATTAGGATCCAACATCCATAAGCTTAAGTCCGACCGCATTCAGTCAGGGGACCTCCAGAAATGTTCTTTTGGATCAGAAAGGACCCGATTTGGTTATAACCCAAGTATACCTTGGTTTAAAGTCTAAATAGGTGAGTTTCTAACCTATTTAAGGACCTTAAACCCTCCCACATCCCTCTCATACGAATTTACAAGAAACCTTAGGAAAGAGAAGAGAGAAAAGAGAGATTGTGTGAGAGTTGTGAGGGAAAGTTCCTATCACTTGATCCTGCTGCTACACGTGCTTAGCCATCGTGTTCTAATCACTCTTCCAATGATTCTGACTTCATTCTAGGTAAGAAAATCCTAACCTTAGCTTGTTTTAGAAATTCTATCGATACAAGTAGCGAAGTAGCTTTCTTATCTTGTGATATAGGTCGTCATATTGATGTTGACGAAGCATAGAGTTTCTAATTGATTCGTTACGCTTCTACGGCGTAAGGTGAGGATTTTAGATGCTTAGGTTACCTTTTTTCAAAGCTTTCAATGTCGTTTAATGGTAGATTATCGATAAGGATGTTGTTTGACATGTAGAACATGCTGTCTATTTTTCATTCCGAATACATATGAAGAATATAAGATTTTGGGTATTTTAGGTATTTGTAGGAAATACCGTATACGTACATATTTTGCTAATATGATTGGCATGTGTATTTGTCGTGTACCTATGCTAGTTATGCGTGTATGATCTGTTCGGCGAAGAGATTCGCCCTAATGCACACTTTTGGTCGACATGTGCTGTGTAGGCTAATGTGTGTAGATTAAGTGTTTTTATAAAGTTTGGTATAAGTTAAGTGTTGAGTAAATGTTGTTGTAGACTAGTTTGGAGATTGGATTCTCAACTAATATGATGATGTACATGATTTCCTCCATGTTTTTTATATTGAATTGATTTCCGTATATATATGAAATGCTTGTGTTTGGTTGAATTGCTTATGTTGTATGTTATAACATGTTGTTAACATGCTTGGATTATTTGTGTTTCATTTCTATCACTCTCATATGATCATTGATTTAGATTACAAGTGCTTGGGGCTATATTCTAGTCCAGGCAGTCGGTAACAGATTTAAATTCGTGGTTGACTTCTATTCGCCATGAAGGACGCGTCGACGAACCCGAGTCGTACTTTGGTTGACGGCACTGGTTAGGCCACACGAGGTGTTTATGCACTTCATACAATTCAGCTTGAGGTACGCTTGTACTAGTCGAGCTCGTCAAGTAACCCGACTGACCATTGTATGTTCACCTTGTATTGGTCATAACTGATTGAACCTAGGATACTGAACTTACCAGTGAAAACCCTGATAACTATGGTACCTTGATCCATTATGACTCATGAGCCAGGCATGGTGGTATGGGACACCGTAGTCGAGCTGTCGGCCTATGCTGTGCCGACGAGCCTCCCCGTAGTGACCAGTGAGCATCTTAGACTCGTGGGCCGATTGTGGTGGTATGGGACACTACATTCGAGCTGTCGGCCTACTCTGATTGGTGAAGAGCCCTTTGTAGTGACCTCGAGCGTATTCTGAGTCTACATGAGGCGACGACCCTTCTGTAGCAACAAGAGTATAACTAGGCCTATATTGATAAGGTGATGGGGGAGCGGTGCAACGAGTGCGAGCAACAGCCCTGACAACCCTTGCAGTAACCTAAAAATATATCATCGTATGAGACTACTAGGAGTGACGACCCTAGACAGGATCCTTGTTAGGAATGATATAAGGGAAGTTCCTTAGTTTCCCAATACTACTGTATGAAAGGACTAATAAAAACTCGATAATCATAATCATATCGCACTTCATGTGCCTGGAAGATGTGGAGCACTGAGGGAAGAAAGCCTGCCACGGACGTAAGATGGTGTCGCATGAGGGAGTATGTTGGTGAGGGCATGCATCATTACTGCATCTTATCCTTGCATTAATAACAATATCTAGGAGTGTCTGATTATTTGCTTTACTATTAGCGCGTGGTTGATTTGATAACATGCTAATCTTTGCTCTATGATTCCACTGAGTTGATCACTCACTCTCACGTTACGGGACGGTACTTGCAACACCTACCAGACTTTGTCTTAGATGCAGATAGTGAGGCGATTCAGGAGCTGGAGCCGGACTACTACGAGGACCAGGACGAGTTCTCGTATATGTAGTTTTCTGACAGCTTCGCATAGGTGGCCTGGATCAGCGGGATTTTGCTAGTTGGACTATCATATGACCTTTAATTTTGGTTTGTTATATGTATTTGTGACTCAAAGTTATATTCATACTTTGGAGATAGATCGGGATTGTTTTGTTTTACATACAGTGATATATATATCTTCCAGTCTTCCGCTTGCGTTTTATCACTGGATTTGGAGTATGAATTGCAGTTTGGTAAAATCTCACTCATGTTAATGCACTAACTCAGACAACATTAATCATAAGAATATTTGTTGCATAAGTGATGGTCTGAAACTCGAAAGTTGAGTTGTCACTCGACCCCCAATTTTCAGGGTGTTACAATCACTTTGTGGGATCTTCACAAAATGACGAGTTTACATGTGACAGGTCGTTTCTATGATGAATACATTCTTACCAATGAAGAATTCTCACATTTTTCTTCTTTTAAAAGACAAGCGCTAGTATCGGATGTTTCTGTTGAACTTTTAAGGGAGATGTTCAAATTTCCCGATACCGGCAAAATCTCTCCTTTCCTTTGGTTGGCTCATTTTTTCGTAGAGCTATAGTATGTTATCCTTCTTTTCATTATGATCTTCATACATTCACTAATCTTCATTTTTATTTATGATTTCCCTTTCTTGGTAGGTTTAAAAATAGCAATCCGGACGAACTGGAAAATACGCGTCGTAAAATACGAAACCTGTTAGAATTTTCATCCAAGGGTGAATTAGCAGCTTTCTTAACTACTAGCTGAGTACAGTAATACTTCCAAGTTCTAAATGGACAGACGCTATCAAACCATCCATATTTTTCGTTACAGGCAGATTAGGAGAAGGACTGAGATATTCATTAGTGCCCCTTGTACTTTTCTCATTGTATTGAGCCTTTTGGGGACGTTACTTCACATTACTAAAACCCATCTATCGGGGCCAGTTCAGCATTCACCTCATGGCACTACTATTATGGATGGCTGGGTATATATTTCCCATGGACATATGATGACCCAGAAAAAGCTTACATTCATCCATCCCGACTCCCTTTATGCCATTATCAGAGGAGGGTCATGCCAAAATGAATGTATGAATGGGTCATCGATGCCATTGAGTCAATGAATTCCATTGATTTTTACCAGTTCTCATTTTCCCAACATATCGTGGATCACGAAGCTTTTGATGATGAAGAGCTCCCTCCACCCGAGCGAGCATTCTTCATATCAATACGGTCTAACAGCATGCCTTTACAAGAAGGCAGTGAGTTTTGGAGAGAACCGTATTCTCCCAACCGATTCGCACGACAATTTGGATATGATCGAACCATTTTGGACTATTCAGAAGAAGTGACTCGCAACAGGAACTGTTTTGGTACAGGGCCATTCAACTGGGGCTTAATCTAGAAACAACTTCTTGCAGGCTGCATCAACTCAAAGTTCATCATACCAAGTTTAGATTGTTTTGTTCGCACGACTTATCCGTGGATGCGGTGGTGGGCACATCAATCATTCATCATTCACCGATGCTTGCCAGTAAATTCACCAATATGGATCCCCGTCCCTCGACTTAGGAAGGAAACGTGACAGAAGAGATGGGATAGGCTATACTGTTGATGTCACACCCCGAACTCGGATACCAGGCTCACAAAATTCTCGGTTGCCGAATCCGACGCTGACAGCCTCCATAGTACCCCATTCTAGGCTCACGGCACCCATGCACCAAATTTCGATCTTGGGATCCTACAAGGAGGATTTCAAACATGATTTTTGATTCTATACAAGCAAAACTATAAGCATTACCCACAAACAATAACCACAAAGCACCATCACAAAATCCACTAAGGCATATGTTGAAGTCATCCTCTGGTACCATCGGTCATATATCCACTCGGTCTCGACGTTGGAGTCATCCTCTGGTACCATCGGGTTTAGGAATTTTCACCCAGGGACATTTATGGCGTCCCGATGCTTTGTAACAATATTTTTGGTGTCTGATCCTACCATCCATGATGTGCTTGTGGAGGTCATAGCCCTAATGTCGTTAGGGCGTATAGTAATCATGTCATACAAATGCAAAGTGCATGAATCACACTATCAGTCATGTAGTAATCCTACACATACTGTGCGCTAATGAAGGGCAGCTTCGCCTGTCAGGCAGCCCATAAACAATCTTCCTGAAGGCATATGTTATGATCAGTCACTCCTCATATCAGGCATACATATGATGCGTATGATCATGAATCATAGATCTACACTAAACAAGTTATGTGGTGATGGGCTCTGTTCATAACGAAGTTAGGCCTAAATGACCTACACACTACAAGTATGGGCCTACTAATGGACCTTAGGGACAGTGACAATGCGGACATTTAACCGACATCATCTTTACAATGTGGGCATCTAACCATCATTGTTCCCCAGGCATGTCCCGTTATAAACATCATTATATATACCACGGAGAAATCACACATTGCAATGGACCTAAATTCATTCCACTAAGCCTTCAGTACATCAAATGGGCCGTATCACATGGGCCTTATATTCATCAAGTGGGCTACGCCAATGGGCCTTACGTACATTGTAATGGGCCATAACGCACGGGGTTTGCATGCATCACAATGGGCCTTTTATACATCCTATTGGGCCTCGACCCATGGGCCTCATATGTACTAAAGTGGGCCTCAACATCAGGCCATAAATACATCAAGATTGGCCTAACCACATGGGCCTCATATATATCAAAGTGGGCCTCAACATTGGGCCACAAATACATCAAGATGGGCCTAATCACATGGGCCTCATATATATACATGAATCGTATCAAAAGATAAACTGGACCACACTCCAAATAATAGTGGTGACGATGATTTCCACCATTAAAATTCTAAAGTCCCACCATAACATTTATTTTTTATCCAATCTGGTCATGAGTTCTCACAGACTTAGATTAAGGGAAAAAAACAATTTCCTAACAATCCAAACTTTTGTGATAACAAAAGAATTTCAATGGCAGAAGCTCAACCCCCACTGCCTTTTTACTGGGTGGTCCATTTGAGAATAATTATCAACGGCGTGGATAAAACACTTATATCACTTTGGCCCCACAGAGCCCTACTTGGATGGGTAGGACACAATCCGCGTCCCAAATAAACATTACAGTGGCACTAGGAGATTTAATGGTGGACATTCAATACTACTTATTCTCCCATGTGGTCCACTTGAAATTTAGATTTGCCTCATTTTTAAGATTAAGCCCCAAAATAATATCTAAAAATGAATAGACAGTGTAGATAAATTACACATACATCATGGAGGGGCCCACAGATCACCGACCACGAGCGGCAGCTTCACTGGCTATAAAAGAGGTTTCAATGTGTTAGTTTTGGATATAATGTAAAATAGTGGTAACTCTTTCATGTCACTTAAGGCAATGATTTATGGTTATCCAGACCATCCAAATAGTGGTTCCACTTGTTGATGGTTAATATTTAAGATTTTACCATATTATATTCTCTTAATCATCTATTAGGTGGGCCCTTAATTGTACAAATGATAATATATTATATAATATAAATGATGAAAAAAAAACACTTGTGCGGATCTGAATAAAAATTCCAATTTTAAATAGTGATTCTAACCCTATTTCGAATTCACCTCTCTCTCTCTCTCTCTCTCTCTCTCTCTCTCTCTCGTGTTCGGAAGGCAGGCAGATAGCGGCTCCTCCTCTCTCTCTCTCTCATTTTCGAAAGGAAGGTAGATAACGGCTCCTCTTTCCATCTGGGTTCTTCCCCTCTGCTCTGTAAGTACCCTCTTTTAATCTCATTTTAGCGATTAGATCTGGACTCCCTTAATGTTCAGATCTAAATCTCCTATATCATGCCTGACTATGGTCTGATTGATGTCCATGTCATGCTCGGAATGCCGTTCATCTCATGATCAGTTCAAGCCCTGTCCATGTCATGCTCGGAATGTCGTTCATCTCATGATCAGTTCAAGCCCTGTCTCATAATCACGATCCAGATCTTGGACGATAAGAATGTAGCTCTGTGATTGAGCAGATAACCATCTGATTGACAGCCTCCTTGGACATTGAACAACCTCTCATCAACATGCAACAACTGTTCATAGCTCCCTGCTTGTGAACTAATTTGGTGAGACTTATTTCCCCTTAATATTTTCATTTCACTGTTGATAGTTACATTAAGTTAATATAATCATATGAAAGTTTTGTAACTGATCAAGAACGAAAAAAATAATATGAATTTCTATTTTTATTTCACTAAAGCATTTTATTATTTTTTATATAAAAATCTTCATGCTAATTGTTCAAGGAAATGCCTCAACCAAGAACGTTCTTGTGTTAATCATGCTAGAGGTCCTGCATTTCAACTCTCTGTAAATGGGGCACGAATTGTTGTATGTTTGGATAAACCCATTGTATCATCCATCTTGTAGACCCTTCTTTGGTGGACCAACACAAATTCACAACCATCCGTTGATCAAATGGGCAGGATGATCATGTCAGTTTGACTTCTAACTGTGGTCATCCATAATAGGACCTACCCGAAGGATGTTTAAGATCATCCAAATATACAGCTATGCGGAGCTCACCAATGTATAGACCAATCAAAGGACCTCGAGGACTCCACTGGAACAAATGTTCTTAATTTGTAATGCAATAAGGATGCAGCAGCTACTGGATGTCTTTTACTAGTACAACTTTCTTTGTTTTCAATTATCTTGTTTCCTTGATAAAATAAATAAATAAAGAAGAATGTTAGCTTGCTAGTTCAAATGCAGTTGTAATTGGATGTGTAAAAAAGAAGTGTAATTCATGCTCAGTTTATGATATTATTTGCATTATTTGATGCAACAATGGTAATTGTCATGAACGAGCATCTGGAACATGATTAGGTAGTCGAGTTGATCATTTTTAATAACCATCATCTAGCTCATTTCTCCATTTTGTTGCATTCTCCATCTAGTAACTCTTCACCTAGCTGATCATCAGCTTCTCCAACATCAACAAGGGCATTGCTAATATCACGGCCACAACTACTGATATGATCACAACAAAGTGTATGCTCCTCTTTCGACTGGTTTTCAAGCTATTTATTTCAAAATGCAAATGTGCAGCATGCATGCCAATGTGGCACATGTGACTGATATCTGAGTAATTCATCAAGTGAGAGCCACCTCAAATAAGAAATAGGCTAAAAGTAGGCCAGACCAGTCATCTCATGGTCTAGTAGGTGGTCAATACTCAATTGTTATTATATCCTTAGTTATGTGCTTTTGCCTTTGCTCATGAGTACCATAAGACACCAATGCCCTTGAATTTCAAAGATGACCACCATTCCTTTTCTTCTCAACTCTTGGTTTGAGCCAATGGGCTGCACATTTTATAAAAGTTTTCATTCAACTCTAACATTTGTTCTTTATACTACATGATATTCTGCTAATTGAGATCCATAACTTACTGACTGCTCAAAAATTTCTAGGAGCTGATAGGCGACTGCAGTTCCATGGTGGCACGTTGGATTATCTTTTTTCCCTGTATGTGGATTTTTTACAGGTTGACTACTTTAGATGATGTTTTTTTAAGGTTTGTTAAGAACCATGTGTGCAGGGCATACCATGTACAAGCTACAACATCTGCCATCATGGCAGGCAGGTGGACTATTAGAAACATGTGGATAGCTTAGAAAAATTTTACATTTTTTAAAGCCATACATCTTTTTCATAATCTGTGGCTCACTTCATTATTGGATTGACCCAATTCTTTGACGTCAGCATAATGGGACCCTTGTGATGGATGATCTGATCTCGTACCTTTATGCATCCATTTGTTTTTGCTTTGGTTTTATTCATTAACATGTAATTCTTGCTGCTAGCTGTTGCATTGGAGAAAGCTACACTTTCAGATGAAGAGGAAGCTTTATCCAAACTTGGTTTTCTACTCTAGCTTAATCTATCGGTATATTCAAGAAAATTTCTACTCTGGCATCCATTCTTACTTAACACCCCTGACCTTAATTACTTTGTTTAGGATGTGTTTCAGGTAGAGTTTTAAGTGTTCTATCAGAGTTTCATTTCATTTGATATACAGTTTGTTCTATTTTTTTACAAGAGTGGCTTGCCCAGAAGAAAATATTGATATTCTAAATTGGTTTTTGAATGTTAGACATTGTTTTGGAGACAAAGTGAATGTTCTTTTCTAGCCTCTATTTTTTGGTGATGCTTTGGAAGCATTGTTGAAGTTTTCAGCTTCCAACTACTTCTTAATTTCCATTAGAATTTCAAACTTTGATCATCAATGTGGGAAATCAATTGAGTCAGATGAGGTGCGATATATGGACGATGCTTTTGAATTGATGTGTATTTTTATTTTTATTTATTTTCTTTCTTTTGACCCAATATATTGATATGGTATCATGTTATTTGATTGTTAAATAGTTTGACATAACAAACGCTAGCAACAAAAGGCCTTTCCATGAAATAAGACCAAATTCTCCATTTAGTTCTTCACTGATTAATTTGAGAATGTCCATTATCTGTAAAATGGCAAAAGCCTACATTCAATACTTTAAACATGAACACATGCATCAGTAACTAATGGCTTGCTTTGCATGGAAAGTATCCATTCAACGAAAACCTTTTTTTATAGATTAGTTACTTTGGTTGGTGAAACTGCTTGGCAATTTTATGGACTGTTGTTAGCTACTTAAAAAAATGTGCAGGAAGTTAGCTCCATCCTATTAAAGAAGCTAGTAGCTGCAGGAATTGGGGATCGGCCTGTTGTGTTTGTTACTCACAGGTTTTCGTTGGATTTCATTTCTTTTTTTCTTTTTCTTTTTTTTTTAAAAATAAATTTATGTCAACATATTTTATGCATTTCATGATCTATGACCTTTCTCATAGCATGATGTCAGGCATTGTTAGTCTCTTAGGGTGGTTGCTATATTGAATTTTTTCTTTTGTATTTGATTGAATAGAATTTTCTTAGATATGCCTTCTCAGATACTAATGTTGTGGGCCTCTCTCTCATTGTTTGATTGAATAGGATTTTTTCTTATTATTTTTAGCATAGATATACTCTTGTGGGCCTCTCTATCATTTGATGATTGCAATTTATACCATGTGCAATTCAAATGGTAGTGCGCTATTACAGAATGCGTTGCACGAGGTTCCTAGAACTACAGTGACCTTTTGTCCAAGGCAGGTAATGTCTATCTATGCCGTCCAATTCTCAGATGAGGGGAGTGGCACATCATGAACTTTTTGTAACTTATTTCAATAAGTAAGTTTGGTTTAAGATTACTTAATCACTTCAACTTAAAAAGTAGAAACCAAGATAAGATACATGAGGCATAAGTAGCTTATCTTAAGTAACTTAGGATCCAAACTCTATTTTCATTATCTCAACAGCCAATATAAGTTTCTCTTTGTATCCTTTCATGCCTCTTCATTGTTTATAGTCAATGCCACCAATGGTTAAAAATGCCTTAGCCTACCAACAGGCTAAGGCTTTATGTACATCTCCTCATGTGAGACTCAAGAGCCCAAAAATTAGGCAGATCCAAGACTGAGGTGGACCACACTATAGGAAACAGTACTAAAGGGAATGCTTACTGTTGAAACCTTATAGGGCCCATCGTGATGTTCATATGCCATTCAAACCATCCATAAGGTCATTCCCCTTCATCAAAACAAATTCAAGGTATTGACAATAGACATTCCTGTTAACAGCATTATTGATTTTATTATTTTAAAAAATAAATTAATGAAAAGTGAATCTTTCTTTTTATTGAAATTTCAGTTATAGAAAATTTCTAGGAATCTCTAAGGAGGAGAAATGTGGCAACTCTCCTGAGTTTATATTCATAAAGTTACTTCCCTATTTTTATTTTATTTGTCTATTTTTACATTGATTCATTTTCTTTATTGATGGAAAATACATCTAGTTTCTTGAAGT
This sequence comes from Magnolia kwangsiensis, assembly GCA_037074715.1. NCBI lineage: Eukaryota > Viridiplantae > Streptophyta > Magnoliopsida > Magnoliales > Magnoliaceae > Magnolia > Magnolia kwangsiensis. The sequence continues at coordinate 83,255,982 of CM073572.1, read as the reverse complement.
AGTTCAACTCGAAGGACATGCCATCACCCAAAAAGAAGTTGTTCTATCAAGAGAGATCCATCTCCTGTAGGTATTTGCTACTTCTTTTTCAACTGAATTGAACTATGGTTTGTGTTGGTTTTTCTTTTACCTTTTTTTTTTATTTTAAATGCTAAGAAGTGATACGTCGGCCAGTCCCAAGCCTAGGTAAGGGAGGACTGAGGGCTAGTGGGTAGCTGCTGTGAACTGCACAAGTGGATGATTCTCCATATTATCATTGTGTACTAAAACTCCATATATCTTGGGTGACAAACACCCTTTCCAAAAATGGACAGTCAAGTACTGCTGGAGAGTACCTTTGCAATATTCTGATTCATGGTAATGTCACTCAGTGTGTGGGAAATGTTCCTATAAGGTCGAGCTTGACCCCACGAGTCAGTGGTGAAAATGGGCCCGACTAGAACTTGTCAGCCCCTGAAATGGGCGAGTCATGACTTATTCATCGATGGAATGAGTTGGTCCAAGTCGTCCTGTCAAAAACCATGCTTGTCTTAGAGTAGAAAAATACACTAGCAAAGATTTAAGTTTTATGATATCTCACCAGTTTATTGTTTTGACGGGCTTATAATCCTTTGTTGGATATTCACATTTCTTTTTTTTTCTTTCTTTTCTTTTTGGTACTAAGAGAATAAAATTGTGTTTTCAGGTTTGCCGGAGACACATGTATGGATGGGACTGTAGGAGAAAATAGTAATTGGTGATAGTTTAAAAAATCAACTTCTCTTTTGATAGTTGGAAATTAATGTATGCATGGCTGTTCGAGAGGATATATCCACTACAACACAATGAGTGCACTCACATTATCTTTTAGCCACTTTCTATATAGCACACCATACTGAATTTTGAATTACAATTTGTGCTGCTATGGTCTCTGTTTTCAGTATGGTGTAGGTGTAGGAGGATAGACGAGCTTGTTGATGGCTAGGTTTTCATGTTCATTTGGCTAGGTTTTGGAAGCCTTTGGAGTAGACCCCATCAAGGGGTTTATAGATTTTCAGGTATTGGATTGAGTTGCAGTCTACTTTGTAATTACCGTGACTCTATTCATCATTTTTAAACTGAGAAATTTGGGTTCTTGATGGTTTAGCAAGAGCTTCATTCTGGATCTCGTCTTTATTATGTTTATGCAGGTGGTGGAAAATGCAAAAATCTAGGCAAAAATGGTATGGATTTTTTTTAAAAAATAAATCCGGTCTTTTTTTAATGGCCAGAGAGAGTTCTATATTACAACGGTTCTTTTAACTGTATAGCTATTTTCATTTTTTTGCTGACATTGTTGTAGGAGGCAACCATGATATGATTAGGTATCAGTGAATATATGGAGCAACAAAGAAAGTAGTTGGCAAGATTAAAGTGGAAGGTTAGTTTTCAATGGTATAAACCGAATTTCATGATGTTTGGTGCTACCAACTGCACCCTAAGCTACTTTTATTTTCATTGGTACAGAAATTGTGAGTAATAGTCTATCTTAAATCAGACGTTAAAAAGTTCTAAACCTTCTTAGAACATCTCAGGTCATGTTTATGTTTGTATGAATCCCGACTTTTGAGTTTTGGAACATCTAAAGTTTGAAATTCTCATTACAGAAAAGTGTAAAAAGAGAGGTCTTAGTTTTAAAGAGTTAGCTCTTGTTTGATTGGTCCAAACAATAAGAACATTTTCCAAAGGGCCTGTTGGATGCAAACTTCGAAGGGGCTTTTGAGGCCTAAACCCCTTTTTGATCTAAACAACAATTGATGTTGTGCATTTAGATGTACTTTGTAGACCCTTATCTCCTCCTGCTCAATAAAAATATGGTTTGGAACTGTTATTGTCCCAATCACATTCACCGTCTCTCTTTATAAATATGGCTATAGTTTATGATCTACAAAAGGCACACTTGTACATCTCTTGCTCGGGTGTGATAATGTTTATAATTGTAGTGTTGAGGCCTGACTGTGTGTTGAAACATTTCTAATGCATACGGAGGGATTTTTTTTATCTCCCTAAGATTTGAGTCAGCTTCATTTTTGGATTTACATACATCACTTGTGAGCCCCATAGTTAGGGCTCCCACTGACTAAATGTGCTTTCTAAGAGCATTCATACTTATCAGTTGTATAATAACAATTTGACAAGTCCAATCACATCCCATTTTTCAGTGTAAGTTTTAGATCGTGTTCACATGCATTTCTACTAGCAGTCAAATTTTTCGGTGCCTCTATCAATTAACTCTTTTCTTTCTTTTTTTTTTTCTTTTCCTTTTTTCAGAAGAGTAAGGCAAGGTGTTCTTGTCTAGACTACGATCAACCTCCTATAAATACCCATCCATCATAAGTTCGTAACAGACCATAAGCAACAACAGCCATGGCCATACAAAAATCTCTCTTGCTTTTCTTCTTTTAATATTAGAATTTCTTTCTTCCAATGCCTTTACAACAATAACAACATCCACACTCAGAGAAGCAGAGGCTCTCTTGGAATGGAAAGCCGGCATCTTCTCACCACAAGCTCTCCATTCATGGTCACTTCTAAATGAGTGCCACCACAATCTCTCCATGCAAATGGTATGGGATCTCCTGCAACGGCCTTGGAAGCGTAATAGAGATAAGCCTACCAAGTGTAGGCTTGCAAGGTAAGCTTGATAACTTGAGCTTCTCCTCATTTCCAAACCTCTTCCGTCTCAATCTCCATGACAACCCACTCACTAGAACCATCCCAGCTGATATTGGCACTCTTTCCAGACTCGTCTCCCTCATTATCTCCATGAATAATCTCTCTGGAGTTCAACCTCTTTCAATGGCTAACCATTCTCACCTTTCAAAGTTCGACATCTCATCTAATGAAATAACTGGGCCTATTCCTCCATCTTTAGGTAACTTAACTTGGCTGACAATCCTCTACCTCTATAACAATCAAATTTTTCTGGTTCAATTCTTGCACAATTAGGAAATCTCAAGAATTTGGTTCAGTTGTCATTGTTAAATAACAGTCTGACAGGTCCAATCCCTTCTACTTCAGGTAATTTGAGTAACCTTACACTTTTACCTCTACAGAAATTAAATTTCTAGTTCAATTCCTGCACAATTAGGAAATCTTGAGAATTTAATTTTGTACTTGGTACTATTGTATTGAAAGGAAGTTCTAAGAAAGTTGTGTATCTATCAATTTTGAGAATATGATTCTTATTAAAGAATCGTGTGCATTATTTTTTGAATGACTATCAGGTATAAGATTCAAAAAAAAAATAAAATCTACCAATATTTTTTTTATTCATAGATATTTTAGTGACGGACCAAATCCGTTACTAATTTCTAAAAAAGTTGAAAATAAAAGACGGATTTGGGTCCATCGCTCCGCACATTAGCGACGGACCTAATCCGTCAGTAATAATTTTTACTATGAATAATAAGTGGGTTTTTTCTAATATTGGAGATGAAATTTTTATTTTTGAAGCGGACCTTATCAGTCGCAGATTAAACGATGGACCTTATCCATCACAAATGAAACAACAAATTTTATCCGTCGAAAAAGAAAAATGACCCAGTAAACAGCGACGAACCAAGCGATGGACGAAATTCATCGTTTATTTAGTTTTATGACGGATTTGGTCCATCGCAAATCCGTGATTTTGGCATAGTGTGGATACGGCTCAAGTTACTCTTACCACCACGGGCTCTGATAAGCGTTCTATTAAAAAGAAGAGAGAACCTCCCAAACTTCCCATTAAGACCAGCAAAGCAATTCGTGGCATAACTTTCCAAACAAAACTTGTTACTGTTACAACCCCAACTACTATGACGTCTAATACTGAACTTAGAGCTCCATCTTTTACCGACATGGTTTCGAACTTACCCCAACCTCCCTTAGAGGAAAGGCAATCTGTAGAAGCGGCGACTCTAGTTCCATCTGAAAGTGCACCTATTACGTGCCCTGGTTTGTCAATTTCGTAGTATATTGAGTCAGTCGGACGACAGCACCTAACAAGAAGATCATGTCAAGCGTCTGCCTCATCTGGATGTGTGGAAGCTCACCAAAAGGTAAATCATAGCCTCACATCCCATGTCCCAAAACACCAAGTGATTAAACCCTTAAAAAGAACTAGAACATCTTAGGGTTTATGTGTAAGAAAACTTTTTATCCAAAAGAAGATTTTCTAAGTTTTTCTTACACTGTCGATTATATCGATTCCCCTTTCGATATGATCGACCAGCTCTGTCGATGTCCTCGACATATCAATCGATACAATCGAGTGAGGACAAAAAGCATCCAGCAATCAAACAATCTTCTGGACGATTTACCGATATATCGACCTTCGAGTCGATATCATCGATATTCGAACATCGATCATATCTGAAGTGGATCGATCGTATCGACAGACTGCTTTCCGGCGTCCCTATTTTTCTAAAGAAAACTATCAACTACTTCGATATATCGATGACTGTCCGATTCAATCTGAACTCAAATATCGATCATATCGGGAGTCAGTCGATCATATCAACTGTGGGGCGCATGTTCTCTCCAGCATGAATTTTAGGTTGCTTTTAATGTTGATCGGGGTGCCTGTTGATAAATCGATATTCATGTATCGATCATATCGAGACCATGTCAATTGGATCGAGTTAGGACATAATTCATCCAGCAAGCTTACATGTAAAATATATACGATTTTCGATCCCATCAAATGGTCGCCGATATGATCGATGTACAAATTCTGATGACATCGACTGGTTTCCCGATCATATCTGTGATCCTGAAATTCTTCAAGACTTCTCTCTTGTTTTTCAACTATCGATAGAACCGAACCATCACTCGATGGAATCGGAGTTTGAAATTCGACATCATCGATGTGTGTCTCGATCCCTTCGACCAGTTGGCAGAAGGTTTCCAAAAGCGAAATGATAATTGAGTTCTTATCATCGAGAGGTCGGCCGATACAATCGAGAGTATACGCTCGATCATATCAACGACTGATCGATGATATCAAACTCTGTCATAAATATGACTGTTTATATCCGTTGGAACCTTTTGCCTATAAATAGAGAGAGTTGTCTTCATTACTGAGAGAGAGAAAGAAGAGAGTGCTTTAGCGTGTTTTGACCTTCCTATCACTTACCTAAGCCCTTTCTCTCGGGAAGTTCATCCTCCAATCCACCCTCATCATTGATATCTTATAGAGTGGATTGGGGAATGAACTTCCTCATTCAAGGATCCTTCAGCTACTACCTTAATGACATATCATTAAGCTGAGATGCCTTGAATGTATAGATGATGGGAACCTCTCTATCTTCCTTATAGGAAAAACTTTAAAGAGTGCTAGTCCATCATAACCTTGACCCAACCTAAGCCTAGCGTATATACATCTTCATGTTGCGGATCAAGGGAGCTGAAGACTCTTCATTAACAAGAAGGAGATCTTCATCATTGCGCTGAAAGGGACTCATCAACTTATCTATAAGTACTAAGAGTCCAGAGCACACTTGCGATCATTCCTTTTTAGGATTGGGTTTTAAGTGTTGCTCACCATTTGAAGTCCTCGAAGAAGGCCTCCGACGGGAGTGTACGTGCGCGGTGCGTTGTGTGGACCCTTGCTCTGTGGAGAGCATAAACATCTGGTTAGGAGTACGCCCGTAAAACTCCAGGGTTTGAGGTGAACCGAGTAGAAACCTCAGGGTGCGTTGTGTGGATCCTTGTCCTATGTGGGCATAAACATCTGGTTAGGAGTACGCCAATAAAACTCCAGGGTTTGAGGTGAACCGAGTAGAAACCTCTGTAAAGGTTGAAGGTGAACCTGATTTAAAATCTTAGGTTTGAGGTGAACCATGAAAAACCTCTTTAATGAAATTCGGTCACTCAAGGGTTGAGTGTAGAAGCTGGGAGTGGAGTAGACAAGTCGTCGAACCACTATAAAATGACTGTGTTTAAGTTTGATATTATCTTTCATATGATTGCCTTGTATGTCTTAATATATGATCACATCCTATGCACACACAGTCATATCCATCACAATCTCATCTATACATTGTTTGTCTTTTAAATAGTTTGTGATTGGATCCTCTATCAGACTTGGAAGCCAGTAGAGTTAAGGTTGAGTAATCCTAATCAATACTCTGTGACAGGATTAGTGTGATAAGGATCTTTAATAATTTATAAAAAATTTAAAAAGTCCTATTCACCCCCCTCTAAGATATACTGACCTATTCCTACTTCAATTAAAGCGGTCTTCAACACAATTTCAATTGGTATCAGAGAGGGTCTCTCTTTAAGGGCTTCACCGCCTAGAGAGTGATCTTAACTGAAGTAGAAATATGGCTAAAGGAGAGGGCTCATCTGTCACTAAACCTCCAGTATTTGATGGATCAAACTATGCTTACTGGAAGGCTAGAATGCACTACTTCCTGAGATCTTTAGATCATGAAGTTTGGGCTGTAGTTGAAAAAGGATATGTGGTACCATCAGAACAAATTGTACTTGAAAATGAAACCACAATCGCTAGACCCAAACCGAATGAGAAGTGGACGGCGTTTGATAAAGAACAGCGAAATGCTGAAGCAAAAGAAATGAACACCATCTACTGTGTCGTGTCCCAATACATTTTCAATCAGATAAGTATGTGTGGGACATCTAAAGAAGTATGAGACTTATTGGAAACAACCCATGAAGGCACACGCACTGTGAAGAGATCTAAACTACAACTCTTAACTTCACAGTTTGAAAATCTCAAGATGGAAGAGCATGAGACATTTATGGATTTTTTCATAAAATTAAACATCATTTGTAACTCCATGGGTGGATTGGGAGACAAGGTTCCGGCACCTAAAATATGTAGAAAAATCTTAAGATCCTAACCGAAACGCTTCAATCCCAAGGTAACAACAATTGAGGAGTGTAGGAATATTGATGAGATGAAAGTAGAAGAATTAGTAGGTTCCCTACAAACCTTTGAACTACACTTCACACAACTGCAAAAATCTAAAAACACTATCCTAAAAGCTTCTAAGAAATCAAAACATGAGGACAGTGAGAGCGAAAAAGAAGATGAAGATGAGGAAGTGGCCTTGCTAGCACAAAGATTCAGAAGATTCTTTCAAAAGAATCGCGGCCATCCTTCTAGAGGTAGAAAGGTGAACTACAAACCTTCTGCAGGCAAATTTGGTAAACAGACCAAAGAACCACAATGTTATGCCTGTCATGAATATGGTCACCTATCTAACGAATGCCCAAACAGAAAAACTAAGGGCAAGGCAATGGCCACCACGTGGGATGATATGGAGGAGTCAAATTCAGAAAACAATGACTCAGGAAGTGATGGAAATCAGAAACCTTTGAAAATTCTTATGGTCTCCACCACTTCAATTATTCCCATGGAATCTGAAAGAAAAGAAGAACAACTAGCCACTGAATCATTTTTATCTGACAATGAGGAAACTGAAGAAGAAGAAGATAAAGAGCAGAATGAATTGCAGGATGCTTATAATCAACTATACAATCATAGCATCCACATCCTTAAGAAAATTGGCATGACTGAAAACAAAAAAAAAATTGTTGCAGAAAGACTTGGACAGAACCTTAGAAATAAACATACATTTGTCCAATGATTTGCAATAATATCTTACAGATAATGATCAATTGGAAAAAGAAAATCTATCCCTAAAGGAAGAATTATCAGAACTCGTGAACAAAGCTGAACTACTAAAAGATGATAATGCAAAACTCAAAAATGAGAACCACTCACTTTGCATTGATTTAGAAAAATCCAGAAAATTTGCCGAGATAAACTATAAGTTTTCTTAGAGTGGTAAAAAACTTGAAAGAATGTTAGGGATAGGAAGGCCTGGAAAAGATAAGAGTGGCCTAGGGTATGAGAAAATCAAAATGAAAACTGGAAAATCTGTTGTTTCAGGTAGCAATACAAGAACGTCTCCAGTTTGTCATTTGTGTGGTAATATGGGACATTACAAGTTTGAATGCTTAAAAATAACTTCTTGTAACTCTGTTCAAAATGACACTGATAAACTTAATCGGACCAGAGTAATGTAAAATATCCTTTTATCACCCAAAATGGAAGACAGAACGAAGAAACCACTAGATCAAGTTGGTAAGATAACAAAAGTCACCACAAAAAAAACTTCTGTCTTAAGGTGGAGAGTGAAGGAAAAACTGAACTCTATATCCTGAATTCCTGAGCATATAAAAACACGTTCAGATTTTGCATCAAAATCTGGATAATTTGTGAAATGATGCATCTTTGTCTAATCCTCAATGTTACATCTAAGGTTGGAGACCTTTAATTTTTGTATATAAACAGTATCATGCTTATATTTGTATAGGATTTTTTATAAACTGGTTAAGTTAGAAATTATACAATAGCATGTCAAAATCAGGGAAAATTCTGAATAGCACATACTTTCAAAGCAAGTAACGGTCTTCTTCGATTTCATTGACTGAGGATCGATACAATCGATAGCTGTTCAGAATGTGAAAAGTCGTGTGTCCTTGGATAACATCGAGGATAGTCTCGATAGAATCGATCGACAACTTCTCGATACAATCGATAGGTTGGTCGATATGATCGACAAATGGCACTCGATAAAAGCGAGCGAAACGAGAAAAAAAAAGGTTTCTCAAAGGGTGATTCGATTATCTTCCCTGTCCGATCCTCTCGACCAATCATCCTAAGCCAGGTAGGACCAGCCAAATCTCACTCCAAACCAGGTAATATTCTTCCATCATCAGAATCTCTTTCTCTTGGTTTGTCGGGATCTATTTTTGTCGTTTTCCCAATATTTTAAATAGCCTTTTCTTCCACATGGGAAAGGACAAAAGCGTGGCATCCGGTCTAGGTGAATCATCAAGAGGTACTCGACAAAAGTTCCTTGCCTCAAGGGAGAGAGCAAGGATCCCGGACAGAGGGACCCCCACACGGTAAAGATCACGACACGATGGGTCCCAAACTGAAATTCCTGAACCATATCAACCTGTGCCTCCTCCTTCTACTGTCCAACGGCCACAAAATATGCCAATCGGAAGTTGATTTTTGAGAGAAAAGTAGACAGAGATTGTTTAACGTCCTACAACTTAGAACCTCTGTTTGCTGCAATTGGTTGGCTGCCCATCCTGGATTTTGGCGGACCATGCCAACTGGAAAGAACACGCAACTTCTTTGCTGCATGTCATTCTCCGGTGACTAATCCTCCTTCCTTCATGGTTTCCATGGATGGTGATGATGTATTCATCACTCCTGCCACCATAGCACAGATTCTCAATCTTCAAATGGTTCCAGGAGGCCTTCCAAACTAGGATCTTGACTTTCTAGATGTGCGCTCCAAGATAACCAAATACCTATGCAATAATCGAGATATCCCATGGCATCAAGGGAATGCCCTGAAAGCTAGGTACATGGAGCCCCGGTTCAGAGTCATGCATGGAATTTTTATCACCAATCTGCATCCGAGGAGCACTAACAAATTGGATCTAACAAGCCTTATGGTGATGATAATCTACTCCATCGCTACCGGGATGAATATCTGCCTTCCAACCTTAATTGTAAATCAGTTTGTCAATGTAATACACTCGTCCAAAGATTTGTATCTGTCATATCCATGGATCATTAGTAGAATCTGTCAGAGCATTGGCTTTCCTTCTACAACTGATCCGGTTTTTCCCCTCAAAGTTTTCAAAAAGAAAAATCTTAGGAAAATGGATCTAAGGTTTCATGAATACAAGGAGGAAACTGAGGAAGAAATTCATGCTGAAGCGGAAGGTGGAGAAGGTGGAGATCCCATGGAAGGAGATGCAGTGGCTGATGATGCACCCCTTGGACCAGATGTTGCGCCATCCACATCAACTCCCGGGTATGGCAAAAGGCTGAAACTGGATAGGATTGGGGCCATACAGAAGGACATGCACTCAATGAAGGAGCGCCTCACTGTTTTAGAACGAATGGTTCAAGGAATCCAAAGCACGGTCCAACAGTTGGTGGATTTACTAACGTGCAGACGCGACGACACGATGCCATCTCACTCTGCTCCCTGATGCCAGTTTTATATAAGTCTTCATGCACCCTTTCTCTTATTTCTGCGTATGAACATCAGTATCTTTTTTTTGGATGTTCTACGCTTTCAATGGTGCATGACTAGCTTCTTTTTCTTTGTTTCTGGTTTATGTTTGGATGTGTTTGCCCACGGTTGGGCTAAAATACTTTTTATTGTTGGTTTATTTTGCTGTCGTCTGGGGCAGCATTGAATATTTCTGCCAATCTTGGGCAGCTTACATTTGGCTTAATCTAGTTTGTTTTCTTCTGCCATTTAATTTTCTCCCTGGTTTATTGTAGTCTTAAGGTCATGGTCTGAATGCTTATCTATTAACTTCATACTGACTGCTTCATTGATGCTTGCTTTATACTGTTCTCATTCATATGCATCTATCTATCTCTCTATGGTTCTCCCATATGCTTCAATCTTCAGTCAATATCACGTCTTATACCTTTGCCAATGACTGACAAAAAGGAAGAGAACAATTCAAAACACCCTGAGCGAAAATTGTATATCTTTGTTGCAGGTGTTAGGGGCAGCAACCGTAACAAGAAAGGGAAAGTTTTTGAATTATGAGGGAGAATTTTATTTGTTGTGTACATGGGTGTTTAGAATTTGTAAAATTATGTTAATACATGTACACACAATTTAGGATATATCTATCTAGATATGTTCCTAGGGTGTTTTGGGGATTTTGTCACGTAATTGACAAAGGGAGAGATTGAAAGTGCACCTATTACGTGCCCTGGTTTGTCAATTTCGTTGTATGTTGAGTCAGTCGGACGACAGCACCTAACAAGAAGATCATGTCAAGCGTCTGCCTCATCTGGATGTGTGGAAGATCACCAAAAGGTAACTCATAGCCTCACATCCCATGTCCCAAAACACCAGGTGATTAAACCCTTAAAAAGAACTAGAACATCTTAGGGTTTATGTGTAAGAAAACTTTTTATCCAAAAGAAGATTTTCTAAGTTTTTCTTACACTGTCGATTATATCGATTCCCCTTTCGATATGATCGACCAGCTCTGTCGATGTCCTCGACATATCAATCGATACAATTAAGTGAGGACAAAAGCATCCAGCAATCAAACAATCTTCTGGACGATTTTTCGATATATCGACCTTCGAGTCGATATCATCGATATTCGAAAATCGATCATATCTGAAGCGGATCGATCGTATCGACAGACTGCTTTCCGGCGCCCCTATTTTTCTAAAGAAAAGTATCAACTGCTTCGATATATCGATGACTTTCCGATTCAATCTGAACTCAAATATTGATCATATCGGGAGTCAGTCGATCATAACGACTGTGGGGTGCATGTTCTCTCCAGCATGAATTTCAGGATGTTTTTAATGTTGATCGGGGTGCCTGTCGATAAATCGATATTCATATATCGATCATATCGAGACCATGTCAATTGGATCGAGTCAGGACATAATTCATCCAGCAAGCTTACATGTAAAATCTATTCGATTTTCGATCCCATCAAATGGTCGCCGATATGATCGATGTACAAATTCTGATGACATCGACTGGTTTCCCGATCATATCTGTGATCCTGAAATTCTTTAAGACTTCTCTCTTATTTTTCAACTATCGATAGAATCGAACCATCACTCGATGGAATCGGAGTTCGAAATCTGATATCATTGATGTGTGTCGCGATTCCATTGACCAGTTGGCAGAAGGTTTCTAAAAGAGAAATGACATTTGAGTTCTTATCATCGAGAGGTCGGCCGATACAATCGAGAGTATACGATCGATCATATCGACGACTGATCGATGATATCGAACTCTGTCATAAATATGACCGTTTATATCTGTTGGAACCTTTTGCCTATAAATAGAGAGAGTTGTCTTCATTGCTGAGAGAGAGAAAGAAGAGAGTGCTTTAGGGTATTTTGACCTTCCTATCATTTATCTAAGCCCTTTCTCTTGGGAAGTTCATCCTCCAATCCACCCTCATCATTGATATCTTATAGAGTGGATTGGGGAATGAACTTCCGCATTCAAGGATCCTTCAGCTACTACCTTAATGACATATCATTAAGTTGGGATGCCTTGAATGCATAGATGATGGGAACCTCTCTATCTTCCTTATAGGAAAACCTTTAGAGAGTGGTAGTTCATCATAACCTTGACCCAACCTAAGCCTAGCATATATACATCTTCATGTTGCGGATCAAGGGAGCTGAAGACTCTTCATCAACAAGAAGGAGATCTTCATCATTGCGCTGAAAGGGACTCATCAACTTATCTGTAAGTACTAAGAGTCCAGAGGACACTTGCGATCATTCCTTTTTAGGATTGGGTTTTTAGTGTTGCTCACCATTTGAAGTCCTCGAAGGAGGCCTCCGACGGGAGTGTACGTGCGGGGTGCGTTGTGTGGACCCTTTCTCTGTGGAGAGTATAAACATTTGGTTAGGAGTACGCCAGTAAAACTCCATGATTTGAGGTGAACCGAATAGAAACCTTAGGGTGCGTTGTGTGGACCCTTATCCTATGTGGGCATAAACATCTAGTTAGGAGTACGCCAGTAAAACTCCAGGGTTTGAGGTGAACCGAGTCGAAACCTCTGTAAAGGATGAAGGTGAACCTGATTTAAAACCTTAGGTTTGAGGTGAACTATGGGAAACCTCCTTAGTGAAATTCGGTCACTCAAGGGTTGAGTGTGGAAGCCGGGAGTGGAGTAGATAAGTCGTCGAACCAATATAAAATGAATGTGTTTGAGTTTGATATTATCTTTCATATGATTGTCTTGAATGTCTTAATATATGATCACATCGTATGCACACACAGTCATATCTATCACAATCTCATCTATACATTGTTTGTCTTTTAAATAGTTTGTGATTGGATCCTCTATCAGGCTTGGAAACCAGTAGAGTTAAGGTTGAGTAATCCTAATCAATACTCTGTGATAGGATTAGTGTGATAAGGATCTTTAATAATTTATAAAAAATTTAAAAAGTCACCCCCCTCTAGGATATACTGACCTATTCCTACTTCAACTAAAGCGGTCTTCACCGTAATTTCACCATCTCCTTCAGCAATTGCTGGTATACTTTATTTTCCTCCTTCATATTAACTTTCTTATAATATATATCCCTTAACTAATGCATTTTACTTGTATTTCACAGTTTGCATTGATTCTAGTGGCTCTACAAGCTCAAATTCTGTCGCCACTGTATCAAATATTATATCTCTGGAAAAGATTTCTCTCCTAGCGTTATCTTTATTACGAAGCTCCATATCAACAGTCGTTTACATCTTTAAGGATCGATCCCAATGGTTTAATTTAGAAATAGTGTTATCTTCTCTGGAAAATGCCATGTGAATTGTTAGGCTCAATATTTCTCCTCTGCACGAGTCTTTATCCCATTTTTGTAAGACTTTCCACAAATCAATGGATGTCTGCAACATGACTATCGCACCTGAAATTCTTACTCAGCAACAAGAACTATTACTTCTCAAAGAAAATGTTTCAAAGGCAGCAACAACAGTTTCTATTTATGATAAGGAGTGTCATTCTTTGGAGGAGCAAGTAAAGGCTATCAACCATTCCTCAGTGGAAATAATAGAAAAAATCGCAAACCTTAAGCAGAAAATCCTCGATTTAGAGGCTTGGTAATGTGAGATAAATTCAAAGGCGAGTCAACTCGAGGCTGATATTGAAGTTAACAAGCGGATAGTCGATCTGGAGTGGCTGGAAGTTTCAAAAGGGGAGGAGACAATAAATTCCTTAGAGTAGGAGCTGATTGACACTCCAAACCAGGTCAGACTTATCATTGAGGCTGAAGTTGAAAATGCAACCACCAAAGTTCAACTAAGAGACGACCTGCATCGTTACATCCTTACTCTAGGAATTTCAGATGATATATGAACTTTTTAGAAAAAAATATTTATCATAGTTTGTTTTCGGATTTTCTATCTCTTTTCCTTGACATTATAGACAAACTTTGATGAGTCATGCATGCTTATCATAAAAAAATATCATGTTTGTACATAATGGCTAAACATCATGCTTAATCAGTCAATTTTCTTATGTTGCATTTTTATTATTAATCATATAGTGTCGTTTTTACGGTGTTATTTCGTGTGGGCGGCACTAAGTTATGGTTTTAGTTAGTAGCACACACAGTTTAAACTTATAAGTAGTTGGAGCAACCATAGTTTAGACTCATAAGTAGTTGGAGTTGGTCTAATGTGAATGGGCGCTGTAACTTTGTAGAGTTAACGGGGCTTATCACGGTCGGGGAGTTCATAAATTGTGATCCATCAAATGGGCCCAGTGAAGCTACCAGGGTCATGAACTCGATAAGATTTACACACAGGGTTGGCCACAGTAACTCACTAGAGTTCATGGGGTGTGCAAGGCTACCGTCGGGGTACCAAATCCAAGGCTGTCAGTCCATCAGTGGAGGGTCTCCTACTTCAAAGATTGCACCCATGAGTTACTATTGAAATCAAACCAGGGATCTGGAGAGTCATCCTGCTTCAAAAATTCACTTTTCCTTCACCCGCAAGGTCAGATCCATTCACACGGGGCACTGTCTATTCATCCCCCTGATGCTGCCTGAAGCTGTACAGATAACATAGGTCTTATGTGACTGCTTCGTCAATTGCCCACATGGGTGCACATGAAGCTCTCTATGGGATTTTTAGGGCCGTAGACTCCACTGCTGCCCAAATAATATATTTGTTGTCGATGATAGTAGGCCTTATGCATAGTCAGTCATATACGACTTGGCTAGGCTGCTTTAAATGATAAGCTGCCATCGCTTTCATCAACTTTATATGTGGTTGGCCATATAGTCTTATTTCACTGCTAAAAATGGTGAATCAAAATTGATATTTCACCATTGTTGATAATGTTCTGCCAATATTCATACTATATTTAAGATAATATATTAGCCTGGCGATGATAAAAAATTTTATAAGATAAGCTTGCACGAGTGATTAATGATGACAGTGATGATCATCGACGTAATAATCATTGGAAAAATCATTGGTGACCTACATTCCATTCATCTTTATTCTATTTATTATTTTTTACTACCTATCCTGCCCCCTTTTGGGTTTGAAAGGTATGTCATCAATACCTTTTGTAACCAAAATCATTGTCACTCTATAGGTTGGCTTGTTATTAACAAATCAGACAAAGGCATTTTTGTGAAAAACACTCCATATGTAACACCCCGGATTTTTGGCCAACCTGGGATTTGACGTCCTTAGGCAATGGGTCAACTAAAACACTTGGAAAATCGCTCAGAACCCAATTCCATAGCCAAAGAAACCACTTAGGATTAATTCTTTTAGAAACTAAGCATAAGTTAGCTAGCGCAACGCTAGAGTAGCTCGGAAACAGTCCCTGATCACTTTAAATACGTTCTACAAGACCCAAATCGAGTAGAACGAATGACTCTATAATACTCTATAACCTCGGATCAAACTCTAAGCAGGTTTGTTCTCTGGACCACTTTAAAATTTTGTATTGGATCTAGACCGCGCGTCGAAAGTCCGATGCCTACTATCTTAGACCGTTAGAACCGCCTTGCTGGACTTGACAATCATTTCAAAAATCAAGTCCAACCGATAATCACAGGCTATTTCATTGAGCCCGGACTGAAGAGAGTGCGAATAGGGACAGATTTGGAATTTGAAATTCAAATCTGGCGCACGACTTGACGTGTCAGTATTAAGCGTTCTGACCGTCAGAATTCAGCCAAATTACACCCTCGGATCAGGAAAAATTTCTATTTCATATCTGAGACTTGCAGCCCTGATCTACGTGCGGTGACCGCTGAACTGAAACTGGACCGCCACGTGCGATCTGCGAACCCTGCCGGACTGAAAACTTGATGTATGCTCGATCCAGTATGCATGAGCTTAAGTCCGATCGCGTTCGGCCAGGGGACCACCAGAAATGATCTTTTAGACCGAAACAGCCCCGCTTTCGATAAACATCAAGTGAACTTTATTCCTAAGCCTATTTTGGGCATTTTTAGGCTTATAAAAAGGGTTGAAACCCTCACTCCTCTCTCCCATCCGAATTTGAGAAAAAACCCTAGATTGGGAGAGAGAAAAGGTGAGAGTTTGTGAGAGAGAGTAGGGGAGGATTTTCCTGCCGTTCCACCACCTGTTGCACGTACTTTAGCAACACGCTTCTATCACTCAGCCAGTGATTTCTCCACATTTTTAGGTAAGAAAATACCCCATTTAGTCACTGATTTGAGGTTCCTTTCGTTCCATGGCTTGTTAACTCATAGATCTTGTAAATTAGGTCCTCTATTCGCCGTAGATGAAGCGTATACGCTCCGTTCGAATTTACACACCTATAAGAGATAAGGTGCGGATATTAGACGCTTTGATTGACTGTTTCCAATGTTTTCAATGTCGTTTAATAGTAGATTATCGACGGCAACGCCGTTTGACATGTACAATATGCTGTCCGTTTCCTGTTTCGTAAACCGACGAAGAATATGAGATTTAGGGCATTTTAGTCATTTGTAGGAAGTACTGTTTTCATGCATATTTTGCTAATGTGATTGACATGGTTTATTGTCACATTAGAATTTTAGGAATACGTGCATAATTAGTTTGGCGAAGAGATTCGCCTAAATGCCCACTTCGGGTCGACATACTATATGTAGACTTAAGTGTGTAGTGTAAGTGTTTGTATAAATGCTTGTATTAGTATGTATTGAGTTAAATGGTGTTATGAATTAGTTTGAGATTGATTTCTCAATTAATATGCTGGTGTAAATGGTTTCCTACATGTTAGCCATATGCATGATTTCATTATATGAATGAAATGCATGTGCTTGATGATTCACTTAAGTTGTGTGTTATAACATGTGCTTGATGATTTCATTATGATTTAGTTTGAGATTGAATTCGCAATTAATATGCTGATGGAACTGATTTCCTATATGTCGGTGATATGCATAATTTCATTATATGTATGAAAGGCATGTGTCAGATGATTTACTTAAGTTGTACAATATAACATGTGTTAACATGCTCACATGGTTGTATTCCATTTCCAATACTCTTACCTGATTGCTGATGTGGATTCACAATTGTTTGGGACTATACTTAGTCCAGGCAGTCGGTAACCGAGCGAATTCGTGGTTGGCTTATCTTGGCCACGAACGACGCGTCGATGAATGCGAGTTGTGGTTTGGAGTTGGCGGCAGTGGTTAGGCCACACCAAGTGTTTTACGCACTTCATGTCGTTCAACTTGAGATGCGATCGTACTAGTCGAGCCCGTCAAGTAACCCGACTGGCCGTTGTATGTTCACCCTGTATGAGTCATAACTGCTTGAACCTAGGGTACTGAACTTACCATTGTAAACCCTGTCAACCATGGTACCTTGATCCATAAAGACTCATGAGCCGGGCATGGTGGTATGGGACACCGTGGTCGAGCTGTCGGCCTACGCTGGGGCCACAAACCACCCCGTAGTGACCAGTGAGCACGTATGACTCGTGAACAGATTATGGTGGTATGGGACACTATATTTTTGCTGTCGGCCTACATTGATAAGGTGATGGGGGAGCGGAGCAATGAGTGCGTGTAACAGCCCTGACAGCCCTTTGTAGTGACCGCGAGCGTATTCTGAGTCTACGGGAGGCGACGACCCTTCCGTAGCAGAAGAGTACAGTAGGCCTGTATTGATAAGGTGATGGGGGAGTGGAGCAACGAGTGCATGCAACAGCCCTGGCAGCCCTTGCAGCGACCTACAAAATATATATCGTATGAGATTACTAGGAGTGACGACCCTAGACAGGATCTGTGTTGGGATTGATATAAGGGAAGTACCTCAGTTTCCTAATCCTACTGTTTGAATGAACTAATAACAACTCAGAAATCATATCACCATTACATTGCATGTGTGTAACACCCTGAAAATCGGGGGTCGTGTATAAACTCAACTCCCGAGTTCCAGACCGTCACTTATGCAACAAAAATGGTTATGATTCAATGTTGTCTGATTTAAAGAATTCACATGAGTAAAAGTATACCAAAACTGCAATTCATACTCCAGATCCAGTGATAAAAGCAAGCAGAAGACTAAACAATATATATATCGCTGTAAGGAAAAACAAAGTAGATCTCATCTGTCTCTAAAGTATGAATACATCTCTGAGTCTCATATACATATACATGAACAAAATCAAATGTTCAAAATAGTCCCACTGAAGTCCCGTCAACCCAGGTCACCTACGCAAAGCCATCATGATACTGCATGTACGAGAACTCGTCCTGGTCCTCGTCGAAGTCTGGCTCTTCCTCCTGGATCTCAGCATCACCTGCATCTACAACAGGGTCTGGTGGGTGTTGCAAACACCATCCCGTAACGTGGGAGTGAGTGATCAACTCAGTGGAGTCATAGAGCAAAGATTAGCATGTTCACAAATCAATCATGCGATAATAGTAAAGCAGTAAATCAGATAATCCTAATACTATTGTTAATGCAAGATGACATGACATGATGTATGCCCTCACCGACGATCTCCCTCATACGGCAACATCTTACGACCGCGGCATGCCACACTCCCTAGAGTGCTCCACATCTTCCAGGCACATGCAATGTTATGGTGATATGATTTCTGAGTTGTTATTAGTCCATTCAAACAGAAGGATTGGGAAACTAAGGTACTTCCCTTGTATCAATCCCAACACAGATCCTGTTTAGGGTCGTCACTCCTAGTAATCTCATACGATGTATATTTTTTAGGTCGCTGCAGGGGCTGCCAGGGCTGTTGCTCGCACTTGTTGCACCGCTCCCCCATCACCTTATCAATACACTGTACTCTACTGCTACTAAAGGGTCGTCGCCTCCCGTAGACTCAGAATACGCTCGCGGTCACTACAAAGGACTTGTCGCCTGATCAGTGTAGGCCGACAGCTAGAATATAGTGTCCCATACCACCATAATCTACTCACGAGACTAGGTGCTCACTGGTCACTACGGGGAGGTTTGTGGCCCCAGCGTAGGCCGACAGCTCGACCACGGTGTCCCTTACCACCATGCCCGGCTCATGAGTCTTCGTGGATCAAGGTACCATGGTTAACAGAGTTTACAATGGTAAGTTCAGTACCATAGGTTCAAGCAGTTATGACTCATACAGGGTGAACATACATCGGCCAGTCGGGTTACTTGACAGGCTCGACTAGCGCGATCGCATCTCAAGTCGAACGACATGAAGTGCGTAAAACACTTCGCGTGGCCTAACCACTGCCGCCAACTCCAAACACAACTCGCGTTCATCGACGCGTCGTTCGTGGACAAGACCAGCCAGCCACGAATTCGCTCAGTTACAATTATGGAATCACATCAACAACTTACGTAGGAGTATTGGAATTGAAATACTATCATGTGAGCATGTTAACACATGTTATAACATTCAACTTAAGCAAATCTTCAAGCACATACATTTCATGCATAATATGGAATCATGTACATAGTCAACATGTAGAAAAGCATTTATGTCAGCATATAAATTGAGAAATCCATCTCAAACTAATTCATAACATCATTTAATTCAATACATACTAATACAAGCATTTATACGAACACATACACTACACACTTAAGTCTACATATAGTATGTCGACTCGAAGTGCGCAATTAGGCGAATCTCTTCGCCAAACTAATTATGCATGTATTCCTAACTTCCTAATGCGACAACAAACCATGTCAATCACATTAGCAAAATATGAATGTAATCTGTACTTCCTACAAATGACTAAAATGCCCTAAATCTCATATTCTTCGTTGATTTACGAAACAGGAAACGGATAGCATGTTGTACATGTCAAACGGCGATGCCGTCGATAATCTACTACTAAACGACATTGAAAGCGTTGGAAATCGTCAATCAAAGGGTCTAAAATCCTCACCTTGTCTCTTAAGGATGCGTGAATTTGAACGGAGCGTATACGCTTCGTCTACGGCGATAAGAGAACCTGTTTTACAAAACCTATTGGTTAAAAAGCTATGGATCCTAGTGAACCTTAAATCAGCAACTTCTAGGGTTGTTTCATACCTGAAAATGTGGAAGAATCACCGGCTTGGTGATCAAGAGGTGTTACTTAGGCACTAGCAACAGGTTGCACGAAGGCTGGAAAAATCTATCCTTCACTCTCTCTCAAACTCTCACCTTTTCTCCCTTCAAATCTAGGGTTTCTCTCAAATTCGGATGGGAGAGAGGAGTGAGGGTTTCAACCCCTTTTATAAGACTAAAAATATCAAAAATAGGCTCCGGTACAAAGTTCACTTAGTGCATATCCAAATCGGGGCTGTTTCGGTCCAAAAGATGCTTTCTGGTGGTCCCCTGGCCGAATGCGATCGGACCTAAGCTCATGCGTACCAGATCTAGCACGTATTAAGTTTTCAGTCCGGTAGGGTTCGCAGATCGCACGTGGCAGACCAGTTTCAGTTCAGCGGTCACCGCACGTAGATCAGGACTGAAAGTCTCATGATATAAAATATAAATTTTTCCTGATCCGAGGATGTAATCTGGCTGAATTCTGACGGTCAGAACACTTAATACTGACGCATCAAGTCACGTGCCAGATTTGAATTTGAAATTCCAATTCTGTCCTTATTCAGACTCTGTTCGGTCCGGGCTCAATGAAATAGCCTGTGATTATCGGTTTGACTTGATTTTCGAAATAATTGTCAAGTACAGCTAGGCGATTCTAACGGTCTAAGATAGGAGGTATCGGACTTTCGTCGCGCGGTCTAGATCCAATACAAAGATTCAAAGTGGTCCAGAGAACAAACCTGCTTAGAGTTTGGTCCGATGTTATAGAGTATTATAGAGTCGTTGGTTCTACTCGATTTGGGTCTTGTAGAACGTATTTAAAGTGATCAGGGACTATTTCTCAGCTACTCCAGCGTTGCGCTAGCTAACTTACGCTTAATTTCCATAAGAATTAATTTTACGCAATTTCGAGTCGAGTTGGTACTCGAGCCCAAGTATGGATTTTTCACGGGCGTTACAATCTACCCCCCTTAACAAATAATTTTGTCCTCGAAATTTGTACCTTTTCATACTCCTCGAGAAGCTGTGGGTAGTTCTTTCTGATCTTGGCTTCTGTCTCCCGGGTAGCCTCTTCCTCAGAGTGATGCGTCCACAATACCTTCACAAGGGGAATCACCTTGCTACACAGTACCTGCTCCTTCCTGTCTAGGATACGTGTCGGTCGCAGGATATATGTAACATCCTCACCTAACTGCACCTTCTCCCATCTGATGATATGGGAAGGATCAGCAACGTACTTCTTCAGCATAGAAACATGAAATACGTTGTGAACGCTCGCGAGAGGCGTGGGTAAAGCCAATCGGTAAGCCACCGCTCCCACACGATCGAGGATCTAGAATGGACCAATGAATTGCGGTGCCAGCTTCCCCTTCTTCTCGAACCGAAGGACTCCCTTCATAGGGGAAACTCGTAAAAATACATGATCCCCAACTGTGAACTCTAGTGGCCTCCGTCTCGTATCGGCATAACTCTTCTGTCTGCTCTGCGCTGTGAGAAGCTGACGCCTAATGATATCGATCTTCTCTGACGTCGCCTGCACTAACTCCGGGCCAATTAAGCTACACTCACCGACCTATGGCCAGCAATGCGGTGCGCTACAAGGTCGCCCATACAGCGCCTCATAAGGTGTCATACCGATACTCGTCTGAAAACTGTTGTTGTACGCAAACTCCGCATAAGCAAGACAATCATCCCAACTGTCCTTGAAGTCCAATGCGCAAGCTCGCAACATGTCCTCTAAGATTTGGTTCACCCACTCTGTTTGTCCGTCTGTCTGTGGGTGGAAGGCAGTACTGAACTTCAACTTCACACCCATAGCCTCCTGAATGCGAGTCCAGAAAATAGAAATGAACCGCGTGTCTCTGTCTGACACGATCTCCAGCGGAACTCCATGCAGACGCACAATCTCTCGGATGTACAGTCTAGCCAGCTCGTCTGCAGAGTTCGTAACTTTGATCGGTAGGAAGTACGCCGACTTCGTCAGACGGTCGACGATCACCCAAATGGAATCATGTCCCTTCCTCGTCTTTGGCAACCCAGAAATGAAGTCCATGAAAATGAAATCCCACTTCCACTCTGCAATCGGCATAGGCTGCAAAAGTCCAGGTGGTCGGCAATGCTTTGCCTTCACCTGCTGAGAAGTGAGACAACGGGACACGAACTCTGCTATGTGGGTCTTCATACCTTCCCACCAATACGTCCTCTTCACGTCACGATACATCTTCGTATTTCCTGGATGCATCGCGAGTCTACTACAATGCGCAGCCTCGAGAATCTCTTGTCTCAAGTCAGGGATATCTGGGACGCATAGGCAGCCACGATAACGTAAGCCCCCATCCATACTAACTCACTAGTTGGCGTCTACATCATCACTGGCCTGCTCTCGAAGCTCAATCAGATGCACATCGTCCCTCTGCGCCTCGATGACTCGGTCATCGATTTGAGATCGCACCTGTACATATGCGATGAACTCAAACGGCTCCTCTACGGTGAGTTTCTGCTCAAAGTCTCGCAAAAACTCAACCATATCCCACTCAGCAACCATCAGCGGAGCCGCAAACTCTATCGTCTTCTTGCGGCTCAACTCATCGGCCACAAGGTTCGCCTTCCCAAGATGGTAAGAGACTTCAAACTTGAAGTCCTTCAACGTCTCCATCCATCACCGCTGCCTCATATTCAAGTCTCGCTGCCTGAATATGTACTTGAGGCTCTTGTGGTCGCAAAAGAGCTCGAACTCCTCTCCGTATAGGTAATGTCTCCAGAGTCTCAGTGCGAATATAACGGCTGCCAACTCTAGGTCGTGTGTAGGGTAATTCTCCTCGTGCTTCCTTAATTGTCTCGAGGCATACGAAATTACCCTGTCCCTCTGCATAAGGACACAACCCAAACCAACGCTAGACGCGTCAGTGTATATAGTGTATCTAACCCCTTGCTCTGGCAATACTAGCATAGGGGCGGACGTAAGTCTGTCCTTCAGCTCCTGAAAAGCTGACTCTGCCTCGTCATTCCAGGTGAACTTCACATCCTTCCGTGTTAACTGAGATAAGGGTCTCGCGATCTTCGAGAAGTCCTGTATGAAGCGCCGATAGTAGCCAGCGAGACTCAAGAAACTCCTCACCTCAGTGACAGAACCAGGCTGCTCCCAGTCCTGCACCGCAGTCACCTTAGACAGGTCAACTGCCATGCCATCCTTGGACACCACGTGTCCCAGGAACTTCACCTCCTGCTTCCAGAAGTCGCACTTCTTGTACTGTGCGAACAACTGATGTTGTCTGAGCGTATCCAGGACCAAACGTAAGTGCTCCTCATGCTCCTCTCGACTCCTAGAGTACACCAAAATGTCGTCAATGAATACAACGACGAATCGATAGAGGAAAGGTCAAAATACCCGGTTCATCAGATCTATGAACACGGCTGGTGCGTTCGTGAGACCAAACGACATCACGAGGAACTCGTAGTGGCCAAAACTGATCCTGAATGCTGTCTTCTGCAAGTCCTCATCCCTGACGCGCAACTGATGATATCCTGACTGAAGATCGATCTTCGAGAAGTACTGCGCTCCTCTCAGCTGATCAAACAAGTCATCGATCCTGGGTAAAGGGTACTTGTTCTTCACCGTGATCTGGTTCAGCCTGCGATAATCAATACACAATCGCATCGAACCGTCCTTCTTCCTCACGAATAGGACCGGTGCTCCCCAAGGAGACACACTAGGCCGTATAAGGCCAAGCTCTAGCAGACCATCAATCTACGTCCTTAACTCCTCCATCTCACACGGTGCCATGCGATACGTCGGCAGTGAGACGGGCGTAGAACCAGGAACCAGATCGATAGTGAAATCGATCTCTCGTCGGGGCGGCAAACCAGGGATCTTCCTGAACAGATCCCCGAACTCGAAAACGACTGGCGTATGCTCAAGTACCTGGGCACCAGCGTCTCGCAATAAAGTGGCGTAACTAAGTATGCGGAAAGGGAGATTTACCCGCACTGAAAATGTGAAAGGCGTGCCCTCTGGCTCGTACACCGTCACCATACGAGTCTCGCAGTCAATCTCGGCCCTCCCAGCAGTCAACCAGTCCATGCTAAGAATGACTTCGAGATAAACGAGAGAGGGATCGATGACAAGATTAAGAGCCATCATCCTGCCTCCCAGATCAACCAAACAACCTTCACACATCTGGTTAACATCTGAATAATCTTCATGAGCTGCAAGGACTCGCACCCTATCCATAGTAATAGTCTATAACCCAAGACGCCTGACTACAGCACTTGATATCAAAGAAATCGTGGAACCAGTGTCCACCATCACGAGAATAGGAGTACCTCCAATATGGGCCATGACCTCGAAGGCCGAATGCTGAAAAGTTGGTGTCGTAGCTGCCTCTGCTGTCAATGCATAAACCCATGCCTGCTGTGGCCGGTTCGGCCGCTGTGTCAAGGGCTATGGAGGCTGTCTGATCTGCGATACCGGAGGTCTGAAAGAAGGGTGCACAGGAGCTAACCGTATAGGCAGTGTTGATATTTCCTGTGAACGTGCACGGTCAATCTTCTGCGGCGGCGAGAACCCACTGTCCCGCATCCGAGAAAAATAGTTCTGCGCCAAGTGGCCTGACCTCCCATAGTATGTACATGTCAAATCAGGGCACCGAAACGGTGGTACAGGCGCTGTAGCCCTAGTAGGAGGGTCAACGCGAGGCCTCTTGCCCGCGAAGGGCCTGTCCTGCATGTCTGGTCATGGCCTAGAAGCAACAGGGCCACGAGATCGTGCAATTCGATCCACATCCTGCTCTGCCCGCATAGACATGTGAATCAACTCCGCATATGAGGGAATGGTCACACAGCACATCTTCGACCGAATATCCGGTCGTAAACCCTCCAAAAAGCGCCGTATGCGCATCTGCTCATCAGCCAAAATAGTTAGGACGTATCTGCCCAACTCTATAAACCGATGCTCATACTCCATGACTGTCATGGCTCCCTATCGGAGGCGGAGAAACTCATTCTCCCGGTCATGCCCGTATGTCTGGGGGTAATATTTCTCGTGAAAGCGGAACTCAAACGTTGCCTATGTCCATATAAAGTCAGCGGCAACGGTCCGCAATACGCTATCCCACCACAGGCTGGCCTCTCGCTCAAACAGGAATGTAGCCAGCTCTACCTGCTCGGCCTCTGTGCAATGAAGTATCCGCAATATCTTCGACACACGGTCGAGCCAGTACTCGGCCTCCTCGGGTCTATGAGAACCCGTAAAAGTGAGAGGCCATAAGCGCTGGAATCGCTCTAATAGGCCCCGTGTATCTGCGGCATTCCCCGCAGGGTAAGTAGGCGGTACAGGATGAGCCATACCCTCATCCTGGACGTATGTATAAGCATCCTCAGCTGGATGCGCAGGTGGTGCAGGTGGAGCCACACCCCCACCCTAGGCTAATGTCCCCACAATGGTAGTCAGAAGCTGCTGCTGCTGCTGCATCATAGCCATCATCTGCTCAAATCTGTCAAGAGGTGGAGCAGGCTATGGCGTGTGCTGCGTCGAAGTAGATGCGCGATAAGGCTCTCTGACTGGTGGTGTGAACGGCGGTGGTCCAACTGTAGGACCAGCAGTAGGCTGAGACGCACGAACTGTCTCAGGAATCGGGCCCACAGCAGGGTCCGCATGGGTGTCAGACTGTGAAGGAGCCTGATCCATAGGCTCAGTCAATGCAAGACGAGCCATGCTCCGCGTAGCCTTAGGTGGCATTCCTTATATTCAAAATAGGGCGCAACCTTGTCAGTCTTAATGGCACAAATACACCGTAATCATTCACATAAGGAGTCAAAGGCATTCCATGCATTTCATTTAATCAAAATTGTCACAATACAAGAGATTTATCCTTACAAGCATCATGACGAGAAATACATGAGAACTAAGACAGTTAAAATTACAAGAGCAACATAAGTAAGGCACTAGCCCTAACAAGCTTACACAACAAAAGCAGGAAATAACTAACTACTAACAACAACATCAACGGTCGCATCGCTAGTCTAAGTCGGGTGACGGAGGAGGAGCACCCTTATCCTGCAAGCAACACAGGATCGCCTTCAAGGTGCGAGTCACCTTCCTGAACTTCCCTTCGTAAGGCGATCTGACTCTCCTCGATCCGAGCAATGCGATCATTGCCAGTAGCCTGAGCAGAAGGAGGAGGGCTCTCATCTGTATCCTGAGCCTCCTCTTCTGCCTCTTCCTGGACTTCTTCCTGAACTTCTGCTCCAGGTTCTCCCTCACTTGGATCCTCCTCATCATCAAAGTCATCCTCGCTATCCTCCTCAAGCTGATTTTCACGATACTGAGACCCAATCTTCATCTTGACCATAGTCGACTCATCAATGCTATGAATCGAAGCTGGAAATTCTGACCCAAGTCTATAAGCAAACTCAAGCGCGATCTTGCATATCAGTCGGCCAAAAGGAAGCGATTCGGACGTTCTTCTTGACTTGGCTATGAGGATTATCTGTCGTAAGATGAAAGTGGCCATACATACGTTCTCTTCCTGAGCCACCAGATTCAAGAAATCGACCATAAGGCGTGTACATTCAATGCGATTCGTCGACCTGGGATAAACATTGAACGTGCAGATATGGTGCAGTAGGCACAAATCATCAGACATATACGTCGCCTTGAGCCTATTATTAGGCTGCCATGGAACCAACTTACCGCACAGAAACCTGGTGCGACGATCTCGTTCACGCCTACTCCTCAGATTCTTCTCACTAGGATGAACATCACCAAGAGGCATGTTCAGAAGTCGCGCAATCAGTCGCACATCAATCGTAGCCATCCGATCTCTACCAAAAGAGATTTTAAACTGCAATGGCTCCAAGGTAGGATTCTGGAAACAAGCGTAGAAGGCACGAACGGTGCTCACATTAGCACGAGCGCGAGCTTCAAAGATCGGACCCCAATGCGCAGCTTCAATGCACTCGAACAACAAAAATTTATCAAACGATCGCCCTTCCACGTCCACCTCAAACAACACTTTGTGATCAGTGTATTGACTGTGAGGCATCTCTAATAGAATTACTCGCCCAAGGTGAGTATGGGGATCCAGATCCCGCTTTGTACGGCACTCTCGGGCTGTAGCTGGACCTGTGGCGGCGCTTGAACTTGCGGCACCACCCCGCGGTCTTCTCGATTGAGCAGGGTGACTTGGCCCAGCCTCGTCTACTGCAGTCTTCCTTTTACCCATCAAAGATAAGATGGAGGAGAGTGATAAAAGGCCTAAAATGGCTTCCACGAAAGCCATGGAAAATGAAGAAAATGCGGAGAAGTGGCTGTCCAAACTGGAAAAGGGAGATCTAGGCATCGTAGAGGGATGCTTCAAGCTTCCCAAGGATGTATTTTCAAGGAGAAGTGAAAATGAAAAAGTGGAATGGAGCACCTCACGATTTCAGCTCGATTTGGGGGTTTTTGGAGCTCCAAAAGATGAAATCTTCAAGAGGGAGGGCTTCCAACTTCAAAGGAACGATGGAGGGTGGTCATTTTTGGCCAAGGATGGATCTAGGGTTGGTTTGGAATCACAAATTTTGGAGATAGTTGCTGAAAAATGAAAATGGAGCTATGGGGAGGGCTGTTTGTGAAGTGCAAGTTTTAGGGGTTTTCTTTGGATGGAAAAAATATGGGGGGAATGTACAGGGCATATAAGGGCGTGCGCCTGAAATTTACAGCAAGTGGGCCCACCTGTACGACGATGCATCACCGGATCGGCGATGGCATCGCTGTTCGGTGGTGAATTCATCCGGTGGGACCACATGGGTTTGGTCCCCCATGGTCCAAGGACCTCAAATATGTATGGTCCCAACCTTGGTTCATAGTATTTTGACCTATATAGGCCCAAACATGTGTTCGGGGCTTCCCGGGACCAATCTGCAATCCTGAATACAAAACCCTATCATGCAGCATATGATTTTGGGGTATAAGGAGCTAGTAGATCCATCTAGACTATTAGTTGCTAAATAAAGTGAAGTTAGAATGGCCTTATGTCCATTTTTCATGAAATTTTACTATTCACTGTAAAATTTTATGAAAGTATTATTTTATGTTATTTTCATATTAGTTTTGATGCCTAACATGAAAAAGATAAGAAAGAAATGAAGATTGGAGTGGTGAAAGGAAGAATTCTGAAGATTTTTGGTGAAACGGGGTTTTTAAGCCCTGACGATTGAATAAAGGGGTCGTGGTTGTCCCACGGCCCAAGGATTCACTTTTACAGGTTTAAAATTGTTCAGAGAATGTCTCAACCTGACTTCCTACGACGTAGGAGCTATTCGGGTTGCTTCACGCGACCCGAGTTGCGTTACATACTCGATCGTACGATCGATTCAAATAGACTTCGCCTATTGGCGAATCTGCGATCCTAGAAATGTTTCTAAACCCTTCTCGCACCCACCTAAGTCAAAAGAAGCGACAACGTACGTCGCGAGACTATAACCCAGGCCCAGTATACTCTTATTCATGCTCTGATACCAACTTGTAACACCCTGAAAATCGGGGGTCGTGTATAAACTCAACTCCCGAGTTCCAGACCGTCACTTATGCAATAAAAATGATTATGATTCAATGTTGTCTGATTTAAAGCATTCACATGAGTAAAAGTATACCAAAACTGCAATTCATACTCCAGATCCAGTGATAAAAGCAAGCGGAAGACTAAACAATATATATATCACTGTAAGGAAAAACAAAGTAGATCTCATCTGTCTCTAAAGTATGAATACATCTCTGAGTCTCATATACATATACATGAACAAAATTAAATATTCAAAATAGTCCCACTGAAGTCCCGTCAACCCAGGTCACCTACGCAAAGCCATCATGATACTGCATATACGAGAACTCGTCCTGGTCCTCGTCGAAGTCTGCCTCTTCCTCCTGGATCTCAGCATCACCTGCATCTACAACAGGGTCTGGTGGGTGTTACAAACACCATCCCGTAACGTGAGAGTGAGTGATCAACTCAGTGGAGTCATAGAGCAAAGATTAGCATGTTCACAAATCAATCATGCGATAATAGTAAAGCAGTAAATCAGACAATCCTAATACTATTGTTAATGCAAGATGACATGACGTGATGTATGCCCTCACCGATGATCTCCCTCATACGGCAACATCTTACGACCGCGGCATGCCACACTCCCTAGAGTGCTCCACATCTTCCAGGCACATGCAATGTTATGGTGATATGATTTTCGAGTTGTTATTAGTCCATTCAAACAGCAGGATTGGGAAACTAAGGTACTTCCCTTGTATCAATCCCAACACAGATCCTGTTTAGGGTCATCACTCCTAGTAATCTCATACGATGTATATTTTGTAGGTCGCTGTAGGGGCTGTCAGGGCTATTGCTCGCACTTGTTGCACCGCTCCCCCATCACCTTATCAATACAGGCCTACTGTACTCTATTGCTACTGAAGGGTCGTCACCTTCCGTAGACTCAGAATACGCTCGCGGTCACTACAAAGGACTTGTCGCCTGATCAGTGTAGGCCGACAGCTAGAATATAGTGTCTCATACCACCATAATCTGCTCACGAGACTAGGTGCTCACTGGTCACTACAGGGAGGTTTGTGGCCCCAGCGTAGGCCGACAGCTCGACCACGGCGTCCCATACCACCATGCCCGGCTCATGAGTCTTCGTGGATCAAGGTACCATGGTTAACAGGGTTTACAATGGTAAGTTTAGTACCCTAGGTTCAAGCAGTTATGACTCATACAGGGTGAACATACATCGGCTAGTCGGGTTACTTGACGGGCTCGACTAGCGCGATCGCATCTCAAGTCGAATGACATGAAGTGCGTAAAACACTTCGCGTGGCCTAACCACTGCCGCCAACTCCAAACACGACTCGCGTTCATCAACGAGTCGTTCGTGGCCAAGACCAGCCAGCCACGAATTCGCTCAGTTATCGACTGCCTGGACTAAGTCTAGTCCCAAACAATTGTGGAATCACATCAACAACTTACGTAGGAGTATTGGAATTGAAATACTATCATGTGAGCATGTTAACACATGTTATAACATTCAACTTAAGCAAATCTTCAAGCACATACATTTCATGCATAATATGGAATCATGTACATAGTCAACATGTAGGAAAGCATTTATGTCAGCATATAAATTGAGAAATCCATCTCAAACTAATTCATAACATCATTTAATTCAATACATACTAATACAAGCATTTATACAAATACATACACTACACACTTAAGTCTACATATAGTATGTCGACCCGAAGTGCGCAATTAGGCGAATCTCTTCGCCAAACTAATTATGCACGTATTCCTAACTTCCTAATGCGACAACAAACCATGTCAATCACATCAGTAAAATATGAATGTAATCTGTACTTCCTACAAATGACTAAAATGCCCTAAATCTCATATTCTTCATTGATTTATGAAACAGAAAATGGATAACATGTTGTACATGTCAAAGAGCGATGCCGTCGATAATCTACTATTAAACGACATTGAAAGCGTTGGAAACCATCAATCAAAGCGTCTAAAATCCTCACCTTGTCTCTTATGGATGCGTGAATTTGAACGGAGCGTATACGCTTCGTTTACGGCGATAAGAGAACCTGTTTTACAAGACCTATTGGTTAAAAAGCTATGGATCCTATTGAACCTTAAATCAGCAACTTCTAGGGTTATTTCATGCCTGAAAATGCGGAAGAATCACCGGCTTGGTGATCAGGAGGTGTTGCTTAGGCACTAGCAACAGGTTGCACGAAGGCTGAAAAAATCTATCCTTCACTCTCTCTCAAACTCTCACCTTTTCTCCCTCCAAATCTAGGGTTTCTCTCAAATTCGGATGGGAGAGAGGAGTGAGGGTTTCAACCCCTTTTATAAGCCCAAAAATGCCAAAAATAGGCTCCGGTACAAAGTTCACTTAGTGCATATCCAAATCGGGGCTATTTCGGTCCAAAAGATGCTTTCTGGTGGTCCCCTGGCCGAATGCGATCGGACTTAAGCTCATGCGTACCAGATATAGCACGTATTAAGTTTTCAGTCCGGCAGGGTTCGCAGATCGCACGTGGCGGACCAGCTTCAGTTCAGTGGTCACCGCACGTAGATCAGGGCTGAAAGTCTCATGATATAAAACAGAAATTTTTCCTGATCCGAGGGTATAATCTGGCTGAATTCTGACGGTCAGAACGCTTAATACTGACGCGTCAAGTCGTGTACCAGATTTGAATTTGAAATTCCAATTGTCCCTATTCGCACTCTCTTCGGTCCGAGCTCAATGAAATAGCCTGTGATTATCAGTTTGACTTGATTTTTGAAATGATTGTCAAGTCCAGCTAGGCGGTTCTAACGGTCTAAGATAGGAGGTATCGGACATTCGACGCGCGGTCTAGATCCAATACAAAGATTCAAAGTGGTCCAGAGAAAAAACCTGCTTAGAGTTTGGTCTGAGGTTATAGAGTATTATAGAGTCGTTGGTTCTACTCGATTTGAGTCTTATAGAACGTATTTAAAGTGATCAGGGACTATTTTCCAGCTACTCCAGTATTGCGCTAGCTAACTTACGCTTAATTTCCATAAGAATTAATTCTACGTAATTTCGGGTCGAGTTGGTACTCGAGCCCAAGTATGGTTTTTTCACGGGCGTTACAATGTGCCTGGAAGATGTGGAGCACTTAAGGGAGTGTGGCATGCCGCGGTCGTAAGATGGTGCCGTATGAGGGAGATCGTCGGTGAGGGCATACATCACGTCATGTCATATTGCATTAACAACAATATTTGAATTCTTTGAATTACTGCTTTACTATTAGCACATGATTGATTTGATAACATGCTAATCTCTGCTCTCTTATCCCACTGAGTTGATCACTCACTCCCACGTTACGGGATGGTGTTTTCGGACACCCACCAGTCCCTTTTTGTGATTGCAGATGATGGCACTGGTTAAGAAGCGGAGCTGGACTTGGTGATGATGAGGAGGATTCCTCCTATATGCGTGTTTTGATTGACGGGATTACAGGGAAGTTGATTAAATGCCTTGACACTTGTCATTTTATATTTTTAGCGCACTCATGTATATTCATTTTGTTTACTTTTGGAGTATACATGTATGTATATAACCTGGTAACATGTTGACACTCTGGAGACATACGACAGTTTATATATGTTATACATACTATCACAGTCTTCTGCTTGTAAATTTAACTGTCTCTGGAGTATGATATGATGTTTTGGATTAATCCCACTCATGTTTAATACATTATCACAGACAACATTCAATCATACATATCTATGTTGCATAAATAACATTTTAGAACTCGGGAGTTGGGTTTTTGCTCGACCTCCCGACTTTTCGGGATGTTACACCATACCTTTCTTCTTGCTCCTTTTTTTATCGGGGTATTCAGGCTCAACACTCTGACTTTCCATTATCAGGCATTCCAAGTATAGATGCCCCCAGGATTTTCTTCTGATCAATAAAATGCCTCACTAATTCATTATTTTGGCCGCTGATAGAAAATAGATTTTCTAAATCATTAGCTTTGACCGGTATCACTGATAATATTTTTACAGTTGTTAGATTTGTTGTCACCTTTTGTCGCCTTTCATTGTCCTTTCTCAGGACGATCTCTCCTCGTCTTATCATTCTTTGCAGTAATTTTTTAGCATGAAGTAATCTTCTATTTGATGTCTTAAACAGTGATGATAACGACAGTAATTCCTCTCCTTTATCATCACAGCTTCCTTCGGGTTTCTTGTTGAGGGCAGTCTAATAGTTCCAGCGGCCAATAATTGTTTCATCATTGGCAATACATCCTCTTTTTCAAATGCATACTCTTCATGTGAATCATACGGCCGTGGTCATTTATCGTTCTTATAAACTCTTCGCCGATCTAATCCTTCTATTCCTTTCATTTCCTTCTTATCACGGAATGTATTTTTCCTTTTTTCCTGATCGACAGTATTTACCACTGCCCTATTCGGCCCTCTTCTTTCAGTTCTAGCTTAGAACGCTAGTATCTTTTTAGTCATCAGCTCCAACGCATGTGTTTTGGTGGATAAATCTCGAAAAGTCTTTATATTGGCACTGGTAAGTCCAAATGCGATTCATGTATCCATGGAGCTTAAGCACATTTTACCTATTCCCTCTCTTCAGGAAACGGACGGCATGCTGCTCCTAAAGTTTTCCATTTGCCAATGAATTTCTCCACTGATTCATTTTCACTTTGCCTTCCGGATGCTAATTTTGATATGCTAACATCGCGATCTGATGAAAAGAAATTTGACATAAATGCATCCTGCATTTGTTCTCAGGTTTGTATTGACTCCAGGGCTATACTTGAATACCAGTGAAATGCTTTACTTATCAAGGAAGACCCGAATAGACATAGGAAATATTGGGGAACAACGGAGAAATTTCCCATAGATGTGATGAAATGCATCAGATGTTCATCAGGTGATCCATCTCTGTTAAATTTCTGAAACTCAGGGTGTTTAAAATTACCATGAACGGGTACGTCCTCTACTTCTTTTGGATATGGCATTCGATACTGGAACCTTCTCATACTATCATGCTCGCTTACAGCTTCCACAACCACTTGTTGCACGTCTTCACGTGTTATAATCCTCGTCGCAGGAATGGACCCATGAGAACCCGCTCGAGGCAGTTGGGAGCCTTCAGGTTGTTATTCTCATTCATTCGTAGTAGCCAGATGATATTATTTGGGCTATATTGTGTGTGAGAGTAGCGAGAGCTTCCCAAAGACTCTTACATTCATCCATTAATGCCTTTTGTGCTCGAGCCACTTCAACTACCCTATCCTCACAGGTGGGCAGAGGATCTTCACTTATCCTAGCCATACATACTGTGGCTTCTCCATTTCCTAGTGAAACTACTACCGGGATAGAGTGAGAATAGGATGGTGTGAAAGGAATTATCGAAGAAGGCGTTCTACTTAACCTTGTCATGCTTTCATATAGTCCAACTGATTGTGGTGAAAGACTTCGCAGTGATGAGCAGATTGACGAATCCTCCATACATAATTTACCCATTTGTTTTCTAGTCTATTGAATTCTTACTACAGGTAGAGTTGGAAGTTCTAGGAGCGATGATGAAAATAAAGCTTTTTCTGGATATATTGCTAAAGGAGCAAGTTTAGGTTTTTTCTTTGATATGTTTCATGTAACAGGTCCTGTTCTTGGTATCATGGGCTCATCCTAACTGTGATCCTTTATCTTCGACTCGTCACTATTATCCATTCATTCTCATTTTCCTGTGTTATTAGGGAGACTGTTACGACCCCAACAGTGACCCCAAGTTTTTTTTTTCTTGCATATGTTGCTTTTACTAAATGTGATGTTGATCAGATGCATACTTAACTACAAATCCTACTGGCATGAAGTAGAAGGTTGTTTTTCTTGCTAAAAGTGCCATATCTCACAGTATTCCAGAATTTGAATATATAAATATTCCTGTCAAATGTCATGTGTAATGTCAGCTAGTGTTTATCTATAAATGGATTCTATCCTAGAGATGAAAGGGAGGATGTTTCCACTAAGAGTCACCATTTTGGCGTCTTATAAGATGCCAAACAATGATAAAATCCCCTAAGTCATCCTTAAATCAACCATAAATAAGAGTAATCCCCAACAGAATCACCATTTTGTTTCGACCAGAAACAAAATGCATTTGATTTGGGAGAATTTCTTATTTAACATAGATAAAGATAGAATAAAGAGAATATTCATCAATTTCATTTATTCTGAGTTCTTTAACATCCTCTTGATCCTTTGATTCCAAGATAGAATCTCTTGATAAAGAGAAAAGTATATAAGTCAAATATAATCAAAATGTAAATTTTGATAGCATTTCGACGCATTTTCATCAAATCTCCAGGGGAGACGAGTTGTGAGGGTTTCTCATGCTAGGATCCCTTAGAAATATCAGAAATAGCTTGATTATCTGTCAAAAATTTCTACATAACGACTTCCCCCAAAGATAACTCGTGCAACTCATATAGGAATTGCATGGCTGGCGAGTTGCACGGACCCGTGCAACTTGCTATGAGTTGCGCATCCCTCCTTCCCTTCTCTCTGCCCTCAATACTTGTCAAAGGGACTGACCTTCTGAACATCCAATCCGTCAAATGAGGGGGTGAGGGGGGTATTTATATGCATCTGCACGTGTGAGCCCTCGATTCCTTTACCATGGACCCCACCTCACATCACCAGGTCCTGTTTCTTTGATCTATGCCCTCCATCTTAACTCGAGCGAGTTGCGCAGACCCACGTAACTCAGGTCCCGTACAACTTGGGACCTGCGTAACTTGCTCTATCCTTTCATGCCTTTCTCTACCTCTCTCTCCTTAATCATTTTTGGTACCCAACAAGCTCCCGCTCACTGCCAAGGATATGCCAAATCAAGCTACTGTTATCGTTGACATTCAAATAGTCAATCGGTCTTCTGTTTATAAAGCGATCCTCGGTCGACCTTCCATCTGCCTCCTCCAAGCCATTATCTCGGCCTATCACCTTTCTATGAATATTTTGACCGAAAGTGGCATAGGGATTATAAAAGGAGATCATCACGACGCTCGGCGATGCTATGCTACTGCTCTACGAGCACCTGCAGAAATTTTGATGATGGAGACCTTGGATCTGTGTGACGAATGTCTCGAACATGACAGCCTGTAGAGGACCTCATCCAAGTGCCATTGTATTAGTCAGACACCTTAAAGACTGTCTGGGTTGGCTCGTCCTTGGCGACGCCATTAAAAGAGAAGCCTGTAGCCTTGCTTTGTTGACACACCGATGTCTTTGCATGGACTCTTAAAGACATGTTAGGAATTAACTCTTTGGTCATGACTCACTGCCTTAATATCGACCTAACTTACAAGCCGATTCGACAAAAACGACCTGCACTTGGCCCCGAAAGGTACGCCGTAATCAAGGAAGAGGTTAAAAAACTCCTCAGAGCCAAATTCTTTGAAGAAATATATTACCCCGAGTGGGCAGCCAATGTTGTGTTGGTCAAGAGGCTAATGAGAAGTGGCGATTTTGTACAAATTATACCGACTTAAACAAAGCCTGCCCTAGTGATAGCTTTCCCCTTCCTTGAATCGATGAGCTGGTTAATAGTACCACGGGGCATGAGTTACTTAGCTTTATGGACGCTTACTCTAGTTATAATCAAATTGTAATACATCAATTTGATAAATCAAAAACCACCTTTGTCATTGACAAAGGCCTTTATTATTACCGAGTGATGCCGTTCGGATTGAAAAACGCTGGAGCGACCTATCAAAGGTTGGTCAACAAAATGTTCGCTCGATAGATAGGAAGGACAATGGAGGTCTATGTCGACGACATGCTCGTCAATAGCTTTAAGGTGACTGACTATATAGCCGACCTAGAGGAAATATTCCTCATCCTCCGAAAATATGAGATGAAGCTCAACCCGACCAAATACGCATTTAGCATAGGCTCGGGCAAATTCCTCAGGTTCTTGGTCAGCCAACGGGGAATCGAAGTTAATCCGGAGAAGATTAAGGCTTTGCTCGACATGGAATCCCTGAAGACAATTAAAGATATCCAACGGTTGACTAGGAGGATAGTGACCCTAAATCGCTTTGTGTCCCAAGCAAACAATAGATGTCTCCATTTCTTCAAATAATTGAAGGGCTGACAAATTGTCAACTGGACAGAGGAATGCGAGACCACCCTTCAGTAACTCAAGGAATATTTAGGATCACCACCACTACTTTCTAAGCCCGAGTCATGGGAGCCTCTGCTGATTTACCAGGCAGTATCCAACACAACCATAAACTCGGCCCTGATCCAAGAACATGAAGGCAAACAATTCCTTATATATTACATTAGTAAGGCCCTCGTCCTGGCAGAGACAAGGTATTCGACTTGGCACTAGTCATATCATCCCAACACCTACGCCCATACTTTTAGGCTCATTCGATCATCGTCATGACAGACCAGCCTCTCTGCCAATTACTATAGAAACTGAAGGTTTCAGGACAACTCACGTAATGGGTGATTAAACTTAGTGAATTCGACATTCATTACAAGCTTAGGGAAGCAATTAAGGAATAATCCATGGCAGACTTCATCGTCGAAGTCACAGTGCAAATAGAAAACTCCTCTATTGACCTAGGGGCATCATCCGATCAGTCTCCCCCCACCCACCCCGTATGGTCTCTCTACATAGATGGCTCATCCGACTCTAAGGAAAGAGGGGCAAGGATAGTTCTAGAGATTCCTGATCCACGGTTATACAATATTCCTTGAGACTTGGATTTCATGCCTCCAATATTACAACAGAATCGAAGCTTTACTCTTAGGACTCCAACTAGCAGCTAGCTTAAGAGTCACTCATTAAAACGTGTACAATGACTCCCAACTAGTCATCAACTAGATAACCGATATATATCAGTCTAGAAAGGAGAATTTAAAAGCCTATCTTATGAAAGTAAAAAAAGCTGATCATCGAATTCCACCAGTGTTCTGTTACTAGAATCTTGAGAGCCGAGAATGACAAAGCCGACCTCCTAGCGAAGCTCGCCTTAGCCGACGAAGACGATATCCCTAGGTCTGTTCCCATTGAATTCATGGTTGAGCCAAGTGTCGAGGGAACCAATCCCTTGGCCCTGCTCCCCATCAATTCTGAGCCATCTTGGGTTGATCTAATCATCAGATACCTCGAGATTGGCGTACTCCCCGAAGATCGTGCCGAGGCTCGAGGACTGAAGAACTGTGCAGCCCACTACACCATGCTCAACAGAGTGCTGTATACAAAAGGATACTACGCACCGCTCCTGTGATGCCTAGGGCCAAGTGAAGATGACTATGCCCTATGTGAAATTCATGAAGGCATTTGCAGTAATCACTCGAGAGGCCGATCCCTAACTCATAAGGTCATTCGGAAAGGCTATTACTGGTCGACCATTCAGCAGGATGCTCGAAAGCTCAATTAAAGTTGTAATAAATTCCAGAGGTTTTCCACCATCCCCTGACAGCCACCTGAAGAGCTGACGCCAATGGCTTGTCCTTGGCCATTTGCCTAATGGGAAATCGACATCATCGGACCATTCCCTTTAGGGAGGGGTTAGACTAAGTTCGTCGTCGTCGCCGTAGATTATTTCACCAAGTGGGCTGAAGCCGAGCCTCTGGCCAAGATAATCGAGCAAAAGATCACAGACTTCATTTGGAAAAACTCGTCTGTTGGTATGGAATACCTCAGACCATTGTTTCGTACAACGGGAGACAGTTCGACAATAAGAGGTACCAGGAAATGTGTCAGAACCTCTGGATTAAAAACATTTACTCATCCACACGTCATCCATAGGCGAACGAATAGGTTGAAGTAGTTAACAAGGTCATAAAATAGTACCTCTGGACTAAGCTAAATTGAGCCAAAGGGGCATGGGCTGAAGAGCATCCTAAATTTCTTTGGGCCTACCGAACTACATCTCGAACCGCAACAAGAGAAACTCCATTCTCTCTAGCATATGGCTTGGAAGCAATTATCCCTGTGGAGATCAGCCTATCTACCACTTGAGTAAGTTCATTCAATGAGCAAGACAATGAGGAGCTGCTAACCCTAAACATCAACCTCTTGGATGATTTGAAAGAGTTAGCTCGACTTCGAACTGCAGCCTATCAACGGTTGGTGTCTCGATCCTACAATGCCTGAGTCAAAGTCAGATAATTCTAAGCAGGGGACTTAACCTTTATAAAAATTTTCAGAACACCAAAGAAAGTGATGCGGGAACACTGGGACCCAATTGGGAGGGCCCTTACTGTAAAGTCCTGGAAAAATCCGTACAAAGACCCGAGTACCACCTCTGGCAGAAATCACTAAGGACTAAATCCTTTAGAAATTAAATGAGAATTAACTAGTGTTAAACTAGATTACTTGTGAAATTAGCACCAACCACTTTAAATACTACCTACAAGACCCAAAACTTGTAGAATTATTAACGCTACATTACCCTAAAATTTAGGAGCAATCTCTAAACCTAGATGCTCTCGGGAGCATTCGGAAACTTCGTATCGGACCTGGACAGCACGTCAAAAGTCGGATAGCTATGAAACTATACAATTATAACCACCTATTTGGACTTGACACCTCGAAAATCAAGTCCAGATGAGGTCCTGAGACTATTTACTTGAGTCTGGAACGAAGTTTGTGAGAAACATGAGTGTTTTTTAGAAATTAAATACAAATTTAAGTAATCTGAGTCGTGTCACTTGCGGGCCGATTATAAGCATTCATACCGTCAGAATCTGACCCAAATTCACCCTCGAATCAGCAGAAATGTCCCACACATGCCAATATACTTGTGGCCCTGATCGAGTCTCGGTGACCATTGAACTGAAACTGGTCCGCCACGGTCAATCTGTAAACCCGATCGGACTGAAAACTTAACTTGATCAAGATCCAATACCAGGGATCTTAAGTCTGACCGTATTCAACAAAGGGATCTCCAAAACTACTCCGTTGGATCAGAACAAACCTGATTCGGCTATAACCTAAGTATACCTTGGCCCTAGGGCTGTTTCCATCAGTTCTGGGGCTATATAAGGGCCTTAAACCCTCTCTCATTCACACCATACGAATTTTGGGAAAAACCTAGGAGAGAGAAGAGAGTAAAGACACAGAAAGTGAGAGAGAAGTTGGTGAAGGTTCGTGGGATTCTACCCTGCCTCTCCACGTTCTTATTCATCGCTACCGAATCGCTATTCTGGCGATTCTAATTCCAATATTGGGTAAGAAATCCTAACCCTAATCCATTCTAGGGCTTCAAATAGTCTAAGTGATGATGTAGCTAACCTACTTCATGCTCTAGGTTGCTAATCCACCGTGACAAAGAATAAAAGTCTAAATCAAATTCGTTATGCATTTACCGGCGTAAGGTGCAGACTGTATATGTATAGTTTATGGTTTTCAAGGCTTTCAATGTCGGTTAATGGTTTATTACTGACATGGATGCTATTTCACATGCCAAATACAATATCTATTTTGTTTTACGTATACATATGAACTATGTGGTCTATAGGGAAATTCATGTGTTTGTTGAAATACTTGTATAAATTTGAAATCTAAATTTGTGATTGTCATGATTAATTGTCATAGGCATATGATTGTTATGTATGCGACAACTCCTTGGCAAAAAAATTTCTCCAAATATGTAATATAACCAACATATGTGATGTATGTTGGTAAGTGTAGTCCAAGTGTTTGTAAAAATGTTTGAATGAATTAGTACTTAATAAAGTGTGATTATTGGGGAGTTGAAATATGAATCCCAACTACCTTAACTGTGTGTATGATTTCCTCCATGTATTGTATAACCCATTGATTCATGTTTAAATGTGTGTATGATTTCCTTCATGTATTGTATAACCCGTTGATTCATGTTTAACTATGTGTATGATTTCCTCCATGTATTGTATATTCATGATTAAGTTATATTCCATAACATGCTCACATGATTGTAGGATTTGACTCGTATACAATACTGCTTGCTTATCTCATATGTTTATTTGTAATGATTGCACACGATTGGTGTTACATTATAGTCCAGGCAATCAATAATAAGCCTTGTTCTGGTGGCTGAGGTTGTTTTCACCATGCAGGATATGTTCGATGAATTCGAGCGGTACTTGGGATGTCGGCAGTGGTTAGGCCACACAGAGTGCTTATGTACTTCATGTCGATTAACTCCACGTGCGTTCATCCTAGTCGAGCTCGTCAATTAACCCGATTGACCCGATGTATGTTCACCATGTTTGGACGCTACTACTCGAATCTAAGGTACCAAAGTCACAAGTGAAACCCTGTTAACCTTAATACCTCAATCCGCTAAGACTCATGAGCCGGGTATGGTGGTATGGGACACCGTGGTCGAGTTGTCGGCCTACGCTAGGGCGATGAGCCTCCACGTAGTGACCAGTGAGCAACCCAAACTTGTGAGCTGAATACAGTGGTATGGGACACTGTATTCGTGCTATCGGCCTACTCTGATTGGTGATGAGCCCTTTGTAGTGACCTCGAGCATACCTTGAAACTACATGGGGGCGACGAGCCTTTTTGTAGTAACTGGGGTATGACTAGGCCTGTATTGATTGGTGATGATCCATTTACAACGACCTAGAACCATAACATCGTATGAGATTTACTAGGATTGATGACCCTAAAATGGATCATTGGTTGGGAATTGATATAAGAGAGGTACCTTAGTTTTCCAATCCTACTGTATGAAAGGGACTAATAAGAACTTGGTAATCATGCCCATAACATCGCACTATATGTGTCGTTGGCGTTGGTGTGGAGCACAGTGGTAGTGATTCATGCCACGATCGTTAGATGTTGTCACAAGAGGGAGTGCAGGCGAGGGCATGCATCATTTCTACATACATCCTTGCATTAACAAGAGTAACTAGGACATGTCTGCTGAATTGCATTATCATTACTGCTTGATTGAATTGATAACATATTAACCTTTGCTGTATAGCTCCACTAAGTTGATCACTCACTCCCACATTCTGGGACTGTGTTAAACACCAACTAGACTCCGTCTTAGTTACAAATGATGATGCGAGCCACGAGGCAGAGCCGAAGTACGAGGATGATGAGGAGGCATTCTCCTACATGCAGTTCTCAAGCGGGTTCATGTGAGCCGTGTCCTGATTTACGGGGATTCAGGGATTGTGTTTATAGTGGGCTATCACATTCTTTTTTACCTTTTGTATTTTGAGACACTACTTGTAACTATTGATCTAGCAACGCTTACATATTCTGAGGACTTGTATTGGTTTATATATTCACTTTAGTCTTCGCTTGCATATTACAACTATCCCTAGATTATGTTATGCTGATTTC
Organism: Magnolia kwangsiensis; assembly: GCA_037074715.1. Lineage (NCBI taxonomy): Eukaryota > Viridiplantae > Streptophyta > Magnoliopsida > Magnoliales > Magnoliaceae > Magnolia > Magnolia kwangsiensis. Next base: position 83,213,967 of record CM073572.1, on the reverse strand, counting down.
GTTTAATCTCCTTCATGTTTTATACACTCATACAAACAACATACAATCATCATTAAATATGTTGCATAAGTGACGTTTTGGAACTCAGGAGTTGAGTTATACTCGACCCCAAATTTTCAGGGCGTTTCACTTACGTAATCGCAAACACTGTCTGGCCAAGGACCTACCGACTAGATGACCTAACAGGGAAGCTCCTACCTCATCCTTAGAATACCGAGCATCTCAAAATATGTTATTCCTAGCTCAGTCAAACAACAACCCACGTTCGGCTGGCTCTCTTTTAACACTTAGTAGAATCATGGAAAGAAAAATGTAGAATGTACAAATAAGTAGCAAAAAATATATATTCATTGATCGATAAAAGTGTTACATTATCGGTCCAGTGTTTACATTTGTATCATATTAACAAATCAATAAATGCTCAATGCTCGGACATCTATAAAGGAAGACACTCGTCGCTATTGACATGCTTGGCCCTGAAGCTTGGTGTGATTGAAGTGCCTAAAGCACATGTGGGGAGTAAAAAGGAATTTTACTCCACCACATTAACTTTAAGGCTTGGCCTCACCTGCCGCAGCAGGCGCTAACCCAAAAGATGTTGATGGAGTTGCATTAGGTGCTTATAGAGCCACATTAGGAGCAGCAACAAAGGCATCATAAGTGTATGCCTCGGGGTCTACTTCAGCCTCGCCATTGGACTGCGACTCACCCTCGTCGCAGACGGACAGATCTAGATGGGGGAAAGAATGTTTCATTAACATGATGCACTGTACGTAGCCCTATCGATAGATAGTGACTCGCTCCTCCTCATAGGCTGGAGATGAGAGATACTGTTCTATCGCCTCGACCTTTGCAGTCGCAAGAGTGGCCTTAGTCCCCGCCGCAAGCTCCTGAAGCTTCTTGTAAGCCGAGGCACGCTCCATGGGGGCTTGCTCGAAGGCCACCCTAGCCTCTTCCAGTGGTGAGGTCATGCAGTCCCTTTCCGTCATGACCTTCTCAAGAGTAGCCTTTGCCTTCTTGAGCTGGCTTTACAAAGACAGCCCGAGACTCAGCAAATGATTACCAAGCCTCTGCTTCCGACCGCTGAGCCTCTGCATCTGACAGTCGAGCATCTTGCTCTCCATCTCACCTGATCATGTTAGACACCTTGGTACGGGCCTTCAGCATGCAAGGGGTGAACTGCACAAGGAGGAAAGTTATTTAAAAAAGAAGGGAATCTAAAGCATGACAATTGAGGAAAATCACGCTGTGTACATCGAGCAATAGTGTCCCCATCCTACTAAGTGTGTCTTTCATGGAAGGTGACTGTAACACCCCAGATTTTTCCAACCTGGGGTTAGACGTCCTTAGGCAATGGGTCAACCATAACACCTTGGTAACCTCTTAGAACCCAATTCCAAAGCCAAGAAATCATTTAGAATGAAATTCTTTAGAAATTTAACGTGAATTAGCCAGCGCTACGTTAGATTAGCTGTGAAATTAGCACTGATCGCTTTAAATACGATCTGTAAGACCCAAAACCTATAGAACCATTGACGCTATCTTACCCTGAAATCCAGGATCAAACTCTAAACCCGTTTTCTCTTGGGAGCACTTTGTAACTTTGTATTGGATTTAGAACGCACGTCGAAAGTCTGATATCTATAATCTTAGACAATTACGACCGTCTTGTTGGACTTGACAATCGTTTCGAAAATCAAGCCCAACTGATGTTCTGAGGCTTATTTCATTGAGCCTGGAGCAGGGAGTGTGAGAAAGAGTGAAATTCATTAAAAATTAAATATCATTTAAATAAATCTGGCACGTTTCGCTTGCAGGTTAAGTATAAGCATTCAGACCGTCGGAATCTGACCCAAATACACCCTCGGATCAGGGAACATTTCTCACTCAGGTCAGTATACTTGTAATCCTCGATCGAGTCTCCATGACTGCTGAACTGAAACTGGACCGTCACATGCGATCTGGGAACACTACCGGACTGAAAACTTGGTGTGAGCTGGATCCAGAATCCATGAGCTTAAGTCCGACCGCATTCGGCCAGGGGACCTCCCGAAATGTTCTTTTGGATCGAAAAAGATCCGATTTGGCTATAACCCAAGTATACCTTGACTTAAGGTCTATTTTGGTTATGTTTGGGCTTATAAAAGGAGCTTAAACCCTTAGCCTTCTAACCCATACGAATTTGGGAAAAACCCTAGGAGAGAGGAGAGAAAAGAGAGAGAAAGTGAGGGAGAAGCTTGTGATTCTTCTAGGGATTCCTCCCTGCTACTCCACGTGCCAGATCCTTCCACCTGCATCGCTATTCTGGTGATTCCAACGCCGTTCTAGAAAACCCTAACCCTAACCTGTTTTAGGGATTCCTTCGATACAAGTAGCGAAGTAGCTGACCTATCTTGTGATATAGGTCATCATACAGGCGTTGACGAAGCGTATAGTTTCTATTCAATTCGTTACGCTTCTACGGTGAAAGGTACGGATCTTAGATGCTTAAATTACCTGTTTTCAAAGCTTTTAATGTCGTTTAATGGTAGATTACTGATGAGGATGCTATTTGACATGTACAACATGCTGTCCGTTTTTCATTCCGTATACGTACGAAGAATATGAGATTTGGGGTATTTTAGGTATTTGTAGGAAATACTGTATACGTACGTATTTTTCCAGTATGATTGCCATGGGTATTTTCCATGTATTTATACTAGTTATACATGTATGATCTGTTTGGTGAAGAGATTCGCTCTAATGTACATATTGGCCGACATGTGCTATGTAGACTAATGTGTGTAGGTTAAGTGTTTGTTGAAATGCCTAAATCAATATGATTTATGTCTGCCATATGTATCGAATGTAAGAACATGAATGTTGTGTATTAGAAATCTCCTTGATGTAAGGATTTGTCATTTTATATGTTGAAATCAAGATACGTCAAGTATGTTGGTGTTGTGTAGTCTAAGAGTTTGTATAAATGTTTGTATTGCTAAGTATTGAGTAAATGGTGTTGTAGATTCGAGTTAATATTGGATTCTCAACTAATTTGATGATGTACATGAATTCCTCCATGTTCGTTGTATTAAATTGATTACCTTATGTGTGAAATACTCATGTATGGTTAACTGCTTCTGATGTATGTTATAACATGCTGATAACATGCTTGGATTACTTGTTATTTCAATTTTTTTTATCTCATATGATTACTGGTTCACATCTTTATGCTTAGGGCTATGACCTATTCCAGGCAGTCGGTAACGGATTAAATTCGTGGTTGACTTCTATTTGCTACGAAGGACGCGTCGATGAACGTGAGTCGTGTTTTGGGTTGGCGGCAGTGGTTAGGCCACACGAAGTGTTTCATGCACTTCATGTCGCTCAGCTTGAGATGCGCTCGTACTAGTCGAGCCCGTCAAGTAACCCGACTGACCATTATATGTTCACCTTGTATTCGTCATAACTTCTTGAACCTAGGGTGCTGAACTTACCAGTGATAACCCTGATAACTATGGTACCTTGATCCACTAAGACTCATGAGCTGAGAATGGTGGTATGGGACACCGTGGTCGAGCTGTCGGCCTACGCTGGTGCCACAAACCTCCCCGTAGTGACCAGTGAGCACCCTAGTCTGAGCAGATTATGGTGGTATGAGACACTATATTCTTGTTGTCGGCCTACATTGATAAGGTGATGGGGGAGTGGAGCAACGAGTGCGAGCAACAGCCCTGGTAGCCCTTTGTAGTGACCTTGAGTTTATCCTGACACCACATGGGGGCGACGAGTCCTGATGCAGTCTTAAGGATATAAACTAGGCCTGTATTGATAAGGTGATGGGGGAGCAGTGCAGCGAGTGCGTGCAACAGCCCTGACAGCCCTTGCAGCGACTTATAAATATATCATCATATGAGATTACTAGGAGTGACGACCCTAGACAGGATCATTTTTTGGGTATTGATATAAGGGAAGTACCTTATTTTTCCAATCCTGCTTATGAAATGGACTAATAACAACTCGGTAATCATTATCCATATCGCACTGCATGTGCTTGGAAGATGTGGAGCACTGAGGAACGCAAGCATGCCGCGGACGCAGATAGTGCCGTATGAGGGAGTATGTCGGTGAGGGCATCCATCATGTCATTTCATCCATGTAGTAATCACAGTATTTAGGAATTTTTGTTTTGTTTTCTTTATCATTATTGTGTGATGGATATGATAACATGTTAATCTTTTTTCTATTATTCCACTGAGTTAGCTACTCACTCCCATGTTACGGGATGGTGTTCGGGAAACCCACCAGTCCCTATTTTAGTTTCAGATGAGGACGCTGCTTGTGGAGCGGAGCTGGACTTGTATGATGCTGAGGAGGACTTCTCCTCCATGTTTTGATCAACGGGATTATATGGAGGTTGATTAGATGTCATGACACTTGTCATTTTATATTTTTGGAGCACTCATGTATATTCTTTTCTTTCTATTTTAGAGTATACATGTATTTAGTTAACCTGATAACATGTTCACACTCTGGAGACTTACAATCATTTATATATTTTATATATCTATCACATTCTTCCGCTTGTAAATTTAACTGTCTCTGGAGTATGATATGCTGTTATGGCTTAGTCTCAATCTTGTTTAATGCCATTCTACAGACAACATGCATTTATCATTATTTATGTTGCATAAGTGATGTTCTGAAACTCGGGAATTGGGTTTTCACCCGACCCCCGATTTTTGGGGCATTACAGTGACCCAAGAAGGACAAGGAACTCTCCCACAAACACCTGTCGGCTCGTGTAACACCCCAGATTTTTGCCAACCTGGGGTTAGACGTCCTTAGGAAATGGGTCAATGTAACACCCTGAAAATCGGGGGTCGTGTATAAACTCAACTCCCGAGTTCCAGACCGTCACTTATGCAACAAAAATTATTATGATTCAATGTTGTCTGAGTTAAAGCATTCACATGAGTAAAAGTATACCAAAACTACAATTCATACTCCAGATTCAGTGATAAAAGCAAGCGGAAGACTAAAGAATATATATATATCACTGTATGAAAAAATAAAGTAGATCTCAACTGTCTCTAAAGTATGAATATATCTCTGAGTCTCATATACATGTAAATAAACAAAATAAAATGTCCAAAAAGAGTCCCACTAAGAAGTCCCATCAACCTAGGCCACCTAAGCAAAGCCGTCGTGGTACTGCATGTATGAGAACTCATCCTGGTCCTCATCATAGTCCTGCTCAGCCTCCTGGATCGCTGCCTCACCTGCATCTAAGACAGGGTCTGGTGGGTGTTGCAAACACCATCCCGAAACGTGGGAATGAGTAGCTAACTCAGTGGAATAATAGAGCAAGGATTAACATGTTCTCAAATCAAACATGCGATAATAGTAAAGTAGTAAATCAAACATTCCTAATACTGTTGTTAATGCAACATGACATGACGTGATGGATGCCCTCACCGACGGTCTCCCTCATACGGTACCATCTTACGACCGCGGCATGCAATCGTCCCTCAAGTGCTCCACATCTTCCAGGCACATGCATTGTTATGGTGATATGATTTTCGAGTTGTTATTAGTCCATTCAAACAGCAGGATTGGGAAACTAAGGTACTTCCCTTGTATCAATCCCAACACAGATCCTGTCACTCCTAGTAATCTCATACGATTTTATATTTTGTAGGTCGCTGCAAGGACTGCCAGGGCTGTTGCTCGCACTGGTTGCACCGCTCCCCCATCACCTTATCAATACAGGCCTACTACACTCTCACTGCTACTGAAGGGTCGTCGCCTCCCGTAGACTCAGAATACTCTCGCGATCACTACAAAGGACTCGTCGCCTGATCAGTGTAGGCCGACAGTAAGAATATAGTGTCCCATACCACCATAATCTGATCACGAGACATAAGTGCTCACTGGTCACTACGGGGAGGTTTGTGGCCCCAGCGTAGGCCGACAGCTCGACCACGGTGTCCCATACCACCATGCTCGGCTCATGAGTCTTCATGGATCAAGGTACCATGGTTAACAGGGTTTACAATAGTAAGTTCAGTACCCTAGGTTCAAGCAGTTATGACTCATACAGGGTGAACATACAACGACCAGTCGGGTTACTTGACGGGCTCGACTAGCACGATCGCATCATAAGTCGAACGACATGAAGTGCGTAAAACACCTCGCGTGGCCTAACCTGCTGCCAACTCCAAAACACGGCTCGCGTTCATCGACTAGTCGTTCGTGGCAAAGATAAGCCAACCATGAACTTTCTCGGTTGCCGACTGCCTGGACTAGGTATAGTCCCAAACAATTTTAGAATCACATCAGCCATCATGTAAGAGTAATGGAAATGAAATACAACCATGTGAGCATGTTAACACATGTTATAACATACAACTTAAGTAAATCTTCAAGCACATGCATTTCATACATATAATGAAATCATGCATATTGCTAACATGTAGGAAATCATTCACATCAGCATATTAATTGAGAAATCAATCTCAAACTAATTCATAACACCATTGAATTCAATACATACTGATACAAGCATTTATACAAACACTTAAACTACACACTTAAGTCTACATATAGTATGTCGACTCAAAATGTGCATTTTGGCGAATCTCTTCGCCAAACTAATTATGCACGCATTCCTAGCATTCTAATGCGATAAAAAGTCATGTCAATCACATCATCAAAATATGAATGAAATCAGTACTTCCTACAAATGACTAAAATGCCCTAAATCTCATATTCTTCGTCGATTTACGAAACAGGAAACGGACAGCATGTTGTACATGTCAAACGGCATTGCCGTCGATAATCTACTATTAGACGACATTGAAAGCGTTGGAAACAGTCAATCGAAGCGTCTAAAATCCGCACCTTATCTCCTAGAAGCGTATCGTTTCGAACGGAGCGTATATGCTTCGTCTACGGCGACTAGGCAACCTGATTTACAAAATCTATCAGCTATTTCGCTATGAAACCAAGGGAACAGCAAATCAGCAACTATTAGGGCTATTTTCTTACCTAGAAACGTGGAGAAATCACCGGCCAAGTGATTGGAGCGTGTTGCTAAATCACGTGCAACAGGTAGGACAGCAGCAGGAAAATTCTCTCCTACTCTCTCTCACAAACTCTCACCTTTTCTCTCTCCTAATCTAGGGTTTTTCTCAAATTCGTATGAGAGAGAGGAATGAGGGTTTCAACCCCTTTTATAAGCCCAAACATGCCCGAAATAGGCTCGGGAACAATGTTTAATTAAGTTACATCCAAATCGGGGCTGTTTCAGTCCAAAAGGACATTTCTGGTGGTTCCCTGGACGAACGCGATCTGAATTAAGTTCATATACGTCGGATGTCGCTCTCATCCGGTTTTCAAACCATCAGTGTTCGTAGATCGCACGTGGCGGTCCAGTTTCAGTTCAGCGGTCACCGCACGTAGATCAGGTCTGCAAGTCTCATGATATGAAATAGAAATTTTTCCTGATCCGAGGGTGTAATTTGACTGAATTCTGATGGTCAGAACGCTTAATACTGACACGTCAAGTCGTGTGCCAGATTTGAATTTCAAATTTCAAATCTAACCCTATTCTCACTCTCTTCAGTCCAGGCTCAATGAAATAGCCTGCGATTATCGGTTGGACTTGATTTTCAAAATGATTGTCAAGTCCAGCTAAACGGTTCTAGCGGTCTAAGATTGTAGGTATCGGACTTTTGATGGGCGGTCTAGATCCAATACAAAGTTTCAAAGAGGTTCAGAGAACAAACCGGCTTTGAGTTTGATCCGAGGTTATAGAGTATTATAGCATCATTGGTTCTACTCGATTTGGGTCTTGTAGAACATATTTAAAGTGATCAGGGACTATTTCCCAGCTACTCTAGCGTTGCGCTAGCTAACTTACACTTATTTTCTAAAGGAATTAATCCTACGCGATTTCTGGTCGAGTCGGTACTCGAGTCTAAGTATGGATTTTTTCAGGGCGTTACAGTCAACCATAATACCTTCATGACCTCTCTGAACCCAATTCCAAAGCCAAAGAAATCATGTAGAACCAAATCCCTTAGAAATTAAGCATAAGTTAACTAGCGCTACGTTAGATTAGCTGTGAAATTGTCCCTGATCGCTTTAAATACGTTCTATAAAACCCAAAACTTATAGAATTATTGACGCTACGTTACCCTAAAATCCAGGATCAAACACTAAACTGGTTTGTTCTTGGTAACCCTTTGAAACTTCATATTGGATCTAGACCGCGCGTCAAAAGTCCGATATCTATAATCTCAGACCGTTATGACCGCTTAGCTGGACTTGACAATCGTTTCGAAAATCAAGCCCAACTGATGCTCTAAGGCTATTTCATTGAGCCTGAAGTGAAGAGAGTGAGAAATGAGTAAAGATTTGAAATTTTAGTTCAAATCTGGCGCGAGTCTTTCCGCGTTATTATTAAGCGTTTTGACCGTCAGAATTCAGCCAAATTTCACCCTTGGATCAGGAAAAATTTGTCTTTCATATAATGAGACTTGTAGACCTAATTTAGGTACGATGGCCGCTGAATTGAAACTGGACCGCCACGTGCGATCTGGGAACTCTACCGGTCTGAAAACTTCGTGTGAGCAAGATCCAGTGACCATGAGCTTAAGTCCGACCGCGTTCGGCCGGGGGACCTCGCGAAATGCTCTTTTGGATCGGAAAAGTCCCGATTTGGTTATAATTCTAGTATACTTTGTTCCCAAGTCTGTTTCAGTGAAGTTTTAGCCTATATAAGGGCTTTAACCCCTCTCACAACCCTCCCATCCAAAATTACTTGAAACCCTAGGAAAAGAGAGAGAGAAAGTTAGAGAGTGTGGGAGAGATTCTCCTACCACTTGCTATAGTTATTGCACGTATCGAAGCACCACACTCCAATCACTTTCCCGGCGATTCCAACACACTCTTAGGTAAGAAAACCCTAACCTATGGCTGTTTTAGGGAATCCTTTGATACAAGTAGCGGTGTAGCTTATGTAACTTATGATATAGGTCGCCTTAACGCCTTGACAAAGCGTAATCGTTCTATTCGAATCGATACACTTCTACGACAAAAGATGAGGATTTTAGACGCTTTGATTGACTGATTTCAAAGCTTTCAATGTCGTTTAATAGTAGATTATCGACGGCAACACCGTTTGACATGTACAACATGCTGTCCATTTTCCATTTCGTAAATGTATGAAAAATATGAGATTTAGGGCATTTTAGGCATTTATAGAAAATACTGTATACGTCCATATTTTGTTGAAATGCTTGACATGTAAATTTATCGTGTTATGATATTAGAAATATGTGTATGATCGGTTTGGTGAAGAGATTCGCCCTAATGCGCACTTTGAGTCGACATACGCTATGTGGATTAAAGTGTGTAGGCTAAGTGTTTGTATAAATGTTTGTATTAGTATGTATTGAGTAAAATGGTGTTGTGAATGAGTTTTGAGATTGAATTCTCAAGTAATATGCTGATGTAAATGATTTCCATCATGTTGGCTATATGTATTGATTTCATTATATACATGAAATGCATTTGTTGGATGATTTGCTTAAGTTGTATGTTATTACATGTGTCAACATGCTTACATTATTGTATTTCATTTCTGTTACTCTCATATGATTACTGATGTTGATGTTCAAGTGTTTGAGGCTATACGTTAGTCCAGGCAGTCGGTAATGGATTAAATTCGTGGTTGGCTTCTATTTGCCACGAAGGACGCATTGATGAAGGCGAGTCGTGTTTTGAGTTGGCGGCAGTGGTTAGGCCACACGAAGTGTTTCATGCACTTTATGTCGTCCAGCTAGAGATGTGCTCGTGCTAGTCGAGCCCGTCAAGTAACCCGACTGGCCATTATATTTCACCCTGTATGAGTCATAACTGCTTGAACCTAGGGTACTGAACTTACCATTGGAAACCTTGTTAACCATGGTACCTTGATCCATAAAGACTCATGAGCCGGGCATGGTGGTATGGGACACCGTGGTCGAGCTGTCGGCCTACGCTGGGGCCACAAACTTCCCCGTAGTGACCACTGAGCACCCTACTCTAAGCAGATTATGGTGGTATGGGACACTATATTCTTGCTGTTGGCCTACATTGATTGGTGACGAGCCCTTTGTAGTGACCTTGAGTTTATCCTGACACCGCATGAGGGCAATGAGTCCTGATGTAGTCTTAAGGATAAATAGGCCTGTATTGATAAGGTGATGGGGGATCGGTGCAACAAGTGCGAGCAACAGCCCTGACAGCCCTTGCAGCAACATACAATATAACATCGTATGAGATTACTAGGAATGACGACCCTAGACAGGATCTGTGTTGGGATTGATATAAGGGAAGTACCCTAGTTTCCCAATCCTGCTATATGAAAAGGATTAATAACAACTTGGTAATCATTATCCATATCGCATTGCATGTGCCTGGAAGATATGGAGCACTACGGGAAGAAAGCATGCCGCGGACGCAGATGGTGCCGCATGAGGGAGAATGTCGGTGAGGGATCCATCATGTCATTTCATGCATGCATTAACAACAGTATCTAGGAATGTTTGATTGTTTTCTTTACTATTAACGCGTGATTGATTTGATAACATGCCAATCTTTACTCTATGATTCCACTGAATTAATTACTCACTCCCACATTACGGGACGGTGTTCCAAAAACCCACCAGACCCTTTTGTAATTACAGATGATGGTGCGACCTGCGAGGCAGAGCCGGACTTGATGATGAGGAGGAGGATCCCTCCTTTATGCGTGTTCTGACTGACGGGATTACAGGGAGGTTGATTAGACACCATGACTCTTGTCATTTTTTTTAAATATTTTTGGAGCACTCATGTATATTCATTTCTTTTCATTTTTGGAGTATACATGTATTTATTTCCATTTTTGGAGTATACATGTATTTAATTAACTTGGTAACATGTTCACACTCTGGAGACTTACAATCATTTATATATTTTATATATCTATTTCATTCTTCTGCTTGCTAATTTAACTGTCTCTGGAGTATGATATGTCATTTTGGCTTAATCCACCTCATGTTTTATGCATTATTATCGCCGACATTCATCCATCATTGAAAATGTTGCATAAGTGATGTTCTAGAACTCGGGAGTTGGGATTCTACCCGACCCCCGATTTTCGGGATGTTACAGATGGTATCAAAGCATGATTTAGATTAAACCGGACCTGGGTTATGGCCACGCGACGTACGTTGTCACCCCTTTGACTTAGGTGGGTGCGAGAAAAATCTAAAAACACTCGTAGGACTTCTGTTTCGCCAATAGGCGAAATCTACTCAAATTGATCGTTTTGATCGAGTCCATAATGTATGTTTGGTCGCGTGAAGCGACCTAAGTTGCCTCTAGGTCATTATTTGGTGGGTTTGAGCTGATCCCAGAAGAATTCCAAGCTCAAAAATACATGTCCTTGGGTTGTGGGACAACCACAACCCTTACACTCAATCTCAGGGCTTAAAAACCCCGTTGCATCCAATTCCTTCAGAATCTTCCCTTTCACCACCCCATTCTTCAACTTTTTCTAAGTCCTTTCTTACTACACATGAATCCAAATGTGTGAATGATGGTGAATAATCTTAAATAAAATTTTTACTATAAATAGTAAAAATATGTAAGAATTGGACTTCTGGCCAATCCAATTATGGAATCTCTTGTAATAAATGAGTTAATTGAATGGATTAGACTCTCTTACCCCAAAATCATATGCTACATGATGCATAAACTCATTCTGGTTTACAGACTAGCCCTGAAACGCTCCAAACGGAGTCTTGGGCCTATCTAGGCCAATATGCAATGAATCGGGGTGGGACTCATGTACATTTGGGGCCTATAGGACAGGGGGAACCAGTCCTGGGGGGTTCCCATCATCGGACACCACTTTGGCTGGCGATGGCATCACCGGTTCGACAATGCATCGCCGTACGGTGGGCCCCACTCGGTCTAAAATTTGGGTCGACGCCCTTTTATGGTTAGGGCATCCCTCCCATAGGTGGGCCACACCTCAAAACCCCCTAAAGGTCCTACCTCCTTCACAATCCAAGCCCCCAAGCTCTCCCTTTTCAAGTTCTTTGCTGCCTCTCTCTCAAATCCCATCCCCAAACCATTTCCATTCTCATTTTCGGTCACAACGGACCCACTCCTTCGTCCACAGCAGTAGGTGCTCTCTTTCCTCTCCATTTTTGTTGTTTGGAGTTCCCATAACCTCCATAGAAGGCTGAAAATCGTGTAAGCCTCCATTTCCACTTATTGTTCTCTTTTCCCTTTAAAAATCCAACCTTTGAGGGACTGATCTACCCCTCTATAGAGCCTAGATTCATTTCATCCCATTAGGGGAGCCATTTCTCCCCCTTCCTCCATTTTTCATGGCCATTATAGAGGCTATTTTAGCTCTCTTCTCCCTTTCCACCGTCGTCACCCATTCGAAAACTCCCTCCTACAGCTGCGGTCTCTCTCTTGCCCTTTTATTAGACCCTTTACACTCCCATGTCAGGTCCAAAGTCATGGAGACCCAAAGACCTCAGCCTTTCCCTTCATTTTCTTCATTTTCCATGGCTCATTAGAGCTAGTTTTATCCATCCTCTCGACCTCCAATCTACTACCAACGAGCGAGACCAAACGCAGTAGCTTAGTCGATAAATAGCAACATCTAGTGCTAGGACATCTAGAGTGTTGGACCTAGAGTTAGTATCCCTAGATTTGAAAGATCTGACAATATAGGAAAATCCAATTCCATTTAGACAATCTTGACCCTAAGCGATAGAACAATTCCCTGTATTAGAAATGGTATGAAACCATTTAGCGTATAGGCTTAGGTTTTGAATTACAGCTAGTGAGTTACAGACTAGTCTACTAGTTACCTTAACTAGTCTAAAGCCTGTATATGCTAAGGAATAGTAAGTTAGATTTGGTTGGAGTAGAACCTCATTCCTTCGATAGATCCCCTTAACACTTATAGACTTCTTTTATAACCCTTAGGAAAGTTGTTTTAACTTAGAACCATTCATTCTCAGGAAAAACTTATACATCCCTAAGATTGAACCAGCACGCCCCTTAGAATTGCCTTCCCCAAGGGCCTATTGCATTCGGGAACGCGGAGTAAAGGAACTGTATACGTAAGCAAAGTATTCACGGTTTGAATTGCATTCTTAATCCTAGTAGTTACCAATGAACTCAATGTTCTGATCAAGCAGAAGATCGACATCGACTCGGATTAAGAACTGATACAACGAGTTTTCTGTCCTGATTAAACAGAAGGTCAATGTATCCGGCTCAGACCCACTACACAACTTTTCTTCTATGTTGGCCCGACCACCTACAACCAAAAGTTTTTGCTTTGCCTTTGAGAAATGTTGAGGACATATAGCCAATAGAGATTAGACATCTTGCCGCAAGCTCACACCTGCCCCTGACCTCAATCACACTAGAGAATAAGGCTCCTTCCTATAATCATAGGTACCAATGCCATAGAACACATCATTAGCAAAGGAAGACCACTGTAGTGAGAAGTTGTTTCCTATTACATGTCAAGGATAGGTCCTAAGTTACACCTCGTTCCGATATACGGATCGAGACATAGATTCTTGAACCTTAAGTAGAACTAAGTTTTAAGGGGGGTAGAACATTTTGAGCCCAATCTACTTAGGTCAGCCGATGCAACCGTTAGACCAGAGTGGCACAGCGGAAGTATGGTTAGCCTCTTCCCCATTGGCCCAGGATCGAAACAGTTGGTTTAGGTTATACGTAAGGTTAGGTCATTAAATAGAATTTGAACCTTCCTTAGAATGTCAATACTAAAGTCTCTCTAGGGACTCATTACACTTAGACAAATTTCGGGGACGAAATTTTATTTTAAGGGGGGTAGATTGTAACATCCCAAATTTTTTCCAACCTCGGGTTAGACGTCCTTAGGCAATGGGTCAACCATAATACCTTCATAACCTCTCTGAACCCAATTCCAAAGCCAAAGAAATCATGTAGAACCAAATCCCTTAGAAATTAAACGTAAGTTAACTAGTGCTACGTTAAATTAGCTGTGAAATTGTCTCTGATCACTTTAAATACGTTCTACAAGACCCAAAACTTGTAGAATCGTTGACGCTACGTTACCCTAAAATCCAGGATCAAACTCTAAACCGGTTTATTCTCGGTAACCCTTTGAAACTTCGTATTGGATCTAGACCGCGCGTCGAAAGTCCGATATCTATAATCTCAGACCATTATGACCGCTTAGCTGGACTTGACAATCGTTTCGAAAATCAAGCCCAACCGATGCTCTGAGGCTATTTCATTGAGCCAAATTTCACCCTCAGATCAGGAAAAATTTCTCTTTCATATCATGAGACTTGTAGACCTGATTTAGGTACGATGGCCGCTGAATTGAAACTGGACCACCACGTGCGATCTAGGAACTCTACCAGTCTGAAAACTTCGTGTGAGTAAGATCCAGTGACCATGAGCTTAAGTCCGACCGCGTTCGGCTGGGGGACCTCCCGAAATGCTCTTTTGCATCGAAAAAGTCCCGATTTGGTTATAACTCTAGTATACTTTGTTCCCAAGTCTGTTTCAGTGAAGTTTTAGCCTATATAAGGGCTTTAAGCCCTCTCACAACCCTCCCATCTGAAATTGCTTGAAACCCTGGGAAAAGAGAGAGAGAAAGTTAGAGAGTGTGGGAGAGATTCTCCTGCCACTTCCTATAGCTATTGCACGTATCGAAGCACCGCACTCCAATCACTTTTCTGGCAATTCCAACGCTCTCCTATGTAAGAAAACCCTAACCTATGGCTGTTTTAGGGAATCCTTTGATGCAAGTAGCGATGTAGCTTATGTAACTTGTGATATAGGTCGCCTTAACGCCGTTGACAAAGCGTAATCATTCTATTCGAATCGATACACTTCTACGACAAAAGGTGAGGATATTAGACGCTTTGATTGACTGATTTCAAAGCTTTCAATGTCGTTTAATAGTAGATTATCGACGGCAACGCCGTTTGACATGTACAACATGCTGTCCATTTTCCATTTCGTAAATGTATGGAAAATATGAGATTTAGGGCATTTTAGGCATTTATAGAAAATACTGTATACGTCCATATTTTGTTGAAATACTTGACATGTAAATTTATCGTGTTATGATATTAGAAATACTTGTATGATCGGTTTGGCGAAGAGATTCGCCCTAATGCGCACTTTGAGTCGACATACGCTATGTGGATTAAAGTGTGTAGGCTAAGTGTTTGTATAAATGTTTGTATTAGTATGTATTGAGTAAAATGGTGTTGTGAATGAGTTTTGAGATTGAATTCTCAAGTAATCTGCTTATGTAAATGATTTCCATCATGTTGGCTATATGTATTGATTTCACTATATACATGAAATGCATTTGTTGGATGATTTGCTTAAGTTGTATGTTATTACATGTGTCAACATGCTTACATTGTTATATTTCATTTCTGTTACTCTCATATGATTGCTGATGTTGATGTTCAAGTGTTTAGGGCTATACGTTAGTCCAGGAAGTCGGTAATTGATTGAATTAGTGGTTGACTTCTATTTGCCACAGAGGACGCGTCGATGAGCGCGAGTCGTGTTTTGAGTTGGCGGCAGTGGTTAGGCCACACGAAGTGTTTCATGCACTTTATGTCGTCCAGCATGAGATGCACTTGTGCTAGTCGAGCCCGTCAAGTAACCCGACTGGCCATTGTATGTTCACCCTGTATGAGTCATAACTGCTTGAACCTAAGGTACTGAACTTACCATTGGAAACCCTATTAACCATGGTACCTTGATCCATAAAGACTCATGAGCTGGGCATGGTGGTATGGGATACCGTAGTCGAGCTATCGGCCTACGCTGGGGCCACAAACCTCCCTGTAATGACCAGTGAGCACCCTACTATGAGCAGATTATGGTGGTATGGGACACTATATTCTTGCTGTTGGCCTACATTGATTGGTGATGGGCCCTTTGTAGTGACCTTGAGTTTATCCTGACACCACATGGGGACGACGAGTCCTGATGCAGTCTTAAGGATAAATAGACCTGTATTGATAAGGTGATGGGGGATCAGTGCAACGAGTGCGAGTAACAGCCCTAGCAGCCATTGCAGCGACCTACAATATAACATCGTATGAGATTACTAGGAATGACGACCCCAAACAGGATCTATGTTGGGATTGATATAAGGGAAGTACCCTAGTTTCCCAATCCTGCTGTATGAAAAGGATTAATAACAACTTGATAATCATTATCCATATCGCATTGCATGTGCCTGAAAGATATGGAGCACTACGGGAAGAAAGCATGCCGCAGATGTAGATGGTGCCGCATGAGGGAGAATGTCTGTGAGGGTATCCATCATGTCATTTCATGCATGCATTAACAACAGTATCTAGGAATGTTTGATTGTTTGTTTTACTATTAACGCGTGATTGATTTGATAACATGCTAATCTTTACTCTATGATTCCACTGAGTTAATTACTCACTCCCACGTTACGGGACGGTGTTTCGGACACCCACCAGACCCTTTTATAATTGCAGATGATGGCGCGGCCTGCGAGGCGGAGCCGGACTTGATGATGATGAGGAGGATCCCTCCTTTATGCGTGTTCTAACCAACGGGATTACAGGGAGGTTGATTAGACACTATGACTCTTGTCATTTTTTTTAAATATTTTTGGAGCAGTCATGTATATTCTTTTCTTTCAATTTTTGGAGTATACATGTATTTAATTACCCTGATAACATGTTCACACTCTAGAGACTTATAATCATTTATATATTTTATATATCTCTTTCATTCTTTTGCTTGCTAATTTAACTGTCTCTGGAGTATGATATGTCGTTTTGGCTTAATCCACCTCATGTTTTATGTACTATTATCGCCGACATTCATCCATCATTGAAAATGTTGCATAAGTGATGTTTCGGAACTCGGGAGTTGGGATTCTACCCGACCCCCGATTTTTGGGATGTTATAGCTCATCCATGAAAGGCTATACTCTCTTCCTTAGCTACTCCCTCCCTTAGCGGTCCCTTCGCCTCTATCCTCGGGACAACACATGCCTCAGTCGGTTCTGGCTTGGGAGCCTCTCGAGGCTGTTCAGAGGCCGTCACTTCCACCTTCGTCACTACCATTTTTGCCACCTCTGCTAGCTCCATACCTTCCTTGACCTCGATAACAGTCGGGGGAGCAGGAGGGACAACCCTCGCTAGGCCTTTCTCGACTGACTTATGCCTCTTCGTAGCCCAGGAGCTTATGAAGGGTGTAGGTCGAACCTGAGACGGGGGACGAAGAGAGGGCCGAGCCTCAGACATGTCCGCGTTCTAAAGACAAGCGTCAATACAATCATATGTACAGCCAGTAAAAAAAATAGACAAGAAACCCTATGTCTCACCGGTCATAGAGGAGTCGAGGCCACACTCGAACAGAAGCTCCAGTTGAAGAAGCCTTCTATAAGATCTCCTTTCCAGACTCAAGGTTCTGAAATTCCAAATACGAGTTAGAGAGCTCGAGTTAACTTCAGAGGATACTTAGGTATCACTGGAAGGAAGGGAGAAGATGCATCTGCAATTCAATGAAAATTCGACTGAGTAAATGCAATAAGTTCAACATCAGCCCTACTTGCCGTGCAAAAAGTTTGAGGGACGAAGAGGTGGATAAGACCTGTTTCGGCCGACTCCCATCGTCTGAGGACCCAAAATCATCTATCCATTTAATGCTTGTTTGATGAAGGAAGGCTAGTTATTAAAGCCCCGCCGGTATTCCGTCAAGCGTAGAAAAAGAACCAGTCGGGCTACTGAGGGTTCGCCCGCACTTGGTGCAGGTGAAGAAACTCATTTACACCTAGCTTAAGCTACTACATTTCAGCCCATAGCACTGCCCAACTGAACAAGTCTCTCCACCCATTCAGCACAATAATCTTCTGAAGTGGTAATCGAAGATCACATTACAACGCAACATGGAAAATTGTAATTGCCCCGGGAGGAGGCTGGTCGGGTAGCTCTCCTGGCTAAGGAAGGGTCAAGATGACTGAGTTCGGAATATGATACCCAGCTCAGATTTAAGAAAACTCCTCTACTGTCATCACAGAAAGCATGAGCCATTTGATCCCTCCCACGGCCCTAACTTCCTCACTGCCCTCCTCAGGATCGGAACGACCAGAGGAGCCTTCGACAGCTACATATCTGGGAGGTGAGTCCGATGCCCCTCACTAATGCTACTGGCCTCTCTGTCGAAGGGTCCATTACCCTCTGAGAATGAAGGAATAGGGCGTCCATCTCTCCAACAACGTCCACCAGCAACGAGGGTGATTCCGAAGCCACCCAAAAGTCATTCGCTTCACCCTCACCACCGTATTCTCCCTCCTTAGGGCTTACGGGGCCTGACATTGTTAAAAGAAAAGAAGGGGAGGAAGAAGGAGCTCATCGAAAGAAGTCCAATAGTGCCAAAAGAGTGAAGTATATGGTTACTATGCCGAATTTCGCAAAAGGGATTGAGGGAATGAAGGAAAAACTGAAAGAGGCACAAAAATGACCCGTTTTATAGAGCCGCCACGTGTCTCCAACATTAAATGAGGAGCTGAAGCGACGTCCCTTTAGGCACCCCAACCTCACACGTGGTGGTGCCTCATGCGTTGCCATAAAAGACCATTGAGTGCTCGGCCACGTGTCTGATCCTCATACATCCAAATGCCTTGCACGACGGTCATTCCAATTGTGCGGCCTCGATAAGTGGCCTCGATAAGTGAACCGACACATGGTCAAGCAAGATGATACGTCTCAGAAGCTGCGTGAACCACCCTACAATCAATAAATGTTTCATCATTAACTCGACTCAACAACCCGACTTAACTCCGAAATACTCCTCGACTGCCTTAAGGCAATGCAAGGAGTAGGGGTGCTCACTGTTGGGGGAAAAATATGATTAGTCCCTGAGTCAACTTAAAGGTTATGAGAGCCAGTGAAACAATGGTTCAGACTTGTTGCACTCTGAGTCTGGATAAAGCCCAAAGCCCCTAAATTCTAAATGGATAGACATAGCTCGGATAGTGAAGCGCCTATCCCGAACGTAGCCTGAATGTTCTGAGCCATAAAAGTGAAACTCTAACAGAGGAAGTACACCTTAAGGCTCAATTAAAAGCCTCATAGAGGAAATCCTAAACTGACCTATGATCAGTCGGCCCTAGAGCAGCCCGAGTTTATGTCCGACCCATAAATTGGGTCAGGCAATAGAGTGGGCAGAGATTAGCCATAAAACCTGTCTCGCCATGACCGTATTGAAGAGATAAGAGTCGGCTGAGCTATATTTCTCCATATCCGAAAGTTACCTAGTAAAACTATGGATCTCCACTCGAGATTTTTGGGAGATAAACTAAGATCCCTAAAAATCTAGGAACATCCAGGGTTACAGATCCCAAAAGATTGAGATCTACTCTAATTGCGAAAGCCCTACGAGGTACGACACTATTGTAAATAAGGACACCTTTATGGTGAAAGGTAAGGCAAGAACTCTCGCCCTAAAGCCCTTATTCCAAGACCCAGATTTTGACTTAAGCATCGAAGGGTCCCTTGGTTAAGCCAGGGTCACTTTTTTCCATCTTCCTATGCAAGTCCATGGGCCACAAAGGGGGCGAGCTAAAAACATCATCAATAAAAGGTATGAGAACTATAAGTGACTCCATGACTAACCATGCACATGAGACAAAGCAAACGACAAAATGTACCAATCCATAACCAATCTGGGAGAATTATGAACATAAGAAAGGATTCCATCATCCAACCATGTCCATGAGACAATGGTGAACAACAAGGTTCCCAAGTTCACAATCCCTATAATAAAAAGAACATACTCAAAGCTATCACAGATCTATTATAATTTAAGTCACAACAAACCATTAAAAACTAAAAGTATTTCTTATAATCAAATTAAATTAAAAAACAGTTCAACTTAACATGAATCAAAGCCATAGAAGAGATCTCATCACACTACAAGCTTCACCTCTTAGCCATAGCTAAAAGGTTTAGTCAACCATAGACATGATTAACTAAAACTCTTAAAAAGCATGAAGAAAATAATTAGAAAAGGGGAGGAAGAACTCTAGCCGACCAGTCTCTTGTCTCTCTTTCTCTTTCCTTTTTCACGTCCACACCTGATGATCTCTACATGCTCTCTTTCTCTCCTTTTATAGCCAACATAAGTCGACTGAGGTCCTCTGATTGCGTGCGTAAAATTTATACAGCGACAGGTTTAGAAACCTCCTACATAGTGAAAGCGAGATCGACTTGTGAACGACCTTTGTGGGAGAACTCCATGATCGGATCTTCTCTAATTTGTCTCTATGGTGGGGTTCAGTTTTGGCCTGGGCTCCATCTTGACGGTTTGGATTGGCCATCCGATGAAAGGTGGTGGGCCAAAAATCCTGAAACATCCAGTTTTCTCGGATGGACGTTCCTTACACACGACAAGTTTTGCTGGACCCTGTGGGGCCTACTCTTGATGATCTCTCGGAAGATCAGAGTCGTTCATTAGCTCTGTAAGGTCGATTTAGGCCATTATATAAGAATTAAGTTAGATCTGAGTTCTTGGTGGGCCACAACACTGAACAACATGGTGTCACCTTCCCTTTTCACTGTTAGCATGTTCTCGTGCATGGTTGCACAAGAATACCAAGGTTTTGGTGGGCGTCCCGTCCTGAACACAATGAATAGCTCAGATCATCATTTGGATGATCGTGGTGGGGCACCACTATTCCTCACGGACGACCGTGCACGAGAGAGGAGAGAGAGCTCCCTCTTAGATGTGGAAAGTCAGGTCAAACCAACTTTGACCGGTGCATATGTATGGTGCACTACTAGTGCATGGGTATGTGCACGCTCGTGATACGTTGTAGGGCCCATAATGATGTCCTTGATCAGTCCATTTCATCCCTTCCTTTTATCTATCCATTTCAAGGGTTGAGCCCAAAGTTGAGGCGTATCAAAAGATTAGGTTGGGCCCAAATCATTGATTTATGACTGATCTTTTCCATTGGACCACTTTCACAAAGATCCGAGGGTTGAAATTTTATGTGTGTGGTTACTTTTTGATACTCAAGCCGGATATAAAATTTTGTGCCAATCACGTGTTGGAAACCTGGTGATCTTGTGTTCAGGACAATTTTTAGGCTTCCTTATCTTCAATCACTTAGTTTCCTTAGATCTTTGGTGTGTGAATTATTCAATCTCTATCTATTAAGATTCGTCCCTTTGGTGATTCTTGAGCATCAAATCTATGCTTTTAGTACCATTTTCAATCCAAGTTCCTAATTTCACCTTACAATACAAACATGATTAAAATAGAACATTAAGCATTATCATGTTAATAAAACCAACTAATAACAGGGGTCTAATATGAAATATTTAACCCTTAACACAATCCCCGACTAGCATTTTTCTAGTTCCGAGCAAAGTATGCTAAAAATATTTTGAAAATTACAGGACTTAAAAAAAAAATAAAAAAAACTCAAGTGGTTTTTGAAAAGCAATCCAGATAATATAATTCTAAGATGCATCAATGTTGAGTCATATTTTCTCCTAAACTCGAGCTCTCGGTAGACTTCATGGTCAAGTTCAAAGTATTAATCCATCAATTAGAACAATTCTAAACATTGAGTTCCGTGGGTGCATAATACAATCTCGACTTATCACAATTAAAGGTCTAATTATCAATTTTCATGATAACATTGATAGCTAAAAAGAGCATTCCGAATGACCTAACCTAAACCTAAACTTGCCTTACAGTTTAGCCTTTTTATTCTTCCACCTTTTGATTTTTCCATCGATGGCTTCACACTATATCAACCTTTTTGAAGATCTTAAATAGGTAGTCATTTTCGATGATAACTATTTTTTTAGCTGGGTTTTCTCATTTTTTCCGTGATGGACAAATTCCCCAGGTTAGTTCCTTTCATGCTTAGTGATTACCAATTTAACAATTCAATATCGAACAGAAACCTTAATGTCTAAGCTAGATGTGACATGTGTGGTCATGAGTCAATCAATGTTTAAAATTTCTAGTCATGGATTAATAATTCGAACTTAACTATGAAATCTAACAGGTAACTGAATTCAAGAGTCATAAATCACCAACATTAAGTATCTTATACTTCCAAATCAAGGATGACCTTCAAAATCAATCGAATTTATAAAAATTTTAGAAAACATTTTGCTCAAAAACTAAGAAAACACTGATTAACTTGCCTAATCCACAACTCCAACCTAAATTCTACATATTCTTCAATGTATAAGATGTATGCATGCAATGCACATGAGACAATGAAAGTAAAAGAGAAGTGATGAAAGGTAGTACCTGATGAAGGAATCAAGAGGCTTTTTCCAAAGGACCTCAGGGTGAAAGTCAGTCTGCACGAGTTAAACCAACAAAAAACAAACTATACTAGAACAAATGGAAAGCAACTATCCTAACAGCATAAAGCTGACTATCTTAGAACAGAAAACAGAAACCTATCTACACCTCCATCGGACTAGGAGGTCAATCCTGATAGACAGGATCATTTAGAGGTATGGACATGTCTTTTGAATCAAATTTTTAAATAAATGGCTTTAATTGATGTCCACTTACCTTGAATTCATTGCCATTATTTGGATTCTGAATCTCGATAGCCCCATGAGGATAAATATTGGTAACAGTGAAAGGGCTTGTCCAACGAGATCGGAGTTTACTTGGAAAGAGATGTCAACAAGAATTATATAAGAGGACCTTATGACCTAGTGTTAATGATTTTTGAATAATGTGTTGGTCATGAAACACATTCATCCTATCCTTATAAATTCTCAAGTTCTCACATGCATCATTCCAGACTTCTTCGAGTTCATTTAATTGAAGTTTATATAACGAGCCAACATTGTCCAAATTGAAGTTTAGATTTTTGATCGCCTAGTAGGCTCTATATTCCAACTCCATAGGCAAGTGGCAAATCTTCCCATAGACAATTCTAAAGGGAGACATTCCAATAGGAGTTTTAAATGTAGTACGGTAAACCCATAAGACATTGGTCAATCGAATTGACCAAGCCTAACGGTCTGGGTTGACCGTCATTTCCAAGATGTGTTTAATTTTCCTGTTAGAAATCTCTGCTTGCCCACTTGTTTGTGGGTGCTGTGGAGTGCTCACCTTATGAGAGATGCCATATTTCTTCATTAAGTTCGCAAATGACCTATTATAAAAATGTGAGCCTCCATCACTAATGATGGCCCGAGGCATTCCAAACCGGGAAAGGATGTTCTCTTCTAAGAATTTAATGACCATTTGAAGGTCATTGTTCTGGTACGAAATTGCTTCAACCCATTTAGTGACATATTCTACATCAAACAAAACATATAAATTTCCAAAAGATTGGGGGAATGGTCCCGTGAAATTGATGCCCTAGCAATCAAATACTTCTATGATAAGAATAGGGTTCAAGGGCATCATATTTTGACAGGACAATGCTCTCAATTTCTGACAACGCTCACAAGATTTGTAAAACTCATGAGTGGACCTAAACATAGTGGGCTAGCAAAAGTCACACAGTAAAATCTTGGCCATGGTCCTTTTAGTAAAAAAGTGACCACCATAGGCTTGAGAGTGACAGAAGGAGATGACACTTTGATGTTCATTGTTTGGCATACATCTCCTTAAGATTTAATCTGGACAAAATTTAAATAAATAAGGATAATTGCAGAAGAATTTGTGAACCTCAGAGAAAATTTTCTTCTTATCTTGTGCAGTCCAATGTGTCGGCGTGGAACTTGTAGAAAGATAATTAACAATATTAAAAAACCAAGGTGAATGAGAGAATTTAAACAATTGTTCATTAGAAAACATGTCATTTATATGTGTCGTCTCAAGGGAATTAGAAAGATCAAGACAAGAAAGATGGTCAGCCACTATGTTCTCTACTCCCTTAGAGTAGGAGGATCCATCTTATCAGGCGAGGCTTAGTATTATTCCTAAAAAGAAGATACATGAGCAACGTATGATCTATGTAAATGACGATCATAAATCCGATCAAGTAGGACCTAAATTTGTCCAAAACGAACACTACGGCTAAGAGTTCATTTTCTACAGTCGAGTAATTCACTTAGGCAGGATTTAGAATTCTACTTGCATAATGAATATGTATGGATTCCTTTATTTTCTCTGGCCTAAAACTGCCCCAAGAACATAGTTAGACGCATCACACATAAGTTTAAAATGAAGGCTCCAGTCGGATGGCTGCATGATAGGTGTAGTAGTTAACATGCCCTTGAGCTTGGTAAAAGCTTCTTGGCATTGCTCAGTTCAGTTGTATGGTGCATCCTTTTGAACTAGATTACATAAAAGATGATAAAGGAGACTAAAATACTTTATGAATCTTTTGTAAAAACTAGCTTGTCCCAGGAAGGATCACATGTCTCGTATGTTCTTAGGTGGAGGTAGGTTAGAGATAAGATCATTTTTTGCCTTATCTACCTCGATTCCTTTGGAGGAAATGATATGTCCAAGGACAATTCCCATACGAACCATGAACTGACACTTTTTCCAATTCAGTACCGAGTTCTTTTCTTCATATTTCTTCAGCACATTTTTCTAATTTTCTAAACATTTTCTGAAGGATGGACCAAAAATTGAGAAATCTCCATGTAGATCTCAAAATATTGTCCCACCATATCAGAAAAAATACTCATCATACAATGATGAAAGGTGAAGGGGGCATTACATAACCCAAATGTCATCCTTTGGTAAGCAAAGGTGTTGTAAGAACATTTAAATGTCATCTTTTCCTGATCTTTAGGGTCTATCTCTATCAGGTTGTAGACTAAATACCCATCAAGGAAACAATGGTACTAGTCACCAGCTAGCCTTTCCAAGATTTTATCAATGAATGTTAAAGGGAAGTAGTCCTTCCTCGTGACAGTATTCGACTTCCTATAGTCAATGCACATTCTCTAATTAGTAGTAACTCTAGTTGGCACGAGTTTATTAATAGCATTGGATACAATGGTGATTCCAGACTTCTTGGGAACCACCTGAGTTGGACTCACCCATTGACTATCGGATATTGAATATATGATACCCACATCCAATAGTTTAAGAAACTCAGCTTAACCACTTCCTTCATGTTTGGATTTAGTGTACATTGTGATTGCCAAGAGGCCTTCATATTATCCTCAAGATAAATGCAGTGAGTACAAATCGAAGGGTCAATTCCCTTGAGGTCCGTAATCAACCATCCAATGGCTTCCTTATGCTCAATGAGAATGGATATGAGCATACTCTCCTGTTAATGCTCAAGGTGGGATGAAATCACCACTAGGTATGTCTCATCTTGACCTAAGTATACATATTTTAAATCAGAGGGCAAAGGTTTTAGGTCAAGCTTTGGTGCCTTGAGGTTAGACGGTAGAGGGACTACATCAGTTTGGGATAATTCTTCAAATTATACCCTCCACCGGTTAACTGCAAGTACCGACGCAGTATCAAGCATGACACCTGTCTCCCTGATCATATCATCATCTAAATCATGTGAGTGGGCTAAGTACGTCTTTATAGGGTCAGAGGATAAGGTCATCAGATTTCTATCTTCCATGAAAGAGTCAATCATGTTAATGTCAGGAAATCATCATCATCCACTAACGGACTGCCTTTGTTGAAAAAGATATTCAATACCAATGTCATATTTTTGAAAGACATACTCACAACTCCATTCCTATAATTAATGATTGCATTTAAAGTGGTGAGGAATGGGTGACCAAGAATGATGGGAATTTGAGTGCTCATATTACTGATGTGTTCCGTATCTAGGATGATAAAATCTACTGGGTAGTAGAATCTGTCAACTTGGACTAACACATCCTCAATTATCCATCTCAATACACGAATTAGCAATCAACAAGTTGTAATGTGTTAGGGTGGGTTTCAATTCACCCAAATCTAACTGTTTGTAGACCGAGTAAAGCATCAGATTTGCACTCGCTCCTAAATCAAGAAGTGCGTGCTCATTGTGGTAATTCTTAATTGCACAAGCGATGGTTGGGCTACCGGGATCTTTGAATTTTTGTGCACCTCTTGCTTTAGGATGACACTCACTTTTTTAGTTAATAAGATTTTCTTTTGAATATTTTATCATCTTTTGGTCGTGCAAAAGTCTTTCAGAAATTTGGCATATGAAGGTATTTTTTTTACGCATCAAGTAGAGGAATATTGACCTTCACTTATTTCAACACTTCTAGAATGTCCTGAGAGTTAGAGAGACTGTTTGGTGCAACCAACCATCGGGGGAATGGTATAACCAGCTTGCCTTGAAGTTTCAATTCTAATTCTTGTGGAGTAATTAGGTCTATCACTGTTATCCTCTTATGGGTCGTTGGGCTTTTTACCCCTAACAGAAATAGTTTTGTTAATGGTCTTCCCACTCTTAAGAGTGGTGATAGATTTATCTTGCTACATCTAATTTGAAGAGCTTGGATCACTTATTTGTATTGTGGTTAGGGATTAGGGAGAGGTTAAGTAGGAAGCATCCCTCTTTCTATAATTGTAACATGTGAATCCATCTTTTGCATATATTTCATAAGTTCTCGTATTGCTTGAGTAAGTTTTTGAGTTTGTGTGGAATTTTAAACTAGCTCTTCATGAGGTTTCACTTGATTTGAAATTTGATTGAAGAAACCTTGAGTAGCAGTTTGTCCATTCATCTAACTGACGTTTGGATGATTTCTTCAACTAGGATTGTATGTATTGGAGGTAGGTCCATTGAAAGGTCTTTGGTAATTATTCACGGCATTGGATTGCTCATTCAACACCTCTTGAAAGGCAGATATTGTTAGACAATTTTTAGTTGTGTGAATGTTGCAAGCACAAATACCGCAAATAGTTTTCTTAACCTTATCCTTCTTTATTTTCATGGCCTCAAATTTTCTCATGAGATTAGACACTTTAGCATTTATATCATCATCCTCTTTGAAAGGTATAATCCACCCCTCTCATTTGATTGAGTGGGCCTAGAAGTGGTGCTTGATTTTGGGTAAGTGTTCCATTATTGTGCATTTTCAGTAAGTCTATCCAAGTAGTCCCACACATCATCAACATTTTTATTCATGAATTCCCCATTACACATTGTCTCAACCAATTGGCGCATGGAAGATGTCAGACCATCATAGAAAAAGTGTGTAATGTGTCACGTTTCAAAATCGAGTTGCGAGAATGAACTAAAAAGATCCTTGAATCTTTCCTAACATTGGAAGAATATTTTATCCTCCTTTTGGGCGAAGTTCATGATTGACTTTCTAAGGGTGTTCGTTTTATGATGCTGAAAAAATTTCTTTATGAACTCCCTTATCATGTCATTCCATGTGCTAATAGATCTGGGACGTAGTGAATGAAACCACGTCATAGATTTCTCTTTCATACAAAAGGGAAAGAGTTTAAGTCTGACCGTGTCCTCAGATACTTTTGGAAAATATAATGTTGTTATGATCTCATCAAACTCTTTCAAGTGCAAATATGGACTTTCAGATTTAAGTCGATGGAATTTTAGAAGGAGTTGGATTACCACTGGCTTAATGTCCATATGTCCCGTATTTTTTAGAAAAACCATGCATGAATGTGTACTCACCCCCACTAGTTGTAAATAATCTCATAAAGTACGAGGCGGGGATGATTGAGGTACCTCATTCTCATCCTAGACTTCCTCAACCCTAGGTAGAGGTTGTCTTCCCGGTTGATTGACCAGTTGATTTGAGCCATCACTTCAATTAACTCTGAGGATGTCGAGTGGTGTCTAATCATGTGATGTCACAGACCCACTTAGGCATGAAACATTCTTAGCCCTCAATCTCATATTCTATCCTAAACCTAAAATTAAAGAAAGGAAATAGAAATATGGAATTAAAAAGAGAGAGGGAATTAGAAAGAAGTTACCAAATTGGAAGTTCTTAAGTTAGGTCCTACAAAACAAAACATAACAAGTCGATTTCTAAAATAGAAATTCTTAAATTAGAAAATTTTAATAGAAAAATTCTAAAAATAGAAAATAGAAAGTTTCTAAAAGACTGATTAGGAAAGTTCTAAACCCTAGAATTAGAAAGAAAGTTAGTCACTAAAAATAAAAGAAATCTTAGAATTTGAAAGTTTCTAAAAATAGAAAATAAACACTAATCATAAAAATAGAAAATTAAATAAATTAGAAAGAGATTACCAATTTGAAAAGTCTATATCAGGATCATAAAAAACAGGGAAGTTAGGTTAGTTTTTAAAAATCAAATAGAAAATCCTAATCCTAAATTTTATTTTTTTAAAAAAATTAACCTAAATCGAAAACTAGTTAACCTCAGGAAAACACAACCGTTAATCCCTAGCAACGGGGCTATAAACTTGTTCACAACCCCAAGTGCAAGGCTGCGATGTAATAATAATCTCAGTGAGACCAATGTCAAATCCACATGGACTAACCTCGTGTGTTTTCTAAAAGTAACTAGAAATAGAAGAAGATGCAATCTTAATTAGGAGAATTTATGGGAATAATTGTAAAATATTTAACTTAAACTTGTAAAATTCAAAGGTGGGAAACTAGGGTTTCCAACAATCCACTTGTAGAGATCAGAGAGATTTATGCTTGATTCACAAACACAATTGGATTTAGAGTCCCATCTTCATCTAATTAGAAGATAATTCATGAAAAAACAATTCTGAACTTCCTTTGATCTAGTTTTTAATGAATGATAGGTATGAGAACTAGAAGTGACTCCATCACTAAACCATGCCCATGAGACAAAGTAAACAATAGAATGTACCAATCAATAACCAATCTGGGAGAATTATGAACGTTAGGAAGGATTCCATCATCCAACCATGTTCATGAGATAAAGGTGAACAACAGGGTTTCCAAGTTCACAATCCCTATAATGAAAAGAATATACTCAAAGCTATCACAGATCTATTGTAATTTAAGTTACAACAAACCATTAAAAACTAAAAGTATTTCTTAAAATTAAACTAAATTCAAAGAAAGCTCAACTTAACATGAATCAAAGCCATAAAAGAGATCACATCACACTACAAGATTCACCTCTTAGCCCTAGCTAAGAGGTTTGGAAAACCATGGACATGATTAACTGAAAACTCTTAAGAAGCATGAAGAAAATAATTAGTAAAGGGGAGGAAGAACTCTAGCCGGCCGGTCTCTTCTCTCTCTCTTTCCTTCTTCACGTCTGCACGTCCACACCTGATGCTCTCTGCAAGCTCTCCTCTCTCTCTCTCTCTCTCTCTCTCTCTCTCTCTCTCTCTCTCTCTCTCTCTCTCTCTCTCTCTCTCTCTCTCCTTTTATAGCTAACATAGGTTAGTTGAGGTCTTCCAGTTGCGTGTGTAAACTTTACATAGCGACAGGTTTAGAAATCTCTTGCGCAACGAAAGTAGATCGACTTACAGATGACCTTTATGGGAGAACTCCATGATCGAATCTTCTCTGATCTGTCTCCATGGTGGGGTTCAGTTTTGGCATGGGCTCCATCTGGACAGTTCGGATTGGCCATCCGATCAAAGGTGATGGGCCACAAATCTCGAAACGTCGAGTTTTCTCAAACAGACATTCCTTATGCATGACAAGCTGTGATGACCCCTGTGGGGCCCACTCTTGGTGATCTTCTGAAAGATCAGAGTCGTTCATTGGCTCTGTAAGGTTGGTTTAGGCCATTATTTAAGAATTGAGTTAGATCTGAATTCTTGGTGGGCCACAACACTGATCAACATGGTGTCGCCTTCCCTTTTCATTGTGAGCATGTTCTTATGCATGGTTATAAAAGAATTCTAAGGTTTTGGTCAGCGTCCCCTCCCAAAGACAATGAACGACTCGGATCATCATTCGAATGATCGTGGTGGACCACCACGAGTCCCAGCGGACGACCGTGCGCGAGAGAGGAGAGAGATCTCCCTCTTAGATTTGAAAAGTCAGGAAAATCGACTTTGACCAGTGCCTGCGTATGGTGCACTACAAGTGAATGGGTATGTGCACACTCATGATACGTTGTAGGGCCCATAATGATGTCATTGATCAATCCACTTTGTCCATTCCTTTTATTTATCCAATTCAAGGGATGAGCCCAAAGTTAATGCATATCGAGAGATAAGGTGGGCCCCAAATCAGTGATTTATTGCTGATCTTTTCTAATGGACCACTTTAACAAAAATTTGAAAGCTGAAATTTTATGTGTACGGTTACTTTTCGATACTCAGGCCGGTTATAAAGTTTGTGCCAAACAGGTGGTGGAAACGCTGTGATCTTGCATTTAGGATGATTTTTAGGCTTCCTTATCTTCAACCACTTGGTATCATCTGATCTCTGGTGTGTGAATTCTTCAATCTCATTCTCTTAAGATCTGTCCCTTGCTTTGGTGATTCTTGAGCATCAAATCTATGCTTTTAGCACCCTTCTCAGTCCAAGCTCGTAAATTCACCTTGTAACACAAACATGATTTAAAAAGAACTTTAAGCATTATCATGTTCATAAAACTAAGTAATAAATGGGGTCTAACATGAAATATTTGAGCCTTAACACAATCCCCAACCATCATTTTGCTAGTCCCGAGCAAAGTATGCAAAAAATATTTTGAGAATTACAGGACAATTTTTTTTATAAACTCAAGTGGTTTTTTAAAAGCAGTACAGATAATAAAATTCTAAGATGCATCAATGTTGAGTCGTATTTTCTCCTACACTCGAGCTCTCAGTAAACTTCATGGTCAAGTTCAAAGTATTAATCCATTAATTAGAACAATTCTAAACATTGAGTTGCATGGGTGCATAGTGCAATCTTGACTTATCACAATTAGAGGTCTAATCATCAATTTTCATGATAACATTGATAACCAAAAAGAGTATTATAGATAACCCAACCTAAACTAGAAGTTTCCTTACAGTTCAACCTTTTTATTCTTCCAGCTTTTGATTTTCCCATCGATGGCTTCTCACTATGTCAACATTTTTAAATATCTTTAATAGGTAGTCATTTTCAATGATAACTATTTTTTTAGCTGGGTATTCTCCTTTTATTTTTCATGATGGACAAATTACCCAGGTTATTTCCTTTCATGCTTAATGATTACCAAGTTAACAATTCAATATCGAACGGAAACCTTAATGTCTAAGCTAGATGTGACATGTGTGGTCATGAGTCAATCAATGTTTAAAAATACTAGTCACAGATTAATAATTCGAACTTAACTGTGAAATCTAATAGGTAACTGAATCAAAGAGGCATAAATCACCAACATTTAAGTATCTTATACTTTTAAATCAAGGATGACCTTTAAAATCACTTGAATTTATAAAATTATTGTTCAAAAACTAAGAAAACACTGATTAGCTTGCCTAATCCACACCCCCCAACCTAAATTCTACATTGTCCTCAATGTAAAAAATATACACATGTAATGCACATGAGACAATGAAAGCAAAGGAGAAGTGATGGAAGGTAGTACCTGATGAAGGAATTAACAGGCTTTTTCCAAAGGATCTCAGCGTGAAAGTGGGTCAACACAAGTGTTAAACCAAAAAAAAAAAAACTATACTAGAGCAAATGGAAAGCAACTATCCTAACAACATAAAGCCGACTATCCTAGAATGAAAAATAGAAACCTATCTATACCTCCGTTAGACTAGGAGGTCCATCCTGGTAAACATGATCATTTTGAGGTATGGACACGTCCTCTAAATTAAATTTCTCAACAATTGGCTTTAATTGATGCCCATTTACCTCGAATTCATTGTCATTGTTTGGATTTTGAATCTCAACAACCCCATGAGGATAAACATTGGTAACAGTGAAAGGGTCGGTCCAACAAGATCGGAGTTTACCTAGAAAGAGATGTAACTGAGAATTATAGAAGGGAACCTTCTGACCTAGTGTGAATGATTTTTGAATAATGTGCTGGTCATGAAACATAATCATCATGTCCTTATAAAGTTTCAAGTTCTCATATGCATCATTCCGAATTTCTTCGAGTTCATTCAATTGAAGTTTATGTAACAAGCAAGCGTTGTCCAAATTGAAGTTCAGATTTTTGATTGCCCAGTAGGCTATATGTTCTAACTCCACAGGCAAGTGGCAAGCCTCCCCATAGACAAGTCTAAAGAGAGACATTCTAATAAGGGTTTTAAATGCGATACCATAAGCCCATAAGACATCGGTCAATCGAATCGACCAATCCTTACGATCTGGGTTACTGTCTTTTCCAAGATGTGTTTAATTTTCCTATTGAAAATCTCAGCTTGCTCACTTGTTTATGGGTGTTATTGAGTGCTCACCTTATGAATGATGCCATATTTCTTCATTAAGTTCGCAAATGGCCTATTACAAAAATGTGAGCCTCCATTACTAATGATGGCTCGAGGTGTTCCGAACTGGGAAAGGATATTCTCTTTTAAGAATTTAATGACCATTTGAAGGTCATTGTTCTGGCACGGAATCGCTTCAACCTATTTAGTGACATAGTCTACAACAAGTAAAATATATACATTTTCAAGAGATTGGGGGAATGGTCCCATGAAATTGATGCCCCAACAATTAAATGCTACTATGATAAGAATGGGGTTCAAGGGCATCATATTTTGATGGGATAAGGCTCCCAATTTCTGACAACGCTCACGAGCTTTGTAAAACTCATGAATGTCTCTGAAGATAGTGGGCCAGTAAAAGCCACAATATAAAATCTTGGTTATGGTCTTTTTAGTAAAAAAGTGACCACCACAGGCCTGAGAGTGAAAGAAGGAGATGACACTTTGATGTTCATTGTTTGACACACATCTCCTTAAGAATTGATCTAGCTAATATTTAAACAAATAAAAATCATCCCAGAATAATTTGTGTACCTAGGTAAAAATTTTCTTCTTATCTTGCACAGTCCAATGTGCCGACGTGAAACCTATGGCTAGATGATTAGCAATATCAACAAATCAAGGTGAATACGAGATTTTAAACAATTGTTCGTCAGGGAACATGTCATTTATATGTGTCATCTCTAGGGAATCAGAGAGACAAGGCGGGAAAGATGGTCAGCCACAACGTTCTCTACTCCTTCGGAGTAAGAGGATCTATCTTATCAGACGGGGCTTAGCATTATTCTTAGAAAGAAGATACTTGAGCACCGCATGACCTATGTAAATGACGATCTTGGATCCAATCAAGTAGGACTTAAATTTGTCCAAAGCGAACACTACGACTAAGAGTTCCTTTTTCGCAGTCGAGTAATTCACTTAGGCAAGATTTAGAGTTCTACTTGCGTAATAAATAACATAGGGCTTCTTTTCTTTTCTCTGGCCTAAAAATGTCCCAAGAGCATGGTCAAATGTGCCACACATAAGTTCAAAAGAAAGGCTCCAGTTGGATGGCTGCATGATAGGTGCAGTGGTTAACATGCCCTTGAGCTTGGTAAAAGCTTCCTGACATTGCTCAATCCAGCCGTATGGTGCATCCTTTTGAAGTAGATTACATAAAGGATGAGCAAGGAGACTAAAGTCCTTTATGAATCTTCTATAAAAACTAGCGTGTCCTAAAAAAGATCACATCTCATATGTTCTTGAGTGGAAGTAGGTTAGAGATAAGATCAATTTTTACCTTATCTACCTCGATTCCTTTAGACAAAATGATATGTCCAAGGACAATTTCCTTACGAACCATGAAGTGATACTTTTCCCAATTCAGTACCAAGTTCTTTTCTTCACATCGCTTCAACACATTTTTTAAAATTTTCAAACATTCGCTGAAGGATGTGAAAGGGCCTAGCTATATGCCCTAGAGGGGGGGTGAATAGGGCAATGCCAAATAAAACTAAAAACAGTGGAATAATAAAAGAAATAAAGCACAATGTTGAATTAAAAGAAATCTCAATAACCTAGAATTAAGAGAATGATACTATATCAGTTCTGAGGACACCTTACACCAAAAACCAAAGGTTTAAGGTAGGACAACCTTATTTCTAGAACGTCCTTTGTATCACGAACCAATGGCAAATAAAAAGCAAGGAAACCAAAATAACTTGCAGAAATAAACCTTAAGTTATTACAACATTCCCACACTTGCTTGAAATAAAATGATTACAACATTCATCCACAAATACAATCCACAAAACTTAATGAATAAATCACATCCACAACACAACGATATATAGTGGTTCGCCTGTGTGTACACCAACTGTTATCCAACAACCACACAGAATGCTACTACACTCCTAATATCCTCACACAGGGGATATTAGCATGCACTATCAAAATAGGTTTCACAGGTTCACCTAAAACCTTCACAATTGTGTCTTTTTATCTCGGGCTTACACAATAAAAAAACCCACACAATCTGAGTTTTCTGGCTCTCCTCAGATAACTAAAATAGTGAGATTTTTCTGGCAAATCTCAAACAAAACCAAAGAATGTAAATTACACAAAATGTAAAATACTTGAATCTCCTTTTGAAGTAGCCTAGTAGAACCAATCGGAGTATAAGTTCGATTCAACGTTCGAAGTCCAATACTCACTTTAAGAATGGTTCTAAGTCTAATTGATTTTAAATCAAAAGGGCTAGTTCTATTTGATTTTGAATCCAAGAAGAAGGAATATCAGAAATTCCCCTTTTCAAATAAGATTGGAATGTAGATCAAAATCAAATAATAAACAAGCTAGCAAAAGGAATATTAAATGAGCACAAAGTAGCTTAAAAACAAACACGAACTTATCTCAGAGTATAACCTAAATTGCTTGAATTGAGTTGAATTGAATTGAAAAACTCTGAAGTTCGTACTCTATTTATAGCCTGAAAAATCTCATCTACGATTGGTCTTAGGATCCTAGGACTGGTCGTAGCTTCAAAGATTTTCAAAGATTTTCGCGGGATAAGGATTAACTGTTCCACGACTGTCCTGGGTAGCCTACAACCGGTCGTGTGTCACCAACAACCGGTCGTATGACCTCCAAATTAGTTGTTGAAGTTTGAGTCGCAGGGCTAAGATTGGTCGAAGGACAAGTTGTATATCTCACAGGATTAGTCGTAAGATGTCTAGGACTGGTCGTAGGACAACCAGAAAAATCCAAAAATCTTCAACAATCTAGGACTGGTCCTGAAAAACTTAAGACTGGTCGTAGCAGAGCTAGGACTGGTCTTGAAGTCCATAGGACTGGTCTTAGAACAGCCCGAACAAGCATATTAAAATATATGAATTATATATCCAGAATGACTTACAGTAAAGCCCATCCTAAGGTCAATCTAAGGTCAAACAAACCTTAAAAGTGAGATGGACATTGATAGTCTGTACACTCAGATGACCCTTAAGAGAAGCTTGAGAATATACGAATCTTATTATAGGCCTTCTCGAGCTTGATCCTTTCTTGAGTTGACAAAGTCTACTTCTATACTTGTACTTGTTTAAATCTTGAACATGCATACTTGGAGACTTCTATTCTTGAATTCTTCATCCATGACTTGAAACTTTCTTCATTTAAGTTCTTGTCTTGAAATACGATGTCTTGAAGTAATGAATAGTCTCAAACATGAAACACAAGATATATAAGACATAGATATAGGTTTTGGCACCACAAAATTTGACAACCAAAGGGATATGAAATCATAGTACTTACAATCTCCCCCTTTGTCAAATTTGTGACAAAACACGTATCATACAGATAAGAGTAACATCATACAAATTACTCTACTCCCCCTGAGAGATACGAGTACTTCTCATGCAAA
Source organism: Magnolia kwangsiensis (assembly GCA_037074715.1). Taxonomy (NCBI): domain Eukaryota; kingdom Viridiplantae; phylum Streptophyta; class Magnoliopsida; order Magnoliales; family Magnoliaceae; genus Magnolia; species Magnolia kwangsiensis. The sequence continues at coordinate 83,178,173 of CM073572.1, read as the reverse complement.
CAATAAATACGAGTACTGCTCATATAAACAATAAACAACATGTAAACATCAAGATTCCATATTCTCAATCCACATATCCTTCTCAATCAATCAATCCAAATAAATTACTCTCCCTTTCCATACTACTCCCCTTTACCATACTACTCCCCCTTTTTGTCACAAAATGACAAGGAAAAGTCACAATAGGAAAGAGAACAAAAACATAGAGAGTAATAATAAGCAGATAATGAGAAAGGAATATGGAAGAAAATATCATATCATAAAATATAAATCCAGAATCATCAAGCTATAACCAAGTTAATACAATATCCAAAATAAAAGAAAAGATAATGTTATACAATCCAAAAGATAATTTTCCTAATCAGATCCAGAGGAGGGAGCAGGGATAATAGGATCAATCTAGTGTAAACCCCTATTAATGCGATGAAGATATTTTTGCATATATTTAAACTGCATATCGTGGGCTACACTCATGTTATCAACATTCTTCTCCAATGCACGAAGACGTGCATCATAACTAGATGGATCGTAATCATGATCATTTGGTGAATCAGTTTCTATCTCATCAAATAACTCATCCATATTAACATCCTGTTGAGGAAGATCGCCAGCTTCCCCTTCATTTTTGGCTTCACCACCATCACCACCAACACCACCTTCATCTACTTGGCTAAGAAGCAAATCCAGCTTCATCTTATTAAGATTGGCATTGTTAAAAATAAGATGATGAATTGGTGCCTCATTAATAGGTTTATCGACAAGCATGTGAGTGGCTAACACAATCATAAGATATCCAAACGGAATATCACTATGACCCGGATGGAGACGAAACTGTATGATAAAATGATAAATCAAAGAAGAAAGGCAGACCATAGTACCAGAAGCAATAGAATGCAATACACAAACCATGAAAGAAGTTAACTCGGTTTTATTACCGGACCGAGGATACAGATTTGAAATGAAAAAATGATGTAACACTCTGTATCTAGGTAACAGATACTTTGAAGGGAGCGCATTCCCTTTGTGTGTCCATTGCGCATCAATTTTTCATAAGTCTCTTGTCAACATGCATTTTTCCGATTCAGATGGTTTGTCGTATAGAGTATGAATCGGTATACCTTCATCATTAATGGGTATATCCATAATACCCGATATCAAATGACGGTCTACTTCAAATTTCTCTTCTCTAGTATTAATGAAAAAGTTAAATTGTCAAGGGAGAATTCTGAGATACATGCAACCATTGATTGTGCAATTGACTGGTATGCAGGCCCACCCCAAAGTAAAATGTTAGCCCAGCCAATAGATTCAAGAAGAGGGACAATACCAAATGGAGCAATGTGATTGAGATCAGCGGTATGCTCAACGATAACATTACGGACACGTAAATCCCGTACATCTTGAGGATCATCTTCGGGTGACCGAAGGTGCCGTTTTGTTATCGGTGTAGATCTAGATGAGGATGGATCACGGGATGTTTTCTTCTTCCCTCTAGCATCTATCTTCAATAAGATATACAAAGAGTAAGAGAAATGCACAAAAAGAAGGATGAGTTTTCTCTAAATCAGCAATATGAGAAGAAACCCTTGAAAAACTCAACAAAAAGATGAAATCTAGCTACACAATGATCAAATCAAAGCATAGAGAGCATCAAACTTTAAGAAAATTAAAGAAATATGACTAACCTTGAAGAAATACAAGAAATCCTATGACTGGTCGAGCCACGACTCGTCGTAAGTCGGAGTGAAAATGAAGAAGAAGGAGATTTTCCCAAAATTATATCATGTTCATGAGATCCACGACCAGTCGAGTGCGGTTCACGACCGATCGTACCACGACTGGTCGTGTACAGCTACGACCGGTCGAGTATCGACCAAAAATATATTTTTAATGTAAAAAAATTAAAATTTCAACACATATAATACCAAATATAATATACTATGATACATGCAAGCAAGAATACTCAATGTAAAATGCACATACCAAGATCAAATTTTAATTTATTAAACCTGCTTTTTTCCAGTGGTTTAATAAATATATCAGCAAGTTGAGTTTCGGTTGGTATATATTCCAAGGAAATAACTTTTTCTTCAACCAACTCACGAATGTAATGATACCTAATGTCAATGTGCTTAGTATGTGAATGCTGGATTGAATTTTTAGAAATATTTATAGTACTGGAATTATTACAATGTAAGATCATTGAATTTTGATTAATTCCATAATCACTTACCATGTGTTTCATCCAAACTAGTTGAGTATATGCATATCCAGCTGCAATATACTCAGCCTCAGCAGTGGAGAGCGATATTGAGCTTTGCTTCTTGCTGAACCAAGAAACTAAGCATTTTCCAATGTAAAAATAACCACCACTGGTTGATTTTCTATCATCGATATTACCGCCCCAATCAGCATCTGAGTACCCGACTAATTTAACACTAGTATCAAAAGGATACCAAAGACCCAGATTTATAGTACTTGCGACATATCTAATAATCTGTTTAACAGCAGTAAGATGTGATTCCTTAGGATTAGACTGATATCTTGCACAAATACCAACACTTAACGTGATATCAGGTCTACTAGCAGTTAGATACAACAAACTACCAATCATACTACGATATAGTTTAAGATCTATATCTTTACCTGTAGAGTCTTTTGAGAGTCTTAACGTTGTACTCATAGGAGTATCAAAGTTCTTACCATTCTCAAATCCAAACCTTTTAACCAAGTTTGAAGCATATTTGGTCTGGGAAACGAAAATTCCATCAGGTTGTTGTTTTACTTGCAACCCTAGGAAATAGTTAAGTTCTCCAACCATGCTCATTTCGAACCTTAATTTCATTAACTCTGCAAACTCAATAGACATGTTAGAGCAAGTTAATCCATAAATAATATCATCAACATAAATTTGAACCATCAAAATATCATTGTTATGTTTCTTAATAAAGAGCGTCTTATCAACACTTCCTACTTTTAAGCTATCACTAAGTAAGAATTTAGTCAATTTCTCATACCATACCCTGGGCGCTTGTTTTAGACCATAGAGAGCCTTTTTGAGACGAAATACATGGTTAGATAACTTGGGATCTTCAAACCCTGAAGGTTGTTCAACATACACCTCTTCATGTAAATCGCTATTCAAGAAGGCACTCTTTACATCTATCTGATAAATCTTAAATTTTTTAAAGCATGCGATGGAAATTTAAAGTATGATTGATTCAAGGCGAGTGACTAGGGCAAAGGTTTCATTGTAATTGATGCCTTCAATCTGAGTGTACCCTTGTACAACCAGTCTAGCATTGTTTCGTACTATATTTCCAAGTTCATCAGACTTATTTTTAAAGATCCATTTTGTTCCAATAATGTGTTTATCTTTAGGTCTAGGAACAAGATACCAGACATCATTACGAACAAATTGATTAAGTTCATCCTGCATAACAATTATCCAATTTTTTTCAGAAAGTGCTTCTTTCACATTGACTGGTTCTATTTGGGATGTAAAACGAACATAATTACATATGTTCTCAAGTTGTTTGCGAGTATGAACTCCGGTGAGAGGGTTTTCAAGAATTTGATTGGTTGGATGATCTTTGACAGTCCTTGGTTCAGACTCTTTTTGACTTGATGAGGTATCTTGATTGTCGATAATAAGAGCTTCATCATCATCTGAACTCGGAGCTGGTGTATTCAAATGATCATCAATGACCACATTGATGGACTCTTGAATCACACCAGTTCTCTTATTTAGAATCCTATAAGCTCGACTGTTTAAAGAATAACCAAGAAAAATACCTTCATCACTCTTCGTATCAAACTTTCCCAAATTTTCACGATCACGAAAAATATAACACTTGCTGCCAAAAACCCAAAAGAATTTGACAGTTGGTTTCTTTTCAAACCATAATTCATAAGCAGTCTTATTATCAGATTTACTGGTATAAACCCGATTAATAATATAACATGCGGTATTAACTGCTTCAGCCCAAAGATTTCTAGAGAGCTTCATGCTATTCAACATAACATTAGCCATATCCTGAAGCAATCTATTTTTTCTTTCAACTATACCATTTTGTTACGGTGTTTTGGGCACAGAGAATTCATACGATATTCCCTGATCACTACAGAATTTCTCAAAACTATTATTTTTGAATTCGGATCCATGATCACTATGGATCTTACTAACATGAGAACCTTTCTCATTTTGGATTCGTTTAATGACATTCTTCACTTCATCCAGGATTTCAGTTTTGTCTTTTAAGAAAGATACCCAAGTGAATCTAGAATAGTCATCTACGATAACCAAGATGTATTTTTTGCCTCCTCGACTCTCTGATCTGGTTGGTCCAATAAGATCCATGTGGAGAAGCTCGAGTGGTCTAGATGTGGTATTGGAATTCACTTTCTTGTGAGAGCTCCTAGTCTGTTTGCCCAACTGGCATTCACCACATATTTTGTCTACTCTTTGCAATTTTGGTAGACCTCTAATTAGTTCTCTTTTGCTAAATCTAAATAAGTTCTAATAGTGTACATGTCCAAGGCGTTTATGCCATAATTCAGTCTCATCGGTATGGACCATGTAACATGATTGAGTAGATGAGCTTGCATCATTAACGATGTAACAGTTTTAAGAAGTTCTGTAACCAGTTAATATAACAGATCCCTTTTTATTAAAAATCTCACAACCTTGATTAGAAAACTTCATACTATGGTTGTTATCACATATCTGAGAAATACTTAGTAGGTTGTGTTTCAAGCCCTCAACATATAAAACATTCTTAAATAAGGGAAAGTTATAAAGCTAAACCGTACCTTGGCCAATAATCTTGTAATTGCTTCTATCACCAAATGTGACTGACCCATCAGTCATATCTTTTAGATCGGTGAATAAAGCCTTTTCTCCTGTCATATGCCTGGAGCAACCACTATCTAGGTACCACTTTGAATGGCTTCTAGCTTTGAAAGCAGTGTGGGCAACCAAGCAGGCAACTTTAGGAACCCATTTCAGAACTGTTTTGGGTTTAGGAGTATAGATCATATTTTTCTGTCTGTTATTATAGGAGAGACCTATAGAGTTAGACTTTAATAGCTCCTTGAGTGGATCAATTATTTTTTCAGCCAATGGATTTCGATTTTGAAAATCAAAGTTAACATGACTACCTTTAGGTTTTTGAAAAGTCCTTGAATTTTTGAAAAAACCTTAATAAGTATTTTTTTTCTTTTGAGATTGAAGACTCTCCTTTTACAAATTTAGGAGCAATGTTCTTTTGTATAGGAGATGTATTCTTATCATAGCCCAACCCCGATCGATCGTCACATTTTCTTGATCTGGACAATAATTTTTTCAATTTAGGATCACCTTGGGCATATCTCCATGTGTCTTTCAAACTCAGAAGAGAAGCTACCTCAATTTTGAGTTTCTCATTTTCGGATCTCAAATCTTTAATTTTAGAGGTTTTGAAATCTAAATCACATTTGGTCTTTTTAAAAGAATCGAAAATATGAGACTTTTCTAAAACGAGAGACTCATAATCTTCCTTGAGCTTAAAAAATTTTTCTTTTTGTAATTTAAGTTTGACGGAAATTTTACAACTCTCATTATAAAGGCCATTATAAGCATCCTGAAGATCATCTTCATTATCGCAATCACTATTCAGATTTTCTTCACTAGATATATCATCATTATCTGAAAAAGTGATTTTGGCTAGAGTCATAAGGGCTTTAATATCATCGCCCAACTCAGTTTCAGAATCCTCTGATTTAGAAGAGGATTCAGAATCAGACGATTCATCCCAAGTAGCCATCATGCTTTTTCTTTTTGATTTTTCCTTTTTAGGACATTTGTTAGCTAAGTGCCCATACTCTTGACAGTTGTAACATTGACTATCTTTCAAAGATTTTCGAGTTCTAGGTTTAGATCGTCTCTTATCATTTGACTTTTGAAAATCAACTTTTTCTTGCTTTTGAAAATTTTGTAAAATTTTTTTTGTTAAAAGCGCCATATCATCTTCGGAATTTTCTAAGTCCGAAGTGCTTTCTTTGCGCAGTCACTTTAGAATTGAACCGTTCAGGAAGTGAGCGTAGTATCTTTGCGCACACTTTACTTTCTGGGATTCTATCACCAAGACCCCACATAGAGTTCACAATGTCATTCAATCCAGTGTAGAAGTCCATAAATATCTCATTCTCCTCCATATGAATTTCTTTAAATTTAGTTGTGAGGAGTTGGACTTTAGATTTCTTGACAATTGATGTACTCTCGTGTGTCATTTCTAATACATCTCATGCTTGTTTTACATTTTCATAAGAGATGATTCTTTTGAATTCATCTAGTGATAATGCACAAGTAATTGCATTTAGTGCTTTTGTATTGGCACTACTCTCACTTTTCTGAAGTGTGGTCCAAAGAAAATAAGCCGTTACTTTCATTGATTTTGAACCATCGTCATTAGTTACTTCAGTGATAGGAGGGTTCCAATCATTTACTGTGGCCAGCCACACACTTTCATCCATGGATTTGAGGGAGATCCTCATCCTGGCTTTCCAATAAGCATAGTTTGTGCCATTAAAGGGTGGTGGCCTAGTGACTGATAGGCTATCAAAATTTTACATCTTAATATAGCTTAGATCGTTAGCTCAGGAAATAAATCCAATAAATAAACAATAAGCACGAGCTATTAGGCTCTGATACCACTTGAAAGGGCCTAGCTATATGCCCTAGAGGGGGGGTGAATAGGGCAATGCCAAATAAAACTTAAAACAGCAGAATAATAGAAGGAATAAAGCACATTGTTGAATTAAAAATCAATCTCAATAAACTAGATTTAAGAGAATGATACTATATCAGTTCTAAGGATAACCTTACTCCAAAAACCAAAGGTTTAAGGTAGGACAACCTTATTTCTAGAACGTCCTTTGTATCACAAACCAATGACAAATAAAAAGTAAGGAAACCAAAATAACTTGCAGAAATAAATCCTAAGTTATTACAACATTCCCACACTTGCTTGAAATAAAATGATTACAACATTCATCCACAAATACAATCTACAAAACTGAATGAATAAAGGAATGAAAGAATAAAGCACATCCACAACACAATGATACATAGTGGTTCGCATGTGTGTACACCAACTGTTATCCAACAGCCACACAGAATGCTACTCCACTCTAATATCCTCACACAGGGGATATTAGCATGCACTATCAAAATAGGTTTCACAGGTTCACCTAAAACCTTCACAATTACGTCTTTTTATCTCGGGCTTACACAATCAAAAAACCCACACAATCTGAGTTTTCTGGGTCTCCTCAGATAACTAAAACAGTGAGATTTTTCTGAAAAATCTCAAACAAAACAAAAGAATGTAAATTACACAAAATGTAAAATACCTGAATCTCCTTTTGAAGTAGCCCAGTAGAACCAATCGGAGTAGAAGTTTGATTCAACATTCAAAGTCCAATACTCACTTTAAGAATGGTTTTAAGTCTAATTGATTTTAAATCAAAAGGGCTAGTTCTATTTGATTTTGAATCCAAGAAGAAGGAATATCAGAAATTTCCCTTTTCAAATAAGATTGGAATGTATATCAAAATCAAATAATAAATATGCTAGAAAAAGGAATATTAAATGAGCACAAAGTAGCTTAAAAACAAACACGAACTTATCTCAGAGTATAGCCTAAAAATTGCTTGAATTGAGTTGAATTGAATTGAAAAACTCTGAAGTTCGTGCTCTATTTATAGCCTGAAAAATCCCATCTACGACTGGTCTTAGGATCCTAGGACTGATCGTAGCTTTAAAAATTTTTAAAGATTTCCGCGGGATAAGGATTAGTTATTCCACGCTTGGTCCTGGGTAGCCTATGACCGGTCGTGGGCCACCTACGATTGGTCGTGGGTCACCTGCGACCGGTCGTAGGATCTCCAGATTAGTTATAGGAGTTTGAGTCATAGGACTAAGATTAGTCGAAGGAGAAGTCGTACATATCACAGGACTGGTCGTAGGATGTCCAGGACTGGTCGTAAGACAACTAGAAAAATTTAAAAATCTTCAACAACCTATGACTGGTCCTGATAAACTTAAGACTGGTTGTAGCAGAGCTAGGACTGGTCTTGAAGTCCCTAAGACTGGTCTTAGAATAGCCTGAACAAGCATATTAAAATATACGAATTATGTATCCAGAATGACCTACAGTAAAGCCCATCCTAAGGTCAATCTAAGGTCAAACAAACCTTAAAAGTGAGATGAACATTGATAGTATGCACACTGAGATGACCCTTAAGAGAAGCTTGAGAATATATTAATCTTGTTGTAGGCATTCTCGATCTTGATCCTTTCTTGAGTTGACAAAGTCTTCTTCTATACTTGTACTTGTTTGAATCTTGAACATGCATACTTGGAGACTTCTATTCTTGAATTCTTCATCCATGACTTGAAACTTTCTTCATTTAAGTTCTTGTCTTGAAATACGATGTCTTGAAGTAATGAATAGTCTCAAACATGAAATACAAGATATACAAGACATAGATATAGGTTTTGACACCACAAAATTTGACAACCAAAGGGATATGAAATCATAGCACTTACAGGATGGACCAAAAATAGATAAATCGTCCATGAAAACCTCTAAATATTGTCCCACCATACTAAAAAAAATACTCATCATATGTCACCCCCCAAACTCGAAAATCAAGCTCCCAAAATTCCTGATCACCAAATCTGGTGCCAACAGCCTCCTCAGTACCCCATTCTCAATTCCCAGCACCCATACGCTAGATTCCGATCCCGGGATCCTACAAAGAGAATTTTTAACATGAATTTATCTCATAAGAAGTATAACCACAAGTATACCTAAATCACAAGAATAATATTATCACCACATATCCACTAATACAATCATTTGAGTACAATGTTGAAAGGGGAATATAATATAAAGATATCAAATGAAACTTTAAAAGATCAACCGCACGCTCCTGCTTTTGGTTAGTTACATCCTAACGTCACCTGCACACATCTATCATGCATAAGCTTATAGAAAGCTTAGAGAGTGGTGTAAGTGTGTGAGCAGTATATGCGTGCTCAGAATATAATATCAGAGTAAACGAAAATACTGGTAAGTTCATAGACCATACAATATCATAGTAAGCAGAAATACTAACAAGTCTATAAAAATATCATCAACCTCATCCAGGATATGCAATGAAAAGATAAAGCAAGCCAATGTCATATACTAAGAAAGCAATGTAAATCAGCTACGTAATGCAGAAACATAATGAACCAAATATCAAATATCGAGGATACAATACAATATGCAATTCGGAGGAGCTACGAATACCATCAGCCTCATATAGGTCATATAAATGCAGAAACATAGTAACAAAAAATGCCATATGCCATGGATTAATGCAATATGTGGTGCGAATGAAATGACCAAGCTGGAGTTTGAAGTAAGGATAATAGTACGTAGAATCGCAGGCTATGAGGTCCATCACAAGGGACTTCTATCTAAACTAGTCTCATACCTAAATTTGGATAAATAGACTCAATGTGGTAAACTCCTGATCTCAGGTTGGTCACTCACCCCAACCGAAATCCTAGCCACTATGAAGGATATATGATGACTTGATTACGCACCACCAGACTGAGTGGATAGTGAATAAATGAATGAAAGAATTATAATGCTGAGTATGTAATTCCTGCTATACAAATTAATACTGTACATCTCTGGGATCATCACTGGGGTCTAGTACACTCTATGCTAGCTTACCGCCCCATCAAGTGCACAATACAAATGGGTAAGTAGAAGATACCTCACAACCCACCTACTAATATCGGCCCAGCTTGTTGATAGCGGACCCATTTATGAGTTGGTCAAACTCAACCTAACACTGCCTACTCCCTCAAGTGAGTATGGCCACACCCACTCCCAACCGACAACGATACAATGGGAGACGCAGCCTATTAGTATACGGCCCTCATGCGCTCATATATATCCACTCGGTCTAGACGTTGGGGCGTCCTCTTGTACCTATAGGGTTTAGAAAATTTCACACAGGGATATCTATGGCACCCCATGTAAAAAAGATTTCCGGTGTCTCATCTGGCCATCCATGAAATGCCTGTGGAGACCATGACCATGATGTCGTTAGGGTGTACAGTAGTCACAATCATACAATGTAAGATGTATGAGTCATGCAGTCTAATCATGCATCAATCCTGTACATACCATGCGCTCATGTGGGATAATTCTGCCTATCAAGGAGTCCCATAAACCACCAACACTATGACATATGTAATGGTCAATCATATCTCATAACAAACATTCAAATGATGCGTATGGGCATGTATAACGATGTTATGCTCTTACATACTCATTATCGGAATTAATAATTAGCACCAGTAAACGTCATCCACAATCTGTAAGTGTTATGGTCTTATGCTCCTTTGGTTGTTACATTATCAAATTTTGTATGGCAAAACCTCTATCTGTGTCTTGTGTTTGTATGGTGATATATATGTTCTCAAGACACTGCATCACAATGCTTCAAGTCAAGTATGGTGATTGACTTCAAGAAAGAAATGCAAGGTCATGAATTTTATCCTCTTCTATAAGCATCATTGTTCAAAGCTACATCAATAAGAAGAGTGTTTGTTCATGTAACGCCCGTGAAAAATCCGTACTTGGGTTCGAATACCGATTTGACCTGAAATCGCGTAGAAATAATTTCCATGGAAATTAAACGTAAGTTAGCTAGCGCAACGCTAGAGTAGCTAGGAAATAGTCCCTGATCACTTTAAATACGTTCTACAAGACCCAAATCGAGTAGAACAGACAACTCTACAATACTCTATAACCTTGGATCAAACTCTAAGCAGGTTTGTTCTCTGGACCATATTGAAATTTTGTATTGAATTTAGACCGCGCGTCGAAGGTCCGATACCTCCTATCTTAGACCGTTAGAACCGCCCAGCTGGACTTGACATTCATCTCGAAAATCAAGTCAAACCGATAACCACAGACTATTTCGTTGAACCCGGATTGAAGCGACCGCGAATAGGGACGAATTTGGAATTTCAAATTCAAATCTGGCACACGACTTGACGCGTCAGTATTAAGCGTTCTGACCGTCAGAATTCATCCAGATTACACCCTCGGATCAGGAAAAATTTCTATTTATTATCATGAGACTTTCAGCCCTGATCTATGTGCGGTGACCGCTGAACTGAAACTGGTCCGCCACGTGCGATCTGCGAACCCTGCCAGACTGAAAACTTAATACGAGGTACATCTGGTACCCATGAGCTTAAGTCTGATCGCAATCGACCAGGGGACCACCAGAAAGCAGTTTTTGGACCGAAACAGCCCCGAAATGGATAGGCATTAAGTAAACTTCGTCCCGGAGCCTATTTTCGGCATTTTCAAGCTTATAAAAGGGGTTGAAACCCTCATTTCTCCTTCCCATCCGAAATTCACAAATCCTAGCAAAAGGAGAGAGAGTTTAAGAGAAAGAGAAGAGGAGATTTTTCCCGCTTCCGAGCCCCTGACAGTTGCTGCTTCAACACTTCATTCCAATCACCTGGCTGGTGATTTTTGTCCACCTTTTCAGGTATAAAATAACCCCAAAAACTTTCTGATTTAGGGTTTACGTAGATTCATGGCATGTTAGCTAACGTAATCCATAAATCAGGTTCTCTTACAGCCGTAGACGAAGCGTACACGCTCCGTTCAAAATCCCGCGACCGTAAGAGATTAGGTGAGGATTTTAGACGCTTTGATTGACGGTTTACAACGCTTTCAATGTCGTTTAATAGTAGATTATCGACGGCATCGCCGTTTGACATGTACAACATGCTCTCCGTTTCCTGTTTCGTAAATTAACGAAGAATATGAGATTTAGGGCATTTTAGTCATTTGTAGGAAGTACGGTCTACATGCATATTTTGCTGACGTGATTGACATGGTTTGTCACCGCATTAGAGAGTTAGGAATGCTTGCATAATCAGTTTGGCGAAGAGATTCGCCAAGTTGCGCACTTTGGGTCGACATACTATATGTGGACTTAAGTGTGTAGTGTATGTGTTTGTATAAATGCTTGTATTAGTATGTATTGTATTGAATAATGCTATGTAGTAGTTTGAGATTGATTTCATGATTAAAATGCTGACCTAAATGATTTCCTACATGCTTACCTTATGCATGATTGCACTACATGCATAGAAAGTATGCCTTGAAGATTTGCTTAAGTTGAATATGCATAGAAAGTATGCCTTGAAGATTTGCTTAAGTTGAATGTTATAACATGTGCTAACATGCTCACATGATGTATTCCAATTCCAATACCTTATATATAGTGTTAATGAAATTCCATAGATGTGTGGGACTTGACTTAGTCCAGGCAGTCGGTAACCGAGCGAATTCGTGGCTGACTGGTCATAGCCACGAACGACGCGTCGATGAACGTGATTCGTGTTGAGAGTTGGCGGCAGTGGTTAGGCCACGCGAAGTGTTTTACGCACTTCATGTCGTTCGACTTGAGATGCGATCGTGCTAGTCGAGCCCGTCAAGTAACCCGACTGGCCGATGTTTGTTCACCTTGTATGTATCATGACTGCTTGAACCTAGGGTACTGAACTTACCATTGTAAACCCTATTAACCGTGGTACCTTGATCCACGAAGACTCATGAGCCGGGCATGGTGGTATGGGACACCGTGGTCGAGCTGTCGGCCTACGCTGGGGCCACAAACCTCCCCGTAGTGACCAGTGAGCACCTAAACTCGTCAGCAGATTATGGTGGTATGGGACACTATATTCTAGCTGTCGGCCTACACTGATCAGGCGACGAGCCCTTTGTAGTGACCGCGAGCGTATTCTGAGTCCATGGGAGGCGACGACCCTCCCGTTGCAGTAGAGTACGGTAGGCCTGTATTGATAAGGTGATGGGGGAGCGGTGCAACGAGTGCGAGCAACAGCCCTGGCAGCCCTTGCAGTGACCTACGAAATATACATCGTATGAGATTACTAGGAGTGACGACCCTAGACAGGATCCGTGTTGGGATTGATACAAGGGAAGTACCTTAGTTTCCCAATCCTGCTGTTTGAATGGATTAATAACAACTTGGAAATCATATCACCATAGCATTGCATGTGCCTGGAAGATGTGGAGCACTCTAAGGAGTGTGGCATGCCGCGGTCGTAAGATGTTGCCGCATGAGGGTGATCGTCGGTGAGGGCATACATCACGTCATATCATCTTGCATTAATAACAGTATTAGGATTGTCTGATTTACTGCTTTACTATTATCGCGTGATTGAATTGTGAACATGCTAATCTTTACTCTATGATTCCACTGAGTTGATCACTCATTCCCACATTACGGGATGGTGTTTGCAACACCCACCAGACCCTGTTGTAGCTGCAGGTGAGGACGAGATCCAGGAGGTGGAGCCGGAGATCGACGAGGACCAGGATGAGTTCTCGTATATGCAGTATCATGACGGCTTCCCGTAGGTGACCTGGATTGAGGGGACTTCAGTGGGACTATTTTGAACTTTATTCTTTTGTTTATTTACATGTATATGAGACTCAGGGATGTAGTCATACTTTGGAGACAGATGAGATTACTTTATTTTTCCATACAGTGATATATATATTGTTTAGTCTTCCGCTTGCTTTTATCACTGGATCTGAAGTATGAATTGCAGTTTTGGTATACTTTTACTCATGTGAATGCTTTAAATCAGACAACATTAAATCATAACCATTTTTGTTGCATAAGTGACGGTCTGGAACTCGGGAGTTGAGTTTATACACGACCCCCGATTTTCAGGGTGTTACAAGTTGGTATCAGAGCATGAATAAGAGTATACTGGGCCTGGGTTATGGTCTTGCGACGTACGCTGTCGCTTCCTTTGACTTAGGTGGGTGCGAGAAGGGTCTAGAAACACTTCTAGGATCGCAGATTCGCCGATAGGCGAAGTCTATTAGGATCGATCGCAAGATCGAGTCTGTAACGTATCTCGGGTCGCGTAAAGCAACCCGAATCACTTCTAAGCTGTAGGAAGTCGGGTGGAGACGTCCTATGAGCGATTTTAAACCACAAAAGTGAATCCGTGGGCCGTGGGATGACCATGACTTCTGTAATCAATCGCCAGGGCTTAAAAACCCCGTTTCACCAAAAATCTTCAAAATTCCTCCTCTAAACACTCCAATCTTAATTTCTTTCTTATACATTTCATGTCAGGCATCAAACCTAATGTAAAAATAATACAAATTAGTACTTTCAAAAAAAATTTACAGTGAATAGTAAAATTTCATGAAAAATGGCTATAAGGCCATTCTAACTTCACTTTCTTTAGCAACTAAGGGTCTAGATAGGTTTACTGGCTCCTTCTATCCTAAATTCATATGCTGCATCATATGTTTTGGTATTCGGGATTGCAATGTGGACCCGGAAAGCCCTGAACACATGTTTGGGCTCATACAGACCAAATAATTGTGAACTAAGGGGTGGGACCTAACTTTTTGGGACCCTGGGACCATGGGGGACCAGACCCATGGGGTCCCACCGGCCAACTTCAAAGTTGGCCGGCGATGCCATCGCCGGCCGGCGGTGTCGGTTGGTGCTGTCCTTCGGGCGCACCCCCTTAAATAGGGTCCACATCATCCCTATACACCTCCCACCTCACGTAAACCCCCAAATCCCACCTCTCCTTCACAAACAGCCCCCTACATAGCCCTAGATTTGATTTTCAACAACCCATTCCAAACCCCGGCGTCCCAAACCACTCCTAGAACCTTCCTTGGCCAAAACCGACCACCACCCATCATTTATTGGGTGTTGGCAGCCTCTTTCCTTGAAGATCTCACCATTTGGAGTTCTAAAATCTCCTAAATATAGCTGAAATCGTGAGGTGCTCCATCCCATATTTTTATTTGTATTTTTCCCTGAAAGTACAGCCTTGGGAAGCTTGAAGCATCCCTCTACGACGCTTAGATTTCTTTTTTTCAGATTGGGCAGCCATTTCTTCGCATTTTCGGTGTTTTCCATGGCTTTTGTGGAAGCCATTTTGGATATTTTGTCACTCTCATCCATCATATCTTTGATGGGTAAGAGGAAAACCGCGACAGACGAGGCTGGGCCGAGCCGCCCTGATCGATCGAGAAGACAGCGGGGTGGTGCCGCAAGTTCAAGCGCCGCCGCAGGTCCAGCTGCAGTCCTGGAGTGCCGTACAAAGCGGGATTTGGATCCCCATGCACACCTTGGACGAACAATTTTATCAGAGATGCCTCATGGTGAATACACTGATCGTAGAGTGTTATTTGAGGCGGACGTAGATGGACGATTGTTCGGCGAATATCTGTTGTTTGAACGCATTAAAGCTGCGCACTGGGGACCGATCTTTGAAGCTCGCGCTTGTGCTAATGTGAGCACTGTTCGTGCCTTCTATGCTAACATCCAGAATCCTACCTTGGAGCCTTTGCAGTTCAAAATCCCTTTTGGTAGAGATCGGATGGCTACGATCGACGTCCGGTTGGTTGCGCGACTTCTCAATGTGCCTCTAGGTGATGTGCATCCAAGTGAGAAGAATTTGAGGACTAGACGTGAACGAGATCGCCGCACCAGGTTTCTGTGCTGTAAGTTGGTTCCATGGCAGCCTAATAATAGCCTCAAGGCGACGTACATGTCTGAGGATTTGCGTCTGCTGCATCATATCTGCACCTTCAATGTTTATCCTAGGTCGACGAACCGCATTGAATGTACACGTCTTATGGTCGATTTCTTATTTCTGGTGGCCCAGGGAGAGAACGTATGTATGGCCACTTTCATCTTACGGCAGATAGTTCTCATAGCCAGGTCGAGGAGAACATCCGAATCGCTTCCCTTTGGCCGACTCATTTGCAAGATTGCGCTTGAGTTTGCCTATAGACTTGGACCTGAATTGCCGGTATCGATTCACACTATCGATGAGTCGACAATGGTTAAGATGAAGATTGGGTCGCAATATCGTGAAAATCAACTTGAAAGGGATAGTGGGGATGACTTTGATGAAGAGGAAGATCAAAACGAAGAAGAACCTAGAGCAGAGGTTCAGGAAGAAGCTCAGGAAGAAGCAGAAGAGGAGGCTCAGGATACTGATGATAGCCCTCCTCCTTCTGCGCAGACTACTATCGACGACCGCATTGCCAGGATGGAGGAGAGTCAGACCGCTTTGCGAAGGGAAGTCCAAGAACTTCGAGCGGAAGTCGCTGATGCCAAGGCCGTTACAAAGAAGAAATTTGGCAAGGTGACTCGCACCTTGAAGGCAATCCTGTGTTGCTTACAGGATAAGGGTGCTCCTCCTCCGTCACCAGACTCCGACTAGCGATGCGATCCTTGATGTTGTTATTAGTAGTTAGCCATTTCCTGTTTTATGTGTGTAAGCCTGTTAGGGCTAGTGCTTTGCTTATGTTGCTGTTGCTTAACTGTCTTAATTTCTATGTAATTCTAGTCATGATGCTTGTAAGGATATATCCCTTGTATTGTGACAATTTTGGTTAATTGAAATGCATGGAATGCCTTTGACTCTTTAAGTGAATGATTGTGGTGTATTTGTGCAATTGAGACTGACAAGGTTGCACCCTATTTTGAATATAGGGAATGCCACCTAAGACTACGAGGAGCGCGGTTCGGCTTTCATTGTCAGAGCAGATGGATCAGACTCCCTCTCAGTCTGGCACTCGTCCGGACCCTGCTGTGGGCCCGATTCCTGAGGCGGTTCGATCGTCTCAGCCTGCTGTTGGTCCTACAGATGGACCCCCGCCATTTACACCATCAGTTAGAGAGCCACAGCGCGCATCTACTTCCGCACCGCATCCGCCACAGCCTGCTCCGCTCCCTGACAGATTCGAGCAGATGATGGCTATGATGCTACAGCAGCAGCAGCTTCTGACCACCATAGTTGGGACTTTAGCCCAGGGTGGGGGTGCGACTACATCTACTCCACCTGCACCACCTGCGCATCCAGTTGAGGATGCCTATACTTACGCCCAGGATGAGGGCATAGCACATCCTGCGAAGCCTGCTTTCCCTGCGGGGAATCCTGCCGACACACGGGGCCTTCTGGAGCGATTTCATCGCTTGCGGCCTCCTACTTTCACGGGTTCTCACAGACCCGAGGAGGCTGAGTTCTGGCTCGACCGAGTGTTGAAGATTCTACGGATGTTGCACTGTACCGAGGCTGAGCAGGTAGAGCTGGCTACCTTCCTGTTTGAGAGAGAGGCCAGTATGTGGTGGGATAGCATATTGCGGACTGTTGCCGTAGATTTCGTATGGACGTGGGCAGCATTCGAGTTCCGCTTCCATGAGAAGTATTATCCCCAAACCTACAGGCACGAGAGGGAGAATGAGTTTCTCTGTCTCAGGCAGGCAGCGATGACAGTTACCGAGTATGAGCATCGGTTCACAGAGTTGGGCAGGTACGTCCCGACGATTCTAGCTGATGAGCAGATGCGCATACGGTGCTTTTTGGAGGGCTTGCGACCGGATATTCGGTCGAAGATGTGCTGTGTCAGTTTCCCTTCTTATACGGAGTTGGTTCACATGTCCATGCGGGCAGAGCAGGACGTGGATCGACTTGCTCGATCTCGAGGCCCGACTACTTCTAGGCCGCGACCGGATTTGCCAGACAGGCCCTTTGCGGGCAAGAGGCCTCGCTTTGATCCTCCTACCAGGACTACGGCCCCTGTACCACCGTTTCGGCGCCCTGATTTGTCATGCACATACTGTGGGAGGACGGGCCACTTGGCGCAGAGTTGCTTTTCCAGGATGCGGGACAGTGGGTTCTCGCTGCCGCAGAAGATTGATCGTGTACGTCCACAAGCGATATCAGCACCACCTATACGGTCAGCTCCTGCGCATCCTTCTTTCAGACCTACGGTATCGCAGATTCGACAGCCTCCACGGCCCTTGACATAGCGGCCGAACAGGCCACAGCAGGCTCGAGTTCATGCATTGACCGCTGAGGCAGCTACGACGCCGACTTTTCAGCATTCAGCCTTCGAGGTCACGGGCCATATCGGAGGTACTCCCGTTCTTGTCATGGTGGACACTGGTTCCACGATTTCTTTGATATCGCGTGCTGTAGTCAGACGTCTTGGGTTGCAGACTATCACTATGGATAGCGTGCGAGTCTTTGCAGCTCATGGAGATTTTTCGGATGTCACCCAGATGTGTGAGGGTTGTTTGGTTGATCTGGGAGGCAGGACGATGACTCTTGATCTGGTCGTCAATCCCTCGCTCGTTTATCTCGACGTCATTCTTGGCATGGATTGGTTGACTGCAGCGAGAGCCGAGATTGACTGCGAGACTCGTATAGTCACAGCGTACGAGCCTGAGGGCGCATCCTTCACATTTCCAGTGCGGGTAAATCTTCCTTTCCGCATTCTTAGCTACGCCACTCTATTGCAAGACGCTGGTGCCCAGGTACTTGAGCAGACGCCAGTTGTTTCTGAGTTCGGGGATCTGTTCAGGAAGATCCCTGGTTTGTCGCCCAGACAAGAGATCGATTTCACTATCGATCTGGTTCCTGGTTCTACACCCGTCTCACTGCCGACGTATCGCATGGCACCATGTGAGATGGAGGAGTTGAGGATGCAGATTGATGGACTGCTAGAGCTTGGCTTTATACGGCCTAGCGTGTCTCCTTGGGGAGCACCGGTCTTATTCGTGAAGAAGAAGAATGGTTCGCTGCGATTGTGTATTGATTATCGCAGGCTGAACCAGCTCACGGTGAAGAACAAGTACCCTTTACCCAGGATCGATGACTTGTTTGATCAGTTGAGAGGAGCGCAGTACTTCTCGAAGATTGATCTTCAGTCAGGATATCATCAGCTGCGCGTCAGAGATGAGGACGTGCAGAAGACAGCATTCAGGACCAGTTTTGGCCACTACGAGTTCCTCGTGATGTCGTTCGGTCTCACGAACGCACCGGCCATGTTCATGGATCTGATGAACCGGGTATTTCAGCCTTTCCTCTATCGGTTCGTCGTTGTCTTCATCGACGACATTTTGGTGTACTCTAGGAGTCGAGAGGAGCATGAGGAGCATTTGCGTTTGGTCCTTGATACGCTTAGACGACATCAGTTGTTCGCACAGTATAAGAAGTGCGATTTCTGGAAGCAGGAGGTGAAGTTTCTGGGACACGTGGTGTCCAAAGATGGCATGACAGTTGACCTGTCTAAGGTAGCTGCGGTGCAGGATTGGGAGCAGCCTGGTTCTGTCACTGAGGTGAGGAGTTTCTTGGGTCTCGCTGGTTACTATCGGCGCTTCATTCAGGACTTCTCGAAGATCGCGAGACCCTTATCTCAGTTGACACGGAAGGACGTGAAGTTCGCCTGGAATGATAAGGCGGAGTCAGCTTTTCAGGATGTAACGCCCGTGAAAAATCCATACTTGGGCTCGAGTACCAACTCGACCCGAAATTGCGTAGAATTCATTCCTTTGGAAAATTTGACTAGGTTAGCTAGTGCAACGTTGGAGTAGCTGGGAAATGGTCCCTGATCACTTTAAATACGTTCTACAAGGCCCGAAGCGAGTGGAACCAAGGGTGCTATAATGCTCTAAAGCCTCGGATCAAACTCTAAACCGGTTTGTTCTCCGGACCACTTTGAATCTTTGTATTGGATCTAGACCGCACGTTGAAAGTCCGATACCTCCTATCTTAGACCGTTAGAACCGTCTAGCTGGACTTGACACTCATTCCAAAAATCAAGTCAAACCGATACTCACAGGCTATTTCATTGAGCCCGGACCGAAGAGAGTGTGAATAGGGACATAGTTGGAATTTCAAATTCAAATCTGGCACACAAATTTGACGCATCAGTATTAAGCATTCTGACCGTCAGAATACAGCCAAATTACACCCTTAGATCAGGAAAAATATCTATTATATATCACGAGACTTATAGGCCTGATCTTGGTGCGGTGACCGTTAAACTGAAACTGGGCCGCCACGTGCGATCTGGGAACCCAACCGGTCTGAAAACTGGATGTGTGCTAGATCCAGTATGCATGAGCTTAAGTCCGACCGCATTTGGCCTGGGGACCTCCGGAAATGCCCTTTTGGACCGAAACGGCCCCGATTTGGTTAGGCACCAAGTAAACATTGTTCCCAAGCCTATTTTGGGAATGTTTTAGGCTATAAAAGGGGTTGAAACCCTCACTCCTCTCTCCCATCCGAATTTGAGAGAAGCCCTAGCTTGGGAGAGAGAAAAAGAGTGAGAGATTGTGAGAGAGTGGGAGAGTTCTTCCTGCCACTTGTGCTACGTGTTGCACGTGCTTAAGCAACACTCCTCTACCGCTTTCCCGGCGATTCCACCGCAATCCTAGGTAAGTAAAAACCCTAAATAGTTGTTGATTTGAGTTTTCCTTGTTTCCATAGCGATGTAGCTTATGGATCTTATGTATTAGGCTCCTTACTCGCCGTAGACGAAGCATATACACTCCGCTTCAATTCCCGATTCTACAAGACACTAGGTGAGGATTTTAGACGCTTTGATTGACGGTTCCCAATGCTTTCAATGTCGTTTAATAGTAGATTCTTGACAGCATCACCGTTTGACATGTACAAAATGCTCTCCGTTTCCCGTTTCGTAAGCTAACGAAGAATATGAGATTTAGGGCATTTTAGTCATTTGTAGGAAGTACTGTTTACAATCATATTTTGCTGATGTGATTGACATGGTTTGTTGTCGCATTAGGAAGTTAGGAATGCGTGCATAATTAGTTTGGCGAAGAGATTCGCCTAGTTGCACACTTTGGGTCGACATACTATATGTAGACTTAAGTGTGTAGTGCATGTGTTTGTATAAATGCTTGTATTAGTATGTATTGAATTAAATGATGTTATTTGATAGTTTGTGATTGATTTTTCAATTATTATGCTGACCTAAATGATTTTCTACATGTTGACAAAATGCATGATTTCATTACATGCATGGAATGTATGTGCTTGAGGATTTGCTTAAGTTGAATATGCATGGGAAGTATGCCTTGAAGATTTGCTTAAGTTGAATGTTATAACATGTGCTAACATGCTCACATGATGTATTTCAATTCCAATACCTTTTTATAGTGTTAATGTAATTCCATAGATGTGTGGGACTTGACTTAGTCCAGGCAGTCGGTAACCGAGCGAATTCGTGGCTGACTGGTCATAGCCACGAACGACGCGTCGATGAATGTGATTCGTGTTGAGAGTTGGCGGCAGTGGTTAGGCCACGCGAAGTGTTTTACGCACTTCATGTCGTTCAATTCGAGATGCGATCGCGCTAGTCGAGCCCGTCAAGTAACCCGACTGGCCGATGTTTGTTCACCTTGTATGTATCATGACTGCTTGAACCTAGGGTACTGAACTTACCATTGTAAACCCTATTAACCGTGGTACCTTGATCCACGAAGACTCATGAGCCGGGCATGGTGGTATGGGACACCGTGGTCGAGCTGTCGGCCTACGCTGGGGCCACAAACCTCCCCGTAGTGACCAATGAGCACCTTGACTCGTGAGCAGATTATGGTGGTATGGGACACTATATTCTAGCTGTCGGCCTACACTGATCAGGCGACGAGCCCTTTGTAGTGACCGCGAGCATATTCTGAGTTCACGGGAGGCGACGACCCTTCCGTGCAGTAGAGTACAGTAGGCCTGTATTGATAAGGTGATGGGGGAGCGGTGCAACGAGTGCGAGCAACAGCCCTGGCAGCCCTTGCAGTGACCTACGAAATGTACATCGTATGAGATTACTAGGAGTGACGACCCTAGACAGGATCCGTGTTGGGATTGATACAAGGGAAGTACCTTAGTTTCCCAATCCTGCTGTTTGAATGGACTAATAACAACTAGGTAATCATATCACCATGACATTGCATGTGCCTGGAAGATGTGGAGCACTTGAGGGAGTGCGACATACCGCGGTCGTAAGATGTTGCCGCATGAGGGTGATCGTCGGTGAGGGCATACATCACGTCATATCATCTTGCATTAACAACAGTATTAGGACTTGTCTGATTTACTGCTTTACTATTATCGCGTGATTGAATTGTGAACATGCTAATCTTTGCTCTATGATTCCACTGAGTTGATCACTCATTCCCATGTTACGGGATGGTGTTTGCAACACCCACCAGACCCTGTTGTAGTTGCAGGTGACGACGAGATCCAGGAGGTGGAGCCGGAGATTGACGAGGACCAGGATGAGTTCTCGAATATGCAGTATCACGACGGCTTCCCGTAGGTGACCTGGATCGAGGGGGACTTCAGTGGGACTATTTTGAACTTATTCTTTTGTCTATTTACATGTATATGAGACTCAGAGATGTAGTCATACTTTGGAGACAGTTGAGATTACTTTGTTTTTCCATACAGTGATATATATATTGTTTAGTCTTCCGCTTGCTTTTATCACTGGATCTGAAGTATGAATTGCAGTTTTGGTATACTTTTACTCATGTGAATGCTTTAAATCAAACAACATTGAATCATAACCATTTTTGTTGCATAAGTGACGGTCTGGAACTCGGGAGTTGAGTTTATACACGACCCCCGATTTTCAGGGTGTTACAAGTTGGTATCAGAGCATGAATGAGAGTATACTGGGCCTGGGTTATGGTCTTGCGACGTACGCTGTCGCTTCCTTTGACTTAGGTGGGTGCGAGAAGGGTCTAGAAACACTTCTAGGATCACAGATTCACCGATAGGCGAAGTCTATAAGGATCGATCGCAAGATCGAGTCTGTAACGTATCTCGGGTCGCGTAAAGCAACCCGAATCACTTCTAAGCTGTAGGAAGTCGGGTGGAGACGTCCTATGAGCGGTTTTAAATCGTAAAAGTGAATCTTTGGGCCGTGGGATGACCACGACTCCAGTAATCGATCGCCAGGGCTTAAAAACCCCGTTTCACCAAAAATCTTCAAAATTCCTTCTCTAAACACTTCAACCTTCAGTTCTTTCTTATCCATTTCATGTTAGGCATCAAACATAATGTTAAAATAACACAAATTAATATATTCACCAAATTTTACAGTGAATAGTAAAATTTCATGAAAAATGGCCAAAAGGCCATTCTAACTTCACTTTCTTTAGCAACTAAGGAGCTAGAAAGATGTAATGGCTCCTTCTACCCCAAATTCATATGCTGCATCATATGGTTTGGTATTCGGGATTGCGATGTGGACCCGGAAAGCCCCAAACACATGTTTGGGCTCATAGAGACCAAAATGCTATGAACCAAGGGGTGGGACCAACTTTTTTGGGACCCTGGGACTATGGGGGACCAGACCCATGGGGTCCCACCAGTCAAATTTCGAGTTGACCGGCGATGCCATCGCCGGCCGGCCACCTCTGTTGGTGCTGCCCTTCGGGCGCACCCACTTAAATACCCCCCACATCACCCCTAGCTACCTCCCATCCCACGAAAACCCCTAAAACCCCCCTCTCCTTCACAAACATCCCCCTTGCATACCCTAGATTCGATTTTCAGCACTCCATTCCAAACCCCGGCGACCCAAATCACCTCTACAACCTTCCTTGGCCAAAACCGACCACCACACATCAGTTATTGGGTGTTGGCAGCCCCCTTCCTTGAAGATTTCCCCATTTGGAGCTCCAAAATCCCCCAAATAGTGCTGAAATCGTGAGCAGCTCCATTCCATCTTTTTGTTCTTATTTTTCCCTGAAAGTACAGCCTTGGGAAGCTTGAAGCATCCCTCTACGACGCCTAGATTTCCTTTTGTCAGATTGGGCAGCCATTTCTCCGCATTTTTGGCATTTTCCATGGCTTTCGTGGAAGTCATTTTGGGTCTTTTGTCGCTCTCATCCATCATATCTTTGATGGGTAAGAGGAAAACTGCAACAGACGAGGCTGGGCCGAGCCGCCCTGCTCGATTGAGAAGACCGCGGGGTGGTGCCGCAAGTTCAAGCGCCGCCGCAGGTCCAGCTGCAGTCCTGGAGTGCCGTACAAAGCGGGATTTGGATCCCCATGCACATCTTGGACGAACCATTCTATCAGAGATGCCTCATGGTGAATACACTGATCGTAGAGTGTTATTTGAGGCGGACGTAGATGGACGGTTGTTCGGCGAATATCTGTTGTTCGAACGCATTGAAGCTGCGCACTGGGGACCGATCTTTGAAGCTCGCGCTCATGCTAATGTGAGCACCGTTCGTGCCTTCTATGCTAGCATCCAGAGTCCTACCTTGGAGCCCTTACAGTTCAAAATCCCTTTTGGTAGAGATCGGATGGCTACGATCGACGTCCGGTTGGTTGCGCGACTTCTCAATGTGCCTCTAGGTGATGTACATCCAAGTGAGAAGAATTTGAGGACTAGACGTGAACGAGATCGCCGCACCAGGTTTCTGTGCGGTAAGTTGGTTCCATGGCAGCCTAATAATAGCCTCAAGGCGACGTACATGTCTGAGGATTTGCGTCTGCTGCATCATATCTGCACGTTTAATGTTTATCCTAGGTCGACGAACCGCATTGAATGTACACGTCTTATGGTCGATTTCTTATTTCTGGTGGCCCAGGGAGAGAACGTATGTATGGCCACTTTCATCTTACGGCAGATAGTTCTCATAGCCAGGTCGAGGAGAACATCCGAATCCCTTCCCTTTGGCCGACTCATTTGCAAGATTGCGCTTGAGTTTGCCTATCGACTTGGACCCGAATTGCCGGTATCGATTCACACCATCGATGAGTCGACAATGGTTAAGATGAAGATTGGGTCGCAATATCGTGAAAATGAACTTGAAAGGGATAGTGGGGACGACTTTGATGAAGAGGAAGATCAAAGCGAAGGAGAACCTAGTGCAGAGGTTCAGGAAGAGACTCAGGAAGAAGCAGAAGAGGAGGCTCAGGATACTGATGAGAGCCCTCCTCCTTCTGCGCAGGCTACTATCGACGATCGCATTGCTCGGATGGAGGAGAGCCAGACCGCTTTGCGAAGGGAAGTCCAAGAACTTCGAGCAGAGGTCGCTGATGCCAAGGCCGTTACGAAGAAGAAGTTTGGCAAGGTGACTCGCACCTTGAAGGCAATCCTGTGTTGCTTACAGGATAAGGGTGCTCCTCCTCCGTCGCCAGACTCCGACTAGCGACGCGATCTTTGATGTTGTTATGAGTAGTTAGCCACTTTCTGTTTCATGTGTGTAAAGCCTATTAGGGCTAGTGCTTTGCTTTTGTTGCTGTTGCTTAACTGTCTTAATTTCCATGTCATTCTAGTCATGATGCTTGTAAGGATATATCCATTGTATTGTGACAATTTTGATTAATTGAAATGCATGGAATGCCTTTGTCTCTTTAGTGAATGATTGTGGTGTATTTGAGCAATTGAGACTGACAAGGTTGCGCCCTATTTTGAATATAAGGAATGCCACCTAAGACTACGAGGAGCGCGGTTCGGCTTTCATTGTCAGAGCAGATGGATCAGGCTCCCTCTCAGTCTGGCACTCGTCCGGACCCTGCTGTGGGCCCGATTCCTGAGACGGTTCGGTCGTCTCAGCCTGCTGTTGGTCCTACAGATGGACCACCGCCATTTACACCATCAGTTAGAGAGCCACAGCGCGCATCTACTTCCGCACCTCATCCGTCACAGCCTGCTCCACCACCTGATAGATTCGAGCAGATGATGGCTATGATGCTACAGCAGCAGCAGCTATTGACTACTATAGTCGGGACTTTAGCCCAGGGTGGGGGTGCGACTGCATCTACTCCGCCTGCACCACTTGCGCATCCAGCTGAGGATGCCTATGCTTACGCCCAGGATGAGGGCATAGCACTTCCTACGCAGCCTGCTTTCCCTGCGGGGAATCCCGCCGACACACGGGGCCTTCTGGAGCGATTTCAGCGCTTGCGGCCTCCTACTTTCACGGGTTCTCACAGACCCGAGGAGGCTGAGTTTTGGCTCGACCGAGTGTCGAAGATTCTACGCATGTTGCACTGTACTGAGGCAGAGCAGGTAGAGCTGGCTACCTTCCAGTTTGAGAGAGAGGCCAGTATGTGGTGGGATAGTGTATTGCGGACTGTTACCGCAGACTTCGTATGGACATGGGCAGCATTCGAGTTTCTCTTCCATGAGAAGTATTATCCCCAGACCTACAGGCACGAGAGGGAGAATGAGTTTCTCCGTCTCAGGCAGGCAGCGATGACGGTTACCGAGTATGAGCATCGGTTCACAGAGTTGGGCAGGTACGTCCCGACGATTCTAGCTGATGAGCAGATGCGCATACGGCGCTTTTTGGAGGGCTTGCGACCGGATATTCGGTCGAAGATGTGCTGTATCAGTTTTCCCTCCTATGCGGAGTTGGTTCACATGTCCATGCGGGCAAAGCAGGACGTGGATCGACTTGCGCGATCACGAGGCCCGACTACTTCCAGGCCGCGACCGGAGTTGCCAGATAGGCCCTTCGCGGGCAAGAGGCCTCGCATTGATCCTCCTACCAGGACCACGGCGCCAGTAGGACCGTTTCGGCGCCCTGATTTATCATGCACATACTGTGGGAGGACGGGCCACCTAGCGCAGAGTTGCTTTTCGAGGATGCGGGACAGTGGGTTCTCGCCGCCGCAGAAGATTGATCGTGTACGTCCACAGGCGATATCAGCACCGCCTATACGGTCAGCTCCTGCGCAGTCCTCTTTCAGACCCACAGTATCGCAGATTCGACAGCCCCCACGGCCCTTGACACAGCGGCCGAACCGGCCACAGGAGGCTCGAGTTCATGCACTGACCGCTGAGGCATCTACGACGTCGACTTTCCAGCATTCAGCCTTCGAGGTCACGGGCCATATCGGAGGTACTCCCGTTCTTGTCATGGTGGACACTGGTTCCACGATTTCTTTGATATCGCGTGCCGTAGTCAGACGTCTTGGGTTGCAGACTATCACTATGGATAGCGTGCGAGTCCTTGCGGCTCATGGAGATTATTCGGATGTCACCCAGATGTGTGAGGGTTGTTTAGTTGATCTAGGAGGCAGGACGATGACTCTTGATCTGGTCGTCGATCCCTCGCTCGTATATCTCGACGTCATCCTTGGCATGGACTGGTTGACTGCAGCGAGAGCCGAGATTGACTGCAAGGCTCGTATGGTGACGGTGTACGAGCCTGAGGGCACGCCTTTCACATTTCCAGTGCGGGTAAATCTTCCTTTCCGCATTCTTAGCTACGCCACTCTTTTGCGCGACGCTGGTGCCCAGGTACTTGAGCAGACGCCAGTTGTTTCTGAGTTCGGGGATCTGTTCAGGAAGATCCCTGGTTTGCCGCCCCACGTGAGATCGATTTCACTATCGATCTGGTTCCTGGTTCTACACCCGTCTCACTGCCGACGTATCGCATGGCACCATGTGAGATGGAGGAGTTGAGGACGCAGATTGATGGCCTGCTAGAGCTTGGCTTTATACGGCCTAGCGTGTCTCCTTGGGGAGCACCGGTCTTGTTCGTGAAGAAGAAGGATGGTTCGCTGCGATTGTGTATTGATTATCGCAGGCTGAACCAGCTCACGGTGAAGAACAAGTACCCTTTGCCCAGGATCGATGACTTGTTTCATCAGTTGAGAGGAGCACAGTACTTCTCGAAGATTGACCTTCAGTCAGGATATCATCAGCTGCGCGTCAGAGATGAGGACGTGCAGAAGACAGCGTTCAGGACCAGCTTTGGTCACTACGAGTTCCTCGTGATGTCGTTCGGTCTCACGAACGCACCAGCCGTGTTCATGGATCTGATGAACCGGGTATTGCGGCCTTTCCTCTATCGATTCGTCGTTGTCTTCATCGACGACATTTTGGTATACTCTAGGAGTCGAGAGGAGCATGAGGAGCACTTGCGTTTGGTCCTTGATACGCTCAGACAGCATCAGTTGTTCGCACAGTACAAGAAGTGAGACTTCTGAAAGCAGGAGGTGAAGTTCCTGGGACACGTGGTGTCCAAGGATGGCATGGCAGTTGACCTGTCTAAGGTAGGTGCGGTGCAGGACTGGGAGCAGCCTGGTTCTGTCACTGAGGTGAGGAGTTTCTTGGGTCTCGCTGGCTACTATCGGCGCTTCATTCAGGATTTCTCGAAGATCGCGAGACCCTTATCTCAGTTGACACGGAAGGATGTGAAGTTCGCCTAGAATGATAAGGCGGAGTCAGCTTTTCAGGAGCTGAAGGACAGACTTACGTCCGCCCCTGTGCTAGTATTGCCAGAGCAGGGGGTTAAATACACTATATACACTGACGCGTCTAGCGTTGGTTTGGGTTGTGTCCTTATGCAGAGGGACAGGGTAATTTCGTATGCCTCGAGACAATTAAGGAAGCACGAGGAGAATTACCCTACACACGACCTGGAGTTGGCAGCCGTTATATTCGCACTGAGTCTCTGGAGACATTACCTCTACGGAGAGGAGTTCGAGTTCTTTTGCGACCACAAGAGCCTCAAGTACATATTCACGCAGCGGGACTTGAATATGAGGCAGCGGCGATGGATGGAGACGCTGAAGGACTTCAAGTTTGAAGTCTCTTACCATCCTGGGAAGGCGAACCTTGTGGCTGATGCGTTGAGCCGCAAGAAGGCGATAGAGTTTGCGGCTCCACTGATGGTTGCCGAGTGGGATATGGTGGAGTTTTTGCGAGACTTTGAGCAGAAACTCACCGTAGAGGAGCCATTTGAGTTCATCGCACATGTACAGGTGCGATCTCCAATCGATGACCGAGTCATCGAGGCGCAGAGGGACGACGCGCATCTTACTGAGCTTCGAGAGCAGGCCAGTGATGATGCTGACGCCGACTGGCGAGTTGGTATGGATGGAGGCTTACGTTACCGTGGCCGCCTATGCGTTCCTGATGTCCCTGACTTGAGACGAGAGATTCTCGAGGCTGCGCATTCTACTAGACTCGCGATGCATCCAGGCAGTACGAAGATGTATCGTGACGTGAAGAGGACGTATTGGTGGGAAGGTATGAAGACCCACATTGCTGAGTTCGTGTCCCGTTGCCTCACTTGTCAGCAGGTGAAGGCAGAGCATCGCCGACCACCTAGACTTTTGCAGCCTATGCCGATTGCAGAGTGGAAGTGGGATTTCATTTCCATGGACTTCATTTCTGGGTTGCCGAAGACGAGGAAGGGGCATGATTCCATTTGGGTGATCGTCGACCGATTGACGAAGTCGGCGCACTTCCTACCGATCAGAGTTACGAACTCTGCAGACGAGCTGGCTAGATTGTATATTAGAGAGATCGTGCGTCTGCATGGAGTTCCGTTGGAGATCGTGTCGGACAGAGACACGCGGTTCACTTCTATTTTCTGGACTCGCATTCAGGAGGCTATGGGTGTGAAGTTGAAGTTCAGTACTGCCTTCCACCCACAGACGGACGGACAGACGGAGCGAGTGAACCAGATCCTGGAGGACATGTTGCGGGCTTGCGCATTGGACTTCAAGGACAGTTGGGATGACTGTCTTGCATATGCGGAGTTTGCATACAACAATAGCTTCCAGGCGAGTATCGGCATGGCACCTTATGAGGCGCTGTATGGGCGACCTTGTCGCGCACCGCATTGCTGGTTAGAGGTCGGTGAGCGCAGCTTGATTGGCCCAGAGTTGGTGCAGGCGACGTCAGAGAAGATTGATATTATTCGACGTCGACTTCTTACAGCGCAGAGCAGACAGAAGAGCTACGCCGATACGAGACGGAGACCACTAGAGTTCACAGTCGGGGATCATGTGTTTTTGCGAGTTTTCCCTATGAAGGGAGTCCTTCGGTTCGGGAAGAAGGGGAAGCTGGCACCGCGATACATTGGTCCATTTCAGATCCTCGATCGTGTGGGAGCAGTGGCTTACCGATTGGCTTTACCCACGCCCCTCGCGAGCGTCCACAACGTATTTCATGTTTCTATGCTGAAAAAGTACGTTGCTGATCCTTCTCATATCATCAGATGGGAGCAGGTGCAGTTAGGAGAGGATGTTACTTATATCCTGCGACCGACACGCATCTTAGACCGGAAGGAGCAGGTACTGCGTAGCAAGGTGATTCCCCTTGTGAAGGTACTATGGACGCATCATACTGAGGAGGAGGCTACTTGGGAGACAGAAGCCGAGATCAGAAAGAACTACCCACAGCTTCTCAGGAGTACGAAAAGGTACAAAATTTTGAGGATGAAATTATTTGTTAAGGGGGGTAGATTGTAACGCCCGTGAAAAATCCATACTTGGGCTCGAGTACCAACTCGACCCGAAATTGCGTAGAATTCATTCCTTTGAAAAATTTGACTAGGTTAGCTAGTGCAACGTTGGAGTAGCTGGGAAATGGTCCCTGATCACTTTAAATACGTTCTACAAGGCCCGAAGCGAGTGGAACCAAGGGTGCTATAATGCTCTAAAGCCTCGGATCAAACTCTAAACCGGTTTGTTCTCCGGACCACTTTGAATCTTTGTATTGGATCTAGACCGCACGTTGAAAGTCCGATACCTCCTATCTTAGACCGTTAGAACCGTCTAGCTGGACTTGACACTCATTCCAAAAATCAAGTCAAACCGATACTCACAGGCTATTTCATTGAGCCCGGACCGAAGAGAGTGTGAATAGGGACAGTTGGAATTTCAAATTCAAATCTGGCACACAAATTTGACGCATCAGTATTAAGCATTCTGACCGTCAGAATACAGCCAAATTACACCCTTAGATCAGGAAAAATATCTATTATATATCACGAGACTTATAGGCCTGATCTTGGTGCGGTGACCGTTAAACTGAAACTGGGCCGCCACGTGCGATCTGGGAACCCAACCGGTCTGAAAACTGGATGTGTGCTAGATCCAGTATGCATGAGCTTAAGTCCGACCGCATTTGGCCTGGGGACCTCCGGAAATGCCCTTTTGGACCGAAACGGCCCCGATTTGGTTAGGCACCAAGTAAACATTGTTCCCAAGCCTATTTTGGGAATGTTTTAGGCTATAAAAGGGGTTGAAACCCTCACTCCTCTCTCCCATCCGAATTTGAGAGAAGCCCTAGCTTGGGAGAGAGAAAAAGAGTGAGAGATTGTGAGAGAGTGGGAGAGTTCTTCCTGCCACTTGTGCTACGTGTTGCACGTGCTTAAGCAACACTCCTCTACCGCTTTCCCGGCGATTCCACCGCAATCCTAGGTAAGTAAAAACCCTAAATAGTTGTTGATTTGAGTTTTCCTTGTTTCCATAGCGATGTAGCTTATGGATCTTATGTATTAGGCTCCTTACTCGCCGTAGACGAAGCATATACACTCCGCTTCAATTCCCGATTCTACAAGACACTAGGTGAGGATTTTAGACGCTTTGATTGACGGTTCCTAATGCTTTCAATGTCGTTTAATAGTAGATTCTTGACGGCATCACCGTTTGACATGTACAAAATGCTCTCCGTTTCCCGTTTCGTAAGCTAACGAAGAATATGAGATTTAGGGCATTTTAGTCATTTGTAGGAAGTACTGTTTACATTCATATTTTGCTGATGTGATTGACATGGTTTGTTGTCGCATTAGGAAGTTAGGAATGCGTGCATAATTAGTTTGGCGAAGAGATTCGCCTAGTTGCACACTTTGGGTCGACATACTATATGTAGACTTAAGTGTGTAGTGCATGTGTTTGTATAAATGCTTGTATTAGTATGTATTGAATTAAATGATGTTATTTGATAGTTTGTGATTGATTTTTCAATTATTATGCTGACCTAAATGATTTTCTACATGTTGACAAAATGCATGATTTCATTACATGCATGGAATGTATGTGCTTGAGGATTTTCTTAAGTTGAATATGCATGGGAAGTATGCCTTGAAGATTTGCTTAAGTTGAATGTTATAACATGTGCTAACATGCTCACATGATGTATTTCAATTCCAATACCTTTTTATAGTGTTAATGTAATTCCATAGATGTGTGGGACTTGACTTAGTCCAGGCAGTCGGTAACCGAGCAAATTCGTGGCTGACTGGTCATAGCCACGAACGACGCGTCGATGAATGTGATTCGTGTTGAGAGTTGGCGGCAGTGGTTAGGCCACGCGAAGTGTTTTACGCACTTCATGTCGTTCAATTCGAGATGCGATCGCGCTAGTCGAGCCCGTCAAGTAACCCGACTGGCCGATGTTTGTTCACCTTGTATGTATCATGACTGCTTGAACCTAGGGTACTGAACTTACCATTGTAAACCCTATTAACCGTGGTACCTTGATCCACGAAGACTCATGAGCCGGGCATGGTGGTATGGGACACCGTGGTCGAGCTGTCGGCCTACGCTGGGGCCACAAACCTCCCCGTAGTGACCAATGAGCACCTTGACTCGTGAGCAGATTATGGTGGTATGGGACACTATATTCTAGCTGTCGGCCTACACTGATCAGGCGACGAGCCCTTTGTAGTGACCGCGAGCATATTCTGAGTTCACGGGAGGCGACGACCCTTCCGTGCAGTAGAGTACAGTAGGCCTGTATTGATAAGGTGATGGGGGAGCGGTGCAACGAGTGCGAGCAACAGCCCTGGCAGCCCTTGCAGTGACCTACGAAATGTACATCGTATGAGATTACTAGGAGTAATGACCCTAGACAGGATCCGTGTTGGGATTGATACAAGGGAAGTACCTTAGTTTCCCAATCCTGCTGTTTGAATGGACTAATAACAACTAGGTAATCATATCACCATGACATTGCATGTGCCTGGAAGATGTGGAGCACTTGAGGGAGTGCGGCATGCCGCGGTCGTAAGATGTTGCCGCATGAGGGTGATCGTCGGTGAGGGCATACATCACGTCATATCATCTTGCATTAACAACAGTATTAGGACTTGTCTGATTTACTGCTTTACTATTATCGCGTGATTGAATTGTGAACATGCTAATCTTTGCTCTATGATTCCACTGAGTTGATCACTCATTCCCACGTTACGGGATGGTGTTTGCAACACCCACCAGACCCTGTTGTAGTTGCAGGTGACGACGAGATCCAGGAGGTGGAGCCGGAGATTGACGAGGACCAGGATGAGTTCTCGTATATGCAGTATCACGACGGCTTCCCGTAGGTGACCTGGATCGAGGGGGACTTCAGTGGGACTATTTTGAACTTATTCTTTTGTCTATTTACATGTATATGAGACTCAGAGATGTAGTCATACTTTGGAGACAGTTGAGATTACTTTGTTTTTCCATACAGTGATATATATATTGTTTAGTCTTCTGCTTGCTTTTATCACTGGATCTGAAGTATGAATTGCAGTTTTGGTATACTTTTACTCATGTGAATGCTTTAAATCAGACAACATTGAATCATAACCATTTTTGTTGCATAAGTGACGGTCTGGAACTCGGGAGTTGAGTTTATACACGACCCCCGATTTTCAGGGTGTTACACAGGAGCTGAAGGATAGACTTACGACCGCCCCTGTGCTAGTATTGCCAGAGCAAGGGGTTAGATACACTATATACACTGACGCGTCTAGCGTTGGTTTGGGTTGTGTCCTTATGCAGAGGGACAGGGTAATTTCGTATGCCTCGAGATAATTAAGGAAGCACGAGGAGAATTACCCTACACACGACCTGGAGTTGGCAGCCGTTATATTCGCACTGAGACTCTGGAGACATTACCTCTACGGAGAAGAGTTCGAGCTCTTTTGCGACCACAAGAGCCTCAAGTACATATTCACGCAGCGAGACTTGAATATGAGGCAGCGGCGATGGATGGAGACGCTGAATGACTTCAAGTTTGAAGTCTCTTACCATCCTGAGAAGGCAAACCTTGTGGCTGATGCGTTGAGCCACAAGAAGGCGATAGAGTTTGTGGCTCCGCTGATGGTTGCCGAGTGGGATATGGTGGAGTTTTTGCGAGACTTTGAGCAGAAACTCACCGTAGAGGAGCCATTTGAGTTCATCGCACACGTACAGGTGCGATCCCAGATCGATGACCGAGTCATCGAGGCGCAGAGGGACGACGCGCATCTTACTGAGCTTCGAGAGCAGGCCAGTGATGATGCCGACGCCGACTGGAGAGTTGGTATGGATGGGGGCTTACGTTACCGTGGCCGCCTATGCATCCCAGATGTCCCTGACTTGAGACGAGAGATTCTCGAGGCTGCGCATTCTACTAGACTCGCGATGCATCCAGGCAGTACGAAGATGTATCGTGACGTGAAGAGGACGTATTGGTGGGAAGGTATGAAGACCCACATAGCTGAGTTCGTGTCCCGTTGTCTCACTTGTCAGCAGGTGAAGGCAGAGCATCGCCGACCACCTGGACTTTTGCAGCCTATGCCGATTGCAGAGTGGAAATGGGATTTCATTTCCATGGACTTCATTTCTGGGTTGCCGAAGACGAGGAAAGGGCATGATTCTATTTGGGTGATCGTCGACCGATTGACGAAGTCGGCGCACTTCCTACCGATCAGAGTTACGAACTCTGCAGACGAGCTGGCTAGATTGTACATCCGAGAGATTGTGCGTCTGCATGGAGTTCCGTTAGAGATCGTGTCGGACAGAGACACGCGGTTCACTTCTATTTTCTGGACCCGCATTCAGGAGGCTATGGGTGTGAAGTTGAAGTTCAGTACTGCCTTCCACCCACAGACGGACGGACAGACGGAGCGAGTGAACCAGATCCTGGAGGACATGTTGCGAGCTTGCGCATTGGACTTCAAGGACAGTTGGGATGACTGTCTTGCATATACGGAGTTTGCGTACAACAATAGCTTCCAGGCGAGTATCGGCATGGCACCTTATGAGGCGCTGTATGGGCGACCTTGTCCCGCACCGCATTGCTGGTTAGAGGTCGGTGAGCGTAGCTTGATCGGCCTAGAGTTGGCGCAGGCGACGTCAGAGAAGATCGATATTATTCGACGTCGGCTTCTTACAGCACAGAGCAGACAGAAGAGCTACGCCGATACGAGACGACGGCCATTAGAGTGCACAGTCGGGGATCACGTGTTTTTGTGAGTTTCCCCTATGAAGGGAGTCCTTCGGTTCGGGAAGAAGGGGAAGCTGGCACCGCGATTCATTGGTCCATTCCAGATCCTCGATCGTGTGGGAGCAGTGGCTTACCGATTGGCTTTACCCATGCCCCTCGCGAGCGTCCACAACGTATTTCATATTTCTATGCTGAAGAAGTACGTTGCTGATCCTTCCCATATCATCAGATGGGAGCAGGTGCAGTTAGGAGAGGATGTTACTTATATCCTGCGACCGACACGCATCTTAGATAGGAAGGAGCAGGTACTGCGTAGCAAGGTGATTCCCCTTGTGAAGGTACTATGGACGCATCAGTCTGAGGAGGAGGCTACTTGGGAGACAGAAGCCGAGATCAGAAAGAACTACCCACAACTTCTCGAGGAGTACGAAAAGGTACAAATTTCGAGGACGAAATTATTTGTTAAGGGGGGTAGATTGTAACGCCCGTGAAAAATCCGTACTTGGGTTCGAATACCGATTTGACCCGAAATCGCGTAGAAATAATTTCCATGGAAATTAAACGTAAGTTAGCTAGCGCAACGCTAGAGTAGCTGGGAAATAGTCCCTGATCACTTTAAATACGTTCTACAAGACCCAAATCGAGTAGAACAGACAACTCTACAATACTCTATAACCTTGGATTAAACTCTAAGCAGGTTTGTTCTCTGGACCATATTGAAATTTTGTATTGAATTTAGACCGCGCGTCGAAGGTCCGATACCTCCTATCTTAGACCGTTAGAACCGCCCAGCTGGACTTGACATTCATCTCGAAAATCAAGTCAAACCGATAACCACAGACTATTTCGTTGAACCCGGACTGAAGCGACCGCGAATAGGGACGAATTTGGAATTTCAAATTCAAATCTGGCACACGACTTGACGCGTCAGTATTAAGCGTTCTGACCGTCAGAATTCATCCAGATTACACCCTCGGATCAGGAAAAATTTCTATTTATTATCATGAGACTTTCAGCCCTGATCTATGTGCGGTGACCGCTGAACTGAAACTGGTCCTCCACGTGCGATCTGCGAACCTTGCTAGACTGAAAACTTAATACGAGGTACATCTGGTACCCATGAGCTTAAGTCTGATCGCAATCGACCAGGGGACCACCAGAAAGCAATTTTTGGACCGAAACAGCCCCGAAATGGATAGGCATTAAGTAAACTTCGTCCCGGAGCCTATTTTCGGCGTTTTCAAGCTTATAAAAGGGGTTGAAACCCTCATTTCTCCTTCCCATCCGAAATTCACAAACCCTAGCAAAAGGAGAGAGAGTTTGAGAGAAAGAGAAGAGGAGATTTTTCCCGCTTCCGAGCCCCTGACAGTTGCTGCTTCAACACTTCATTCCAATCACCTGGCTGGTGATTTCTCCACCTTTTCAGGTATAAAATAACCCCAAAAACTTGCTGATTTAGGGTTTACGTAGATTCATGGCATGTTAGCTAACGTAATCCATAAATCAGGTTCTCTTACAGCCGTAGACGAAGCGTACACGCTCCGTTCAAAATCCCGCGACCGTAAGAGATTAGGTGAGGATTTTAGACGCTTTGATTGACGGTTTACAACGCTTTCAATGTCGTTTAATAGTAGATTATCGACGGCATCGCCGTTTGACATGTACAACATGCTCTCCGTTTCCTGTTTCGTAAATTAACGAAGAATATGAGATTTAGGGCATTTTAGTCATTTGTAGGAAGTACGGTCTACATGCATATTTTGCTGACGTGATTGACATGGTTTGTCGCCGCATTAGAGAGTTAGGAATGCTTGCATAATCAGTTTGGCGAAGAGATTCGCCAAGTTGCGCACTTTGGGTCGACATACTATATGTGGACTTAAGTGTGTAGTGTATGTGTTTGTATAAATGCTTGTATTAGTATGTATTGTATTGAATAATGTTATGTAGTAGTTTGAGATTGATTTCATGATTAAAATACTGACCTAAATGATTTCCTACATGCTTACCTTATGCATGATTGCACTACATGCATAGAAAGTATGCCTTGAAGATTTGCTTAAGTTGAATATGCATAGAAAGTATGCCTTGAAGATTTGCTTAAGTTGAATGTTATAACATGTGCTAACATGCTCACATGATGTATTCCAATTCCAATACCTTGTATATAGTGTTAATGAAATTCCATATATGTGTGGGACTTGACTTAGTCCAGGCAGTCGGTAACCGAGCGAATTAGTGGCTAACTGGTCATAGCCACGAACGACGCGTCGATGAACGTGATTCGTGTTGAGAGTTGGCGGCAATGGTTAGGCCACGCGAAGTGTTTTACGCACTTCATGTCGTTCGACTTGAGATGCGACCGCGCTAGTCGAGCCCGTCAAGTAACCCGACTGGCCGATGTTTGTTCACCTTGTATGTATCATAACTGCTTGAACCTAGGGTACTGAACTTACCATTGTAAACCCTATTAACCGTGGTACCTTGATCCACGAAGACTCATGAGCCGGGCATGGTGGTATGGGACACCGTGGTCGAGCTGTCGGCCTATGCTGGGGCCACAAACCTCCCCGTAGTGACCAGTGAGCACCTAAACTCATGAGCAGATTATGGTGGTATGGGACACGATATTCTAGCTGTCGGCCTACACTGATCAGGCGACGAGCCCTTTGTAGTGACCGCGAGCGTATTCTGAGTCCACGGGAGGCGACGACTCTCCCGTTGCAGTAGAGTACGGTAGGCCTGTATTGATAAGGTGATGGGGGAGCGGTGCAACGAGTGCGAGCAACAGCCCTGGCAGCCCTTGCAGTGACCTACGAAATATACATCGTATGAGATTACTAGGAGTGACGACCCTAGACAGGATCCGTGTTGGGATTGATACAAGGGAAGTACCTTAGTTTCCCAATCCTGCTGTTTGAATGGACTAATAACAACTTGGAAATCATATCACCATAGCATTGCATGTGCCTGGAAGATGTGGAGCACTCTAGGGAGTGTGGCATGCCGCGGTCGTAAGATGTTACCGCATGAGGGTGATCGTCGGTGAGGGCATACATCACGTCATATCATCTTGCATTAATAACAGTATTAGGATTGTCTGATTTACTGCTTTACTATTATCGCGTGATTGAATTGTGAACATGCTAATCTTTGCTCTATGATTCCACTGAGTTGATCACTCATTCCCACGTTACGGGATGGTGTTTGCAACACCCACCAGACCCTGTTGTAGCTGCAGGTGAGGACGAGATCCAGGAGGTGGAGCCGGAGATCGACGAGGACCAGGATGAGTTCTCGTATATGCAGTATCATGACGGCTTCCCGTAGGTGACCTGGATTGAGGGGACTTCAGTGGGACTATTTTGAACTTTATTCTTTTATTTATTTACATGTATATGAGACTCAGGGATGTAGTCATACTTTGGAGACAGATGAGATTACTTTGTTTTTCCATACAGTGATATATATATTATTTAGTCTTCCGCTTGCTTTTATCACTGGATCTGAAGTATGAATTGCAGTTTTGGTATACTTTTACTCATGTGAATGCTTTAAATCAGACAACATTGAATCATAACCATTTTTGTTGCATAAGTGACGGTCTGGAACTCGGGAGTTGAGTTTATACACGACCCCCGATTTTCAGGGTGTTATAGTTCAAGACTCAAGTGTAACTCAACATGAACTTTAATTTCAAGCTGTAGAAGATCTCAAGATCAAGCTACATCAAGTAGAGATCTCAATCTTCATAAGGTTCAAAGGTCAACCGTCATTTGAAAGAATGAAGTTTCAATGTTCATACTCCATGTCTCAGGTATGAATGACCTTAGATTGACCTTAGGGTAGGTCATTTTTTATAAATAATTCAAGCTAAATCTTTTTATATGATTTTGATTTGTTCTAAGACTAGTCCTAGACTTTGTTTAACTGTCCTAGCACTGCTACGACCAGTCCAAGAGATTTCAAACTTGTCCTAAGTTTGTTGGAATTTTTTAGAAATTTTTATTCGTCTTCAACCAGTCTTGGACTCTGCACTACCGGTCGTATGAATAATGTCGACTCATCCCACGACTAGTCCTGTTTCTATGACTCAAAGTCTAACAACTAAACAGGAGGTCCTACAACCAGTCGTGAGAGGCCTACAACCAGTCATAGAGGGCCTACGACCAGTCATGAGTCAGTTTTATCCGATCGTGCTAAAAATTTCAAAAATCCATTCTCTTATGACCAGTCGTAGCGTCCACTAGACTAGTCGAAGGTGCGATTTCTGCAGCTATAAATAGATGACAAATTTCAGACTTTGTATATAGAAATTCAAGTGAAATCAATGATCACTCTGAGATAAGTCTGTGTTTATTTTAAGCTACATTATGCTCATTTAATATTCTCTTTTTGTTAGCTTTTTCATTTGATTTTGTTTCTATATTCCAATCTTATTTGAAAAGAGGAATTGGTATATTCCTTCTTCTTGGAATCAAAATCAAATAGAGCTAAGCCCAATTGGTTTAATTTCAAATCAATTAGAACCTAGAACTATTTTAAAGTGAGTATTGAACATTGAACTTTTATATTCGAACTTCTACTCTGATTGGTTCTTCTGGGCTGCTTCAAAAATGAGAAATCCAGGTATTTTACATTATTGTAATTTACATTCTTTTTGGTTTATTTTCGAATTTTCCAGAAAAATCTCAATGTGGTGGTTATCTGAGGAGAGCCAAGAAACTTAGAAAGTGGGTTTTTGGATTGTATAAGCCCAAGTTTAAAAAGACACAATTGTGAAGGTTTTAGGTGAACCTGTGAAAACCCATTTTGATCGTGAATGCTAATATCCACTGTGTGAGGATATTAGGAGTGCAGTAGCAGTGTGGCTGTTTATTAACAGTTAGTGTACATACAGGCAAACCAATATAATCCCTTGTGTTTTGTGGTTATATGATTTATATTTTCTATCTTTGATTATTCATTTGTAGGATGTATATGTGGATGTGAATGTTGTAATCATTTTATTTTAAGCATTGTGGGGAATGTTGTAATAGTTTAAAATTTACTTCTTGATATTCATTTATTTCTTTAAGATTCAGTTTCCTTATTTTTTCTAGTAAGGTTGCCTTGCCATTTTTATGGTGTATGGCTGTCCTTAGACCAATCAACATTTGATAT
Organism: Magnolia kwangsiensis; assembly: GCA_037074715.1. Lineage (NCBI taxonomy): Eukaryota > Viridiplantae > Streptophyta > Magnoliopsida > Magnoliales > Magnoliaceae > Magnolia > Magnolia kwangsiensis. Next base: position 83,138,082 of record CM073572.1, on the reverse strand, counting down.
TACATTTTTTTCATTCATTTATTTATTCCTCTTCAGTTTGAGTTCTTGATACAAAGACATTTTTAAAAATAAGGTTGTCCTACCATAAACCCTTAGTTTTTGGTGTAAGGCTGTCCTTAGAACAACATTTATATCAACTTCTCAAGACTTGAATTTTGAGTGTGCCTTTCAATTCAGCATTGTGGTTTGATTTATATATTTGGTTGTATCTTTTTATTTGATTCTGTTGTAGTTATTTATAAATTTGGCATAGTCCTATTCACCCCCCCCCCCCCCTCTAGGACATATAGCTAGGTTATTTCAAGTGGTATTAGAGCCTAATAGCTCGCTTTTAATTCTTTATTCTTAGATTTATTTCCTGAGCTAACTATCTAAGCTATATATAAGATGTCAAATTTTAACTGCCTATCAGTCACTAGGCCTCCACCCTTTGATGGCTCCAATTATGCTTATTGGAAAGCCAGAATGAGAATCTTCTTAAAATCTACGGATGAAAGTGTGTGGCTGGCCACAGTGAATTAATGGACCCCTCCTACCACTGAAGTGATTAGAATCGATGGTTTAAAAATAATGAGAGTAACTCCTTATTTCTCATGGACCACACTTCAAAAAAGTGAAAGTAGTGCAAATGCTAAAGCACTAAATGCAATCACTTGCGCACTATCACTGGATGAATTCAAAAGAATTATATCCCGTGATTCTGCAAAGCAAGCATGGGATATTTTAGAAATGACACACAAGGGTATATCAATTGTCAAAAAATCTAAAGTCCAACTCCTCACAACTAAATTTGAAGAAATTCATATGGAGGAAAATGAAATGTTTATGGACGTTTATACAAGATTAAATGATATTGTAAACTCTATGTGGGGTCTTGGCGATAAAATCCCAGAAAGTAAAGTGTGTGCAAAGATACTACATTCATTTCCTGAACGGTTTAACTCTAACGTAACCGCAATCCATGAACTTCATAATACAGACACTATGAGGGTAGAAGAATTAGTTGGATCTTTATAAACCTATGAGTTAAATTTTAAAGCTCCTAAAGGAAAATCTATTGCCCTTAAGTCTTCTAAAGATGTTTCTCAAGAAAACAATTCTGATTTAAAAAATTCAGAAGTCGATATGACTCTTTTAGCGAAAAAGTTTTATAAAATTTTCAAAAGAAAAAAGAGTGTTGATTTTCAAAAAGCTAATGAGAAGAAAAGATCAAAATCTAAATCTAAGCCTTGAAAATCTTTAAAAGAGAGTCAATGTTACAACTGTCAAGAATATGGGCATTTAGCAAACAAGTGTCCTAAAACGGACAAACCTAAAAAGAAGAGTATGTTGGCTACATGGGACGAATCCTCTGATTCAGAAGATTCTAAAACCGAGTCGGGTAATGAAGTGAAAGCCCTTATGACTCTAGCCAAATTCACATTTTCAGATAATGATTCAACACGTGAAGAAAATCTGAACAATAAATGTGAAAATGAAGATGATCTTTAAGATGCTTACAATGCCTTATATAAAGAAAGTTGTAAAATTGTTGTTAAACTTAAGCTTCAAAAAGAAAGATTTTCAAAGCTTAGAGAAAATTTTGAATCTCTTGTTTTAGAAAAATCCCATATTTCATACAGTTTTGAAAAAATGCAAATGTCATTTGAATTTTAAAAACTCTCAGATTGAAAGTCTGAAATCTGAGAATGAAAATCTTAGACACTTCTCCTTTAAGTTTAAAGGATACATGGAAGTAGGCCCAAGGAGATCCAAAGTTAGAAAAACTTTCATCTGGATCAAGGAAATGTCACGATCAATCCAGTTTGGTGTAACACCCCAGATTTTTACCTACTTGGAATTAGACGTCTTTAGGCAATGGGTCAACCATAACACCTTGGTAACCTCTCAGAACCCAATTCCAAAGCCAAAGAAACCATTTAGAACCTAATTCTTTAGAAATTTAATGTGTATTAACTAGCGCTACACTAGATTTCCTGTCAAATTAGCACCAATCACTTTAAATATGATTTGTAAGATGCAAAACCTATAGAATCATTGACGTTATCTTACCCTGAAATCTAGGATCCAACTTTAAACCCAGTTGCTCCCGGGAATGCTTTGTAACTTTGCATTGGTTCTAGACCACGCATTGAGAGTCTGATAGCTATAAACTTAGACCATTACGACTGCCTAGTTGAACTTGTCAATCACCTAGAAAATCAAGCCCAACCGATGTCCTAAGACCATTTTATTGAGTCCGGAGTAAAGAGAGTAGGAAAAGGAAGATTTTTAGAAAATTAATTATATTTTTAAGAAATATGGAATGGTTCACTTACGCGTTATTTTTAAGCATTCTGACCGTTAGATTTTGACCCAAATTTACCCTCGAATTAGGATAGCTGGCCCTTACATGTCATAGTACTTATAGCTCTGATCGAGTTTCCGTAACCGTTGAATTGAAGCTGGTCTACCACGGTCGATCTAGAAACCTGGCCAGAATGAAAACTTAGTTTGACCTAGATCTGGTATTAGAGAGCTTAAGTCCGACCGCATTTAGTAACAAGACCTCCAGAAGTGCTCCGTTGGATCGGAACAGACCCGATTTGGTTATAATCCTAGTATACCTTGGCCATAAGTATATTTTAAATAGGGCTTAAAACCCTCATTCCAAATCCCATACGAATTTTCAAACCCTAGCTTTCCAAGTGGTAGAAAAGAGAGAGAAAGTGAGGGAGAAGTTGGTGCTGCTTCCTGGGATTCTTCCCAGCTTTACTACGTGCCTAATCCACCCATCCGTATCGCTGTGCCAACGTTTCTGATTCCATTTTTGAGTAAGTTAAGCTAACCCTAACCTGTTTTGAAGCTTAGACTAGCTGTAGTAGAGTTCTAGCTAACCTGTTTCTTGCTATAGGTAGTGTATCCACCGTTGACGAAGACACATCGTCTGAATCATCTTAAATACATCTTTTCTGGTTTAAGGTGCGGACTATATGCGCTTAGGTTATGGTTTTCAACACTTTCAATGATAGTTAATGATTGATTCATGTTGTGAATGTAATTACACATGCCAAATGTGCTATCTGTTTTGTCTTTCATATACGTATACTCTATATTGTAAATACCATATTTTATGTATATGTTAGAATACACGTATGTGTATGAAATCTGTTGATATGCTTGCCATGATTAATGATCATTGTTATATGCCTGATATGTATACGACAACTCCTTGGTAAGAGGACTTGCCCTAATATGCGACGGTGTCGACATACGTGATGTATGTTGAAGTGTAAGCTAAGTGTTTGTTTAAATGTCTAAATGAGATAATGGTTAGAAAATGTGTTTGCTAAGATGGTTGGGATATGGATTTCAACCATAATGTTTGTGTGAATGATTTCCTTCACGAATCATGTGACTTAGAATATCCATGCTAAATGAGTGTATGATTTCCTCCATGAATTATGTACTTGGTTGAATCATGTTAAATGTGTGTATGAATTCCTTCATGTACTATTTACATTTTGAGTTATACTTCATTATTGTTCATGTGAATACAGGATATGAATCATATGCTAGTTATTGTATGTGTATGTGAATGGGGCTGTACTAAGTCCAGGTAATCGGTAAGCGTACTCCAAATGGTGGTTGAGGATGTTTGCCACGTAGGATGAGTTTAACGAATCTGAGTCGTGCTTGGGATGTTCGACAGTGGTTAGGCCACACGGAGTGCTTATGAATGTCATGTCGTTCAACTCAACGTGCGCTTGGCCTAGTTGAGCTTATCAACTAACCCGATTGATCAATGTTTGTTTACCATGTTTGGTTGCAACTGTTTGAATCTAGTGACCAGTGAGCACCCTACTCGGAGCAGATTATGGTGGTATGGGACACTATATTCTTGCTGTTAGCCTACACTATTTGGTGATGGGGGAGTGGAGCAACGATTGCACGCAACAGCCCTGACAGCCCTAACAGCCCTCTGTAGTGACCTTGAGTTTATCCTGACACTACATAGGGGCGACGAGTCCTGTTGTAGTCTTAAGGATATAAATAGGCCTGTATTGATAAGGTGATGGGAGAGTGGTGTAACGATTGTGCGTCACAGCCCTGACAGCCCTTGCAGCGACCTAGAACCATAATATCGTATGAGATTCTCTAGGACTGACGACCCTAGAATGGATCAACGTTGGGAAATGATACAAGCAAGGTGTCCTAGATTCCCAATACTGCTGTATGAAAAGGAGTAATAAGAACTTGGTAATCATATCCATGACATCACACTGCATGTGCCATTAGCGTTGGTGTGACAGCACAGTGGTAGTGATTCATGCCGCGATCGTTAGATGATGTCACATGAAGGAGTTTGTGGTGAGGGCATGCATCATTATCTCATTCATTCTCGCATTAACAAGAGTAGCTAGGACATGTTTGCTTGTACTGTTTTATCATTACTGCTTGATTGAATTGATAACATGTTAACCTTTGCTGTATAGTTTCCACTGAGTTAGCTACTCACTCCCACATTACAGGACGGTGTTAGCCACACCAACCAGTCCCTGTTTTAGTTTCAGATGGTGACGATGCTTGTGAGGCAGAGTTGGTCTTTCTTGATGATGTTGAGGAGCAGGTTCTGATCGACGGGGTTTACAGGGTTATTGATTAGATGCCAATACACTTGGTATTTTGCCTTTTATTTAAACACCCATGTATATTCTTTTCTTTTCATTTTTGGAGTATATATGTATTTAGTTAATCTGGTAACATGTTCACACTTTGGAGACTTACAATCAATTATACATTTTATATATTTATCACAGTCTTCCGCTTGAGAAATTTAACTGTCTCTGGAGTATGATATGTTGTTTGGTTTAATCTACCTCATGTTTTATGGCCTAATGCTGATAACATTCATCCATCATAAAAAAATGTTGCATAAGTGATGTTCTGAAACTCGGGAGTGGAGTTTATGCTCGACCCCCGAATTTCGGGATGTTACATTTAGGCTACGAGAAAAATGTTCCTCTTAAACATAAGAATATGTCTCCTAAGTTTGTAAAAGGTTGGACCTTGAACTCAAAAGGGAAAGTACGAATCAAACTTTGTCTAAAACTACTTTTCAAAAACTGAAAAACATTTATAAATTTCAGAATTTAGCTGAGAAAATAGTTGATCTTCTTAAGGAGCTCTTAAAATCTAACTCAATGGGTCACTCTAACTATAACTACAATCAAAAGAAGACCCACTATACTCCTAAACCCAAAACTGTTATGAAATAGGTTCCTAAGGTTCCTTGTCTGGTTATCCACACTACTTTCAAAGCTACAAGTCATTCAAAGTGGTACTGTCACTCCCCAAACTCAAAAATTGGATTCACAGTAATCCCGATCGCCGAATCCGGTGCCGACAGCCTCCGCAGTGCCCCATTCTTAGTTCCTGGTAAACATATGCTAGATTCCAATCCTGAGATCCTACAAGGAGGATTTTAGAATGATTTTTTTTTTTGTAATGGAGCATAACCACAAGCATAACCAAGTCACAAAACAACATCATCACATATCCACTATATCAAAAACTATTAAGTACAATGTGGAAAGAGAAATATAAGGAGATCAAAAAGCTCTAAAATGGCCTGATACGCTGCCTCAGCACTGCTACTGTCCAACGACACCTGCACGCAACGGTCGTGCATAAGCTTACAAAAGCTTAGAGGGTGGCGTAAGTGTGTGTAAGGCAAGTGCCAATGTATATATATCAGAGTAATGCAGAAGTATGCGGTGAGTCCATGAATAAAACCAACCATACCAATGCTATGTGATGCAAGGCATGATTGCTATCGGGCATACCAAGGCCATGCGATGCGAGACATGAATGCTATCAGCCACACCGATGCAAATGCAAGGCTTACATAGCCGAATGTCATATGTGAAACGCAATCCAAAAAAGTCGGTACTCATCAAGTACACATATCAGTACAGTTCCTCTATGAATATCACTGGGGTCTAATATACTCACACTGACTGCCTCCTTCCTAGCTGCATAGCCAAGTAAGCGGAATAGACCTCACTATCCGCCTGACCAGTAGTCTGCCAATACCTACCCAGTTCATCGATAATGGACTCATTTACAAGCTGGTCAAACTCAGCCTAGCTTATATACCCCTTATTCAGGCGGATAAGGCCACACCCCCTTCCAACCAACCACTACATAGTAGGAGATGCGGCCTACTGGTATTTGGCACTCGGGCGTTCATGTATCCACTCGGTCTAGACGTTGGAGCATCTCTGGTACCAAAAAGGTTCTGGGACTTTCATCCAAGCACATCCTAAGTGCCCACAGTGATAGAACCAAGTATTTCGGTGTCCGATGCGGCCATCCACGATATACCTATGGAGTCACGGCCCTGATGTCGCTAGGGCGTGTAGTGATCAATTCACATATATGCGAGATGCATGAATCACACCATCAAATCATGTAGCAATCCAGCGCATACTGCGGGATCATGTGGGGCACTTTGTCTTATAATGAATCCCTTAAACGGTCTGCCCAATGGCGTATGTTATGATCAGTCACTACTCATATCAAGCATACATATGATGCGTATGGTCATGAGTCATGAGATTATACTAAGCATGTTATAAAGTAATGGACTACTCTTACGATGCAGATGAATCTAGACGGCCTATATACAACTAGTATGGGCTTACCAATGGGCCCTAAGGAGAGATACAATGTGGACATTTAACCAACATTGTACTTATAATGTTGGCGTCAAACCATCATTGATCCTAAGGCACGGCCCGCCATAAATAACATTACATAAACCATCTTAAACCACACATTGCAATGGACTTTAAGGGCACCCTGTTGGGCCTCGATCCATGGGCCTTAGATACATCAAATGGACCGTATCACATGGGCCTTACATTCATCAGATGGGCTACATTAATGGGCCTCACCAACAGGCCTTATGTACATTGCAATGGGCCATAACCCATGGGCCTTTGACTACATCAAAATGAATCTAATATACACCAAATGAGCCTAATACCATGGGGTCTTATATATCTTAAATGGGCCAAATCTCATGGGACCTTATGTGTGTCAAGTGGGCCTGATCCGTGGGCCTTTTATATGTCAAATGGGCCTAGTCTCATGGGCCTTATACATGTCAAATGGGCCTAATCCCATGGGCCTTATATATATACCAAGGTGGGCCTCAATGGATGGTCATTAGTAAATCAAGATGGGCCCCATACATATGCCAAGGTAGGGTCCATTTGAACTACAGATCTATCTTATTTTTAGTCTCAAGCCTATTGATTTAGGCTTGCCAAATGGTTGGACCATTTGGATGAAACACATGCATCAAGGGTGGGGTCCACCGAACTATGGATCTGGCTCATTCTTTGGCTCATGCCAAAATGAGCTTTCGAAATTGGATGGACGGTTTGGATGCAGTACTTGCACATGGTGGGTCCCACTGTCCAAACAGTGGACAGTGTGGTAAAACACATAAATCAAGGGGGTTCCACCGTCCATAACAGTGGATGGTGTGGTTAAACACATACAGCATGGTGGCTCCCACCGTCCGCCTGGACGGTGTGTATAAAACACACATATCATTGTGGGTCCCACTTGGGGCCCACCATAATGTTTATAAGCCATCCAATCCATTCATAACGTCACGCTGACGTGGATGAAGAGTAAAAAAAAAGTTTGTATTGATTTAAAACTTTTGTAAACCCAAAATGGGTTTCAATGTTAGATGTTCAATCTCACTGTTTCCTACACTGTGGGCCACCTGAGCTTTGGATGTGCCTCATTTTTGGAGAGGGCCCACCTCAGAGGGTGGGCCACCTTATAGACAGGTCAGATGGCAAATAAACATTAAGGTGCGTCCCACACGGTCAGCCGTGGGACCCCCTGGCGTCCGCCCACTGTTGAGCGCCCCTCTCTCCTGACGTCCAGAGGCAGCAGCCTCTGCTGCTTTGAAATTTTTATTTTTTATTAAACCGAGTCTTTTTATGATTTTTCTTAGATTGGGCCCACATTAGGTGCATCCACTCTAGCCGTTGGATTATACGGCCCATAACCCATCCATCAAGACTAATATCGGCCCTTATTCAGCGTGTAAAAAAAATCTGGAAAGGTTTCAATGGTAATGGTAATGTTTTTAAAACCATGGCCCACTAGATACTCGGATCATCCTCATTTTTCGGCTCAACGCCTAAAATGAGTCAGGGAAGAGGATGGACGGCTTAGATTGAATACATACATCAAGTTGGGTCCTGTACAAATGGCCTTTCCCAATAGCTTGAATCAAGCTCATATTTGTGTTTTCGTTCCAGTGACGTTCAGAGACGCTGGACTCTTTTGGGCCTAAAAAAAACATTAAAGTGGGCCCTGCTTAGGTGGGCCACCGCATGATAGGTGGTGTGGGTATAATGCATATAAGGTGGGCCCCACTTGTAGGTGGTTTGGATTAAATACATGCCTCATGGTGGGGTCCATCCGGGTGGGCCACATGGCCTTATCCTATGAAAGAAAAGGAAAAATAAATTTAAAAGAGAGGGAGAGAGAGAGAAAAAGAGAGTGGGACACGCGTGATGGAGAGACCCCGACATTATGGGCCCTCCATTTCATGATCTACATCACAAGTCAAGTGGGTCCCATTACATGTGGCCCCATAATATTAAAGATCTACGGTAGAGATCCTTTCTCCACCCAAATAAAATGGTCTAGATGACCTCTTTCAAACTAGTATTAAACATCATGATGGGGTCCATGGAGAATGCCCCCATCATGGATTGATCTTGAAATCAAAGTGGGCCATTGGCCACATTTAGGGTCCAAAATGAGATCCATACCATTGATCGGTAGGCCTCACTTGGCCCATCATCAAAACAAGAAATCTACACCTATAGAAGCACTGACCACTTGATCTTCTTGGTCCATTGGGATGCCTATCACCTTGTGCTTCTTTTTTATGGTGGAAGATGGAAGATGGATGGCTGGGATGAGAGATCTTGGGGATGGAAAGTAGGTCACCAAAATGCACTCTCTCACATGAAAGAAGCTTGAACGTGAGAGTGCTCTCGCTTGGCTTGGGAATGTTGAGAAATGAGAGGGAGAGAGAGTGTTGTAAGGAGAGATGTGAGTGATGGGTGAGGTGAGTGATGGGTGAGGTGATGGATTAGTTGACTTTGGTTTTACTTGACTTGTGGAGAAAGAAAGCATAGGTGCTTTGTACTTGACATAAGAGGGGATTGATGGGATTGATGGGACATGTTGTAGAGATTCTCTTGGGATTACAAACGTGCGGCGTTTTCTCGAAATAAATGTCGGCTCACATCCCTTAGTCAGGGTATCGGATCGGTACATGAGTCGCGGCGTTGGAATCGCGGCGACCGTGTGGTCACAATGGTACAAGTCTCGGATTAAGCCGACTCGAATGTATAGGATACGATTTACGGTCATGCACAAACGTCGATTACAGGTCGCGGATTGTCAGAATTCGATGGGAAGGATCATGGCAGTCAACGGAACAGTACGGATTAGGATACGGGTCTTATAGGTACCTAGATAGTGGATGCCCCAGGCATATGACAGGCAACAAGGCTTTATTCACTGATCTTAAAGATATGACTGATGGGTCAGTCACATTTAGTGATGGTAGAAACTGCAAGATTATTAGCCAAGGTACGGTTCAACTCTATAACCTTCCCTTATTCAAGAATGTTTTATATGTTGAGGGATTAAAACACAACCTGTTAAGCATATCTTAAATATGCGATAACAATCATAGTGTGAAATTTTCCAATCAAGGTTGTGAAATCATAAACAAAAATGGATCTGTAATATTAACTGGTCGCAGAACTTCTGAAAATTGCTATATTGTAAGTGATGGAAGCTCTTCTAGTCAAACATGCTACATGGTCCATACTGACGAAACAGAATTATATCATAAACGCCTTGGACATGTACACTATCGTAATTTATATAGATTGAGCAAAAAAGAACTAATAAGAGGTCTACCTAAATGACAAAAGTTAGACAAAATATGTGGCGAATGTCAAATAGGCAAGCAAACAAGGAGCTCTCACAAGAAGGTGAACTCCAATGCCACATCAAGGCGACTCGAACTTCTCCATATGGATCTTATTGGACCTACTAGGACAGAGAGTCGATGTGGCAAAAAATACATCTTGGTAATCGCAGATGATTTTTCTATATTCACTTAGGTAGCTTTTTTAAGGGATATATCAAAAACCCTTATTGAAGTGAAAAGGATTATCAGATGTATTCAATCTGAAAAAGGTACTCAAGTCAGTAAGATCCGTAGTGATCATGGATCTGAGTTTGAGAATAGCAGTTTTGAGAAATTCTATAGTGATCAGAGAATATCACATGAATTCACTGCCCCCGAAACTCCACAACAAAATGGAATTGTGGAAAGAAAAAATAGAGTGCTTCAAGAAATGAGGAACGTAATGTTGAATAGTATGAAGCTCCCTAAAAATCTTTGGGCTGAAGCAGTAAATATCGCTTGCTATATTATTAACCAAGTTTATACTTGTAAATCTAATAACAAAACTATTTACGAACTATGGTTTGATAAGAAGCTTACTGTTAAATACTTTCGAGTTTTTGGTAGCAAGTTCTATATTTTGCGTGACCGTGAAAATCTGAGAAAGTTTTACACTAAAAGTGATGAAGGGATCTTTTTAGGATACTCTTTAAATAGTCGTGCATACCGTGTACTGAACAAAAGGAGTAGTGTTATTCAAGAATCTATTAATGTGGTCATAGACGATCACTTGAATACACCTGCCCCAAGTTCAGACCATGATGAAGTTCTTTTAATTGATAAACCAGATACTTCATCAAATCCAGTAAACTCTGAATTGAGGATTATTAAAAGATCATCCAACAACTCAAATTCTTAAAAACCCTCTCACAGGTGTACGCACTCATAGACAATTAGAAGACATATGTAATTACGTGTGCTTTACATCACAGATAAAATTAGTAAACGTAAAAGAAGCTCTTTCTAACAAAAACTGGATAGTTGCCATGCAGGAAGAACTTAATCAATTTGTTCAAAATGATGTCTGGTATCTTGTTCCTAGACCTAAAGATAAACATATTATTGGAACAAAGTGGATATTCAAAAATAAGCCTGATGAACTTGATAATATAATTCGAAACAAGTCAAGACCGGTTGTACAAGGGTACACTCAAATTGAAGGTATTGATTATGATGAAACCTTTGTACCAGTTACTCGCCTTGAATCAATCAGACTTTTTGTTTCCATTGCATGCTTTAAAAAATTTAAAATTTATGAAATGGATGTAAAGAGTGCCTTCTTAAATGGTGATTTGCATGAAGAAGTATATGTTGAACAACCTATAGGGTTTGAAGATCCTAAGTTTACTGATCATGTATACCATCTTAAAAAGGCTCTCTATGGTCTAAAACAAGCTCCCAGGGTATAGAATGAAAAATTAACTAAGTTTTTACTTAGTCATAATTTTCAAATGGACAGTGTCAATAAGACGCTCTTTGTTAATAAACATAACGATAATATCTTAATGGTTCAAATTTATGTTGATGATATTATTTATGGATTAACTTGTACTAACATGACTATTGAATTTGCAGATTTAATAAAATCTAAGTTCGAAATGAGCATGATTGGGGAATTGAACATAACGATAATATCTTAATGGTTCAGATTTATGTTGATGATATTATTTATGGATTAAATTGTTCTAACAAGACTATTAAGTTTGCAGATTTAATGAAATCTAAGTTCGAAATGAGCATGGTTGGAGAATTGAATTATTTCCTAGGGTTCAAGTAAAATAACAACCTAATAGAATTTTCATTTCTTAGACCAAATATGCTCTACACTTGATTAAAAGATTTGGATTTGAGAATGGTAAGAATTTTAATACTCTCATGAGTACAACATTAAGACTATCAAAGGATTCTGTAGGTAAAGATGTGGATCCTAAATTGTATCATAGCATGATTGGCAGTTTGCTTTATTTAACTGCTAGTAGACCTAATATTACTTTTAGTGTTGTTATTTGTGTAAGATATCAGTCTAATCCTAAAGAGTCACATTTAACTGTTGTTAAGCGGATTATGCTATATGTCGCAAGTTCAGTAAATTTAGGTTTCTGGTATTCATATGATACTAGTGTTCAGTTGGCAGGGTATACTAATGCTTATTGGGCTGAAAATATTGATGATAGAAAATCAACTAGTGGTGACTGTTTTTATATTGAAAATTGCTTAGTTTCTTGGTTTAGCAAGAAATAAAGTTCTATATCACTCTCTACTGTTGAGGCTAAATACATCGCAGTTGGAAATGCATGTACTTAGCTTATTTGGATGAAATGTATGTTAAGTGACTATAGAATTACACAAAATTCAATGACTTTACATTGTGATAATTTCAGTGCTATAAATATTTCAAAAATCCAATCCAGCATTCACATATCAAGCACATTGACATTAGGTATCATTATATTTGTGAATTAATAGAAGAAAAAATAATATCCTTGGAATACATTCCGACAAAGACACAACTTGCTGACATTTTTACTAAACTGCTCAACAAAAGCAGGTTTAATAAATTGAAATTTGATGTTGGTATGTGTATTCTAAATTGATTATTCATACATTTTTGTATTATAGTATAAATATATTTGTGAATTTATATGTTTAAATTATAAATTTTTATGATAATTACATATTTTTTTCGGTACTTGACCAATCGTGGATGTACATGACCGGTCCTGGTACGACCGGCCATGGACAGGCCAAGACCAGTCGTGAAGTGTGTTGGGTGTTTTAAAATTTGGAAACAATCTCATCTTCCTCATTTCTAACTTCCTCTCCAACGAGTTGACGTTCGACCAGTCGAACCCCTACCTAATCTTAAAGGTTAGTGCATTTTATTGGTCAATCTACCAGATTCAAGTTCTATTCTCTTCTTTATTTGCATTGGAGTGCTTGATTTCAAGCTTTGTAGAGATTTTGGGATTTTTCTTCTACATTTGTTGATCTAAGAAAACCCATCTCTACTTCCTTCGAGTTTTCTTGTTCCTTTGTATTTCCTTATGGAAATGGATACTAGAGGGAAAACGAAAATAACCCATGGTCCATCATCTTCTACATCAGCTCCAATAACTCAGCGCCATTTTCATTCACCCGAAAATGATCCTCCATATGTACGAGATTTGCGTTTGCGCAATGTTATTGTTGAAAAAGCTATTCATCTTAACCACATTGCTTCATTTGGTATCTTTCCTCTTCTTCAAGCTGTAGGATGGGATAACATCTTACACTGGGGTGGGCTGCATACCAATCTATTGCACAATCCATGTTTGCATGCATCTCTACTTTTTCTATTAAAAATTTAACATTTCAAATAGATGCTAGAGAAGGCCCTTTTGATGCAGACCATCATTTAATATCTGGCCTTATGGAAATACCCGGTAATGATGAGGGTATCCCCATTCATGTTCTAACTAAAAAACCCTCAGAAACAGAAAAAATGACAGCTTACCAGAACATTGTGTAACATGAATGTGCAATGGACTTAAGAAGGGAATGCGCTCCCTTCAAGGTATTTGTTACCCAAATATAGAGTCCTCCATAGAATATTTACTTCAAAATCTGTATCCGCGATTTGGTAATAAAACAGAGTTAACTTCATTTATTGTTTGTGTTTTTCACTCAGTTGTTTCTAGTACTAAAATTTATCTTCCATCTTTAATTTGTCATTCCATCATTCAGTTTCATCTTCATCCAGGTCATAGTGATATATTGTTTGCCTATCTCATGACTGTGTTGGTTTCACATATGTTGGTCGCTATGCCTATTAGAGAGGCTCCTATCTATAATCTGATTTTTAACAACTCAAATATAAACAAAATGAAGTTGGAATTGGCTCCTGGCCAAGTAGATGGTGGTGATGGAGCTGGAGTTGGGAATAAAGAAGAAGCTGATGATCTTCCTCCTGATGACATAAACATGGATGATATTTTTGATAAAATTGAGTCTGATTCTACTAATGATCCTGATTATGAACCATCTGAGTTTGATGCGCGTCTGCGTGCACTGGAGGAGAAAGTAGAAAACATGAATGTTGCCCATGATTTACAGTTTAAATATATGCGCAAGTATCTTAGGTGCTTAAACAAGGGCATGCATCAACTTGATCCTACCATACCTGCTCCGTCTTCAGGTTTTGATTGAGTAATTCTCTCTTTGGTCTGTAATAACTTTAAGTTTACTTTTATTGAATTGTGAACTTTATATGGTTTACTGACTTTGGTTTGAACTTTTGAACTCTTAATTCTTATTGAACTTTTATCTTGACTCCTTAATTACTCTTGTTTATTTTTTATTTTTTTCTTCTTCCTTTGTCATATTGTGCCAAAAGGGGGGAGAAATTTATGTGCTACTCAGGGGGAGTAGAGTCTACTGCATCTTGATGTGTGTTTGTGCATGACAGACTGGTGCATGATTCTTTAACCAGGCTGTTACTAGTTTCCTTTTATAACCTGTGCATATTTCTTTGTATTCATATTGGTCTTATATTATTATTGAGTGTTTTTTCACAAATTTGACAAAGGGGGAGATTGTAAGTGCTATGGTCTCATGCTCCTTTGTTTGTCAAATTGTCAAATTTTGTGTGCCAAAATCTCTATGTGTGTCTTGTGTTTGTATGGTGATATATATGTGCTCAAGACACTGCATCACAATGCTTCAAGTCAAGTACGGTGATTGATTTCAAGAAAGAAATGCAAGGTCATGAATTTTGTCCTCTTCTATAAGCATCAATGTTCAGAGCTACATCGATAAGAAGAGTGTTTGTTCAAGACTCAAGTGTAACTCAACATGAAGTTTAATTGCAAGGTGTAGAAGATCTCGAGATCAAGCTACATCAAGTAGAGATCTTAAGCTTCATAAGGTTCAAAGGTCAACTGTCATCTGAAAGAATGAATTTTAAAGTTCATACTCCATGTCCCAAGTATGAATGACCTTAGATTGACCTTAAGGTAGGTCATTTTGTATACATAATTCAAGGTAAATCTTTTTATATGATTTTGGTATGTTCTAAGACTAGTCCTGGACTTTGTTCGACTAGTCCTAACACTGCTACGATTAGTCCAAGAGATTTCAAGACCTGTCCTAAGTTTGTTGGAATTTTTCAAAAATTTTTGTTCATCCTCAACCAGTCCTGGACTCTTCTCTACCGGTCGTATGAACAGTGTCGACTCGTCCCATGACCAATCCTGGTTCTACGGATCAAAGTCGAGCAACTAGACAAGAGGTCCTATGACTAGTCGTGAGAGGCTTACGACCAGTCGTAGACACCTTACGACCAGTTGTGAGTCAGTTTTATCAGATCGTGCTAAAAATTTCAAAAATTCGTTCTCCTACGACCAGTCGTGATGTCCACTAGACTAGTCGAAGGTGCAATTTCTGTAGCTATAAATAGACGATGAATTTCAGAGTTTGTATACAGAAATTTAAGTAAAATCAGGGGATCACTCTGAAATAAGTCTGTGTTTATTTTAAGCTACATTGTGCTCGTTTAATATTCTTTTTTTGTTAGCTTTTGCATTTAATTTTGTTTCTAAATTCCAATCTTATTTGAAAAGAGAAATTGTTGTATTCCTTCTTCTTGGAATCAAAATCAAATAGAGCTAAGCCCAACTGGTTTAATTTAAAATTAATTAGAACCTATAACCATTTTAAAGTGAGTATTGGACATTGAACTTCTGTATTCAAACTTCTACTCCGATTGGTTCTTCCGGGCTGCTTCAAATAGGAGAAATTCATGTATTTTACATTATTGTAATTTACATTCTTATTGATTTATTTTGGGATTTTCTAGAATAATCTCATTGTGGTGGTTATCTGAGGAGAGCCAGAAAACTCAGAAAGTGGGTTTTTGGATTGTGTAAGCCCAAGTTTAATAAGACATAATTGTGAAGGTTTTAGGTGAACCTGTGAAAACCTATTTTCATAGTGAACACTAATATCCACTGTGTGAGGATATTAGGAGTGGAGTAGCTATGTGGCTGTTTATTAACAGCTGGTATACACACAAGTGAACCACTATAATCCCTTGTGTTTTGTGGTTGTATGATTTATATTTTCTATCTTTGATTATTCATTTGTGGGATGTATATGTGGATGTGAATTTTGTAATCATTTTTATTTCTAGCATTATAGGGAATGTTGTAATAGTTTAGAATTTACTTCTTGCTATTCCTTTATTGCTTTGAGATTCAGTTTCTTTATTTGTTTTATCAAGGTTGCCCTGCCATTTTTATGGTGTATGGTTGTCCTTAGAATAATCAATATTTGAGATTACATTTTATTCATTCATTTATTTATTCCTCTTCAGTTTTAACTTCTTGATACAAAGACCTTTCTAGAAATAAGGTTATCCTACAACAAACCCTTAGTTTTTTGTGTAAGGTTGTCCTTAGAACAACATTTGTATCAACCTCTCAAGACTTGAATTTTGAGGGTGCCTTTCAATTCAGCATTGTGGTTTGATTTATATATTTGGTTATATCTTTTTATTTGATTCCGCTGTAGTTATTTGTAAATTTGTAAATTGTGCCTCAATAATTGACATCGACAATCAGCCTCAACAATGTGGACATTTAACCAACGTTTCCCCTAAGGAGTGACCCACATAGAGCCTAACATATAGTGGGCCCATGTTCTCACATAAGGGCTTAATATACAACACCATGGGCCTCACTTAAGAGCTTAATACACATCATGATAGGCCTTTCACATGGGCCCTACATACATCACAATGGGCCCCGTCGCCTAGCCCTCAAATGCATCACAATGGGACACATCACATAGGCCTCATATACATTACATTGGGCCTTAAAGATGGGCTAAATACACATCATAATGAGCCTCAAATACAGAATACATATAAATCACATTAGGACTCAAACATGGGCCGAATGCACATTACAATAAGCCTCAAATACAGATTGCATATATATATCACATTGGACCTCGACAATTAGCCTCTACAATCGGAATCAACCTCGACAATTGGAATCGACCTCGATAATCGGCCTATATAATTGGCCTCAACAATCAAAATCAACCTTAATAATCAGAATTGGCCTTGACAATCGAAATTGACCTCGATAATTGGCCTCAACAATTGGAATCGGCCTTGATAATCGGAATCAGCCTCGATAATTGGAATCGGCCTCGATAATCGGCATTGACAGTTAGCCTCAACAATCAGAATCAGCCTTGACAATTGAAGTCAGCCTCGATAATCAGAATCAGCCTTGACAATTGAAGTCAGCCTCGATAATCGGCCTAATAAAGGGCCTAAGGGAAGGTCACAATGTAGACATTTAACCATCACTACCCATCAATGTGGACATTTAACCAACATTACTCCCAAGAAGTGGCCCACATAAAGACGAACATATAGTGGGCCCATGGCCTCACACAAGGTCCTAATATACATCACTATGGGCCTCACTCAAAGACCTAATGCACATCACGATGGGTCACATCCATGAGCCTCTCATACATCAAGTGGGCCGCATCATATGGGCCACATATACATTACAATGGGCCTTTGACACGGGCCTAATATACATCACAAAGGGCCACATTCCATGAACCTCAAATATATCACAATGGGCCTCTACCCATGGGCTTTAAATAAATCACAATGGGCCTTAACCCATGGACCCCAAATACATCACAATGGGCTTCAACCCATGGGCCCCAAATACATCTCTATGGGCCGCAATAAATAGGTCACAACAATGGGCCGCACCATCTACACCATTCATCCATTTTTAGAAACCATTTTAGAGTATTACCCAAGAATGAATCATATCAAAAGGTCATCTACACCATACCTCAAATAACAGTGGAGATAATGATTTTCACTGTTTAAAATTTTCAGGGCCCACCATAACGTTTATTTTTCTATCCAGTCTACTCATAAGGTCACAAAGACCTGAACCAATAAAAAAACAATAAATATCATATTGGTCCAGAACTTCTATGACCCAAAAGTGTATCAATGGTAGATGTTCAACCCACTATTTTTGTAGTGTGGTCCACTTGATAACTAGATCTATCTTATTTTTACTATCAAGCCTGGAGCCGAGCTTACTAAATGGATGGATGGTTTAGATGTGATGCATACATCAGCGGGACCCACAAAACTTATTAACATTAGCACAATAGGTATATAGGTGGGGAGCACATATATGGACGGTATGAATAAATCACATGCATCATGTGGGGTCCATGCAAGTGGACAATGTGGATGAAACCCATAAGACTGGTGCCAATACAGCAACTCCCAGGCTGGTCGTACAGTGGATGGACTATCCGGATCACAAGACCCATTACACTTGCTGGCGTCATCAGCCGGGACCCACCATGCTTGGGACGTCAATACAATAGCTATATAACTGGTGTGAGGCTCACTAGCCAATCCGTTCATCAGGTGGGTTCACGTGGTGTGACCCCACCATAATATATATATATATATATATTCAAAGAAATACACCTGGTGGGTCCCACTTGGGGCCCACCTCTCATACACATAATGATATATATAAATATTACATTATATATACTACATATAATGTATATATTATACTATATAAGGGTCTAACATCTGGGCCCTAGATGGCCTGGATTCGGATGCATTTAATGGTGGGGTCCCACAGCCCCTAATGGACGGTGTGGATAAAACACATATTATTGGGGCCCACTACATCATGATGGAGAGAGAGAAAGAGATAGAGAGAGAGATGTGAAGGGGAGGGACCCGCCACTATTGGGCCCTCCCTAAATAATGCATACATCAAGTAGGTCCCACAAACAAGTGGGCCCTAAAATTAGAAATCAATGGTGGATCACCCATGTTTGACCTCCTTATTTAGCTCCTTGGACTCATAGGCTCCTTGGCTTCGATCTTGATGGAGGTTGATGAAGATTGGAGGGTTAAGATGGGAGATGAGAGGGTAGGAAAGTGGGCCACACTTGGCTTGGGAGGCTTAGGAAGCTTGGACATTGGATGCTCTCTTTGGAGCTTAGGAGATTGTTAGAGAATGAGAGAGAGAGGAATGATGGAATGATAAGGGATGGGTGGAATGGGTGTTGTAAGGAAGCATTGGAGAGGTATGAGTTTGTTTGAATTTTGGGTAAAAGAGGAATGGGTGGGGGAGAGAGAGAGAGAGAGAGAGAGAGAAAGAGATGACTTAGGGAAAGAAGGGATGGGTGCTTGTACTTGAGATAGGGTGTGTACTTGATTGATTAATTGATGGGATAGGTTGTAGAGATTCTCTTAGAATTTGCAACACATGACGTTTTCTTCGAGATGAACGCCGGGCCACAACTCCTAGTCCGGGTATCGCATTGGCATGCGAGACACGGCGTTGGAACCATGGCGACGACGCGGTCACTAAGGTACAAGTTTAGGGTTGAGTTAACTCAGATATACGGGCTATGACTTAGGGTCATGTGCATTCATCAGTTACAAGTTGTAGGTCACCGAAATTTGACCTGGAGGACCGCAGGAGTCTATGGAATGATACGGTCTAGGATATGGGTATTACATCATTCATCGTTGAAAGGTGGCGGGGGCATTATGTAGCCTGAATAGCATCTTTGGTAAGTAAAGGTGCTGTAAGGACATGTAAATGTTGTCTTTTCCTGATCTTTAGGGGCTATCTCTACCTGCTTGTGGCCCGAATACCCATCAAGGAAACAATAGTACGAGTGACCAGCTAGCCTTTTCAAGATTTGATCAGTGAAGGGTAAAGGGAAGTGGTCCTTCCTCGTGACGATATTCAACTTCCTATAGTCAATGCACATTCTCCAACCAATAGTAACTCTAGTTGGCACAAGTTTATTATTGTTATTGGTTACGATGGTGATTCCAGACATCTTGGGAACCACCAAAGTTGGACTCACCCATTGACTATCAGATATTGGATATATGATACCCACATCTAATATTTTAAGAACCTCATCCTTAACCACTTCCTTCATGTGTAGATTTAATCTATGTTGTGATTGCCGAAAGGTCTTCACATTATCCTCAAGATAAATGCGGTGAGTACAAATTGAAGGGTCAATTCCCTTAAGGTCCACAATTGACCATCTAAGGGCTCCCTTATGCTCAATGAGAGTTGATATGAGTATACTCTATGTTCTTGCTGAAGGTGGGATGAAATCACCACCAGGTATGTCTCATCTTGACCTAAATATACATATTTCAAATCAAAGGGAAAATATTTTAGGTTAAGCTTCGCTGCCTCGAGGTTAGATGATGGAGGGATTACATCAGTTTGGGGTAATTCTTCAAATTTTTCCCTCTATAAGTTAACTTCAACTATTAGCGTAATATCAAGCATGACACCTGTCTCCCTAATCATATCATCATCTAAATCATGGCGTGGGCCCATCACATCTTTAGAGGGTCAGAGGATAAGGTCATCAGAGTTTTATCTTCCATGAAAGAATTAATCATGTTAATGTTATAGAAATCATCAGCATCCTCTAAATGCCTGCCTGTGTTGAAAAAGATATTCAACCCAACGTCATATTCCCAAAAGACATACTCATGACTCTATTCTTGCAATTAATGAATGTGTTTGAAGTGGTGAGGAATGGGCGACCAAGAATGGTGGGAATTTGAGTGCTCATGTTACTGATGGGTTCTGTATCCAAGACGACAAAATCTACCGAGTAGTAGAATCTGTTAACCTAGACCAACCCATCCTCAATTATCCCTCAAGGTACATGAATTGAGCGATCAGTAAGTTGTAATGTGGTTAGGGTGGGTTTCAATTCACCTAAACCTAACTATTTATAAACCGAGTAAGGAATCACATTTACGCTCTCTCCTAAATCAAGAAGTGCGTGCTCAATATGGTAATTCCCAATTACACAAGCAATGGTTGGGCTACTAGGATCTTTGAATTTCTATGACACACCTTGCTTTAGGATGACACTCACTTTTTTCATTTAATAAGATTTTCTTTTGAATATCTTGCCATCTTTTGGTCGTACCTAAGTCTTTTAGAAATTTGGCATATGAAAGTATTTATTTTACAGCATCGAGTAGAGGAATATTGACCTTCACTTATTTCAACAACTCTAGAATGTCCTGAGAGTTAGAGAGAGTTTTTTATGCAGGCAACTGTTGGGGGAATGGGGCAACTAGCTTGCCTTGAAGTTGCAGTTCTAATTCTTGTGGAACAATGTTATGTCTATCACTGTTATCCTCTTCTGGGTCCTTAGGCTTTTTAGCCCTAATCGGAATGGTTTTATCAAAGATTTTCCCACTCCTAACAGTGGTGATAGATTTATCTTACTCAATCTGATTTGAAGAGCTTGGATTACTTATCTCATATTGTGGTTTAAGATTAGGTTGAGGTTGAGTAGGAAGCATTCCCCTTTCAATATTCGTAACACGTGAATCCATCGTTTGTATATATTTCGTAAGTTCTCATATTACTTGAGTATGCTCTTGATTTTTTGTGGAATTTTAAACCAGTTATTTTTGAGGTTTCACTTAATTTGGAATTTGATGAAAGAAACCTTTAATAGCAGCAGTTTGTCCATTCCTCCAATTGAAGTTTGAATGATTTCTCCAACTAGGATTGCATGTATTGGAGGTAGGTCCATTGAAAAGTCTTTGATAATTCTTCATGGCATTGGATTACCCATTCAACACCTTTTGAAAGGCAGGTATTGTTGGACAATTTTTAGTTGTGTGAATGTTGTAAGCACAAATACCGCAAACAGTTTCATTAACCTTATCCTTATTTAGTTCTATGGTCTCTTCTTATGAGATTAGACACTTTAACATTGATATCATCATCCTCTTTTAGAAGGTATAATCCACCCCTCTCCTTTGATTGAGTGGGCCTAGAAGTGGTGCTTGATTTTGGATAAGTGTCCCAGATTATGCATTTTTAGCAAGTCTATCCAAGTAGTCCCATACATCATCGACATTTTTATTCATGAATTCTCCATTGCAAACTATCTCAATGGTGTATAGAAGATGTCATACTATCATAGAAAAAGTGTGTAATGTGCCACATTTCAAAACCGTGGTGTGGGCTTGAACTTACAAGATCCTTGAACCTTTTCCAACATTGGAAGAATGTTTCATCCTCCTTTTGGGCAAAGTTCATGATTGACTTTCTAAGGGTGTTCATTTTATGAAGTTAAAAAAAATTCTTTATGAACTCCCTTATCATGTCATTCCATGTGCTAATAGATCTTGGACGTAGTGAATGCAACCATGTCTTAGCTTTCTCTTTCAAAGAAAAGGGAAAGAGTTTCAGTGTGACTGTGTCCTTAGATACGTTTGGAAAATATAAAGTGGTTATGATCTCATCAAACTCTTTTAAGGCCAAATATGGATTTTCAGATTCAAGTCCATAAAATTTTGAAAGGAGTCAGATCACCCCTAGCTTAATGTCCATATGTCCCTTATTTTTTAGAAAAACCATACATGAGGATGTACTTACCCCTGTTGATTGTAAATAATCTCACAAAGAATGAGGCGAGGGTGCTTGATGTACCTCATTCTCATACTTGACTTCCTCAACCCTAGGTTGAGGTTGTTTTCGTGGTTGATTTGCAGCCATCACTTCAATTAACTCTGAGGATCTCGAGTGGTGTCTAATCCTGTGATGGATAAATAACCCCTCAACCAATCCTCCTTCACTCAAGAGACGTCGATATTGTCAAAGACCCACTTGGGCATGAAACACTCTCAACCCTCAATCTCAGATTCTAACCTAAACCTAAAAAAGAAGAAAGGAAATAGAAATCTAAAATTAGAAAGAGAGAGGGAATTAGAAACAAGTTACCAAATTGAAAGTTCCTAAGTTAGGTCCTACAAAACAAAACAAAATAAAACAAGTCAGTTTCTAAAATAGGAATTCTAAAATTAAAAATTTCTAATAGAAAATTTATAAAAATAGAAAATATAAATTTTCTAAAAGACTTATTAGGAAAGTTCTAAACCTTAGAATTAGAAAGCAAGTTAGTTTCTAAAAATAAAAGAAATCCTAGATTTTGAAAGTTTCTAAAAATAGAAAATAAACCTTAATCCTAAAAATAGAAAATTAGAAAAATTAGAAAGTTATATCAGGATCCTATAAAATATGAAAGTTAGGTTAGTTTCTAAAAATCAAACAGAAAAACCTAATCCTAATTTATTTTTATTTTTTTAAAAAAAACTAATCTTAACCTAATTCTAAAACTAGTTAATCTCAGAAAAATGCAACAGTTAGTCCCTGACAACAGCGCTAAAAACATGTTCACAACCCCATGTGCAAGGCTGCGATGTAGTAATAATCTTGGTGAGACCGAGGTCAAATCCACAGGGACTAATCTCGTGTGTTTTCTGAGAGAAACTAGAGCTAGAACTATAATAAGATGTAATCTAAATCAGGTGAATTTATGAGAATAATTGTAAATTATTTAACTGAAACTTGTAAAATTCAAAGCTGGGAAACTAGGAATTCTAAGGATCCATTTGTAGAGATCAGAGAGATTTATGCTTGATTCACAAACATAACTGGATTTAGAGTCACCTCTACATCCAATTGGAAGATAATTCATGGAAAATCAATTCTGAACTTCCTTTGATATAGTTTTCAATGAATGATAGGTACGAGAACTAGAAGTGACTTCATCACTAAACCATGCCCATGAGATAAAGCAAACAACATAATGTATCAATCCACAACCAATCTGGGAGAATTGTGAATGTTAAAAAAGATTCTATCATCCAACCATGTCCATGAGACAAAGCAAACAATAGAATATAGCAATCCACAACCAATCTAGGAGGATTATGAACGTTAGGAAGGATTTGATCATCCAACCATGTCCATGAGACATTGGAGAACAACAGGGTTCCCAAGTTCACAATCCTTATAATGAAAAGAACATACTCAAAGCTATCGCAGATCTATTGTAATTTAAGTTACAACAAACTATTAAAAACTAAAAATAATTCTTATAATCAAACTGAATTCAAAGACAGTTCAACTTAACATGAATTAAATCCATAGAAGAGATCCCATCACACTACAAGCTTCACCTCTTAGCCCTAGCTAAGAGGCTTAGCCAACCATAGACATGATTAATTAAAAACTCTTAAAAAGCATGAAGAAAATAATTAGAAAAGGAGAGGAAGAACTCTAGCTGACTGGTTTCTTCTATCCCTCTTTCCTTCTTCATGTCCACACATCCACGCCTGATGCTCTCTACACTCTCTCTCCCGTTCTCCTTTTATAGCCAGCGTAGGTCTGCTGAGGTCTTTCGATTGCATGCATAAACTTTACGCAGTGACAGGTTTAGAAACCTCTTGTGTAGTTTAAGCGGGATCAACTTGCGGACAGCCTTTGTGGGAGAACTCTATGATCGGATCTTCTCTGATCTGTCTCCATGGTGGGGTTTGGTTTTGTCCTGGGCTCCATCTAGACGGTACTAATTAGCCATCCGATTAAAGGAGATGGGCCACAAATCCTAGAATATCCAGTTTTCTTTGATGGACATTCCAGAAGATCAGAGTCATTCATTGGCTCTTTTTAGGCCATTGTTTAAGAATTAAGTGGGATCTGAGTTCTTGGTGGGCTACAACGCTGATCAAGTTGGTGTCTCTTTCCCTTTTCGCTGCAAGCATGTTATTGTGCATGATTGCGTAAGAACAATACGGTTTTGGTCGGTGTCCCCTCCTGGACACAATGAACAGCTCGGATCATCATTTGGATGATCGTGGTGGGCTGCCACTAGTCCCAACAGACGATCGTGCATGAGAGAGGAGAGAGAGTCTTCCTTTTAGATTTGAAAACTTGAGTCAATCTTACTTTGACCGGAGCCTGCGTACGGTGCACTGTGAGTACATGGGTATGTGAACGCTCATGATACGCTGTAGGGCCCACAATGATGTCCTTGATCAATCCACTCTTTTCTATCTAAATCAAGGGTTAAGCCCAAAGTTGATGCATATTTGGAGATGATGTGGGCCCTAAATCAGTGATTTATGGCTGATCTTTTTCATTGGACCACTTCCATAAAGTTTCGAGGGCTGAAATTTTATGTGTACGATTACTTTTCGATACTTAGGCCGAATATAAAGTTTTATGCCAAACGGGTGGTGGAAACCCTGTGATCTTGCATTTAGGACAATTTTCAAGCATCCTTATCTTCAATCACTTGGTTTTATCAGATCTTTGGTGTGTGAATTCTTCAATCTTAGTCTCTTAAGATTCGTCCCTTGCTTTGGTGATTCTTGGGCATCAAATATATGCTTTTAGTACCCTTTTTGTCATACCCCAAACCCGAAAATCGGATTCACAGGAATCCTAATCGTTGAACCCGGTGCCGACAGCCTCCATAGTACTCCATTATCGGCCCCTAGTATACATACTCTAGGTTCCAATCCTGGGATCCTACAAGGAGGATTTTCCAATGTACATTTGTCTCATAAGAAACATAACCACAAGTATACCCAAATCATAAAGGCAACATCATCATCATATATCCACTAATATAATCATTTGAATACAATGCTAAAAGGGACATATATCAAAATCAAAGCTCCAGATGATAGTAGCACGCTCCAAGCTCAACACTGCTATAACCTAACATCATTTGCACGCATTTATCATGCATTAGCTTACAAAAGCTTAGAGGGTGGTGAAAGTGTGTGCACAAGATAAGTGCCAGGTATACCATAAAACCCATAAATCATACATCATCGGAATATGTGAAAATACTGACAAGATAATGAATCATACGATATCAGAGTAAGCGGAAATATACTGGTAAGCCCATGAGTGTAATTAGCCTTACCAAAGTTATCCAATGCAAAACATAATAAAACAATAACAGATGTTGAGGATGCAATGCAATATGCGAATGCTGACGAACCACGAATACCATCAACCTTATCTAGGCTATATAAGTGTAAAAACATAGTAACTTAAAATCCCAAGTACTGTGGATGCAATGTAATATACAATATGCGATATGAATGAAATGATCATGCTGGAATGTGAAGTCGAGATGATAGTACGTAGTATCACAGGGTACGGGGTCCACCACAAGGGGCTTCTATCCAAACCAGTCCCCTAAATTTGGATAGTCTGACTCAATGTGGAAAACTCCTGATCTCAGGTTAGTCGTGCACCCAACCAAAATCCTGGCCATGCGAGGGTACACGCAACAAATAGTTACGCACCACCAACCCGCGTGGATAGTGAATGAATGAATGAATGGATATGCAATTCCTGCTCAATAGGTCCACATATCAGTACGGTTGCTCCATAGGAAAATCACCGAGGTTTATTACACTCCACACTGACTGCCTCCTCCCTAACTACATAGTCTTGTGAGTGAAAGAGACCACACTATCCGCCTAGCCAGTAGTCTGCCAATACCTACTCGGCTTGTCGATAGCAGACCTATTTACAAGATGGTCATACTCAGCCTAGCTTATAGCCCCCTCACTTGGAAGGATAAGGCCACACCTCCTCCCAACTGACCACGACACAATGGGAGATGCGGCTTATTGGTATTCGGCACTCAGGCGCTCATGTTCCACTCGTTCTAGACGTTGGGGCACCTCCTGACCTCAAAGATTCTGGGATTTTCACCTAAGGACATCCTAAGTGCCCACAGTTCTAGAAACAAGTATTTTCGATGTCCCATATAGCATCCACGATGTGCCTGTGGAGTCCACGACCCTGTTGTCACTAGGGCATACAATGATCAAGTCACATATATAAGAGATGCATGAGTAACACTATCCAATCATCCAGCAATCTTGCATGTACGACACGATAATATGGGCACTCCATCTCATAAGAAGTCCCATAAATAGTCTGCCCAATGGTGTATGCTATGATCAAACATTCCTCATATCAGAACATACATATGATGCGTATGGGCATGAATCATGGAGGTATACTAAGCATTTTATATGGTGATAAACTATCCTAACAACGAAGATGGGCATTGATGGCCTACACACAACAAGTATGGGCCTATCGATGGGCCCTATGGATTGTTATAATGCGGACATTTAACCAACATTATTCTTACAATGTGGACGTCAAACCAACATTGCTCCCAAGGCATAGCCCGATATAAATATCATTACAAAACCCATGGTGGATTCACACAATGCAATGGACCTTATATACATCCCATTGGGCCTCAACCCATGGGCCTTGAATACATCACAATGGGCTGTATAACATGGGCCCCATATATATATTAAGATGGGCCTCAATAACAGACCTTGAATATATCACAATGAGCCTTGCCAAATGGGACGGAAATATACCACAACAGGTCACGTCCCACGGGCCTCAAATATATCACAATGGGCCTCAACCAATGGGCCCCAAATAGATCATTTTGGGCCTCTAATAAATTACAATGGGCCTCACTATCTAGGCCTCTAATACATCAAGGTGGGCCTCACGTGACAGCCAAAACGGATGGACGACATGGCTGTGAAGTACATCAATGTGGGTTGCACGTCCAATGAACCAGACGGTGTGGCTATGAGACATAACTCAAGCTGTGCCCAGATAGTTTAGGCGAGCTCGACTAATACAAGAGCTACATAAATGGAGTGAGGTACACCAACTGATCCTCTTCCCACTATCCAAAGATTGGACGGTGAGGATATACAATACATCATTTAGGTGGGCCGCATAGATAGGCAGTGTGGATCAAACCCACATGCTGCACACAACAGTTATATAGCTGGTGTATGGTAGATCACCCAGTCCGTTATTACATTAGGTGGGTCCCACGTGGGCCCACCATAATATAACATTATAGTATATATATTACATTATATTATAATATTATATATATCATAAAGTGCATCCACCGTTCAATTGTCCAGAGATGGATGGACGGCCTGGTTGAAATGCATATATGTAATGTGGGTCCCACGTGGGGCCTACCACATCATATATATATATATATATATATATTATAATATATACACTAGGTGGGTCACATCGTTCCACACAGTGGACAGAGTGAATAAAACACATTCACCGTGGTGGGTCCCAGCGTTGGGGCCCACCATAACGTTTATTTGTCATCCACCTATTGATAAGGTCACACAGACCTGGACGAAAGGAAAAGAAACAAATTTTATAATGACTCAAAACTTCAGTGACCCAAAAAGGGTTCCAATGGTAAACATTCATCATCACTGTTTCCTGTGATGTGAGCCACCCAAACTGTGGATATGGCTGATTTATGGGGGTGGCCCACTAACCTAAGGGGCCAACAAGATGGAAGGTGTGGATATTCCACATACATCACAGTGAGCCCACGGCAGGGGACCCGTGGCCCTGCCCGTCCGCCAAAACGCAATAGCACCCTGCTGCAGCAGGCGCTGCACCCTTATTTTTTAAAAAAAATGGAGTTTCTTGGGGATTTTTCCATGTAGGGTACGCGTCAGGTGGGTCCGACCCAACCATTGGTCGCTATGGCTCAAGACATGCCAAACGAGCCCAATATTCAATGTGTCTTAGCGCGTAGAAATATCAAGTGGCTTTTTAACAGTGAAAACCACCGTTTTCTATGTTATGGCCCACCAGATACTCGGATTAGCTTTATTTTTCGGTTCAACGGCTAAAATGATCTGGAGAATGGAATGGACAGAGTGGATTAACAACATACATCAAGGTGGGGCCTGTATAAGTGGCCCACCCAAAACCAAGCTAAAGTATACATACATACATACATATATATATATATATATATATATATATATATATATATATATATATATATATATATATGAAATCCTTTTTGATTGTTTCCTGTACACCCACTGTCTGTCCACACTTCCGTGAAGACGTCTAGTGTCCAGGGATGCTGGACAGACTGGCTACCTTTGTTAATCAAGGTGGGTCCACATGGGCATGACATACTTGACTAATATGATATTTGTGTCTTCTCATTGCCATAGGGTCGGGCCCACATAGCTTGGATGGCCGTGGGATCCATTTAATGGATGGTTTTGGGACATCACATACACTCATTAGGTGGCCCACACAATCACATCTTCACACACAAAACAAATGAAAAGGAGAGGGAGAGAAAGAGAGAGAGAGAGAGAGAGAGAGAGAGAGAGAGAGAGAGAGAGAGAGAGAGATGTGATGGAGGGACCCCGACATTATGGGCCCTCCCTTACATGATTTAAAACGTACATCAAGTGGGTCCCATTATATGTGGGCGCACCAAATCAAATCAATGGTGGAGATTCCTCCTCCACCAAAATGAAAGGTCTAGATGACCTCTTTTCAAACTAGAAGTAAACATCATGATAATCAAGGTGGGCCATCAGCCACATCTTAGGGTCCAAAGTGAGATCCACACCATTAATCGGTAGGCCTCACTTAGCCCATCATAAAAACATGAAAACTAGCCTATAGAAGCACCCACCGTTCAATCTTCTTTGTCCACTAGAAAGTCAGTCTTCTTGTGTATCACTTTGATGGAGGGTGATGAGGTTTGAATGACTAGGATGATAGATTTAGGGAGAGGAAGGTGGATCACACACACTCACTTTCTCACCTTAAAAAAGCTTGGACATCCACATTTTTCTCTCTTGGTGTTGCTTGGAAAAATGTGAAGAGAAAGAGAGAGAGAGAGAGAGAGAGAGAGAGAGAGAGAGAGAGAGAGAGAGAGAGAGAGAGAGAGAGAGAGAGGGTTATAAGAAGAGAGGGATGGGTGTGATGGGTGATGTGTAATTTGACATGTGAGGGATGGGTTACTTTGACTTTGGGGTTGCTTGGGGATGGGGTTTTGTACTTAACATGAGAGGTGATTGATGAGAGTGATTGATAGGATTGATTTGACATCTTGTAGAGATTCTCTTGGCATTACAAATGTGCGGCGTTTTCTCAAACTAATCGTAGGCCCACATCTCCTGGCCTGAGTATCGCCTCGATACGTAATACACGGCATCAAAAATCATGGTGATAGTGCCATCGCAATGGTACAAGTCTTGAATTGAGTCAGCTCAGATCTAAGGGATATGACTTAGGGTCACGCCCAAACTTCGATCATAGGTCGCGGGTTGCCGAAATGCACCGGGGAGGATCACGAAAGTTGTCGGAACAATACGGACTAGGATACGGGCCTTACACTTTTCAGTCCAAGTTCTTAAATTTAACTTGCAACACTAACATGATTAAAATAGAACGTTAAGAATTTTCATGTTCATAAAACAAAGTAATAACTGGGATCTAATATACAATATTTGACCCTCAACATGGACCACCTTGTGTGGACCTCCTTGTGAGGACCACCTTGATGTGGTGCATAACCCCTGATTGTAGCCTTCTATTTGTGTAGTGCACATCCTCCTTTCAGAAAGAACTCCTTTCATTTTTCCTTGATTTCTTTTTCTTTTTATAACTCAACACGTGAATACCTCTTGGTGAAATTACAAGAACCAGTTGCATTTAAAGTATATTAAGGACAAGGATCCTGCAACTATGAAGTCATCTCCAACACTTGTTGGTGTGCCTATAGAGGATTTGATACTCTTTGTGGATCAACATAATAAAAATGAATTCAAGGAATTAAGTGCAAGAAATGCATCCAATCGGGCAAAACAAGTTGGCCCTTCTACACTTGGGCTACATAGCATGGCTGTCATATGCCATCAGATGGTACATGTCTTAAAATATATATCTTACTATATTTATGATGATTATTTGAAATTATTAGTTATTTAATTGCATTACTAATGTTTTTTGGCATGTATGTAATGTGGAAAAGGAAATTGAGAGGAATCTTACAAGTGATGCTGAGGTTGGTAGGACTGATGTGTACATCAGAGCCCATACAACAAAGGATGACAAATTATAGTTTCCCGAAACCTTTATAAGTGCAACCCTCGTACATCTTGTCATTATCCATATCAATTTTAAATGTGACTTTCAGTAACTAATTTTTCTTTTAGATGTTGTCATAGGAAAAAATAAAATCGATTCAGAGTAATAATCCAGCATCTCGAATGACCAATGTAGATGATGCCCTTACACGGGTATATATGCTTATCCTTCAAATACTTGAATTTATTTATACTTATGCATTCACTGATAAATCGACTTGCAATTCTGATTACAGTTAATTGGGAGTGATAGTAGAGGGTGCATGCGGGTATAGGTGGAAATGTATGCAAGATTGCATTGAGGAAGACAACCCTTGTTGTAGATAAGCTCAATATGGTGACGCAAGATCGAGATAATTTGAAGGAGGAAGTAGGTGAAATGATGAAAAGCCTGGTAGACCTCCATATGAAGGTTAATTGTATTGTAGAAAAGTAAGGGGAACAGGGGGCTATGGATCCACCAACAATACCTCCATTTAAATCTAGTCGTGCTTCGTCGCTATGTATTTGTTTCTCTATTACTAATTTATGTTTATGATTATATGAACCTCCATTTAAAAATATTAATGACATGTTATACTTGTACATGTAGCCTAATTTGATACATATTAGCAAGAGATGCGATCTTTATGATTGGAAGAAATGGGTAGTTGCTCGTGGTGAGGTGCATGAAGTTGATCCAACTGCCTATGTCCATGGAGCAGATCTGGGCGAAGGAAATTTTAGTGTTGTCTTGATCGAGATTAAAACTTCACGTGAAAAGTTGTGGAAGGAAGATGGTTATCATCATACACTTGGAGAGGTCGGCATAGAAGGATTTGTTGTTTGGCCCAAGCTATTTCTAACCATCTATCCATGATGTTTATCATTAAACATTTCAAAGATTGAGACAATTTACTTTTATTTTCAAACTATACGGTAACATAGACACTTATCTAAATATTATGGAATGGAATGGATTTAACTTTCACATTAGATTACACCCACATATAAGGAATGGATTTAACACTCACATCATATTACACCCACATATATGGAATTGTATGGAATGCATTTAACACTCACATCAGATTACACCCACATATATGGAATGGATTTAGCACCCACGTTTATGCATTGATATATTTGGTTGGCATTTCAGCCTCCCTTTGAGGAATTGAAAGATTTGAAATAATTTTTACTTCTTTAAGTGTTATTTGCACTTTGGCGAGGGAGGGAGGGATGGAGGGAGAGAGAGAGGGGGGGGGGGGGGGGAGAGAGAGAGAGAGAGAGAGAGAGGGAGAGAAAGAGATAAAGAGAGCAAGTGAGAGAGAGGGAGAGGGAGGAGAGAGAGAGAGAGAGAGAGAGAGAGAGAGAGAGAGAGAGAGAGAGCTATAGGGAATTATCATCATCCATGGTAGCTATTGTGGAGAATGCGATCAACCCCGTTAAGAAGTTCCTTCATTGTTATTCCACAACTGCTTTTGGTTCTGCATGTCTACAAAAATTACATTGAAAACATATATGTTTAAATATTTTTGTTCATTAATATTTTGGAAGTTTAGATTTTGATTTAGGATTTCTCATAATTTGGATGTGTTTTTTGCAGGGTCTAAAAAACTCTCATGATTAATTCAACTATGAGTTTTGGCATCTTTAGCTTTTTCTTTGAATGAAGAGGTAGGTTTCACATTTGCAAGCATCCTGACCTTGTGTGCGGTTGGTGTTTCCATCATACTTGGGCAAGGAAAATCGAATGTGGTTTTTGTTCCTAATTGCATTATTTCAGTTAAACAGTTCAATCGAATGATCTGAACTATCCTTTAAGCTTATAACATATTTTTAAGGATATCATACATAGATTGAGTGTGCAGATAATGCAGATTTCTAAGGCTATCAAATCCATCGATTTTGACCTTATGAAGACGAAGAAAGCAAGTTTCAGATGCACAAAACATGTTGTTCAAAGATATACCCATGAATAATTTCATAGGGAGATTATCAGAATCTCTAGTATTGTAGGCAATGGTGATGAAGTAAACGGAGATTGCTAAGTCACTAGATAGCCTGCAGGACTCGAAATGCCAGGTAATATGCTTTTATGCTGGCTCTCATTTGAGCAAGTGAATGCGGGATGGCTGCATTTTATGTTGGTTTCCCTAGTATGCTTCCTTTTACATGGGGTATTTGGGAATAGTTGGTTTCTTTTCTTGTTCTATCATTTGTATTTACTATCTATCTATGTCAAACATAAATTATGCCTATTAGAACTATAAACCGGCAATGCTCATTTAGACTCCACATAATTGCTGATGTTGTTGCTACCATTAAAGCTGGATTTTATGACATAGGTATGCATACATCCTATTGAGAGGCTTGATGGTCATGTTATGTTGTTTATGAACTTTGGATTTATCTTTATTATTCTTGTTTTTTTTTTTTTTCTAAATCTTCTCAATATAGGGATTGGGGTTGGATTGAAGTCTATGACAACAAATCTAATGGCTTGGGAAGGGTCAATAAATCCCAAGATATGTTCTTCATGAACTCTACATCGTCTTTTAAGTTGCTACCATTAAAGTTGATGTTGCTGATGTTGTTGCTACCATTAAAGCTGGATTTTATGACATGGGTATGTATACATCCTATTGAGAGGCTTGATGGTCATGTTATGTTGTTTATGAACTCTGGATTTATCTTTATTATTCTTGTGTGTTTTTTTTTTTTCTAAATCTTCTCAATACAGGGATTGGGGTTGGATTGAAGTCTAGGACAACAAATCCAATGGCTTGGGAAGGGTCAATAAATCCCAAGATATGTTCTCATTGAACTCTACATCTTCTTTTAAGTTTTGAATTTTTATTTTTATTTTTACTTTTAAGAAACGATGTTTCTTACACTCAACAAAGATCTTTTATAATGTCACAGGTAAAGAGTTTCCAGCAAGCTCAAGACCGTCATTTACCCATGGGTGTTACTTCTGAAAATGTTGCTCATCGTTATGGTGTAACAAGCCAGGAGCAAGATCAAGCTGTTGTGAGTTCTGTAGATGTAGAATTCATTCATTGATGTTATAATGTAGTTTCTCTGTAATATCTAACACCTTGAAATGCATCAATAGGTCACATCCCATAAGAAGGGAGCTGCTGCGATTACTTTTGGTAAATTCAAAGATGAAATTATCCCTATGGCCACAAAGGTGAAATTTATTGTATATGGATCCCTATGCTATGTATCCCTCACAACTGTTCCAATTTGATTTAAGTGTCATCTGAATCAAGGGACACAATTTGTGAGGTTTAGTTTGAGTTTACTATATGCAACCTTTACAATTTTCTATGCCTACCTATCAACCATCATGCTCTACCAGATTCTTGAAGTTCTTAATTGTGAGGGAGTCCTGCACAAGTGTAGAGTGTTGGTTCGTTCAGCCTCACAGGTGTAGAGTGTTGCCCATTCTGACTTGCCAATATGGCATGCAAGATCTAAGCTTTCAATCAAGTGTGCCACACTTTTTAAATGTTTTACTTAAAAATCAGTGTGCATCAGTCCTCTGGCTAGAATGGCACGCCTGAGATTTAGGGTACAATATCTAAAGATTGAAGCCCACATGAGATTTAGGCTACAAGATCAAAATAGTGAAGCCCACCTGAGATTTAGGGTACAAGATCTAAACAGTGAATCCCACCAGATGGACATCCTATTACTCCTAGAGGCTCAAATCTGGTGGACTTACTGTTGCTCCTGGTAAGTTGGAGGCTAATTCATGTCTTGATGGCTTTCATTTTAAGTGTAAAGGGAACCTAAAAATGCAGCTGAACAGAAAAGCTTCTTTGAAGATGGAAGCTCTGACATGAAGAAGCACTTGCTGACTAATCTGCTCGAAGGTTGCAAACTAATGAAATTTATCAAAGTTACAAGGCATTCATGGATTAAAGTTTGGGAAATCCTTCAAGATTGTTCTATTCACTTCCTTTATGTACTATCATTAGATAGGTATGGTTTTTATTTATCTAATTTCAATTTGAGTCTCTTACTCTTCCTTTGAATGCCTCTAGTTTATGTAGAATAAGAGCTTTGTATCCACATGGACAATGAACCATCATTAATGCTCTATCTCTCTCTCTCTCTCTCTCTCTCTCTCTCTCTCTCTCTCTCTCTCTCTTTCTCTCTCTCCGAGAAAATATAAAGGAAATAACCATAATTAATGCTACTTTCATGGTTTTGAGTGGAGCTTTTCAAATGTTTATTTTTTCCCTGCTTTGATTTATTCTTATTAAAGTGCCCTTACATTTGTCTATGTCCCTGCTCTTCTTCTTTTTGTTGAGTGATTCACATTTAGTCAATCTTTTCCTTAATACGTTGATGCAGTTTTGGAGATTATTTTTTTGATCAGGTTGTTGCCCCTATTTGGGAAACTTCTGCTCAAGCACTAGGTGCCACACTAAGTATATGCATTCTTCATTAGTTCATGAAAGACTGAATATCTTACTACAGATGCAAGTAATGATAATGAAGGAACTGGTATTGTTCTGTCTTCATGGTGTAATTATTGTTATTGATGGAATGAGCTTGACTATTGCCAATTTATTTCTTTTATAATCATCTTGCTATTTCTTTCAATGTAAACAAGAATGGGAAATTCTTCATGGAACCCTTATGGGGATTAAATATTTAGTTGTTGTTCGAAGGGTATGGTGCGTCATATATTCTACCTACCTTCTTTTATTTTACTTTGGAGTAGTGTTTCCCATGCTTCTTTGGGCATTGTTACCTTTCTATTGTCCTTCAGTTTCACTTAGTTTGGTGAATTGGTAGCTAGGTCATTGGACTAGCAATGCAGTACAATCATTGTGTTAATCATCTGGTTTTTCTGTGTTCTACTCACATTGTGTGTTGTTTCCTTATTTTGTTGCAGTCATGGAAAAAGGGATCTCCACTTTTAGCAGAGCTAAACCAGAGTCTGCTACTTCCATAAAGTGAGGCTGCATTGGTTGGGACTCGGTAAAATATACCCCTAGATCAACTCCCTCATGCTTTACTTAAGCATGCAGGTAACCCTTTCTTTGCACCATCTCTAGCTCTAGGTCCACTAAGTTCTTCAAGCATGTGAAAGAGGACAAGTTTTAAAAGTCTTTTGTGTTTAACATGTCTAGTAGGAGAAAAAATACCCCAATATTCTAGAATTAAACAAAATCTTTTGAAATAATGAAACAACTTATTATTTCTTCCCAAAAGGACACTATTAAACCTTTTAAATTAGTCAGTTGTATCAGTTGCACCTCCAAGATTGAACTTAAAGAGTATTGTTTTGCAAGGCAGGAGGCATGAATTAAAAGGTGATGTAAATAGCTTTCAATATCTTCTAATTATAATGTTGTTGCTAGCTCTTGGTTATAGTTTTTTCATTAGTGCAAGATAAAAGTTATAAGGGAATTTCCTAGAAAGAAGTGTCATGATCCTTTTGGTAAAATTAGCTTTTCTATGTTACATGAAGTCCTACATAAAAAGATATTTTTGCATCTATACTTGACTCTTCATCAGCCAGTAAGCTTTAAATATAGGATGCGTTTTCTACATTTGACAAAAGAATTGGTCAATTTTTT
This sequence comes from Magnolia kwangsiensis, assembly GCA_037074715.1. Lineage (NCBI taxonomy): Eukaryota > Viridiplantae > Streptophyta > Magnoliopsida > Magnoliales > Magnoliaceae > Magnolia > Magnolia kwangsiensis. Next base: position 83,101,493 of record CM073572.1, on the reverse strand, counting down.
TACTAGATTTTTAACACGATTGAAAATGGAACCTCTAGTTGGACGCTCATTCTCGGGGAATTGCAGGCTATCTACACCACTCCCGTGGATGAGCTTTTAGTCAATCCTACCATGGACATTTTCTAAGTTATGATCCAGAAGGGCACTACCTTTTCCTAAATTCAGTTGCCAACCAATTATGAGACCCAAGCAGCCATACCTTCTACTTCTCCTTGGTCCTCTATTCATTTTCAGAAGCAAGCCAGGTGAGGACTTGTTGTGTTCATAATTCAACTTATGTTCAGTTAAATTCAGTAAAAAGGATGTAGAATACTTTGTTTGCTATTGTTATGCAAATTGTAGGAGTTGTCATCATGTTTCATAATTAACAAAATTGGTCAAAGTAAATGTCATTTTTAGTATTATTATCAATTTGCTATTTCGATTAGGAGTTGATATCCGCATTTTTTAAAAATGCATGCACCTTTTCTTCTATCTTTTCTCAAGAAATACATGGATAAGAAGCTTCAAAATACACTGAATGTGAACAAGGTTGTGGTTAGCACCCTTCGTCGATTTGACCAGTTTATGAATCTGGTGATCCCAAGCGTAGACATACCCTTGGAGAAATGGGTATATCTAGTTTTAGATATGTGCGTTGATTAGGCAATTAATTATTATTATTAATTTTTTTATTTTTGAGAAATGCCGATGGCTTTTTGCCATCGATAATGTCAACGATTTTTTCCTTCCTCCACGGTCATTGGAAATGTCGATGGTTTTAGCTGTCGAAAACACTGACGGCTAAAACTATCGTCCTCAGTCGTCGGAAACATCGCCAGTTTTAGCCATCGTAGATGTCGACGGCTAAAATTGTCACCCTTAGTCATTGAAAATGTTGATTGTGAGCAACACCCACACCCCTTTTCCCGACAGACTGTCCGACTGCTAAAATCCATCGGTGAAGGTTAATGTCGACGATTTTTAACCATCGGTGTTGCCCTATTTTTCGGTAGTGCTAACATGTGTGCATTCTAGAGTACTTAAGGCTAATAGGTCCCTTATTCCTTCTTATAGGACATGACACCTAAGAGGGCGACCAGAGAAGCTCCCACGTTCGAGACGAGTGTGACCCCGATTGTATTTGTGAGCATGGATCTTCTTCAACAGATGCTACAGGCAATGCCTGCTATTCGTCAGGGGCATGATAGTTGACCCACTGCTACACAAGCCCATACTGAGAAGGAGCACATGATCTCCCTTCTACATGACTTTACGCGGCTCGATCCCCCTCATTTTCAGTGAGAGCCCAACCCGACGGCAGCGGAGCAATAGATATCAGAGGTCAAGAAGATCTTCAATACTATGAAGTGCACAACCCAGCAATAGGACCTACTGATGCATTTGTTGTACTCCACCCCGTCCACCAGTGTGGACTCCACAGTGATGTATGGGTTATACCCCACCGTCCAGAGGCATGGACAATAGGAAGATGTGATGTATGTGTTTTATTCATGCTGCATAGCAGCTGTGGGACCTAAGCACATGTGGACTCCACATAATGCATGTGTTTATCGATGTCATCCATTTGTTTTGCATCCACCATCCAGATGGCTGGACGGTGGTGCATACTATAATGTATGTGATTTATATCCTCACTGTCCATCCCTGGTTAGAACATGGACCCCACGTGATGTACGTGTTGTATCTACTTCGTCCATCCATTTGACGTGGTCCACCATGATCTACATGGTGGGCCATACCATGAGTTATGTGTTGTTCATCCATGTCATTCATTTAGTGGACCCATTTGGAAGGTGTAGGCCTAGGTGCAAGGCCCACCTATTATGTATTTGGGGCCCATGGGTTGAGGCCTATTATGATGAATTCAAGGCCCGTTATTGAGGCTCACCTTGACGTGTTTGAGGCCCGTTGTTGAGGCCCACCTTGACGTGTTTGAGGCCCGTTGTTGAGGCCCACCTTGACATATATGAGGACCATATGATGAGGCCCATTTGATGTATTTGAGGCCCATGGGTCGAGGCCTAATGGGATGTATATAAGGTCCATTACAAGGTGTGATAGCACCATGGGTTATGTAATGACATTTATAGCAGGCCATGCCTTGGGAGTAATGTTGGTTTGACATCCACATTGTAAGAATAATGTTGGTTAAATGTCCGCATTATAACTCTCCCTAAGGCCCATTGATAGGCCCATAGTTGTTGTGTGTAGGCCATCAAGGCCCATCTTCATTGTGAGGATAGTTCATCACCATATAAAATGCTTAGTATAACTTCATGATTCATGCTCATACGCATCATATGTATGCCTGATATGAGGAATGTTTGATCATAGCATACGCCATAGGGTAGACTATTTAAGGGACTCCTTATAAGACGAAGTGCCCACATTATCACACCGTACACACAGGATTTCTACATGAATGGATAGTGTGACTCATGCATCTCGCATATATGTAACTTAATCATTGTATGCCCTAGCGACATCAGGGTCGTGGCCTCTACCGGCACATCTTGGATGGCTAAATGGGACACCAGAAATACTTTGTTCTAGCACTGTGGGCACTTAGGATGTCCTTGGGTGAAAATTCTAGAATCTCTAAGGCCAAGAGGTGCCCCAACGTCTAGACTGAGTGGAACATGAGCGCCCAAGTACCGAATATCAGTAGGTCATGTCTCCCACTGTGTCATGGTCAGTTAGGAGGGGGTGTGGCCTTATCTGCCTGAGTGAGGGGTCTATAAGATAAACTGATCATGATTAGCTCGTAAATGGGTCTGCTATTAACAAGCCGAGTAGGTATTGGCTGACTGCTGGCTAGGCGAATAGTGAGGTCTCTTCGACTCACTAGGTTGTGCAGCTAGGGAGGTGACAGTCATTGTGGAGTGTAATAGACCCCAGTGATTTCTCAAGAAAGTAATCATACTGATATGTGGACTTATTGAGCAGGAATTGCATATCCATTCCTTCATTCATTCACTATTCACTCGGGTTGGTGGTGCGTAACTATATGTTACGTGTACCATCGCATGGCCAAGATTTAGGTTAGGTGCACGACTAACCTAAGAACAAGAGTTTACCACATCGAGTCTGACTATCCAAATTTAGGTATGAGACTATTTGGATAGAAGTCTCTTGTGGTGGACCTCGTAGCCTGCGATACTACGTACTATCATCTCGACTTCACATTCCAGCATGGTCATTTCATTCACACCGCATATTACATTACATTCGCAGTACTTATCATTTTAGGTTACTATATTTTTGCACTTATATGGCCTATACAGACTTAGCAGGATTTACATATTGCATTGCATCATCAGCATCTGATATTTGGCTTCCACATTTGCATAATTGATCTGCATCGTGTATTCTGTTATTGAATGATTTATGGACTTGCCAGTATATTTTTGCTTACTCTGATATCGTAGGAATCATTATCTTGTCAGTATTTTTGCTTATCCTGATGATGTATAGTTTTTATGCTTTATTATATACTTAATACTTACCTTACACACACTTTCACCATCCTCTAAGCTTTCTATAAGCTTATGCATGAGAGATGTGTGCAGGTGGCATTAGGTTGTAGCATCGTTGAACTTGGAGCAAGCAGCGGACTTCTGGAGCTTTGATTTGATACATATGTATTTCCCTTTCAATATTATATTCTAATGTTTATATTATTAGATATGTGATGATGATGTTGCCTTTGTGATTTGGGTAAACTTGTGGTTATACTCCATTAAAAAAATCATTATAAAAATCCTCCTTGTAGGATCCTAGGATCGGAATCTGGCATATGATTCCTGGGAGCCGAGAATGGAGCACTACAAAGGCTGTCGGCACCGGATTCGGTGACGGGATTACTGTGAATTTGATTTTTAGGTTTTGGGGCGTGACACCGCATACCTCGGCCTAATACACATCACAATAGGCCACATGACATGGGCCTAATACACATCACAATGGTCATAATGGGCCGCATGACATGAGCCTAATATATATCACAATGGGCCACATCAATGAGCCTCATATACATCAAATGGGCCGCACCAATGAGCCTCGTATACATCAAGTGGGCCGCATTAATGGGCTACACCAATTGGTTTTAAAAAGTGGATGAACTGTGTGCATGCAACACACACATCATGGTAGGCTACTGTAACATCCCGAAAATCGGGGGGTCGAGCAAAAACCCAACTCCCGAGTTCCAAAATGTTATTTATGCAACATAGAAATGTATGATTGAATGTTGTCTGTGATAATGTATTAAACATGAGTGAGATTAAGCCAGAACAGCATATCATACTCCAGAGATAGTTAAATTTGCAAGCGGAAGACTGTAATAGTATGTATAACATATATAAACCATTGTATGTCTCCGGAGTGTGAACATGTTACCAGGTTATATACATACATGTATACTTCAAAAGTAACCAAAAGAATATACATGAGTGCTCTAAAAATATAAAATGACAAGTGTCAAGGTATTTAAGCAACCTCCCTGTAATCCCGTCAATCAGAACACGCATAAAGGAGGGATCCTCCTCATCATCATCAAGTCCGGCTCTGCCTCACAGGCCGCGCCATCATCTGCAATCACAAAAAGGTCTGGTGGGTGTCCGGAACACCGTCCCGTAACGTGGGAGTGAGTAGCTAACTCAGTGGAATAATAGAGCAAGGATTAACATGTTCTCAAATCAATCATGCGATAATAGTAAAGCAATAAATCAAACAATCCTAATACTGTTGTTAATGCAATTATGACATGACGTGATGTATGCCCTCACCGACGATCACCCTCATACGGCAACATCTTACGACCGCGGCATGCCACACTCCCTAGAGTGCTCCACATCTTCCAGGCACATGCAATGCTATGGTGATATGATTACCAAGTTGTTATTAATCCATTCAAACAGCAGGATTGGGAAACTAAGGTACTTCCCTTGTATCAATCCCAACACGGATCCTGTCTAGGGTCGTCACTCCTAGTAATCTCATACGATGTACATTTCGTAGGTCGCTGCAAGGGCTGCCAGGGCTGTTGCACGCACTCGTTGCTCCGCTCCCCCATCACCTTATCAATACAGGCCTACTGTACTCTACTGCACGGAAGGGTCGTCGCCTCCCGTGAACTCAGAATACGCTCGCGGTCACTACAAAGGGCTGCCAGGGCTGTTGCTCGCACTCGTTGCACCGCTCCCCCATCACCTTATCAGTGTAGGCCGACAGCAAGAATATAGTGTCCCATACCACCATAATCTGCTCACGAGTCATAGGTGCTCACTGGTCACTACGGGGAGGTTTGTGGCCCCAGCGTAGGCCGACAGCTCGACCACAGTGTCCCATACCACCATGCCCGGCTCATGAGTCTTCGTGGATCAAGGTACCACGGTTAATAGGGTTTACAATGGTAAGTTCAGTACCCTAGGTTCAAGAAGTTATGACACATACAAGGTGAACATACATCGGCCAGTCGGGTTACTTGACGGGCTCGACTAGCGCGATCGCATCTCGAATTGAACGACATGAAGTGCGTAAAACACTTCGCGTGGCCTAACCACTGCCGCCAACTCTAAACATGAATCACGTTCATCGACGCGTCGTTCGTGGCTATGACCAGTCAGCCACGAATTCGCTCGGTTACCGACTGCCTGGACTAAGTCTAGTCCCACACATCTATGAAATCACATTAACAATATATGCGAAGGTTTTGGAATTGAAATACAATCATGTGAGCATGTTAACACATGTTATAACATTCAACTTAAGCAAATCTTCAAGCACATACATTCCATGCATGTAATGGAATCATGCATATGGTCAACATGTAGGAAATCATTTAGGTCAGCATATTAATCAAGAAATCATTCTCAAACCACTACATAACATCATTTAATTCAATACATACTAATACAAGCATTTATACAAACACATACACTACACACTTAAGTCTACATATAGTATGTCGACCCAAAGTGCGCAACTAGGCGAATCTCTTCGCCAAACTAATTATACACGCATTCCTAACTTCCTAATGCGACAACAAACCATGTCAATCACATCAGCAAAATATGAATGTAAACAGTACTTCCTACAAATGACTAAAATGCCCTAAATCTCATATTCTTCGTTAGCTTACGAAACGGGAAACAGAGAGCATTTTGTACATGTCAAACGGCGATGCCATCAAGAATCTACTATTAAACGACATTGAAAGCTTTGGAAACAGTCAATCAAAGCGTCTAATATCCGCACCTTATGTCTTGTAGACTCGGAAATTGAAACGGAGCGTATACGCTTCGTCTACGGCGAATAAGGAGCCTAATACACAAGATCCATAAGCTACATCGCTATGGAAACAAGGGAAACTCAAATCAACAACTATTTAGGGTTTTTACTTACCTAGGATCGCGGTGGAATCGCCGGGAAAGTGGTAGAGGAGTGTTGCTTAAGCACGTGCAACACGTAGCACAAGTGGCAGGAAGAACTCTCCCACTCTCTCACAATCTCTCACTCTTTTTCTCTCTCCCAAGCTAGGGCTTCTCTCAAATTCGGATGGGAGAGAGGAGTGAGGGTTTCAACCCCTTTTATAGCCTAAAACATTCCCAAAATAGGCTTGGGAACAATGTTTACTTGGTGCCTAACCAAATCGGGGCCGTTTCGGTCCAAAAGGGCATTTCTGGAGGTCCCCAGGCCAAATGCGGTCGGACTTAAGCTCATGCATACTGGATCTAGCACACATCCAGTTTTCAGACCGGTTGGGTTCCCAGATCGCACGTGGCGGCCCAGTTTCAGTTTAACGGTCACCGCACCAAGATCAGGCCTATAAGTCTCGTGATATATAATAGATATTTTTCCTGATCCAAGGGTGTAATTTGGCTGTATTCTGACGGTCAGAATGCTTAATACTGATGCGTCAAATTTGTGTGCCAGATTTGAATTTGAAATTCCAACTATGTCCCTATTCACACTCTCTTCGGTCCGGGTTCAATGAAATAGCCTGTGATCATCAGTTGGACTTGATATTCGAAACGATTGCCAAGCCCAGCTAAGTGGTCATAACGGTCTAAGATGGTAGGCATCTGACTTACGACGCGCGGTCTAGATCCAATACAAAGTTTCAAGGAGGTCCCGAGAACAAACCTGCTTAGAGTTTGGTCCGAGGTTTTAGAGCATTATAGCACCATTGGTTCCACTCGCTTTGGGCCTTGTAGAACGTATTTAAAGTAATCAGGGACTGTTTCCCAGCCACTCCAACGTTGCGCTAGCTAACTTATGCTTAGTTTCTAAAGAAATTTATCCTAAGTGGTTTCTTTGGCTATGGAATTGGGTTCTGAACGATTTTTCAGGTGTTTTAATTGACCCACTGTCTAAGGACGTCAAATCCCAGATTGGCCAAAATCCGGGGTGTTACAGCTACGCAAATGAACGACATAAATATACAATACATGCATCAATGGTAGGCCCCACGTGGCATTGTCCAAAGGTGGATGGTGTGAATATAGAATATGTACACCAATGTGGGCCCCATCACATGGGCCTAATATACGTAACAAGGGGGCCCCGCATACACAACAAATGGGCCCCACTAGATGGGCAGCGTGGGTATAACATACATCGTGGTGGAGCCCACGGCACCCTCAAAACATTGTCCAAGTAAATCAACACTGTCCAAACATTGTCTATGTAAATCAACACTGTCCAAACATTGTCTATGTAAATCAACACTGTCCAAACAATGTTCAGCATCATCCAACACAATCTAGATGATGTGGATGAAATAAATACATCATGGTGGTTTCCACATTCTAGATCACTGGACGGTGAAGATAAGACACATATATCATAGTGGGTCACACCATCCCACACAGTGGACGGTGTGGTTACATTCATCGAGGTGGGTCCCTCCCACATCACGATAGTCCTCATAGCACCATCCACCTATGGACAATGTAGATAAATACATCACAGTGGGCTCCATCTAGATGGACGGACGGCGTGGATCAAAGGGACCCATAGAACTTGCTGCCCGTCAATACAATAACTAATAGCTGGTGTGGGCATTCCAGCCAATCCGTTCCTCATCAGGTGGGTCCCACGTCAAAATGGATGGATGGTTTAGATATAACACGTACCTCGTGATGGACCTACAGAACTTGCTCCGTCAACACAGCAACATGTGCTGCTGGTGTGGCCAGCTGGCCCACCGTCCAGATGGGTGGGTGGAATATAATACTTAAATCAAGGTGGCCCACGAAGCTTGCTGACGATGTATGACAGCTGCCTCTTACTCATCCAATAGATGGACTGGGTGGATTAAAACTCATACATCATGGTGTGGTGGATCTCCACCATCCAATTTGCTGGATGGTGCAACAGACACAATAAATACATCATGGTGTGGTGGATCTTCACCGTCCAGCATCATGGTGGGCCACACATCAAAGAGAGAGAGAGAGAGAGGAAAAGAGAAAAAGAGAGAAATCAGTGAAGGGGAGGGACCCCGCCACATGGGCCCTCCCTATACTATGCATACATCAAGGGGGTCCTAAATCATGCGGACCCTACATCAAAATTAAATGTTATGGACACCCACGGTTGGATCTCCTCTTCCTTCTTTCGCCAATGCATGGTAGAGCTCTAATGGAACATGATTCAGCAGTTGAGATTAATTATGGAGGGTGGGATTCAGTGGTAGGAAGGTAGGCCACACACAAAGCTCTCTCTTGGATGCTCTCTTGCTAGGACGGTTGCTTGGGAGAATGGATGGAGAAATGAGAGAGAGATAGGTGTGATGGGTGAAAGGTGATGAATGTAATTGACATGTAAGGGATGTGTAAGAGAGAGTTGACTTTGGGGATGAGTATTGTACATGGGGATGGGTGTGAATGATGGGATGTGTACTTGACATTTGATGTTACGGATTCTCATGGGATTACAAAGCTTGGTGTTTTCCTTGAATTGAACGCTGGCCCACATCTCCTGGCCCAGGTATCGCCTCAGCTCATGAGACGCGGCATTGGGATTGAGGTGGTGGCACAATCGCACAAGTATAAGTCTCGGGTCGACCTAACTCTGGAATACGGGATACAACTCAGGGCAATGCACAACTGCTAATTACAGGTCTTGGGCTATCGAAATTCGACCGGGAGGACCACGAAAGCTTACGTAATGGTACAGTATGGGATATGGGTCTCACACATACCCATCGGGAAACTTTACTGATCTCAACCATTCACATAAATGCTTTTTCTCTAGTTTTATCAATGTGTAGCAGGCTGCTGGTATAGTATATGAATTTTCATATGGTTACAAGTACAACTCTTTCCTTAAACCCATTGCTTGTAGATCCAATCGAGCCTTGAAAATATCTTTTATTTTCTTCTCTATGTTCATCAATGTTCTAAAGACATTGTTACGTATATTCTTCTTAATATGCATGACATTCAAGTTATGTCACAATTTCAGATCACTCCAATAGGGCAACTAAAAAAATACTTTTCTTCCTCCAATTATAGTCCAATACTGCACGTTTCCTCTTCTTTAAGTGTGGTACTTTACCAAATCTAACTTCTTTAATCTTACTCAGTTGTTGTATCACATCTTCTCTAGATAGCTCTTTCGGTGGTAGCTTAAGATCTTATTTTCCATTAACGATCTTCGTCTTTCTGTGTCAACTATGATCGCTTGGAAGGAAGCGACAATGGCCCATAAAGCACATTTTTTACCATGCTCAGTGACAATGAACAAGTCTCAATACTACATATAGGACAAACTAACTTTCCCTTCGTGCTACACCTAGACAAATTCCCATACCCGGGGAAGTCATTTATTAACCACAAGACTGTTGCATGGAATTGAAATGTTTATCCTGCAAATGTGTCATATGTTTGTACACCTTGAGTCCATAACTCATTTAACTCATTTACTAACGATCGTAAATACACATCAATGTCATTCCCGGGTGACCTGGGTCTAGGAATAAACATTGATATCATGAAAAATGACTCCTTCATACATAACCAATGAGGTAAATTATAGATCATAAGTACTAATGGCCACATACTGTACGAGCTACTCATATTACTAAATGAATTAAAACCATCACTTGCAAGGCCTAGTCGGTAAGACCCGCATCCTAGTCCGTACTGTTCCATCGACTCCCGCAGTCTTTTTAGTCAACTTACGGTAACCTTCGACCTTTATCCGACATTTGTGCGTGACCCTGAGTTACACGCTATCAACCCGAGTTGACTCAACCCGAGACTTGTACCTTTACAACCACACCGTCGCCACAGTTCAGATGTTGCGTCTCACGCGCTGAGGCGATACCCAAGTCAGGAGATGTGGGCCCGTGTTCAGTTTGAGAAAAACGCCGCGCGTTACAAAACCCAAGAGAATCTCTACCAAATGTCACATCATCAATCAATCAATCTCATCAAGGGTCACGTACATGTTAAGTACACATCACCTCACACCCATCCCCAAGCAACCCCATAAGTTAAAATGTTCTTACACACCCCATACCTTTCTTACACAATTTACCCCTAAAGTCAAAAAGCTCATAAATACCCATCACTCACCACATCCATCACTCCATCACCCATCACTCTCTCTCCCTTACAACCCTTTCTCTCTCTCCCTCATTTCTCAACACAAATTCCAAGCAAACAAGAGAAGCACATGTCCATGCATTCTAAGAGAGAAAAGTGATTTTTGTGTGGTCCACTTTTTCACCCCAAAATCCTTCATCCTAGCCATTCACCTTTCATCACCCTGTATCATAGTGAAGCACGAGGAGACCAACGTTCCAACAGAACAAGAAGATCAAACGGTGGGTGCTTCTATTGGCTTATATTTTATTTTTTAGATGAAGGGCCAAGTGAGGCCTACCGATTGATGGTATGGATCTCAATTTGGACCCTAGGTGTGGCCGATGGCCCACTTTGATCCTAATGATCATTCCATGGTGGGGCCATTCTCCATGGACCCCATTATGATGTTTATTTTCCTTGTATGGATAGGGTCATCTAGACCTTACATTTGGTGGAGAAAGGATCTCCACTATTGATTTTCGATTTAATGGGCCCATGTGTACCCACTTGATGTATGATTGCTTGCAAGGGAGGGATCATAGTGGCAGAGCCCCCCATCACAAGTGTACCACTCTCTTTCTCTCTCTCTCTCTGTCCCTCTCTTTTTCATTTCTTTTTATGTGATGATGTGGCCGTGTGGCCCACCCAGATGGACCCCACCATGAAGCATGTATTTTAGCCAAGCCATTTGTAGGTGGGGCCCACTTTATATATGTGTTGTATCCACACCACACACCATTTTGTGGCCCACCTAAGCAGGGCCCACCTCAAATGTTTGTGTTGTGCCCAACTGTCCAGCGTCCAGGGATGCTGGGCATGAACTGGGAAAATAAAAATATAAGCCTGGTTCAAGCCTTGGTGGTGGGCCACTCATGTAGGCCCCGCCTTGATATATATTATTAATCCAAGCCCTCAATCCCCTTTCCTTACTCATTTTAAGTGTTGAGCCAAAAAATGGAGCCCACCCAAGGTTCTGACGGGCCATAGCATAGAAAATGGTGATTTTCACCTTTAAAACTCACCCTGATGTTTCGGTACACCAAAACATACTAGATATTGGGCTCCTTTGGACGGTATCGGGCCATGGAATCCAGTGGGTGGGGTGGATTCTAGCGATTCGGGCCCCACAAACAAAAAACCTTAAAAAACTATTTTAAAAAAAAATAAAAAGAGATAAGGCAGCAGCGCTTGCTGCTGCTGATGCTGCTGACGCACGTAGCAGCATACGCTAGGGAGATAGGGACCCACTATGGTGTATGTGTTTTATCCACACTGTCCACACCTGGATGGTTAGACCCACCGTGATGTACGTGCTCTATCCACTCCATCCATCCATTGATTAGGTGGCCACGTCACAGGAAATAGTGTTGATGAACCATCTTCGATTGAAACCCTTTCCACATAAGGCTTAGGTTAATATGCAAATTTGTTTTTCCTTTCATCCAGGTACGGGTGACCTCATCAACAAGTTGGGTGGAAAATAAACAATTCGGTGGGCCCAGGTCTGTGAGACCTTATTGACAATTTTGATGTCAGATAAACATTATGGTGGGCCCCACGTGGGACCCACCATGATGCATGTGTTGCATCCAAACCATCCAACCACTTTGAAAGCTCATTTATGGCATGAGCTAAAGGATGAGTGAGATCCATCTATCTGATGGAACCCACCATGATGCATGTGCTACATCCAAAATTGTCCAACCATTTAGCCAGCTTGTCCTCCAGGCTTAAGACTAAAAATGTGGCAGATCTAGGATCAAGTGGACCACATAGCAAAAAGTAGTGGGGATTGAGTGTCTTCCATTGAAACCTTTTGTTTCACATAAGTTTTGGATCATTAGGAAATTTGTTTTCTCTTAATTCAGGTCTGTGTGACCTTATGGCCAGATTGGATAGAAAATAAATGTTACGGTGGGCCTTGAGAATTTTAATGGTTGAAATCATTGTTACCACTGTTATTTGGAGTGCGGTCCAGTTGATCTTTTAAGATGATTCATGTATATATATTATATACATTTTAATGTATTTGTGGCCATCCGTTGAGGCCCACCTTGGTATTTATAAGGTCCATGGGATGGGGCCCATATCGATGTATTTGTGGCCATTGTTGACGGCCACCTTGATAAGAATGTAAGGCCCATATTCTGAGGCCCATTGTGATGTATTCGAAGCCCATGGTCTATGGCCCATTGTAATATACATAAGGCCTATTGGTGTGGCCAATTAGTGTAACTCACTTGATCAATATAAGGCTCATGTGATGCGGCCTATTTGATGTATCTAAGGCCCCTGGGTCGAGGCCTAATGGGATGTCCTTAGGGTCCATTGCAATGTGTGATCCTTCCATAGTTTTTGTAATGATGTTTTATGGCGAGCCATGCCTTGGGAACAATGTTGGTTTGACGCACACATTATAAGATTAGTGTTAGTTAAATGTCTGCATTATAACTCTCCCTAGGGCCCGCTGATAGGTCCATACTGGTTACGTGTAGGCCGTCTAGGCCCAAATTTGTTGTGGGGATAGTTCATCACTTTATAACATGCTTAGTATAATTTCATGCCTCATGTCATGCGCATCATATGTATACTTGATATGAATAGTGTCTGATCATAGCATATGTCGTTGGGCAGATTACTTATGGGACTCATTGATAGGAGTTATCCACATGAGCGCAGGTACGCACGAGATGGCTAATGATTGTACGGTATGACTCATGCATCTTGCATATGTGTGACTTGATCATTGTACGCCCTAGAAACATCAGGGTCCTGGCTCCACAGGTACATCGTGGATGACCGTATTGGATACCAAAAATACTTGATTCTAGCACTGTGGGCACTTAGGATGTCCTTGGGTGAGAGTCCTAGAACCTTTTTGGTACCAAGAGGTGCTTCAACATCTAGACCGAGTGGATACATGAGCCCCCAAGTGACGAATACCAGTAGGTCGCGTCTCCCACTGTGTCATGGTCGGTTGGAAGGGGGTGTGGCCTTATCCACCCGAGTGAGGGGGCTATATGCTAGGCTGAGTTTGACTAGATTACAAATGAGTCCGCTATTGACGAGTCAGCTAGGTATTGGCAGACTACTAGTCAGGCGGATAGTGTGGTCTCTTCCACTTACTTAGCTGTGTAGCTAGGGAGGAGGAAATCATTGTGAAGTGTATTAGACCCCGGTGACATTCAGAGAGGAACTGTATTAATATGTGTACTTGATGAGGAGTGGCATGCTTACTTTACATCTCACATATGACATTTGGCTACATAGGCCTCGCATCGTATGGCCTTGGTATGGCCGATAGCATTCCTTCCTTGCATCACATAACTTTAGTACAACTGATAGCATTCATGGACTTACTGCATATTTCTGCATTACTCGAATATTGTACACTTGGCGCTCACCTTGCGCACACACTTACACCACCCCCTAAGCTTTTGTAAGCTTATGCACGACCATTGCGTGCAGGTGGCATTGGATCACAGCAGCGCTGAGGCCGGAGCGCGCATCAGGCTATTTTGGAGCCTTTTGATCACCCAGTAATTTCCTTCCACTTTATACTTAAAGTTTTTTATATAGTGGATTTGTGATGATGTTGTTTTGTGACTTGGTTATGCTCCATTACAAAATAAAATTATACCAAAAATCTCCCTTTTAGGATCCTAAGATCAGAATCTGGCATGTGAGTGTCGGGATCTGAGAATAGGGCACCACGGAGGCTGTCAACACCGGATTCGGTGATCAGGAATTTTGTAAACCTATTTTCTGAGTTTGGGGCATGATATAGTCGAACATTATGAGAATCCTCTGCAAACCAGGCATATTACTTGTCAAAATTTTTCCAGGCTCCGGAGTCCGCAAGGTGCTTCAGTATACTATCATTATGAATGTGTTTCTCCTTTTGCTACCTCGTATCTTTATCCTTCTTGCGAGATGTAAATAATCTTTGCAATATGGGTTTCAATGGGAAGTACCTTAACACATTTTGTGGGATTTGCTTACGCTTGGCTTCGTCATACATCTACTTAGACTCTCCACATTCTGGATACTCTTCAACATTTTCATGCTCTCTCCAATACAATACACGATCATTTATACATACATGTATGGGGATGTAACCAAGGCCCAAGTCTTGCATCAAAGATTTTTCCTTATAATGAGACTTAGGCAATGTCTCACCATCTAGTAATGCTTCTTTCAACAAGTTAAGCAACATGCCAAACAATTTGTTACTCCAATAATTTATTGTCTTCAAATGAAGTAACCTTGTAAGAAAATTCAACTTGGAGAAGTTCTCACACCACGGATAAAGTGGACGTTGTGCATCCCTTAACAACTTACTAAACTTTATTGATTCGACATCACCCTTATGAGGAATATCTTGGCTACTACTTGTAGCTGCAAAATCAGTATCCGCAATTGTTCCCTTGAACACATCCCCTATGATATCTTGCATTTCATCAACGTCTTCATCCTCCTTATCTGACACAGTTGGGTCAGTGAGGACTTCAATGGCCTCAACTCTTTGGTGGAACTCTTCACAATAATGGATCCACCAAGTGTAACCCTGGTCAATCCCAACTATGAACAAATTGTCATCTACTTTGTCTAAAGTCTTATGAACCATGTTCTTGCATTTTCGACATGAACACATAATCCTATTGCATAAATCTGCCTGATATCGTACAAATTCCATGAACTCTTGAACCCCTTGTTTATACTCTGGGCCAAACCTGTTCTTAGCTTGCATCTAACTCTTATCCATCTCTACAATGAAAAGATTAAAGCCAGTTTACAGACATAGGTTTAAGTTTAGGTTAGGGTTATTGGTTTAGGATTAGGTGTAGGTTTATGTTTAGGTTTAAGTTTAGGTTTAGGAATTCAGGTTCAGTTTCGGGTTCGAGAGTAGGTTTAGGATTAGATTTTCAAGCTTAGGTTTAGGTTTATGTTAGGGTTATAGGTTTAGGTTTAGAGATTTGAGGTTAGGTTTAGTTTTAATTTTAGGTTTAGGAATTCGAGTTCGGTTTCGAGTTTGGAATTGGGTTTAGGTTTAGGTTTTCAAGTTTAGGTTTAGATTTAGGTTAGGGCTATAGGTTTAGGTTCAGGAGTGGGTTTAACTTAAGTGAATTAAGTTTAGATTTAGGTTTAGGTTAAGGTTATAGGCTTAGGTTTAGGTTCAAGGATTTGAGAATAGGTTTGGGTTTAGGTTTAGGTTTAGGGTTTAGGGATTCAGATTCGGGTTCAGCTTCGGGATCGGGATCGGGTTTAGGTTTAGGCTTAGGGTTTAGGGATTTGGATTCAGGATCAAGTTTAGGTTTAGGTTTTCAAGTTTAGGTTTAAGTTTAGGATTAAGAATTCAGGTTCGGGATCGGATTTAGGTTTAGGTTTTGGAGTTTAGGTTTAGGTTGAGGTTACGGTTATAGGTCTAGGTTAAGGAGTAGGTTTAGGTTTAAGGATTTGAGAATAGGTTTAGGTTTAGGTTTAGGAATTCGGGTTCGGGTTTGGATTCGGGATCGAGTTTAGGTTTAGGTTTAGGTTTAGGAATTCAGGTTCGGATTCAGGTTCCGGATCAAGTTTAGGTTTAGGTTTTCGAGTTTAGGTTTAGGTTTAGCTTTAGGTGTAGGTTTAGGTTTAGTGATTTGAGAATAGGTTTAGGTTTAGGTTTAGGTTTAGGTTTAGGCTTAGGGTTTACGGATTCAAATTCGGGTTCTGGTTTGGGATCGGATATGGGTTTAGGTTTCCAAGTTTAGGTTTAGTTTTAGGTTAGGGTTATAGGTTTAGGTTTAGGTTTAGGTGTAGGTTTAGGTTTAGGGATTTGAGATTAGGTTTAGGTTTAGGGTCGGGTTCGGGATTGGGTTTAGGTTTAGGTTAGGGTTATAGGTTTAGGTTAAGGTGTAGGTTTAGGTGTATGGATTCGAGAATAGGGTTAAAGGTTTAGGGTAAGGTGTAGGTTTAGGGTTAGGTTAAAGTGTAGGTTTAGGGTTAGGTTAAGGTGTAGGTTTAGGGTTAGGTTAATGTGTAGGTCAGGGTCACAACTGGCTATATCCGGACGTGGATTAACTACTGACAAGTTGAGTGGCTATTGGCTATTGATGTGACGTCACCAACTTATGCATGCCCCACCGTGATGTATGTGTTGTATCCACACCATCCATCCATTTTGAGAGATCATTTTAAAGCATGAGCTAAAGAATGAGACATATCTAAAGCTCAAGTGGACTTCACCAAAGAAAATAATGAGGATTGATCTCTTTCCATTAAAAACTTCTTAGGGCCATAAAAGTTTTCGATCTATTAGATATTTGTGTTTAGGATCTGTTTGACTTTATTAACATGTTTGATGCCAAATAAACATTATAGTGGGCCCTACGAAGTTTTTAACACTGCGCATTCAATCACCATTATTTTCCTGTGGTGTGACCCACACTTGATCTTTGGATGTCCCTCAATTTGGGACATCCTCTAAAATGAGATGCTACAAATGCAGATGGATGACATAGATGTACAACACATGGATCGAGTTGGGTCCCACAGTCAAGGCCTAACCCACTAAGCTAGTTATGCCCGAAATCAGATTGTGTCCTAAGTTACTCATTACACTCAGTTGGGCCCACTGTAAATATATGTACCTTCTCTACACCATCCATCTGCTTTTCCAGATCATTTAAGGGGTTAAAACTAAAATTGAATCATATCCAAAACTCAGGTGGACCATACCATAAGAAATAGTGGGTATAATGATTTCCATCATTGAAACCTTTCTAGGGCCTGTAGTGATGTTTATTTATCATCCAACCTGTTCATAAGATCACACAGACATTGATGAAGGGAAAAAATAAATATCAACTTGATATAAAACTTCCACGACCCCCCAAGAATTTTTGAACAAAAGAGTTCAATTCACATTCTTTCCTGTACGTGTGGTCCATTTAAGATATATATATATATATATATATATATATATATATATATATATATATATATATATACACACACACTCCATTTATTGTCTCAAGACATAAAATTATCTATTAAAATGGATGAACGGAGTGGATGAAATACATAAATCATGATGGACCATTATTTACTGTATTATGGTCCACCAGAGATTTGGATCCCACCATGATGTATATGTTGTATCCAATAGTCCATCCATTTGGAGAGATCATTTTAGGAAGAAAGTTTTCATTAAGTGCACAACTAGTTGGACAAAAATGTAATGTCCAACTAGTTGTGTGTGAACATTACTCACGCACACACACACACACACACACACACACACACACACACACACATATGTCATAGGCCCAAAATCTGGTCCATGTGATGTGGAACCCATGAAACCCCTGAGACCCAACTTTCAACTTGATTCAAAACTTTAGTAGGCCATTGAAGAAAGAGAGGTAAATTAAGGGAGGAAATTGTTTCCTTTAACCATTCATCCATGCACAAATACATATAGGTTTTGGTTAAGGTTATCGGTTTGGGTTTAGGTGTAGGTTTAAGTTAAGTGAATTAAGTTTAGGTTTAGGTTTAGGCTAAGGTTATAGGTTTAGGTTTAGGTGTAGGTTTAGGTTTGGGGATTTGAGAATAGGTTTAGGTTTAAGTTTAGGGTTAGGGTTTAGGGATTCAGATTCGGATTCGTGTTCGAGTTCGGGATCGGGTTTCGGCTTAGGTTTTTGAGTTTAGGTTTAGGTTTAGGTTAGGGTTATTAGTTTAGGTTTAAGTGTAGGTTTAGGTTTAGGATTTGAGAATAGGTTTGGATGTAGGTTTAGGTTTAGGGTTAGACTAGGGCAATTTTGAGTTAATACATAAACACGGGCATGTCCAAATGGTCAGGCCACCCATATTGCTATCATAGGAAATGGATAGCTTCATCATGGTCATAACAGCGGTTCCCACCTTCCAGGGGCCGCCGCTCAACATCCGGATAACTCCCATATCTAGGTCTGCTCCATCAATTTTGAGCTAATACATAAACACGGGCCTGTCCAAATAGTCAGACCACTCATATTGTTGTTCATAGGAAATGGACAGCTTCATCATGGTCATAATAGTAGTTCCCACCTTCCAGGGACTCCCGCTCAACATCCAAATAGCTCCGACGTACATCCGAGTATGCTCCATCAGGTGGGTCATGCTCTTTCAAAACTCAGGTGGGCTAAAACATATAGAACAAATGGATGGATAGAAAGTATCCATTTGATTGTCAGTTCACATTGTATATTGTGGTGTACCGAGTAAAACTGCCTTACTTTTGGGAAAAAACTACCTCACAAGTCATAACTATAAACAAACAAGTAAATTAAATGAAAAGCTCTTCTCATGAAATAATGCAAGAAAAGCATATAAGCTTACGATCATGATAAAAAGAATTAAAGTACTAACTCTACAAAATAAGAAGAACAGTTTACATCCAAACTTTCTACACAGTGGGTGCAAAATGGTTATGGGTGTTCATATAATCTCTTTCGAAACTTTCTCAATTATAGATTTCGATTTGTGTACCCTCCCATATTTTGAACTTGTATTTAGATACAACAACTACACTAAATATTGAATGCATAATAGTGAACTTGTATGGATGATGATGAACTTTTAGGTTTCTTAAATCTTTTTGCTACTTCCATGCATTTGGCGGTTCCTAGAAAGGGCCTGGTGAATTTTATAATTTACTTCCTCTGTGTGAATGTTACGGTTTCTCAAACAACCTAGAAAATATTAGTTTGTATAAGAATTTTATTCGCTATTATTTAATACTGAAAGGTTAATACTATTTGTCCACATTGTCAGGAGTCATCCTTAAACCCTTTTATTCATGCCCAAGCAATAAACTGGAAATGTAGAAAATGCTATTGGACTCAAAATCTATCTTACAATCAAGACATCAACAGACTGATTCCATGAACATCAGAGGTTCTTAATCAATGGTCTAAGTAGCAAGCAATGCAACCAATTGCAACTGACATGAAATTTTATAAATGACAATATCACGAAACTATTTACCTTTCAAGATAGTGGAAGGATATAGTGTTAGATGCAAATATATGTGTTAGTTATCAAGCATTCACATCCATAGGCATGGCTCACATGCAACATACAAGCATTCTGTTGGATCCTACAATGGATGGGGACAACTAAAAGTTGCACGGATTGGATAATCCTAGCCACTGATTGGAGGATTCTTGTCCATTGATTATTTGCAGTTAGTTGAAATTTTCTCTAACCATTTGTTAGCAGTCCACGAAAGTCTTCCAATCAGTCGTTAGGATTATCCACCAAGCAAAGAGTTTTGGGATATGCTCCGCCCATGGTAGGGCCCAATGGAAGAGCAACTTAAGCCCCATATAGGTGTCATGTATAAGGATACAGTCAAAGGTGATGATGACTTAGAATGTATGTTGAACAGCATAGTCGTATAACTCTTTCCAAAATAAATTATGCACTTCCATTTTAATTAAGATCATTTGATAGGGATTTATACGCACTGAAAAGCTTCCAAATGAGCTTTCAAAATGCGGCGTGGATGTAGTCACATAATCATAGTGGCCCCACAGTCAGAGTCCAAACCACATGGCCCAATAAAATCTGGAGTGGATTAGGTGCCACTGCAGCCTCACCCAAGAGGGTGCAACCCTTACCGTGGGGCCCACCTTAATGTATATATTCTACATCTACTTTGTCCATCTGTTTTACTGCTATAGGCATGTGAGCTTGATAGTGTAATATGAACATTGTAGAAGTAATTATCAGATGAAATACAGAAGAAAAACAAGAAATAAGAAAATCAAAATGGCAAAGCCATATGGAATCAATAAACAACTACAATCCGTACAAGACATTAACCCTTGATAATATGAAAACAAATGCAACAAAAAATCATCCCAACACAAGATAGGAAATCAGCAATTGATATGTGAAATAAATGAGCTCGAAAAAAAAATAGGGAATCGACAATGCAAATCCCTAAAAATGGATTTAACAACACAAATCCCTAATTAGGGATTTGTATTTAACAAAGAATATTCCTAATCAAGTATTCTAAATTGCAGAAAGCAACAACAAGAAGAGAAAAACCTTACATCATACCTAAGAATCTGAGATTCACGAGTAGGAAAAGACCGAACTCCAGCGGAGGGTCGAGGAGAGTGAGAGTGAGAGGAGAGTGAGCAGAGAGGGAAAGGGAGAGGCAAAGGGAGAGGGAAAGGGAAAGGGAGAGAGCGTGAGAGGGAGAGGGAAAGGGAAAGGGAGAGAGCGTGAGAGGGAGAGGGAGAGAGAGAGGCAAAGAGAGAGAGAGAGAGAGAGAGAGAGAGAGAGAGAGAGAGAGAGAGAGAGAGAGAACGACAGTGAGAGATGGGCGCTAGAGTCGTTTCGAGTTAAAACATATAATTATTACTGACAAAACTTTTCAGTGATAATACTTTTCGTAATTCCTCAGTAAAAGGCTTCAAAAATATTTGGGCCCACCCGTGCTCTATCAACCCCATCCACTTCGTACATATGTTTTTAAATATACTTATTAGCTACACCAAAAATAAAAATTACAAATCAACATCTATGATCAACCACACAAAGTGAAATAATATGTCCACCGTTCATTTTGTCCAACGATGTGGCTATTTTGTCTCTAAAGAGTTACTTTACCAATGAGTTTTTTCGACGGTAAAAAGTACCTTTACCGATGATATTTTATAACATCGGTATAAATAGCCTCTTCGTTAATAGAAAGGACACCAAGGGATCTTTTACCGACGAACTATTTGGTTCGTTGGGAAAAATTACATTTACCGATGAAATAATCGTCAGGAAAATAGTTTTCACCGACGATACATAATGTCATCGGGAAAAGTTTCCAGGCTATGATTGTAAATGGTGACGGGAACATATTTGGTTGTGGTAGGAATCTTTTGCCGACGAAATATGATTTCATCGGGGAAAGTCATGTTTAGTGACAAAATTGATTTCGTCAAAAATAAGTTCGTTGATAAAAGTCCAATTTCTTGTAATGCCATTCTCTACCATTTCCCAAGCAACCATGAGAGAAGAATCCAAAGGAGAGAAAGTAAGCTAAGTGTGTGGTCCACTTCCTTCCCAAAATCCCTCATCCTAGCCCTGCAAAGAGAGACCTTATGAAAAGATGGGATGGAAAATAAACGTTATGGTGGGCCCTGTGCAATGTTATCTCCACTGCTATTTGTGGTTCAGTCCGGATGATCTTTTGATATGATTCATTTTTTGGGAATGTATGAGGCCATTGGTGTGGCACACTTGATGTATATGAGGCCCATATACATCTTGATGTATATGAGGCCCATTGATGTATATGAGGCCCATTAATGTGGCCCATGCGATGTGGCCCACTTGATGTATGTGAGACCCATTGGTGCGGCCCATGTGATGTGTCCCACTTAATGTATTTGAGGCCCATGGGTTGAGGTCCAATGTGATGTATATAAAGACCATGAGTGAGGCCCAATGAGACGTATGTGAGGCCTTTAGGTGGTGTCGAATGTGATGTATATGAGGTCCATTATGATTTGTTATTCCACCATGATGTATGTAATGATGTTTATGGCGGGTCATGCCTTGGGAGCAATGATGGTTTGATGTCCACATTGTAAAAGCATTGATGATTAAATGCCCACATTGTAACTCTCCCTAGGGCCCATTATTAGGCCAATCCTCATCTTCCCTTAGAGGGTTAAACCAGGCCGTTAGGCCCCCATTAATGATGATACTTTCCACCATCCTTTCAAGTGGACCCTGCCTTAGGATATATGATATACTAGTACCTTGAATAGATTTTGATAGTCTAAAATGGACCATTCCATATAGACTCTATACCAATTAGCTCTTATTTTTGTAAGCAGCATGTTGGGTAAGACCGATCATCTCTTGTTATATCTGATAATCATGCTAGTGTACTTAGTAAGATACACTGAGAATATGCTTAGTTCAGCATCATGGTACATGCCCATACGCATCATTTGTATGCCTATTATGAGGAGTGTTTGAGCATAGCATACGTCGTTAGGATGAGATATTTATGGGACTCCTTTTGAGATAGAGTGCCCCACATGATCATGCGGTACTCGCAGGACTGATGCATGACTGGATGGTATGACTCATGCATCTCGCATTTATGTGACATGATCACTATATGCACTAGCGACATCAGGGTCATAGCCTCCACAGGTACAACGTGGATGGCCAGATAGATACCAAAAATATTAACTCTACCACTGTGTGCACATAGGATGTCCTTGGGTGAAAGTCTTAGAACCTTTTTGGTATCAGGCGATGCTCCAACGTCTAGACTGAGTAAATATATAAGAACACGAGTGCTAAATACCAGTATGCCACGTCTCCCACTGTGTCATGGTCAGTTGGAAGGGGGTGTGGCCTTATCCTCTCGAGTGAGGGGGTTATCAGCAGGATGAGTTTGACCAGCTCACAAAAGGGTTCATTATTGATGAGCCAGGTACGTAATGGCAGATTACTTGTCAGACGGATAGTGTGGTCTCCTCCACTTATTGGACTATGTGGCTAGGGAGGCGGCAGTCAGTGTGGAGTGTACTAGACCCCGGTGATATCCCAAAGGGGAACTATACTAATATATGTACTTGATGAAGACTAGCATGCTTGCGTTGCATCTCACATATGATATTTGGCTACGTAGGCTTCGCATCACATTGCCTTAGTATGGTCGATAACATTCATGCCTTGTATTGTATATCCTTGGTATGACTGATAGTATTCATGGACATACCAACATATTTTCACATTACTCTGATAATAGATACTTGGAACTTACCTTGCGCACACACTTACACCACCCTCTAAGCTTTTCGTAAGCTAATGCACAACTATTAGGTGTGGGTAATGTTGGATCGTAGCAGCACCGAGGGAGGAGTGTGTAGCTGAGCTTTTGGAGTTTCAATATCTATATTTGTATTTCCCTTTTCGTATTGTACTGAAAGTTTTTGATATAGTGGATATGTGGTGATGTTGTTTTGTGTCTTAGTTATGCTTCTTTACAAAAAAAAATCATATTAAAAATCCTCCTTGTAGGATCCTAGGAATGAAATCTAGCATAAGAGTGTCGGGAGCCTGAAATGGGATCCTATGGAGGCTGTTGGTGCTGGATTTAGTGATCAAAAATTTTGTGAGTCCGGTTTCCAAGTTTGGGGCGTGATAGGAAGACCGAGAGAGTCAATTAGATCCTTGAGGATATGTTTCGGGTTTACGTGATCGATTTCTTACGTAACTAGGATGAGAACCTGCATTTGGCTAAGTTTGCATATAACAACAACTACTAGGTGACTATTGGCATGGCTTCCTTTGAGGCATTGTATAGTAGGCCAGGTAGATCTCCAAGATGTTGGACCGAGGTTAGAGAGCATTGTCTCCTAGGTCTCAAGCTTATGCAGAGGACATTAGAGGCTATCGATATTATTAGGCAAAGGATGCACACAGTTCAGAGCTAACATAAGAGTTTTCCTGATCGTCGGTATCGTCCCTTGGGTTTTGTCATTGGGGACCATGTATATCTCAAGGTCTCACACATAAAGGGTGTGGTTCATTTTGGAGCAAAGGGTAAGCTTGCCCTGAGATTCATTGGACCCTTTGAGATCATTAGGCCCATTGGCGTCATGGCCTATTGGCTTGCTTTGCAACCTCAGTTGTCTATCATCCACAATGTTTTCCATGTTTCTATGTTGCGGAAGTGTGGGCCAGACATCGTTCTTGTGGTAGATTGATAACCTTTAGAGGTTCGTGAAGATGCTTCTTATATTGAGCAGCCAGTTCGTATCCTTGATCGAAAGGAGCAGGTCCTCCGAACCAAGGTCATTCCCTTGGTGAAAGTTCAGTGGGGTCATCATAGTATTGATGAGGCATCTTGGAAGCGAGATGGAGAGATTTATGAGAACTATCCCCATCTCTTCAATGTTTGATTGTATTTTGTGTTGTGTCTCTGATTATATATGATGTTATGATTTCTCTTCCGTTTCGTTATGAGCTCTATTATTTATGTTATAATTTAAATTTTGAGGACGGACTTTTTATTAGGAGGGGAGAGCTGTAAGGCCCGTATCCTGGTATCGTACTGCTTCACCAACTTCCACAATCCTCTCTGTCAAATTTTTCTCACCCCCAACCTGTAGACAGTAAATGCACATGACCCTAAGTTGTATCCTGAAGATCGGAGTTAACTCAACTCGAAGCTTATACCCTTACGACTACACCATCGCTGCGGTTCCAACACTACGTTACGCACCAATGTGATACCTAGACTAGGAGTAGTGGGCCCGCGTATATTTCAGGAAACACCACACATAGAGGAATCTTTAACCATCCTTTCAATCAAATGGTCTTCAAATTCATGCCTTTCTTCTCGCCAAGACAAGCAACCTATCCCTTCTTTTCCCAAAAGTCAACTTAACCCATGCTTTCCATGTCACCTCTCTTACAGAACTCATCCTTCCTCTCTCATTTCAATCTGCTCTAATCATTCCCTAGCAACCAAGAGGAGAGAAGATCCAAGGAAAGAAAAAGACCCAAGCAGGACCCTCCTCCCTACCACTCAATCTCACCATCCAACTATCCAATCTTCATCATCTACAATTAAAATAGAAGCTTAGGAGCTAAGGATTTTAAGGAACCAAGAAGGAGAGCATTAGGTGGGTGATCTTAGGTTTAAATGTCGAGTTTATCCATGGGACAAGTGGGGCCTACTGGTTAATAGTAGGGATCCCATTTTGAACCCAAGGTGTGGCCAATGGCCCACCATGATATGCATGTGTAATCCATGATGGGGCCATTCTCCATAGACCCCACCATGATGTTTTATTTGATGTTCATCTTGTAAGAGGTCATCTAGACCTTAATTTTGTGTTGGAGATGGTATCCCCACCTTGATTTCCTTATTTGAGGGTCCACGTGTCTTGGGACTTATCTTGATGTATGCATTATAGCTCAAAGGGAGTTCATAGTGGCAGAGCTCCCTTCCACCACACGTCTCTCTCTCTCTCTATCTCTCTCTTTCCCTGTTGATAGCCCACCCATGATGAGCATGAATTTTATCCACGCTGTCCCATTTATGGGACACCCCTGTTGTCCAAATCAAGGCCCACCTTGCTACCACCGTCCAACAGGCAGGCCCACCCTACTGACTATTGTGGGCAGCTTGTCTGGTGAAAAACACAAATGTCAACTTGATTTAAACTGATGGGTCACAAACATGGACCTCAGCCTGATGTACGCATTATATCCTCACCATCCATCCAATTTTTCAAGCCATGGGCTTAGGAATGAAGCATATCTAATGCCCAACTAGGCCAGGGCATTGCTGGACTGACCATCCAGCAACTAGCCATTCACCAGCATAACTGGCCTAAACTCGAAAGATGGGCCCACTTCTTAGGTGGCCCACTTCTGATGGGACCCACCATGTATGTGTTTTAGCCCACCCAATCCCTATATCTAGATGCCCAGTAGGGTTGGGACGATGCTGGATTGACTGTCCAACAGTAGGCCCACCTTGTTGTATGTATTATATCCATGTTGTCCATCTAGTGGGGCCCATCCGCGATGTGTAGGCCCATCGTGAGGTGTATGTTATATCCTGACTGTCCATTCCCTGGACGTCGAGAGGCACAGGTTGTTGGGTGGGCTGGACATCCAGCAAGGGCCCCTTGTGATGTGAGAGTCCACCATGATGTGTGTGATGCACACTATCCATTCAATTATACCGACTATGGGTTGCCTTATGCAGGCCCACCATGTTGTATGAGTTATACGCCCTTTATAGGGCTTCCTTGTGAGGCCCACCATGTATGAGTGATGTGCACACACGGTCCTTCCACCCTTCTAGAGATTTTAAAGGCCGAGAGCCCCATTGTGATTCAGATTCTAATCCCAAGTGGACCGCATACTAGGAGACAATGGTGGTTAAATGTCCACCATTGTAAACCTCCCAGGGGCCCATTGTTAAGCCCATTTCCACCCTTACCTTATTGCGTTAACCCAAAATGTTGAGTCCCCATTGATGTTAGTGATACCCATTGGGCTAACCCAAACAATTGGGCCCCCATTGATGATAATGCTTTCCACTATACCTTGTAAGATTATCCAAACCTTGGAGCCCACCTTGTGCATGGATAAGGCCCCATAGGAAGGCCCAGTTTATTGCATGATAAGAGAGGGTGAGGAAGCCCACTTGTTGTACATAGTTTCATCCTCTCAACTCACCTTGTTGTATAGCCATTAGACTCACCTAAAGGCCTATTATTGGTGTAAGTAAGACACTTATGTCATCCATTGAGAGTACATCATCACCCCTTATCGTAGATGGAAGAATATGTGGTATCATATTTGTTATATCCACTGTTTAGAGTTTATCTGGATGTTTGGACTAGATCCGTTATCCCTCTGTGGACCCCACCATGTATTTGGCCAATTATTATTTATATCTGATAATCATGCTAGTATACTTAGTCTAGTAGGACACACTGAGAAATGCTCAATATTACATCATGATACATGTCCATACACATCATTTGTATGCATGTTGTAAGGTATGATTAATCATAGCATTTACTGTTCGGCTGAGTTATTTAGGGGATTCCTTGTGAGACTGAGTTGCCCCACATGATCACGCGGTACGTGCAAGATTGATGCATGACTGGATGGTATGACTCATGCATCTTACATTTTGTGTGACATGATCACTTGGCCCCTTAGCGATATCAGGTCTACGCCCTTCACAAGCATATCATGGATGGTCAAATTGGATATCGAAAATATTTAGTTCTAGCACCGTGGCCGCTTAGGATGTCCTTGGATAAAGTCCCAGAATCCTTTTATACTAGGAGATACTCTGATGTCTATACCGAGTGGATACATGAGTGCACGAGTGTCGAATACCAATAGGCCGCGTCTCCTACTGTGTTGTGGTCGGTTATAAAGGGGGTGTGGCTTTATCCGCCCAAGTGAGGGAGGCTATAAGCTAGGATAAGTCTGACTAGCTCGTAAATGGGTCCGCTATTGATGAGTCAGGTAGGTATTGGCAGACTACTGACCAGGCAAGTAGTGAGGTCTTTTCCACTCGCTGGTTGTGCGGTTAGAGAGGCGACAGCCAGTGTGGAGTGTACTAGACCCTGGTGATGTTCTAGAGATGAGTTGTATTGACATGTGGACTCGATGAAGACTGACATGCTTGTGTTGCATCTTGCATATGACATTTAACTACATAGGTTGTGCATCGCATAGCCCTGGTATGGCTGATATCATTCATGGACTTGCCAGTATTTTCACTTGCTCTAATTTCGTATACTTGATACCTACATTGCGCATACACGTACACACACTCTAAATTTCGTTGTAAGCTTATGCATGACCATTGCATGCAAGTAACGTTAGGACACAGCAGCACTGATGTGGGAGTGTGCCTCGATCTTTTTAAAGTTTCATTATACCTATATATTTCTCTTCCGCATTGTACTCAAATGTCTTATTATAGTGGATATATGGTGATGTTGTTTTGTGACTTGGTTATGCTTGTGGTTTTGCTCCTTTAAAAAAAATCATATTGAAAATCCTCCTTATAGGATCCCAGGATCGGAGTCTGGCATATGGGTGTCGGGAGCCGAGAATGAGATATTATGGAGGCTGTCAACACTGAATTCAGCAATCAAGAATTTTGTGAGCCCAATTTCCAAGTTTGGGGTGTGACAACACTTATATCCATTTCACGTAAAACTCTTGTACAAATCAATTTCTTCTTATCCATTCCATTTTGAGTTTCAAGTCAATTAATTTTAACCATTTCATTGTACAATTTGTAATCTCTCTGAGCAACCAATTATATGAAATGGGCATAGACTGCCACCTATGCAATTCTTGCAGAGTCTACTTAAACATGTCAGTGAAATCACATCGGAGATTTACTTGGCCTAATGTATTCGTAAGAGACCATTTAGGGCATGTTTCGAACATGACGTTAGGTGGGATTAGGAGGTAAGAAATTCCATTTGATCAGATGTAAATTCCATTTTTATTTAGAAACGATGGGAAGGCTTGAATGAATCAATGGTATCATGACATCTAGTCTCAGTAGGAGATACGACAAGAACGCTTGTGGATTTTGAAATATATTACTTATGTGGACCTATGGGACCCTAGTCCTTAGAAACACTACTTATGTATACACATGTTGTAAGTTTCACCATCGATTGATTGTACGTAGTACCCTAGTGTATGCAATACCCTAGTCTATCAAGCAATCTTTATTGTGCTAAGCCCATTAGACTTGGGACTACTTTCTATAATATAAAAATTGTAACAAGATGAGACAATCACTACTTCATAAATGAAGAGCTAGCACATATGAGACAATGCACTATGAGATAAAAATGGGTTCAACCCTAAAATCCATCATTAGCCCTCTCCCATTGCCTTAAAAACTAATCATAGTTCATGGCTACCTCATTCTACACATGCATCAAATGCTTGCTTTATTGTGTGTCATATCACTTTAAACAACCAATTGAAACACTCCACTTCATCATCCACCATGCATTACCTACAACCCACAATCTTTATCCATCCTCTTGCCACGCATGCCTAGATTTCATCCTGTTTACACAAAGCATGCTTAGCACCATCCACCTCATCCATCCCTTACTCATACCATATGCCACCTTCCACCTCACTTTTAGCACCAATAAGACCCTCCAAATTTGCCACATCATCATGCCACCTAAACCCCATTCTCTATAAAAGAGTAGAGACTCATTTTCACTAATACTTTTACTATACTTAGAAATTTTTAAATTTTTAAAAGAGAGGGGCAAATGTGTGGCCCACCATCAAACCTTCTAGGAGTGGACCACTCATCACCATCCATCCATTTGAGGTGAGTTTACGCCTCCTCTTTTCATCATCCTCTTACTCCTCTTACTTTTTTCCTTTTATATATGCTTAATGTGTGTGGGGCCCCTTGTGCGCATGTATGGCTGGACGTGGTGGTCAGCAAGGTGGCTCTCATTGGGGGTCCATCCGGATGAACATTGTATCCACACATTTCACATGTACACTCGTTTACCTATTTGAATAGCAACTTGTAAAAATTATATAAAATCAATAATCTTAAGAGCTTAATTGAAACTTGGTGGTAGTATGTATCACACTATATGTTAAGTTTAAACCAAATTTAGTGGCTATTTGACTGTCCAATCTCTCGTATCATCAATTTTACTTGGCTATTGTCCAACAACGCATATATGATCTCGACTTAAAAAAAACGGACCCATATTTTGTCCATTTAATAAAACCAATAGAAATATTTGATCAATTGGGTTCTTAGAAAATCAGAATAGCTTTCTAAAAGTGTATAATATGCCTCGATCGGAGTTCAAACGATTGAGATCTTTGACTTGTACGAAAATGTATCTAGAGTCTTATTGTGGCTATATATTTTTGGGCCATATCTATGATTCCAACGGTCAAATCAATTTGATATTTTTTATTAGCTTACTTGAGTTAGTTAATAATCATATGTACGGTACTTGTGGTCAGACTATATACCAATAGATACTTCTATAAGGATAAATCTTAAATTATTATTTGTGATTCAGATAGATCCAAGACCCTGTATATGTGGAAACCTATATGTAAACTGAATGTTGTATTCCAAAACCATCTATTGGCTTAGATTTTCTAATAAAGAATCTGATTATAGAGATTTGATCAACACATTTCACGTACTACTTGATGTGTATGTTACACCCAGATCCATAATTCAACTAGCATACTGAGTGGAGATACCTCGTTTCAACACTTGAGGTCATGGTATCGATCCCAAGTGGGGGTGGCTAACATGGAGTGTGCGTACTGACATGGGTGTGTACAAACAAGCTAACCCAAAAATAAAATAATAATAATAATAATAATAATAAGTGGTGTATGTATGTTGTTCATAACATTCATCCTCATATTGTGAGCCCACTTACAAGTGGGACCACTAAAGATTTATATGTTTTATTAGTTTAACCAATTTGGACAGCCATGTGCCTTGATGTGTCTCTTGTCTATGCTTTGCTAGCGTGTGAGCCCCACTTGCCATTGGATCTATTCCCTTTCTTTTGCACTTTTAATGTTTGTTGAAAATTTTTTCAAGTACCTAACTACATTACATGTTGGCCTCTTTGACACCTTGTGATGGGCCCCATGCTCTGTGGTTAAGGGTCCCACTATGGGAGATGTTAAATCCACATATCAGTAGGTTGGGATGTCCTACCATTTTGTCAAGAATGATCCCCAAGTGTTTGAGAAGTGGGCGCAAATTTGTGACAGATCTCATTGTTGAGAGGTGTTTGCTTATTTTTGTGTTTTGGACCAACTTTGGGCCTATGTGGTGGACCCTATGCATAATATATGAGTGGGACACTGCTTGAAACTTTTAACCTATACCAATAAATAAATAAATAGTATTTTAATTTATACAAATAGGGCTAGGCATAGTTGTGCAGAAAATTCTATGCAGAAATTTGAAATGCTCACATTTGGCCTCGTGTAAAATATTATGTGTCCACAACCAGTGAGTCCCACAATATGATTTTTGAATTCCATATATATTAATACCATGAGCACCTGATATAATGCAAAAAGGTGGCCCCAGATAATCATGCAACATACTCAAATTGCCACCAAAACTATTTGTGGACTTTATTTCCTACACGGTTTCTCCAAGTACCCTTGTTTAGGCCATTACCGTAAATTATACACACCCAAAAAATGAGGCCCGTCTTATAATATTTAAAGCCCATACACAGAGCTACCTGGTGGCTATTTCCTTTCACTAGATGTGAGCTTCACCTGATCATAAAACTGACTCAAAATGGCCCAAAACCACTTTTTTCCACAAAAATCTGTTTGATATAAAATTCATATGGGCCCACATCAATGGGGTCCACTACCTTCCTAAGGCATTTAATGAAGCATCTAAACCCTAAAAATGAACTCTTAGGTACTGGTGGCCCAAAACCATAGGTGGGCCATCTAGTGTGGGTTGTCTTATATGGGCCTTACCCTTTATCTAATGAGGCATACTGACATGTTTTGTAAATGAACATTATCTAACTTATGAAATGTGTAGTAGATAGATTTTACTACCCAATTATTGTCTAAAGATATAGGTGGCCATCTAAATGAGGCAAACCTAAGGCCTAAGTGGACCCAACCCAAAGAGAAATCAGGAGTGAGAAGCCTACAATGGTTACCTTGAGCCTGTTGGGCAAGCCCATTGCTTAGTGGTCAGTGTGCCTTGCACACTACCTCTAATCAAGTGGACCACATCTAGTGGACACTATACCAAAATTGTTATTTAGGAATGGTTGAAATTGTTAAGGAGTGAGAAGGCACACAATGGTAACCTTCCTTGAGCCCGTTGGGCAAGCCCATTGCTATCAAGTGGACCACACCTAGCAAATACAAACCAAAATCGCTATTTAGGAATGGTTGTAAACCATTCCTGAACTATTTAGTGCTTTAGAAAAAAATAGGAATGCTGAAAATCATTTCCTATCCGTTTCAAATTTTAGAAATGGCTTTTCAAAATAGTTCTAAGCCATTCCTGATTTTGAGAACATATTTTAGGAATGGTATTTTTCCTTATTTAGGAACGGTTTTAAACCCTTGGTAAAAATCATGTGATCACCAGTAAAAGTTAGTATTTTTTTTTTCCCAATTGAAACATATATTTTTCTAATATTTGAAATCCAAAGAATGTTGGAGTATAATTAAAAACGAATATTAAAAAAATAAAATTGTATGACTTTACAATAATGCACACACACACATAACAATAAGTTGAAAGTGGTCCAGATACATAAAAAAAAATTAAAAATCCTCCATGTGGTCCACTCCTAACTTGGCCAATACAGCCAACTATCTCCAGCCATTTTTTCCATGCATCATTTCATATAGGATCTAGTACACTGTGAGAACGAAGTGAACAATACAATGAGTAATCAAAATGAGAATTTTCATATCAAGAGACATTCTAAAAATACAATGTATAATTAGAGCCATTAAAGAATCTTTTCCTTTTTCTACAAGAAATAAATGTGTCAATATCTTCATATGCTCCATGTCTTCATATACACAAATCCATTTTTAATTGTCATGGATGGGGGTAGAGGCGAAATAAAAAGAGAAAACACTGAAAAAGAACTTCCGTTGAATTTCTAAAAGATTCAACCCTGTGCCAATGAAATAAAGAAGTAGTCTAGATCATTGAAACATGGGCCGCACTTATACTGATGAACACATCTTGATATGTTCATTTCCTGATGCATCAAGACACCTATAACTCCACTACCCAATGAATAGATTACATCCAAAAGTTTATAGACTAGAAGGTTCAGATCTTTTGATCATAAGCACAAAAAAGATGGACGATATCAGGATGGGCATGCATAACTTTTAAATAGCCAAGAGTTCACATATAACAGAGCTTTGGTGTGCATAGGATCATTTTCTTAGATACTTGTATTAAGCATTTTATAATATTGTAGTTTTTCTTGTTTATGAGTATGAAGGTCAATTAGCCCAGCCAACCTGTCTGAATTCTGGACGCGGACCACCATGGGCATGGCCTAGGTTTCATAGCACTATAACAAAATGGGCCTTTGCCAGCGGTCAAAATCGCCGACAAAGGTCCAAAAAACTGTCGGTAAAATTTTTACCGACTGTCAGGCAACAGCCGGCGAAGGCTCAGTCGGTAAAGGTTTTACTAGTGGCTAGTACCTTTTACTGGCAGTTTTACAGGCCGCCAAGAAAACAAAAAAAGCTATAGATAAAATCCATAGCCATATATGCATTTTAGATTTCATCCGTAGCCATAGACCATTAAATAAAATAAAAATCAGAAATTGACAATTAAAAGACCTCATACACATAAAATAAAATAAAAATCTATTAAATAAGAGGCACTAAAACTAAGTAACGGCTGGTTTTTGATCCTTCTTGAGTTACCATTACACTTATGTTCAAATTTTTAAGGTATGACCGTCAATACCAAACTTAGAGATCTCTTATTTGGTTACTTCCAATGCTGCCAACTTCCTGATGATACTCATCATCAAGCTTGCCTGCTGCATGATTGAATTTCATTATAGCTTGCACACAAAAATATATGACTGATGCCAAAAGTGTATGATTATTAAAGCTTATTGTAACATCCCGAAAATCGGGGGGTCGAGTAAAAACCCAACTCCCGAGTTCCAAAATGTTATTTATGCAACATAGATATGTATGATTGAATGTTGTCAGTATTAATGTATTAAACATGAGTGAGATTAAGCCAGAACAGCATATCCTACTCCAGAGACAGTTAAATTAGCAAGCGGAAGACAGTGATAGTATGTATAGCATATATAAACTGTTGTATGTCTCCAGAGTGTGAACATGTTATCAGGTTATATGCATATATGCATACTCCAAAAGTAAACAAAATGAATATACATGAGTGCGCTAAAAATATAAAATGACAAGTGTCAAGGTACCTAATCAACCTCCCTGTAATCCCGTCAATCAGAACACGCATAAAGGAGAGATCCTCCTCATCATCATCAAATCCAGCTCCGCCTTGCAGGTCGCGACATCATCTGCAATAACAATAGGGACTGGTGGGTGTCCAGAAACACCATCCCGTAACGTGGGAATGAGTGATCAACTCAGTGGGATAAGAGATCAGAGATTAGCATGTTATCAAATCAATCATGCGATAATAGTAAAGCAGTAAATCAAATAATCCTAATACTGTTGTTAATGCAATATGACATGACGTGATGTATGCCCTCACCGACGATCTCCCTCATACGGCACCATCTTACGACCGCGGCATGCAATCGACCCTCAAGTGCTCCACATCTTCCAGGCACATGCAATGGTATGGTGATATGATTTTCGAGTTGTTATTAGTCCATTCAAACAGCAGGATTGGGAAACTAAGGTACCTCCCTTATATCAATCCCAACACAGATCCTGTCTAGGGTCGTCACTCCTAGTAATCTCATACGAGGTATATTTTGTACGTCGCTGCAAGGGCTGCCAGGGCTGTTGCTCGCACTCGTTGCACCGCTCCCCCATCACCTTATTAATACAGGCCTACTGTACTCTACTGCTACTGAAGGGTCGTCGCCTCCCGTAGACTCAGAATACGCTCGCGGTCACTACAAAGGGCTGTCAGGGCTGTTGCACGCACTCGTTGCTCCGCTCCTCCATCACCTTATCAATGTAGGCCGACAGCAAGAATATAGTGTCCCATACTACCATAATCTGCTCACGAGTCATAAGTGCTCACTGGTCACTACGGGGAGGTTTGTGGCCCCAGCGTAGGCCGACAGCTCGACCACGGTGTCCCATACCACCATGCCCAGCTCATGAGTCTTCGTGGATCAAGGTACCATGGTTGACAGGGTTTACAATGGTAGGTTCAGTACCCTAGGTTCAAGCAGTTATGACTCATGCAGGGTGATTATACAATGGCCAGTCGGGTTACTTGATGGGCTTGACTAGCACGATCGCATCTCAAGTCGAACGACATGAAGTGCGTAAAACACTTCGTGTGGCCGAACCACTGCCGCCAACTCCAAATACGACTCGCGTTCATCGACGCGTCGTTCGTGGTCAAGATAAGCCAACCACGAATTCGCTGGGTTATCAATTGCCTGGACTACGTATAGTCCCAAACAATTATGGAATCATATCAACAAATCATATGAGAGTATTGGAAATGGAATACAAACATGTGAGCATGATAACACATGTTATAACATACAACTTAAGTAAATCATCTTACACATGTCTTTCACACATATAATGAAATTATGCATATCGCCACATATAGGAAATCATCACCATCAGCGTATTAATTGAGAATTCGATCTCAAACTAAATCATAAAGAAATCATCAAGAACATGTTATAACATACCACTTAAGTGAAACATCAAGCATATGCATTTCATACATATAATGAAATCATGCATATAGCTATCATGTAGGAAATCATTTACATCAGCATTTTAATTGAGAAATCAATCTCAAACTAATTCATAACACCATTTAATTCAATACATACTAATACAAACATTTATACAAACACTTACACTACACACTTAAGTCTACATATAGTATGTCGACCCGAAGTGTGCATTTAGGCGAATCTCTTCGCCAAACTAATTATGCATGTATTCCTAACATTCTAATGCGACAATAAACCATGTCAATCACATCAGCAAAATATGAATGAAAACAGTACTTCCTATAAATGACTAAAATGCCCTAATTCTCATATTCTTCGTTGGTTTACGAAACAGGAAACGGACAGCATGTTGTACATGTCAAACGGCATTGCCGTCAAGAATCTACTATTAAACGACATTGAAAGCGTTGAAAACAGTCAATCAATGCGTCTAATATCCGCACCTTTTCCCTTATAGATGTGTGAATTCGAACGGAGCATATATGCTTCGTCTACGGTGAATAGGGAACCTAATACACAAGCTACATAAGCTACATCGCTAATGGAATTGACGGAAGCTTAAATCAGCAAGTGTTGAAGGTTTTTCTCACCTAGAAGTGCGTTGGAATCGTCAGGAAAGTGATTGGAGTGCGTCGCCTAAGCACGTACAACAGCAGCAGCAGGTGGCAGGAAGATCTCTCCCACCTTCTCTCACAAACTCTCACCTTTTCTCTCTCCCAATCTAGGGCTTTTTGCAAATTCGGATGGGAGAGAGGAGTGAGGGTTTCAACCCCTTTTATAAGCTTAAAAGTGCCCAAAATAGGCTCCAGGTCAAGGTATACTTGAGGTATGTCCAATTCGAGGCTGTTTCGGTCCAAAAGATGCTTTCTGGTGGTCCCCTGGCCAAATGCGGTCGAACTTAAGCTCATGCATACTGGATCTAGCATACATCAAGTTTTCAGTCCGGCAAGGTTCGCAAATCGCACGTGGCGGTCCAGTTTCAGTTCAGCGGTCACCGCACGTAGATCAGGCCTGCAAATCTCATGATATGAAATAGAAATTTTTTCTGATCCGAGGGTATAATTTGGCTGAATTCTGACGGTCAGAACGCTTAATACTGACACGTCAAGTCGTGTGCCTGATTTAAATTTCAAATTCCAAATCTGTCCCTATTCGCACTCTCTTCAGTCCGGGCTCAATGAAATAGCCTGTGATTATCGGTTGGACTTGATTTTCGAAATGATTGTCAAGTCCAGCTAGGCGGTCCTAATGGTCTAAGATTAAAGGTATCGGACTTTTGACGTGCGGTCTAGATCTAATACAAAGTTTCAAAGAGGTCCAGAGAACAAACCGGTTTAGAGTTTGATCCCAGGTTATAGAGTATTATAGCACCATGGATTCTACAAGTTTTGGGTCTTGTAGAACGTATTTAAAGTGATCAGGGACTATTTTCCAGCTACTCTAGCGTCGCACTAGCTAACTTATGCTTAGTTTATAAAGGAATTAACCCTAAGTGATTTCTTTGGCTATGGAATTGGGTTCTGAGCGATTTTCTAGGTGTTTTAATTGAACCATTGCCTAAGGACGTCTAATCCCAAGTTGGCCAAAATCCGGGGTGTTACAATCTACCCCTCTTAAAACATAATTTCATCCCCGAAATTGGTGATGGGTAGTGAGTACTGTTTCTAAGGAAGGTTCAATCCTATTTAATGACCTAACCTTACGAATATCCTAACTCAAAGGTTTCGATCTTGTGCCAGTGGGGAAGAGGCCGACCACACTTCCGCTGAGCCACTTTGATCGAACGGTAGCGTTGATTAACCTAACTGGATTGGACTCAATACGTTCTACCCCCCTTAAAACTTGGTTCTACTTAAAGTTCAAGAATCTATGCATCGCTCCATACATCAGAACGAGGTGCAACTTAAGACCTATCCTTGACATGAATTGGGAACAACCTCTCATTACAGTCATTTTCCTTTACTAATGATGCGTTCTATGGCATTGGTATCTATGGTGATAGAGATATGCCTAATCTCTATTGTGGTTGAGTTCAGGGGCAAGTATGAGTTGGTGGCAAGATGTTGAATTCTCTACTGGCTTTACGTCCTTACCATTTACCAAGGGCAAAGCAATAACTTGTGGTTATAGGTGGTCGGGCCAATGCGGAAGAAAAGTCGTGTAGTGGGTCTGAGCCGGATACATAGACTTTCTGCCTAGAACAGAAATTTACTGTATCAGTTCTTAATCCTAGACGATGCCGATCTTCTACTTGATCAGAGCATTGGATTTATTAGCAACTACCAGGATTGAGAAGTCAATTCAAACCGCGAATACATCGCTTATATGAAGTTCCTTTATTCCGCGTTCCCAAATGCAATAAGCCCTTGGGGAAGGCAATTCTAAGGGGTGTGTTAGTTTATTCTAAGTTCGACCTGAGGGATTTATAAGTCTTCCCTCAGAGTGAATGGTTCCTTCTTATGGGCAACAACAGAAGTCTATAAGTCATAAGGGGATCTATCGAAGGAATAAGGTTCTATTTCAACCAAATCTAACCTACATTTCCTTAGCATATACAGGCTTTACACTACTTAAGGTAACTAGTAACCAAGTCTGTATCGCAGTAGCTATAATCCAAAGCCTAAATTTATACGTTAAATGGTTCCATACCATTTCTACTACAGGGGTTCTATTGCTTAGGGTCAAGATTGTCTAAATGGAATTGGATTTCTTATGTCGTCAGACCCTTCAAATCTTGAAGTGCTAACTCTAGGTCCAAAACGCCAAGGGCCTATATGGCCAGTA
The DNA here is from genome assembly GCA_037074715.1 of Magnolia kwangsiensis. Taxonomy (NCBI): domain Eukaryota; kingdom Viridiplantae; phylum Streptophyta; class Magnoliopsida; order Magnoliales; family Magnoliaceae; genus Magnolia; species Magnolia kwangsiensis. Next base: position 83,063,059 of record CM073572.1, on the reverse strand, counting down.
GCATTAAGTTGCATTAAATGGAACGGCATTCCTAGTCCCATAGCGGGATTGGAAGTGGCACACTTGGTAGGAGGGTGGGGTGGGATAAAACTAATTTGTAGGCTGAATCCCGGGAGTTACAATACTCCCAATCTAGGGACAATACCTCACAACAAATGAACGGAATGCACTCCATTCAACAAAATTTGGCTATATTAAGCCCAAACCACAACACAAACACATTTTCTACCGGTGACATCACTAGACCTAATAACAACAAAACACAGAAACCCTTAAAATAAAAATCAAACAATCTACAGGGCAATGACATAGATGCCTAATTCTACCAAAGGACTTCTACCATGGTCCCAACTAACCTTCTTGAATACTATCTAGTTCAGTACTGTCAGTTGCCCATTAGAGCTCTATCGGCCAGGTATTTTCAATACTTCTCAAACGGAGAAAGTTGAGAAATGGGATTTGAGGTTAGCACGATTTTGAGACCCAAAAAGAGGGTAAAGGCTCAAATAAAAGGGACATGAGAGAGAGGACGATGGGAAGGGAGGAAAAGGCTGAACAGCCTTAAAAATAGCCATGGAAAATGGAGGAAATGCAAAGAAATGGTTACCCAAATGGACAGAATGAAATCTAGGCGTTGTAGAGGGATGCTTCAAGCTCCCATAGGATGTATTTTCAGAAAGAAATAAAAATGAAAAAGGGGAATGGAGCACCTCACGATTTCAGCTCGATTTGGGGGTTTTTAGAGCTCCAAAAGATGAAATCGGTTAGAGGGAGGGCTGCAAATCACTATGGAGTGATGGAGGGTGGTCGTTTTTGGCCAACGATGGATTTGGGAGTGGTTTGGAATCACGGTTTTTGGAGATAGCAGCTGGAAAATGCAAATGGGGCTAGGGGAAGGGCTGTTTGTGAAGGAAGTAGGGTATATAGGGAGTTTCAAGGTGTGAACTACATATGGGGGAGGTGCCCTAGCTGTATTAGGGCGTGCGCCCGAAAATTACATCCAGTGGGCCCCACTGGATGGCGATGCATCGCCGAACGGGCGATGGCATTGCCGGCCAACTCTCATGTTGGTCGGTGGGACCACATGGGTCTGGTCCCCCATGGTCCAAGGACTCCAAAAAACTATGGGCCCCACCTTGGTTCATTGTAGATTGCCCTGTATAGGCCCAAACATGAGTTTGGGACTTTTCGAGGCCAATCTGTAATTCCAAATATAAAACCCTATCATGCAGCATATGATTTTGGGGTAGAAGGAGTTAGTACATCCATCTAGCCCATTAATTGCTAAAGAAAGCAAAGTTAGAATGGCCTTATGGCCATTTTCATGAATTTTACTATTCACTATAAAATTTTCTGAAAGTATAATTTTATGCCATTTTCACATTATGATTGATGCCTAACATAAAAAGGATAAGAAAGAATTGAAGATTGGAGTGGTGAGAGGAAGAATTTTGAAGATTTTTGGTGAAACGGGGTTTTTAAGCCCTGACGATTGAATGCAGGGGTTGTGGTTGTCCCACAGCCCAATGATTCACATTTACGGGTTTAGAATCATTTAAAGAACGTCTCAACCCACTTACCTACAACCTAGGAGCTACTCGGGTTGCTTCACACGACCCTAGATGCGTTACGGACTCGATCACGCGATCGATTCGAATAGTCTTCACCTATTAGCGAATCTGAGATCCTAGAAGTGTTTTTAGACCCTTCTCGCACCCACGTAAGTCAAAGGAAGAGACAGCGTACGTCGCGTGACCATAACCCAAGCCCGGTTTAATCCAAATCATGCTCTGATACCATCTGTAACATCCCGAAAATCGGGGGGTCGAGTAAAAACCCAACTCCCGAGTTCCAAAATGTTATTTATGCAACATAGATATGTATGATTGAATGTTGTCAGATTAATGTATTAAACATGAGTGAGATTAAGCCAGAACAGCATATCCTACTCCAGAGACAGTTAAATTAGCAAGCAGAAGACAGTGATAGTATGTATAACATATATAAACTGTTGTATGTCTCTAGAGTGTGAACATGTTACCAGGTCCTATGCATACATGTATACTCCAAAAGTAAACAAAACGAATATACATGAGTGCGCTAAAAATATAAAATGACAAGTGTCAAGGTATCTAATCAACCTCCCTATAATCCCGTCAATCAGAACACGCATAAAGGAGAGATTCTCCTCATCAACATCAAATCCAGCTCCGCCTCGCAGGTCGCGCCATCATCTGTAATAACAATAGGGACTGGTGGGTGTCCAGAAATACCATCCCGTAACGTGGGAGTGAGTGATCAACTCAGTGGGATAAGAGAGCAGAGATTAGCATGTTATCAAATCAATCATGCGATAATAGTAAAGCAGTAAATCAAACAATCCTAATACTGTTGTTAATGCAATATGACATGACGTGATGTATGCCCTCACCGACGATCTCCCTCATACGGCACATCTTACGACCGCGGCATGCAATCGACCCTCAAGTGCTCCACATCTTCCAGGCACATGCAATGGTATGGTGATATGATTTTCGAGTTGTTATTAGTCCATTCAAACAGCAGGATTGGGAAACTAAGGTACCTCCCTTATATCAATCCCAACACAGATCCTGTCTAGGGTCGTCACTCCTAGTAATCTCATACGAGGTATATTTTGTACGTCGCTGCAAGGGCTGCCAGGGCTGTTGCTCGCACTCGTTGTACAGCTCCCCCATCACCTTATTAATACAGGCCTACTGTACTCTACTGCTACTGAAGGGTCGTCGCCTCCCGTAGACTCAGAATACGCTCGCGGTCACTACAAAGGGCTGCCAGGGCTGTTGCACGCACTCGTTGCTCCGCTCCCCCATCACCTTATCAATGTAGGCCGACAGCAAGAATATAGTGTCTCATACCACCATAATCTGCTCACGAGTCATAAGTGCTCACTGGTCACTACGGGGAGGTTTGTGGCCCCAGCGTAGGCCGACAGCTCGACAACGGTGTCTCATACCACCATGCCCGGCTCATGAGTCTTCGTGGATCAAGGTACCATGGTTGACAGGGTTTACAATGGTATGTTCAGTACCCTAGGTTCAAGCAGTTATGACTCATGCAGGGTAAACTTACAATGGCCAGTCGGGTTACTTGACGGGCTCGACTAGCACGATCGCATCTCAAGTCGAATGACATGAAGTACGTAAAACACTTCGTGTGGCCTAACCACTGCCGCCAACTCCAAATACGACTCGCTTTCATCGACGCGTCGTTCGTGGTCAAGATAAGCCAACCACGAATTCGCTCGGTTACCGATTGCCTAGACTAAGTATAGTCCCAAACAATTATGGAATCACATCAGCAAATCATATGAGAGTATTGGAAATGGAATACAAACATGTGAGCATGATAACACATGTTATACGTACAACTTAAGTAAATCATCTTACACATGTCTTTCACACATATAATGAAATTATGCATATCGCCACATATAGAAAATCATCACCATCAGCGTATTAATTGAGAATTCGATCTCAAACTAAATCATAAAGAAATCATCAAGCACATGTTATAACATACCACTTAAGTGAAACATCAAGCATATGCATTTCATACATATAATGAAATCATGCATATAGCTATCATGTAGGAAATCATTTACATCAGCATTTTAATTGAGAAATCAATCTCAAACTAATTCATAACACCATTTAATTCAATACATACTAATACAAACATTTATACAAACACTTACACTACACACTTAAGTCTACATATTGTATGTCGACCCGAAGTGCGCATTTAGGCGAATCTCTTCGCCAAACTAATTATGCACGTATTCCTAACATTCTAATGCGACAATAAACCATGTCAATCACATCAGCAAAATATGAATGAAAACAATACTTCCTATAAATGACTAAAATGCCCTAAATCTCATATTCTTCGTTGGTTTACGAAACAGGAAACGGACAGCATGTTGTACATGTCAAACGGCGTTACCGTCAAGAATCTACTATTAAACGACATTGAAAGCGTTGAAAATAGTCAATCAAAGCATCTAATATCCGCACCTTTTTCCTTATAGATGTGTGAATTCGAACGGAGCGTTTACGCTTCGTCTACGGCGAATAGGGAACCTAATACATAAGCTACATAAGCTACATCGCTAATGGAATTGACGGAAGCTTAAATCAGCAAGTGTTGAAGGTTTTCCTCACCTAGAAGTGCGTTGGAATCGCCGAAAAAGTGATTGGAGTGCGTCGCCTAAGCACGTACAGCAACAGCAGCAGGTGGCAGGAAGATCTCTCTCACCTTCTCTCACAAACTCTCACCTTTTCTCTCTCCCAATCTAGGGCTTTTTGCAAATTCGGATGGAAGAGAGGAGTGAGGGTTTCAACCCCTTTTATAAGCTTAAAAGTGCCCAAAATAGGCTCCAGGTCAAGGTATACTTGAGGTATGTCCAATTCGGGGCTGTTTCGGTCCAAAAGACGCTTTCTGGTGGTCCCCTAGCCAAATGCGGTCGGACTTAAGCTCATGCATACTGGATCTAGCATACATCAAGTTTTCAGTCCGGCAGGGTTCACAGATCGCACGTGGCGGTCCAGTTTCAGTTCAGCGGTCACCGCACGTAGATCAGGCCTGCAAATCTCATGATATGAAATAGAAATTTTTCCTGATCCGAGGGTGTAATTTGGCTGAATTCTGACGGTAAGAACGCTTAATACTGACACGTCAAGTCGTGTGCCAGATTTGAATTTCAAATTTCAAATCTGTCCCTATTCGCACTCTCTTCAGTCCGGGCTCAATGAAATAGCCTGTGATTATCGGTTGGACTTGATTTTTGAAATGATTGTCAAGTCCAGCTAGGCGGTCCTAATGGTCTAAGATTGAAGGTAACGAACTTTTGACGCGCGGTCTAGATCCAATACAAAGTTTCAAAGAGGTCCAGAGAACAAACCGGTTTAAAGTTTGATCCCAGGTTATAGAGTATTATAGCACCATGGATTCTATAAGTTTTGGGTCTTGTAGAACGTATTTAAAGTGATCAGGGACTATTTCCCAGCTACTCTAGCGTCGCGCTAGCTAACTTATGCTTAGTTTATAAAGGAATTAACCCTAAGTGATTTCTTTGGCTATGGAATTGGGTTCTGAGCGATTTTCTAGGTGTTTTAATTGAACCATTGCCTAAGGACGTCTAATCCCAGGTTGGCCAAAATCCGGGGTGTTACACTTATGCACTGTCATAGCATGAGCACCCATGAAAGACAACAATTTTACATTATGGCAGAGGAATGCAAATCTCATTCCACTTTGATTAGAATTCAAACAAAGAGAACTACACTATTTATTGTATTTGGGATTTGTAGATAATCTCAAATCTGCATCCATAACTAACTTTGCTTAGGATGCTTTATATGCATGTGCACAACAAATACAATATATGTATGGTCAGTTCAAGTTGAATTACTGAAAATTTAGCCAACTTAATACATGCTAACCAGAGTCCAATTTCCAACCTCATTAGTATACAACCAACCATAAAATCATGGCCCATTGAACAATCCATTCTATGCGGTCCTTGTCTACCCTGCCATGATTCACTAGGGGGATCCATCATAATCCATGTTAGTGGAGAAGATTTCCGCACATTATGGAATCAAGATGCAGTAGGCATCCAAATTAAAGTAGGGTAAATGTACACAACTGAAAAGCATTAGATAGTCGGCAAGTAAATGCCTACCGAGCCGCATGTCATCCAATATGAAAGTGCACCTGCTAGTGCACTGGTTTGTCAATTACTGTGAGTGTTGAGTTAGTCAGATGACAGAGCCTCCAATTCAAGCGCTTGCCTCAACTAGATGTGTGGAAGCTCGTCATAGGTAAATCATAGCCTCACATGCCATGTCCCAAAACACTAGGTGATTAAAACCCTTAAAAATAACTTAGAACATATGAGGGTTTTTGGATAAGTGAAAATTTTCAAACATCAAAAAATAATCTTAGTTTTCTCGCCCTGTCGATTGTATCCATACACATTTCGATATGATCGACCTGCGCTGTCGATGTCCCCGACACTTGATCGATACTATCAATAAGATGACTAAAAATGTCCAAAAACCGTATACTCATCTGGATAGATTTATCGATATATCGATATCATCGATATTCAAATATCGAGCCCATCAGAAGTGGCTTGATAATATCGACGGGCAGATTTCTGGCATTCCCTTTTTTCTAAAGAAAATCACTATGTGCTTTGATATATCGATGTCTTTCCCGATTCAATTTGAATTCAAATCTCGATCATATCAGAAGGCCATCGATCAAATCGACAGTGGGCATGCATTTCTTCCAACAAATTTTCAGATTGTTTTTAACTTTGATCGGGGGCCACTCGAGGAAATTGATATTCTTATCTCGATGCTATCAAGGTCGAGTCGATTAGATCAAGAATGGACACAAACTATCCAGCGAGCTTATAGGTAAATCTATACAATTTATCTATCTCATCGACACGGCCTCCGATATCATCGATATGCAAATTCGGATGACATCAGTTGTTCCCCGATCATATCCTAAAAACTTAAAATATTTCAAGACTTGTCTCTCTCATGATTCAAATGTCGATAGATTGATCCTAATATCGATGAAATCGGAGTTCAAAATCCGAAGACATCGACACCAGTATCGATCCCGTCGACCAGCTGGCAAATGGTTTCAAAAGCGTATGACATTTGAGTTTGTGTTATCAAGCGGACAGTAGATCCCATGGAGAGTATACACTCGATGATATTGACTCTGCTCGATGATATCAAACTCTGTCATAAATATGACCATTTTATATCCATTGGAACCTTTTGCCTATATAAAGAGAGACATGTCCATATTATTAGTAGAGAAAGAAGAGAGTACTTTTGTGTGTTTTACCTTTAGATCATATACCCAAAGCCCTTTCTCTCACAGGAGTTCATATTCCAATCCACTCTCATTCATTGACATTCAATAGAGTGGATTGGGAAATGAACTTCTTCATTCAAAGATCCTTAAGCAACTATCTTAATAACATAACATTAAGCTGGGATGCCTTGAATGAATAGATGACGGGAATCCCTCTATCTTCCTTATAGGAAAGTTCTAAGAGAGTGGATTTCTGTCCTAACCTTGACCCAACCCGAAGCCAAGTACCGGTACATGTTTTGTGTTGTGGTTCAAGGGAGCTGAAGACTCTTCAACAACAAGGAGGAGATTTTCATCATTGTGCTGAATGAGACTCATCGACTTATCTATAAGTATCTAGAGTCCAGAGGACACTTGTGATCATTCCTTTCTGGGATTCGGTCTTGAGTTTTGCTCACCCTTCGAAGTCCTCATAGGAGGCCTCTGGTGGGAGTGTACGTAGTAGTTGGGTTGTGTGGACCCTTACTCTATGAAGAGCATAAACATCCGGGTGTGTTGTGTGAACCCTTACTCTATGGAGAGCATAAACATCTGGTTAGGATTGAACTAGTAAAACTCTAGGGTTAGAGGTGAACCGAGTAGAAACCTCCGTGTAAAGGTTGAAGGTGAACCTGATTTAAAACCTTAGGTTTAAGGTGAACCCTGGGAAACCTCCTTAGTGAATTCTGGTACACTCAAGGATTGAGTGCGGCAGCCGGGAATGAAGTAGACAAGTAGTCGAACCACTATAAAAATGACTATGTTTGAGATTGTTATTATTTTTCATTTGTGTGATGTTCCTTACATGCTTTTATATATGATTTTCTAAGATCACACCTCATATAAAAACACAATCATATCCATCACAATCTTATATGTAACTTGTTTATCTTTCAAAAAGTTTGTGATTGGATCATCTACAAGGCTTTAAAGCCAGTAGAGTCACATTTGAGTAATCGTGATAATTGTATATCTGAAAGGATTAGTGCAATAGGATTTTTAAATACATTGTAAAACTTTAAAAAGTCATATTCACCCCCCCTCTAGGACATATTGGGATATTCCTACTTCAATTCAAGTGATTTTCACCGCTATTTCAATTGGTATCAGTGCAGGTCTCTCTTTAAGGGCTTCACTGCCTAGAGAGTGATCTTGACTGAAGTTTAGGAATATGGCCAAAGGAGAGGGCTCATCAGTCACTAGACCTCCAGTATTTGATGGTTCAAATTATGCATACTGGAAGGCTAGAATGCACTACTTCCTAAGATCTTTGGATCATGATGTTTGAGATATTGTTGAAAAGGCTTATGTGTTACCATTTGAAGAGATCATACTTGAGGGGGGCACTACCATCACTAAACTCAAACCCAAAGAAAAGTGGACGACGTTCGACAAAGAAAAATGAACTGCTGAAGCAAAGGCAATGAACGCGATCTACTGTACCGTGTCTCAGGATATATTCAATCAAATAACTATGTGTGAGACATCCAAGGAAACATGGGATTTACTGGAAATAACCCATGAAGGCACAAACACTGTGAAGAGGTCTAAACTACAACTTCTAACTTCACAGTTTGAAAATCTCATGATGGAAGAGCATGAGACATTTATGGAGTTTTTCACCAAATTGAATATTATTTGTAACTCCATGGGTGGATTGGGAGAAAAAGTTTCGGTACCAAAAATATGTAGGAAAATCCTAAGATCCCTACCGAAACGGTTTAATCCCAAAGTAACAACAATTGAGGAGTGTAGAAATATTGATGAAATGAAAGTAGAAGAACTGGTAGGTTTCCTACAAACTTTTGAACTACACTTCACACAATCCCAAAAATCCAAAAATATTGTCCTGAAAACTTCTAAGAAAACAAAACATGAGGACAGTAAGAGTGAAAAAGAAGATGAATATGAGGAAGTGGCTTTGCTAGCACAAAAATTCAAAAGAATCGTGGTCGTTCCTCCAAAGTAAGAAAGGTATACAACAAACCCTCTACAGTCAAATTTGGAAAAAGAACCAAAGAACCACAATGCTATGCCTGTCATGAGCATGAACACCTATCTTCTGAATGCTCAAATAGAAAAACTAAGGGCAAGGCAATGGCTGCCACGTGGGATGATACGAACGAGTCAAATTCAGAATTAATTGACTCAGGGAGCGATGGAGATTGGAAATCTTTGAAAATACTTATGGTCTCCATTACTTCGATCATTCTAACTGAATTTGAGGAAGAACAGCAAGCTACTGAATCATTTTCATCTGACAATGAGGAAATTGAAGAAGAGGAAGAAAGAGAATAAGATGAATTACAAGACACTTACAATCAACTTTACATTCATAGCGTCAATATTGGTAAAAGACTTGGTTCATCTGAGAATAAAAAGGAATTGCTGCAAAAATACTTGGATAAAACTCTAGAAATTAATACTCATCTAATCAATGACTTGTAGCAACATCACTCGGATAATGATAGACTTAAGAGAATTAATTCTTTTCTTAAATCCAAATCTGAAAAATTGAACAAACAAGTTGAGCAGTTAAAAGATAAAAATATGCTCCTTTAGAATGAAAATCACACACTCCTGTTTGATTTGTGTCACGCCCCAAACTCCGAAACTGGGCTCACAAAATTCTCGATCGTCGAATCCGGCGCCGACAGCCTCCGTAGAACCCCATTCTCGGCTCCTAGCTCCCATTCACCAAGTTCCAATCCTGGGATGCTACGAGGAGGATTTTCAACATCAGTTGCTGCAAGTCATTGATTACATTTTCACTATGATCAAAAACTTTACAAGTACAATGAGCATAAAGGGAAATATAATGGTAAAGAACCAAAAACTCCAAACGCTCTGCAACGTGCTCCTGCCTCAGTGCTGCTGTGATCCAACGTCACCTGTACGCAACGGTAGTGCATAAGCTTACAGAAAGCTTAGAGGGTGGTGAAAGTGTGTGCGCAAGGTAGTAATATGAACATGAGCAATGCGGAATATGCAGATGGATCCATAATATCATGAGCCGTACCAAAGCTATGCGATGCAAGACATGAATGGTATCGGCCACCCCAAGGCCATGCGATATGCAATGCAACTCAAGCATACAGATCCTCATCTATGTCCACACATCAATACAGCTCAAAATATGGAATATCACCGGGGTCTAGTATACTCTAAACCAGTTTGTGGCCACATCGCGCGCAATAAGGTAAGTGAAAAAGACATCACTATCCGTCTGCCAATATCGGGCGCGACTCGTCGATAGCGGACCCATTCCTCGAGCTGGTCAGACTCAGCCTAGCATTGCCCCCTACTCTCGGGCGGGTAAGGCCGCAACCCCTTCCAACCGACCACGACATAGTGGAGAGCGTAACCGTATGGTAATCGGCATTCAACGCTCATCTACCCACTTGGTCTAGACGTTGGAGCAACCTCTTGGTACCATAAGGGTTTAGGGACTTTCACCTAGGGATATCTATAGTACTCCATGTAGAACAAGATTTTTGATATCCAATCCTGCCAACCACGATGCGTCTGTGGAGGCTACGGCCCTGATGTCGCTAGGGCGTACAATAACCATGTCACACAAATGCGGAATGCATGAATCACGCTATCCAGTCATGCAACCAATCCTGCGCATACCGTGCGCTCATGTAGGGCAACACCGCCTAACCGGGAGCCCATAAACAATCTGTCCGAAGGCAAATGCTATGATCAGACAATTCTCACGTCAAGCATACATATGATGTGTATGATCATGAGTCATGAAATTGTACTAAACATGAAATAATAAAATGAACTATCTCACAATGTAGATGGACCTGGACGGCCTATACACGATAAGTACGGCCCAGTAATGAGCCCTAAGGAGAGTCGTAATGTGGACATCCAACCAGCATTACACTCGCAATGTGGACGTCAAAACAACATTGCCCTCAAGGCACAAATCTTCTTAAACATCGCTACATAATCGGTATTGGGATTATACATTGCAATGGACCTCAGGTTCATCCCATTGGGCTTTTCATATATATATCAAATGGGCCCTATCCTATGGGCCTTTTATTCATTAGATGGGCCACATAAATGGGCCACACCAATGAGTCTTATGTGCATTGCAATGGGTCAAAATCTGTGGGCCTTGGATTACATCAATTAGACCTAGTCATATGAGTCTAATATGTATCAAATGGGCCACACCAATTAGGCCCCACATGTAGATCGAGTGGGCCTCAACCCATAGAACTAACATGAGTCAAATGGGCCTAAACCCCTAGGCCTTAATCAAATAAAATGAGCCTAACTCATGGGTCTCAAATAAATCCAGTGGGCCTAATCTCATGGACCCTTTTATAATCAAATGGGTTTAGTCCCATGGGCCTTACAATATATCAAATGTCCTGCTTTCATAGACTTTAAAATTTCAATAAAAAGGGTCCAAGTACATGGGCCTTGAAGTACATCAAATGGGCCTAGTCCCATGGACTTGCAACACATCAAATGGGCCTAAGTTCTTAGGCCTTAAATGAATCAAATGGGCCTAGCCCATAAGCATTTTATAAATCAAATGGGCCTAGCCCATGCCCTTAAAAAATAAGTGAGCCTAAGCCCATAGGCTTTACGTATCAAGTGGGCCCAAATTCTTGGGCCTTAAATGGATCAAATGGGCCCAGCCCATAAGCATTTTATAATTCAATTGGGCCTAGCCCATAGGACTTTCACAAATAAATGGGCCTAACCCATATGTGATTGGTCCACCTAACTAATGACCCATGCTTTAAAATGATCTCACTAGGTTGATGGACGACCTAGATGCACCACATGCATCATGGTGGGTCCCACTGTCCAGTGGACTGTGCGGATATAACACATACATCACACAGGGCCCCACCGTCCGCTGGACGGTGGAGGCCACACAAACATCAGGTGGGCGCCACCGTCCACTGGACGGTGGTCTTCTTTTATTTTTTTATTTTTATTATTTTTTTTAAATACATCATTGTGGGTCCCATGTGGGGCCCACCCAGTAATGTCCATTCAAAATCCAACCCGTTCACAAGGTCCCTTGGACCTGGATGAAGGGAAAATATAAATTTCAGCTTGATCCAATACTTCTGTGGGCCTCAAGACAATTTTTCAATGGCAAACCTTCAATTCTACTGTTTCCTGTGGTGTGGGCTACTAGAGCCTTGGATGGGCCTGAATTTTGGCAGGGGCCCACTTTAAGAGGTGGCCCACCACATGAATAGATTGGATCTTAAATAAACATCACAGTGGGGCCCACAAGCAGGGCCGTGGGTGGCCAGCAGCCGCCCGCCCGCCTACCTGCACGCCTGCACGCAGCAGCGTGTAGCGCTGCCACTCTGACGACGAACGTGCAGAGGCTCTGCCTCTTTCAAATTTCGGGAAAAAACCTGTTTTCCTGGGGTTTTTCACGTGTGGGGCCCGCTAAAATGAAATCCGCCCCAGCCATTGCGTTTAGTGGCTCGACACCGTCCAAATGAGTCCAGAGTTTGAATTTTTTTGATGCTTGGAAGTGAAATAAAATAAGAACTTAGCGTTTGAATGGTGGGAATGCAATATTTGGCGCTATGGCCCACCAGGTGATTGGATCAGCTCCAACCTTCTACCCAACGGCTAAAATGCCGTGGGTAAGAGGATGGACGACTTCGATCGAACATAAACATCAGGGTGGGGCCTATGCAAGTGGACCACCCTAAAACTCTTCCTTTCTTTCCTTTTTCTTCTTTCTCCTTTGAAACGTCCAGCGTCCCAGACGCTGGACGGTTTATTTTTATTTTATTTTTTTTTAAATGGTGGGCCCTGATGAAGTGGGCCACCACAGATATTAGGCGTGGGTACAAATATAAGGTGGGCCCCACTTGAATAAAAATGTGAATAAAATAATTCTCAAGGTGGGATCCATTCAAGTGGGCCACACCATCCTATTGCAATAAAAATAAAATAAAATAAAATAAAATAAAAGAGAGAGAGAGAGAGACATGGAGAGTGGGACACGCCTTGTGATGGAGGGACCCCGACATTATGGGCCCTCCCTTGCAATGAATCATACAATAAACGGATCCCGTTGAACATGGGACCATCAAAAATGTAAATCAACGGTGGAGATCCAATCCCCACCAATATGGGCGGTCTAGATGACCTTTTGCAATGAAATAAACATCATGATGGGGTCCATGGAGAATGGCCCCATCATGGAATGATCATGATGATCCAAATGGGCCATCGGCCATATTTTAGGGTCCCAAGTGAGATCCACACCATTGATCGGTGGGCCTCACTTGGTCTACCATAAAAATAAGAAAAACTACCCTATAGAGGCACCCACCGTCTGATCTTCTCGCTCCTAGGGGTTCCTTGGCACCTTAGCTACAACTTCAATGGTTAGGATGAAGATTGAAGGGTTGAGATGGGAGATTTTGGGGTAGGAAGGTGAGCCACTTGGAGCTTAGGAGGGTTTGAGAAATTCCATACGTGGGATGTTTTTGCTTAGAGATTTTTTTTTGAAATGAGAAAGAGAGAAAGAGAGAGAGTGATGTAAGGGAGAGAGAGAGAGAGTGATGGATGGATAGGTGAGTAATGGTTGTGTAAGAAATCTTTGACTTTTGTGGCTTTTGTGTAAGAGAGGTATGGGTGATGAAGACTTTTGTGGCTTTTTGTGTAAGAGAGGTATGGGAGATGAAGACTTTTGTGGTTGCTTGGGAAAAGGGATGGAGTGATGTGTACTTGACATGTGATGGATTGATGGGTGATTGATTGATGAGATTGATGTGATTGATGTGACATATCGTAGAGATTCCCTTAGTTTTCGCAACGCGCGGCGTTTTCTCACACCAAACGTTGGCCCATAACTCTTGACCAGGGTATCGCCTCGGCGGTGAGTCACGGTATCGGAACCGCAACGACGGCGCAGTCGCTATGGTATTGGTCTCAGGGTGAGTCGACTCGGGTTGTCGGCACATGAATCAGGGTCGCACGTCGATATCGTTTAAGGGTCGAAAGTTACCGAAATTCGACCGGTAAGACCGCGGAAGTGTACGGAAAGGTACGGACCAAGATACGGGTCTTACAGCTCTCCCCTCCTTATAAAAATTTCTTCCTCGAAATTTACACAAGCATCGTAACTAAGCATAAGTCGCGAAGAATAAGAAATATAACGTCATCATATAAAATCGTAGATAGCATACAAAATACATCACATGATCAACCATCAAAGAGATGAGGATAACGCTCTCGAATCTCAGCCTCACGCTCCCACGAAGCCTCCTCTACAGAATGGTGACCCCACTGCACCTTCACCAATGGAATGACCTTGGTTCTGAGGACTTGCTCCTTCCGATCAAGGATACGGACTGACTGCTCAATGTAAGAAGCGTCCTCACGAACCTTCAACGGCTGCCAATCAATGACGAAAACTATGTCTGATCCACACTTCCTCAACATGGAGACGTGAAAAACGTTGTGGACTCAAGACAACTGTGATGGCAACGCAAGCCGATAGGCCACGACGCCTACACGCCCAGTGATCTCAAAAGGTCCTATGAATCTCGGGGCAAGCTTGCCCTTCGCTCCAAATCGAACTACGCCCTTCATGGGCGAGACCTTGAGATACACATGGTCCCCTACATCAAACTCCAAGGGACGACGCCGACGATCAGCAGAACTCTTCTGTCGGCTCTGAGATGTGCGCATCCTCTGCCTGATGATGTCAATAGCCTCTGAAGTCTCCTGCACAAGCTCGGGACCTAGGAGACGGCTCTCTCCAACCTCAGTTCAACAACTCGGTGATCTGCATGGTCTGCCATATAGTGCCTCAAAAGGAGCCATGCCGATGGTCGCCTAATAGCTGTTATTGTATGCGAACTCAGACAATCGTAGATGCTCATCCCAGCTACCCCCGAAGTCAATCGCACAAGCCCGAAGCATATCCTCAAGGATCTGATTGACCCTCTCGGTCTGGGCATCGGTCTGCGGATGGTACGTGGTGCTGAGCTGCAAATCAGTCCCCATCGCACGCTGGAAGCTCCCTCAAAACTGAGACGTGAACCTCGAGTCTCGGTCAGAAACGATCGAGACTGGAACGCCATGCAGTCTCACAATCTCCTCAATAAATAGTCTCGCAAGCCGGTCCATAGACCAAGTCGCACGCATCGCAAGGAAATGTGCCGACTTCGTCAGACGATCTACAACAACCCAGATGGTGTCATGACCGCGCCGAGTACTCGGCAAACCCATAATGAAATCGGTCGACACGTGCTCCCACTTCCACACCGGGACGCTCAACGGCTGCAATAGACCAGGAGGTCGATCGGCCTTGACACGCTGGCACGTGTCACACTCGGCAACAAAACTGGCGATTTGGCGCTTCATCCCTGCCCAAAAATACTGTCGCCTCATGTCACGGTACATCTTCGTCGAGCCCAGGTGGATAGAAAATCGCGATCGATGTGCCTCGGTCATAAGATCTCTGCGCAACTCTGGAATATCCGGGACACATAATCGGCCTCTGAAGCGAAGTCCACCGTCTGTACCGATCTGCCAATCAGCCTGACCCTCAGATGCCGCCTCAGCCATATAACTCTGCAATGACTCATCAGCCTGCTGAGCCTCGATCACCCTAGCGACAAGAGAGGGTTGGATCGACAAGCTCGATAACTGCACAATGGAAGATTGCAGGCCGAACTCAAAGTCATACGCTGCAATATCCTCAAGCATCCGCCACTCCTGAATCATCATATGCGCCACTAGGTCTCGTGGCTGACGGCTGAGGGCATCTGCCACCATGTTTGCCTTACCCGGGTGGTACTGGAGGTCAAAATCATAATCTTTCAAGAGCTCCATCCAGCGCCTCTGTCTCATATTCAACTCAAACTGTGAGAAGAGGTACTTCAAGCTCTTGTGATCAGAGAAGAGCTCGAACCTAACCCCGTAAAGGTAGTGCCTCCACACCTTCAGTGCGAAGACAACTGCAGCCAGCTCTAAGTCATGCGTAGGATAGTTCAGCTTATGGACCTTGAGCTGACGAGACGCAAAGGCCACTGGTCTCCCGTGCTGCATCAGGACAGCACCCAAACCGATATGCGAGGCATCAGTGAAAATAATAAAGCCGTCACTCACAGAGGGAAGAGTGAGGACAGGAGTGGACGTCAGACGGTCCTTCAACTTCATAAATGCTCGCTCGCAGGCATCACTCCAAATAAACTCTCCGCCCTTTCGAGTCAACCTGGTCAGCGGGGCTGCAATACGAGAAAAACCCTCGATGAAACATCGGTAATAGCCCGCCAAGCCAAGGAAACTACGAATCTCTGTCGTAGTCGTGGGCTGGCCCCATAGACACACTGCTTGGACCTTCGAGGGGTCCAGTACAACACCCTCCCTTGTCACCACGTGACCGAGGAACTTCACCTCCTCCTGCCAGAACTCGCACTTCTCCAGCTTCGCATACAGCTGGTGTGCGCTGAGGGTCTGTAGAGTAATCTCCAAGTACTGCTCATGCTCCTCACGGGTCCTCGAGTAGATCAGAATGTCGTCGATGAAGACTACAACAAACTGATCCAGATATAGGAAGAAAACCTCGTTCATCAGCTGCATGAAGACCGCGGGTGCATTGGTCAGTCCGAAGGACATGACCTGAAACTCAAAATGACCGTAACGAGTCCTGAATGCCGTCTTCGGAATGTCCTCATCTCGGACCCAAATCTGATGATAACTGGAACGCAGGTCAATCTTCGAAAAGAACTGTGCACCCTGCAGCTGATTGAACAAATCATCAATCCTAGGGAGCGGGTACTTGTTCTTGATCGTGACTTTGTTGAGCTCGCGATAGTCAACGCAGAGCTTCAACGAACCGTCCTTCTTCTTCATGAAGAGTACCGGTGCTCCCCACGGAGAACTGCTCGGACGGATAAAGCCCAATTCACGTAACTCGTCCAACTGCTTCTGTAGTTCCCGTAACTCTAACGGTGCCATACGATACGGGGCCTTCGAAATAGGCGCTGTACCGGGCACGAGATCAATCTGGAATTCGGTGAGTCGACGAGGCGGTAATCCCGGAATCTCCTGTAACACATCGAGAAAGTCGCAAACCACCGGCAGATGGTCGATGCAGGCGGCAACATGCTCCTCTACTACACATGACATCCAACAAGACAACTGCTCTCCTCTGGCCTCTGCAACGAACTGAAACTGTGGCACGCCGGGTATACAGAACGTGATGGTCCTCGCGGCGCAGTCCAAAATGACATAATACTCAGCGAGCCAATCCATGCCCAGGATGACGTCGAACTCAGAAATCGGTAAAACGAACAGATCGGCAGGCAGAAAGGTATCCCCAACTAGAACTGGACAAGACAAACAAAATCATCCCAACGCTGCAGTCCTCCCCAAGGGAGTCGATACTGATATGCCCTCATCAGCAGACTCCAACGGTAAGCCAGCCGATCGACAGAAGCTCTCGGCCACAAAAGAATGCGATGCATCGGAATCAAACAGCACTCATGCAATGCATGCAGAAACTGGAAGTATACCCTCAACAACTCCTCCAGAAGACTGAGGGTCCTGCTGAGCTGCATAAAACCTAGCCTGAGCCAGCTGGGGAGGTGCCTGTCCCCTCTGAGCGTACTGCTGATGCTGCTGGGGTCGCTGAGGCGGTCAAAACTGCTGCCTCTGCTACTGCGGCCTCTGAGGCTGGTGCTGATGCTGATGTTGATGCTGCTACTGAGGTGGACTCGGTGGTGGAGGTTGCTGTCACTGCTGCTGTGGAGATCTCTGCTGCTTCCGTGGAGGTCTCTGTTACTGTGGACCTCTCTGCTGCTGCTGTGGGCTGGGACACTCCCATGAACGGTGTCCCGTCACACCGCCCCTGAAGCAAGTGCCGGTGAACCGTCTCTGAGGTGGTGGTGGAGGTGCTGCTGGTGCTGATGGTACGCGGAAGGCTGGGCGACCTGTGCGCCTCTGCTGCTGTGGTCGACGCTGCTGGGAAGGACTGGAAGAAGCCTGCCTCTTCCGGTCTCTCCTCTGACCACGATCCGACTGAGAACCGGCCCACTCAGTCTCGTAAATCTGAGCTCTCCGCACTAGTGCCTGGAAAGTAGGGAGCTCATGCCCAATAACACGACCTCGAAGGCCGTAACGTAAGTCGTGCTCGAAGCGGCGGGCCTTCCGCCCCTCGTCATCAACCATGTATGGTGTGAATCTCGATAGAGCCACAAAACGGACCGCGTACTGTGCCACGGTCATGTCTCCCTACACCAGAGTCTCGAACTCTAAGGCTCGCTGGCGACGGATATGGTCGAGGAAGTACTACTCCTCGAATCGATTAACAAAGTCCTCCCATGTCCAAACATACTTAGGTCCGGCAACACGGGTAACAGATGTCCACCAATGCTCGGCCTCACCCTGGAAGAGAAATACGGCTAGCCGGACGCGCTGCTCGGTCGTACATGACATGGTATCAAAAATCTTCTCCACATCGGAGTGCCATCTCTCTGCTGCAGTCGGATCTGGCTCACCCTGGAAACGTGGGGGATCAAGCCGTCTGAACTCACGTAGTAAGGCGCTCGCGCGATCCAGCTCTGCCTGAGCTGGTGAAACAACTGGGCGTCTGCCTTGCCCCTAGAGTGCGGCTGTCACAGCCTGTAACATCTGCTGTAACTGAGAGGCACTCACAGTCACGGTCGGCTCCTCATCGGCCTCAGGTGGAGGAATGTCATCATCAGGAAAGGAAGCAAAGATCTCTGAGGGTGGAACGGGAGATGCAGGGGGTAAAGCTGGAGCCTCCGATGGCGAAGCAGAATCCTCCGGTGGGGGTGCGGGAGTCGATCGGGTAACTCTCCCAGGCGCCATGTCATATAGGAAAGAGCGAGACGTCTATCAACTTCAAAACTCTCGAATGTACACACGTTAACGGTCTAAATTGGAAGGTCGCGAAATTATCCGAACTTCGGGACTTAGCCATTCTTCACTCATAGCAGACATGTAATGTTGTTCTCGATTATTCCCAAGTTATACTCTGATACCAACTTCTATCATGCCCCAAACTCCGAAACCGGGATCACAAAATTCCCGATCGTCGAATCCGGCTCCGACAGCCTCCGTAGAACCCCATTCTCAGCTCCTAGCTCCCATTCGCCAGGTTCTGATCCTGGGATGCTACGAGGAGGATTTTCAACATCAGTTTGATTCGTAATAAGCATAACCAAAGGCATAACCCACAAACAACAACCAAGAACTCCATTACATTTCCACTATGATAAAAAACTTATAAGTACAATGAGCATAAAGGGAAATACAATGGTAAAGAACCAAAAACTCTAAACACTCTGCAACGTGCTCCTGCCTCAGCGCTGCTGCGATCCAACGTCACCTGCACGCAACGGTCGTGCATAAGCTTACAGAAAGCTTAGAGGGTGGTGAAAGTGTGTGCGCAAGGTAGTAATATGAACATGAGCAATGCGGAATATGCAGATGGATCCATAATATCATGAGCCGTACCAAGGCTATGCGATGCAAGACATGAATGGTATCGGCCACCCCAAGGCCATGCGATATGCAATGCAACTCAAGCATACAGATCCTCATTTATGTCCACACATCAATACAGCTCAAAATATGGAATATCACCGGGGTCTAGTACACTCTAAACTAGTTTGCCGCCACATCACGCGTAACAAGGTAAGTGGAAAAGACCTCACTATCCGTCTGCCAATATCGGGCGCGACTCGTCGATAGCGGACCCATTCCTCGAGCTGGTCAGACTCAGCCTAGCATTGCCCCCTACTCTCGGGCGGATAAGGCCGCACCCCCTTCCAACTGACTACGACACAGTGGAGAGCGTAACCGTCTGGTAATCGGCATTCAACGCTCATCTACCCACTCGGTCTAGACATTGGAGCAACCTCTTGGTACCATAAGGGTTTAGGAACTTTCACCCCGGGATATCTATAGTACCCCATGTAGAACAAGATTTTTGATATCCAATCCTGCCAACCACGATGCGTCTGTGGAGGCTACGGCCCTGATGTCGCTAGGGCGTACAATAACCATGTCACACAAATGCGAAATGCATGAATCACGCTATCCAGTCATGCAACCAATCCTACGCATACTGTGCGCTCATGTAGGGCAACACCGCCTAACCGGGAGCCCATAAACAACCTGTCCGAAGGCAAATGCTATGATCAGACAATTCTCACGTCAAGCATACATATGATGCATATGATCATGAGTCATGAAACTGTACTAAAAATGATATAATAAAATGAACTATCTCACAATGTAGAAGGACCTGGACGGCCTATACACGATAAGTACGGCCCAGTAATGAGCCCTAAGGAGAGTCGTAATGTGGACATCCAACCAGCATTACACTCGTAATGTGGACGTCAAACCAACATTGCCCTCAAGGCACAAATCTTCTTAAACATCGCTACATAATCGGTATTGGGATTACACATTGCAATGGACCTCAGGTTCATCCCATTGGGCTTTTCATATATATATCAAATGGGCCCTATCCTATGGGCCTTTTATTCATCAGATGGGCCACATAAATGGGCCACACCAATGAGTCTTATGTGCATTGCAATGGGTCAAAATCCAGGGGCCTTGGATTGCATCAATTGGACCTAGTCATATGAGTCTAATATGTATCAAATGGGCCACACTAATTAGGCCCCACATGTAGATCAAGTGGGCCTCAACCCATTGAACTAACATGAGTCAAATGGGCCTAAACCCCTAGGCCTTAATCAAATAAAATGAGCCTAACTCATGGGTCTCAAATAAATCCAGTGGGCCTAATCCCATTGACCCTTTTATAATCAAATGGGTTTAGTCCCATGGGCCTTACAATATATCAAATGTCCTACTTTCATAGACTTTAAAATTTCAACAAAAAGGGTCCAAGTACATGGGCCTTGAAGTACATCAAATGGGCCTAGTCCCATGGACTTGCAACACATCAAATGGGCCTAAGTTCTTAGGCCTTAAATGAATCAAATGGGCCTAGTCCATAAGCATTTTATAAATCAAATGGGCCTAGCCCATGCCCTTAAAAAAAAAGTGAGCCTAAGCCCATAGGCTTTACGTATTAAGTGGGCCCAAATTCTTAGGCCTTAAATGGATCAAATGGGCCCAGCCCATAAGCATTTTATAAATCAAATGGGCCTAACCCATAGGCCTTTTACAAATCAAATGGGCCTAACCCATATGTGATTGGTCCACCCAACTAACGACCCATGCTTTAAAATGATCTCACTAGGTTGATGGACGGCCTAGATGCACCACATGCATCATGGTGGGTCCCACTGTCCAGTGGACAGTGCGGATATAACACATACATCACACAGGGCCCCACCGTCCGCTGGACGGTGGAGGCCACACAAACATCAGGTGGGCGCCACCGTCCACTGGATGGTGGTCTTCTTTTATTTTTTTTTAAATACATCATTGTGGGTCCCATGTGGGGCCCACCCTGTAATGTCCATTCAAAATCCAACCCGTTCACAAGGTCCCTTGGACCTGGATGAAGGGAAAACATAAATTTCAGCTTGATCCAATACTTCTGTGGGCCCTAAGACAATTTTTCAATGGCAAACCTTCAATTCTACTGTTTCCTGTGGTCTGGGCTACTAGAGCCTTGGATGGGCCTGAATTTTGGCAGGGGCCCACTTTAAGAGGTGGCCCACCACATGAATAGATTGGATCTTAAATAAACATCACAGTGGAGCCCACAAGCAGGGCCGTGGGTGGCCAACGGCCCCCGCCTGCACGCCTGCACGCAGCAGCATGCAGCGCTGCCCCTCTGACGACCAACGTGCAGAGGCTCTGCCTCTTTCAAATTTCGGGAAAAAACCCATTTTCCTGGGGTTTTTCACGTGTGGGGCCCGCTAAAATGAAATTCGCCCCAGACATTGCGTTCAGTGGCTCGACGCCGTCCAAATGAGTCCAGAGTTTGAATTTTTTTGATGCTTGGAAGTGAAATAAAATAAGAAATTAGTGTTTGAATGGTGGGAATGCAATATTTGGCGCTATGGCCCACCAGGTGATTGGATCAGCTCCAAACTTCTACCCAACGGCTAAAATGCCGTGGGTAAGAGGATGGACGGCTTCGATCGAACATAAACATCGGGGTGGGGCCTATGCAAGTGGACCACCCTAAAACTCTTCCTTTCTTTCCTTTTTCTTCTTTCTCCTTTGAAACGTCCAGCGTCCCAGACGCTGGACGGTTTATTTTTATTTTTATTTTTTTAAATGGTGGGCCCTGATGAAGTGGGCCACCACAGATATTAGACGTGGGTACAAATATAAGGTGGGCCCCACTTGAATAAAAATGTGAATAAAATAATTCTCAAGGTGGGATCCATTCAAGTGGGCCACACCATCCTATTGCAATAAAAATAAAATAAAATAAAATAAAATAAAAGAGAGAGAGAGAGAGAGACATGCAGAGTGGGACACGCCTTGTGATGGAGGGACCCCGACATTATGGGCCCTCCCTTGCAATGAATCATACAATAAACGGATCCCGTTGAACATGGGACCATCAAAAATGCAAATCAACGGTGGAGATCCAATCCCCACCGATATGGATGGTCTAGATGACCGTTTACAATGAAATAAACATCATGATGGGGTCCATGGAGAATGACCCCATCATGGAATGATCATGATGATCCAAATGGGCCATCGGCCACATTTTAGGGTCCCAAGTGAGATCCACACCATTGATCGGTGGGCCTCACTTGGTCTACCATAAAAACAAGAAAAACTACCCTATAGAGGCACCCACTGTCTGATCTTCTCGCTCATAGGGGTTCCTTCACACCTTAGCTTCAACTTCAATGGTTAGGATGAAGAATGGAGGGTTGAGATGGGAGATTTTGGGGTAGGACGGTGGGCCACTTGGAGCTTAGGAGGGTTTGAGAAATTCCATACGTGGGATGTTTTTGCTTGGAGATTTTTTTTTAAAATGAGAAAGAGAGAAAGAGAGAGAGTGATGTAAGGGGGAGAGAGAGAGTGATGGATGGATAGGTGAGTAATGGTTGTGTAAGAAATCTTTGACTTTTGTGGCTTTTGTGTAAGAGAGGTATGGGTGGTGAAGACTTTTGTGGCTTTTTGTGTAAGAGAGGTATGGGAGATGAAGACTTTTGTGGTTGCTTGGGAAAAGGGATGGAGTGATGTGTACTTGACATGTGATGGATTGATGGGTGATTGATTGATGGGATTGATGTGATTGATGTGACACATCGTAGAGATTCCCTTAGTTTTCGCAACGCGTGGCATTTTCTCTCACCGAACGTTGGCCCATAACTCTTAACCAGGGTATCGCCTCGGCTTGCGAGTCGCGGTATCGGAACCGCAACGACGGTGCGGTCGCTATGGTATTGGTCTCAGGTTGAGTCAACTCGGGTTGTCGGCAGATGAATCAGGGTCGCGCGTCGATATCGTTTAAGGGTCAAAAGTTGCCGAAATTCGACCGGTAAGACCGCGGAAGTGTACGGAAAGGTACGGACCAAGATACGGGTCTTACAATTTGAAAGAATCCAGAAGAATTGTCATGATAAACTATAAGTTTTCCCAAAGTGGAGAGAAGCTAGAAAAATTGTTGGGAATGGGAAAACCTGGGAAGGATAAAGGTGGGCTACGATATGAAAAATATAAATCGAAGACTAGTTGTATAACTCCTAGAACTAAAAAATTTGCTGCCTCTGGAAGCAAAACCAGAAAGACTCTAGTATGTCATGTGTGTGGTGATGTCGGTCATTATGAGTTTGAATGCTTAACACCTAGACAAACTTTACATAACTTTGATCAAAACCACATTGGTATATTCAAATCTATCAGAAAAACTCAGAATGTTAAAAGTCCACCTAGGAGAAACACTTATCCATCACCACCCAAAGAAAAAGACAGTGTAAAGAAGTCTGCATCAAAATGGGTAATTAAAAAAAGAAAAATTGTCTTACTACTCACTCAAATCAGTTATCAGGCAATGACACCAAGTAGTATCTAGATAGTGATTGCTCAAGGCATGTCACAGGTGATAAATCCCTTCTGTCAAAATATCAGAATTTGTACAATGGGTTAGTCACCTACGGAGATGGAACCACTGCTGAAGTAATTGGACAGGGTATTATAAAAGGGATTAATCTGCTTACAAATGAGAATTCTTTCTGCATAAAAGGTTTGGCACATAATCTCCTAAGTATATCTTAGATCTATGACAATGGGCATGTGGTCAAATTCAACAAAGAAGAATGCGAGATCTTAGATCAATCAGGAAAACAAATTATGAAGGGTCTTCGCATAAATAACCATTGCTACATTATTATAGGAAAAGGAAGGAGTGATATTGAGGAACACTGAGAATGAAGAAACTCGTTTAGATCATACATCAGGATCTGAACATGTGCTAAAATGAGAAATTTTTGCTGAGCTTTCATTATTACATCTGAGGTTGTACACCTCGAACTTTTTGTATATAAACATTATCATGTTTATAATTTTTGAGTTGTACAAAACCTGTACAAAATTTTGTGATGTATACTGATTAAATCAAGATATGCTTAAAGGTGTGTCGAAATGGTGAAAAACCTGAAAAATACTCACTGTTGATATGTTTTTGGATTCTCGATTACATCGATCAAAGTCGATATTATCGACGTCTTTTCAGAATTCGAAGAGTCATGAAGATGAAAAAGATTATCGAAGACATCGTCAATAACATCAGATAGTATATCTCGATATCATCTGAACACTGGTAGATGATATCGAAATTTACTGCCCAATAAAACGCTGTTGAGCGAAAATTTTACTTTTACAGTAGCCAGTCCGGTCTCGCTGCCCTGACCTTTTTTTTTCTTAGTTGATCCGCTCGGAGTCTCGATGAAATCTTCACATCCAAATGAAGCTAGGAAGATGGTTAAAGGAAAAGGTAAGGCTCTCTCATCTGTAAAATCTTTCAAGATTAAGAAAGGAAAAAATACTAGACCACCTCAAAACTAATCGGATTGGGAACAAGTTACAATTGTCGACCGTACTATTCTCTCTAGTGTTGTTAAGCCCTATGGGGTGGATCTCATGATGGAGAGTATTGGGTGGAAGAATATGGTTAATATGGACAGTCCATATCAGTTTGAAATGATCCAGCAATTCTTCAACTGTTGTCATGTTGTCGAAGTTTATCCACCATGTATGCATCTGGAATTCATGCATCACACCAAGAAAATTACTTCAACAGTCCTTGGTCGTGTTCTAAACATTGAGGTGACATAAATTCCTATCACTAGTAGAAATCTGTAACACCCTGAAAATCGGGGGTCGTGTATAAACTTAATTCCCGAGTTCCAAACCGTCACTTATGCAACAAAAATGATTATGATTCAATGTTGTCTGATTTAAAGCATTCACATGAGTAAAAGTATACCAAAACTGCAATTCATACTCCAGATCCAGTGATAAAAGCAAGCGGAAGACTAAACAATATATATATTACTGTAAGGAAAAACAAAGTAGATCTCATCTGTCTTTAAAGTATGAATACATCTCTGAGTCTCATATACATATACATGAACAAAATCAAATGTTCAAAATAGCCCCACTGAAGTCCCATCAACCCAGGTCACCTACGCAAAGCCATCATGATACTGCATGTACGAGAACTCGTCCTGGTCCTCATCGAAGTCTGGCTCTGCCTCCTGGATCTCACCCTCACCAGCATCTACAACAGGGTCTGGTGGGTGTTACAAACACCATCCCGTAACGTGGGAGTGAGTGATCAACTCAGTGGAATCATAGAGCAAAGATTAGCATGTTCACAAATCAATCATGCGATAATAGTAAAGCAGTAAATCAGATAATCCTAATGCTGTTGTTAATGCAAGATGACATGACGTGATGTATGCCCTCACCGACGATCTCCCTCATACGGCACCATCTTACGACCGCGGCATGCAATCGACCCTCAAGTGCTCCACATCTTCCAGGCACATGCAATGGTATGGTGATATGATTTTCGAGTTGTTATTAGTCCATTCAAACAGCAGGATTGGGAAACTAAGGTACTTTCCTTGTATCAATCCCAACACAGATCTTGTCTAGGGTCGTCACTCCGAGTAATCTCATACGATGTATATTTTGTAGGTCACTGCAAGGGCTGCCAGGGCTGTTGCTCGCACTAGTCGAGCCCGTCAAGTAACCCGACTGGCCGATGTATGTTCACCCTGTATGAGTCATAACTGCTTGAACCTAGGGTACTGAACTTACCATTGTAAACCCTGTTAACCATGGTACCTTGATCTACGAAGACTCATGAGCCGGGCATGGTGGTATGGGACACTGTGGTCGAGCTGTCGGCCTACGCTGGGGCCACAAACCTCCCTGTAGTGACCAGTGAGCACCTAGTCTCGTGAGCAGATTATGGTGGTATGGGACACTATATTCTAGCTGTCGGCCTACACTGATCAGGCGACGAGTCCTTTGTAGTGACCGCGAGCGTATTCTGAGTCTACGGGAGGCGACGACCCTTCAGTAGCAGTAGAGTACAGTAGGCCTGTATTGATAAGGTGATGGGGGAGCGGTGCAACGAGTGCGAGCAACAGCCCTTGCAGTGACCTACAAAATATACATCGTATGAGATTACTAGGAGTGACGACCCTAGACAGGATCTGTGTTGGGATTGATACAAGGGAAGTACCTTAGTTTCCCAATCCTGCTGTTTGAATGGACTAATAACAACTCGAAAATCATATCACCATACCATTGCATGTGCCTGGAAGATGTGGAGCACTTGAAGGTCGATTGCATGCCGCGGTCGTAAGATGGTGCCGTATGAGGGAGATCGTTGGTGAGGGCATACATCACGTCATCTCATCTTGCATTAACAACAGTATTAGGATTGTCTGATTTACTACTTTACTATTATCGCATGATTGATTTGTGAACATGCTAATCTTTGCTCTATGATTCCACTGAGTTGATCACTCACTCCAACGTTACGGGATGATGTTTGCAACACCCACCAGACCCTGTTGTAGATGCAGGTGAGGCTGAGATCCAGGAGGCAGAGCCAGACTTCGACGAGGACCAGGACGAGTTCTCGTACATGCAGTATCATGATGGCTTTGCGTAGGCGACCTGGGTTGATGGGACTTCAGTGGGACTATTTTGAACATTTGATTTTGTTCATGTATATGTATATGAGACTCAGAGATGTATTCATACTTTAGAGACAGATGAGATCTACTTTGTTTTTCCTTACAGTGATATATTTATTGTTTAGTCTTCCGCTTGCTTTTATCACTGGATCTGGAGTATGAATTGCAGTTTTGGTATAATTTTACTCATGTGAATGGTTTAAATCAGACAACATTAAATCATAATCATTTTTGTTGCATAAGTGACGGTCTGGAACTCGGGAGTTGAGTTTATACACGACCCCCGATTTTTAGGGTGTTATAAAATCTAAACGAATTGGGAAGATGAGGGGAAATTACTTGAGCACTATGTCAGGGTATGATAATTCCTAGAAATGATGACAGTATCCTTCAGGTTAAACATCTAGGAACCTTGTTTCGACTCCTTCGCAGTATTTTCTGTACGAATGTATACCCATGTGATGCTAATGACACATACCTGAGCCCCTTTATGCTCAATGTCCTGTATAATGTCTATCAAGAGGTCCCTGTATGTCTACCTACTCTCATTCTAGATCAGCTAATTAAGGTTGTCAAAAGTGACCATCTTGAAATACTTCCCTTTTCGTCCCTTGTCTGCAAGCTTGCACACTGGGCAGGACTATTGGAAACAACAAATAAGGTATATCCTGAAGTATGGTTTGACCATGATGTTTCCTAACAAGTTTATGTCTCTGTCTCATCTAAGAATCCTCCACCTATTGAAGAGAGTGGTCTCATGCCTAAAGAAAAAACTCTCTGGGGATCTAACTGAACTCCTGAATATAGTCCTGCTTCTGTCACTAATCGTCAATGTCATGTGCTTGAGCGCCAATTTTTAAACAATCTCAATGGAACTGATGAGCGTCTCCATCACTACGAGCAATGACTGTCAGGTATAGAAAATGGTATGGAAGCTCTCCAATATTTTGTGCAACAGATTCTTAAGCTACTAACGACTGACTGGCCTTCTATATGTTAAAAGAAGACCGTTTTGGAAGCAAAGTGTGTCTAGTTATGAACACTAGCTTTTTTTTGTATTCATTCCTATTTATTCATTGTGGGTATCCCTACATGGGCCTGATATTTATGCTTGATGGTTGATAACTTACTACTGTCTGGGGTAGTATATTTTTTTGGGATAAATGGTTTTGAATGAATGTTATTCTACTACCAAACTAAGGGGCAATTCTTCTTTTGCTAAATATGGTTGCATATAATTCTATTCTTACCACCATAGTGATATATGAAATCCCCTGGCTTATATAGTCTCTGATATGGAATGCATGTGATTTTCATGATTATCTTATCTGACCTGTTTAATATGCATTCATATCTTCTGAAGATGATGTATGGTTTAAAATAATCTCATCTCTATACTTCTATATCTGTGGTTCTCCCATATGCTTCTTTAACTTCAGTTAATATCTACTACTTTATCTTTGTCAATGACTGACAAAAAGGGGGAGAAAAGTTGTAACGCCCGTGAAAAATCCATACTTGGGCTCGAGTACCAACTCGACCAGAAATTTGTGTAGAATTCATTCCTTTAGAAAATATGACTAGGTTAGCTAGTGCAACGTTAGAATAGCTGGGAAATGGTCCTTGATCACTTTAAATACATTCTACAAGGCCCAAAGCGAGTGGAACCAAGGGTGCTATAATGCTCTAAAGCCTTGGATCAAACTCTAAACCGGTTTGTTCTCGGGACCTCCTTGAAACTTTGTATTGGATCTAGACCGCGCGTCATAAGTTAGATACCTACCATCTTAGACTGTTATGACCACTTAGCTGGGCTTGGCAATCGTTTCGAAAATCAAGTCCAACTGACGTTCAGAGGCTATTTTATTGAGCCTGGAGTGAAGAGAGTGAGAATAGGGTTAGAATTGGAATTTGAAATTCAAATCTGGCACACAAATTTGACGCATCAGTATTAAGCGTTCTGACCGTCAGAATACAGCCAAATTACACCCTTGGATCAGGAAAAATTTCTATTATATATCACGAGACTTATAGGCCTGATCTTGGTGCGGTGACCGTTAAACTGAAACTGGACCGCCACGTGCGATCTGGGAACCCTACCGGTCCGAAAACTGGATGTGTGCTAGATCCAGTATGCATGAGCTTAAGTCCGACCGCATTTGGCTAGGGGACCATCAGAAATGCTCTTTTGGACCGAAACGGCCCCGATTTGGTTAGGCACCAAGTAAACATTGTTCCCAAGCCTATTTTGGGCATGTTTTAGGCTATAAAAGGGGTTGAAACCCTCACTCCTCTCTTCCATCCGAATTTGAGAGAAACCCTAACTTGGGAGAGAGAAAAAGGTGAGAGATTGTGAGAGAGTGGGAGAGTTCTTCCTGCCACTTGTGCTACGTGTTGCACGTGCTCAAGCAACACACCTCTACCATTTTTTCGACGATTTCACCGCGATTTCAGGTAAGCAAATACCCCAAATAGTTGCTAATTTGAGTTTTCTTTGTTTCCATAGCGATGTAGCTTATGGATCTCGTGTATTAGGTTCCTTATTCGCCGTAGACGAAGCGTATACGCTCCGTTTCAATTCACGAGTCTACAAGACATAAGGTGAGGATTTTAGACGCTTTGATTGACGGTTCCCAACGCTTTCAATGTCATTTAATAGTAGATTATTGACGGCATCGCCGTTTGACATGTACAAAATGCTCTCCATTTCCTGTTTCGTAAACTAATGAAGAATATGAGATTTAGGGCATTTTAGTCATTTGTAGGAAGTACTGTTTACGTTCATATTTTGCTGATGTGATTCACATGGTTTGTTGTTGCATTAGGAAGTTAGGAATACGTGCATAATTAGTTTGGCGAAGAGTTTCGCCTAATTGCACACTTCGGGTCGACATGCTATATGTAGACTTAAGTGTGTAGTGTATGTGTTTGTATAAATGTTTGTATTAGTATGTATTGAACTAAATGATGTTATGAATTAGTTTGAGATGGATTTCTCAATTAATATGCTGACCTAAATGATTTTCTACATGTTGACTAAGTGCATGACTTCATTACGTGCATGGAATATATGTGCTTGAAGATTTACTTAAGTTGAATGTTATAACATGTGTTAACATGCTCATATGATTGTATTTCAATTCCAATACTTTTACATATATTGCTGATGTGATTCCATAAGTGTTTGGGACTAGACTTAGTCCAGGCAGTCGGTAACCGAGCGAATTCGTGGCTGACTGGTCATAGCCACGAACGACGCGTCGATGAACGCGATTCATGTTTAGAGTTGGCGGCAGTGGTTAGGCTACGCAAAGTATTTTACGCACTTCATGTCGTTCGACTTGAGATGCGATCACGCTAGTCGAGCCCGTCAAGCAACCCGACTAGCCGATGTATGTTCACCTTGTATGAGTCATAACTGCTTGAACCTAGGGTACTGAACTTACCATTGTAAACCCTGTTAACCATGGTACCTTGATCCACGAAGACTCATGAGCTGGGCAAGGTGGTATGGGACACCGTGGTCGAGCTGTCGGCCTACGCTGGGGCCACAAACCTCCCCGTAGTGACCAGTGAGCACCTAAACTCGTGAGCAGATTATGGTGGTATGGGACACTATATTCTAGCTGTCGGCCTACACTGATCAGGCGACGAGTCCTTTGTAGTGACCGCGAGCGTATTCTGAGTCCACGGGAGGCGACGACCCTTCCGTTGCAGTAGAGTACGGTAGGCCTGTATTGATAAGGTGATGGGGGAGCAGTGCAATGAGTGCGAGCAACAGCCCTAGCAGCCCTTGCAGTGACCTACGAAATATATATCGTATGAGATTACTAGGAGTGACGACCCTAGACAGGATCTGTGTTGGGATTGATACAAGGGAAGTACCTTAGTTTCCCAATCCTGCTGTTTGAATGGACTAATAACGACTTGGAAATCATATCACCATAGCATTGCATGTGCCTGGAAGATGTGGAGCACTCTAGGGAGTGTGGCATGCCGCGGTCGTAAGATGTTGCCGTATGAGGGAGATCGTCGGTGAGGGCATACATCACGTCATGTCATCTTGCATTAATAACTGTATTAGGATTGTCTGATTTACTCCTTTACTATTATCGCATGATTGAATTGTGAACATGCTAATCTTTGCTCTATGATTCCACTGAGTTGATCACTCACTCCCACGTTACGGGATGGTGTTTACACCACCCACCAGACCCTGTTGTAGATGCAGGTGAGGCTGGGATCCAGGAGGTAGAGCCAGACTTTGACGAGGACCAGGACGAGTTTTCGTACATGCAGTATCACGATGGCTTCGCGTAGGCGACCTGGATCGATGGGATTTCAGTGGGACTATTTTGGATATTTATTTTGTTCATGTATATTATATGAGACTCAGAGATGTAGTCATACTTTGGAGACAGATGAGATTTACTTTGTTTTTTCATACAGTGATATATATATATTGTTTAGTCTTCCGCTTGCTTTTATCACTGGATCTGAAGTATGAATTGCAGTTTTGGTATACTTTTACTCATGTGAATGCTTTAAATCAGACAACATTGAATCATAATCATTTTTGTTGCATAAGTGACGGTCTGGAACTTGGGAGTTGAGTTTATACACGACCCCCGCTTTTCAGGGTGTTACAAAAGTTAAACCCCCCCCCCCCCCCCCCATGTGAAAAATTGGATATTTTCTCTTATATGTTATAGGTGTAAGGGGGAGCAGCGGCACCAAGAAAAGGGGAGATTTACAGTAAGGGGGAGTAAATACTGGTTGTATACATAGCTGTATTAGAATTTGTAAAATTGTGTAAAAGCATGTACACACAATTTAGGATGAGTATGTCTAGATATTATCCTAGGGTGTTTTCATTTTTTGTCATATAATTGACAAAGGGGGAGATTGAAAGTACACCTGCTAGTGCCCTGGTTTGTCAATTACAATGAGTGTTGAGTCAGTCAGACTACAGAGCCTCCAATTCAAGCGTCTGCCTCAACCGGATATGTGGAAGCTCGTCATAGATAAATCATAGCCTCACATCCCATATCCCAAAACACCAGGTGATTAAAACCCTTAAAAATAACTTAGAACATATAAGGGTTTTTGGGTAAGTGAACTTTCTCAAACATAAGAAAAATCTTTAAGTTTGCTTGCACTATCGATTGTATCGATACACATTTTGATATGATCGACCTGCGCTGTAGATGTCCTCGACACTTAATCGATACTATCGATGAGAGGACTAAAAGTGTCCAGCAACCGCATACTCATCTGGCTGGATTTATCGATATATCGATACACATATCGATATCATCGATATTCAAATATTGAGCCCATCGAAAGTAGCTCGATAATATTGATAGGCAGATTTTCGGTACCCCTTTTTTTTAAGAAAATCACTATGTGCTTCGATATATCGATGTCTTTCCCAATTCAATCTGAATTCAAATCTCGATCATATCGAAAGGCCATCGATCATATTGATAGTGGGCACGCATTTCTTCCAACAAATATTTCAAGTTGTTTTTAACTTTGATCGGGGGCCACTCGAGGAAATCGATATTCTTATGTCGATGCTATCAAGGTCGAGTCGATTGGATCGAGACTGGACACAAACTGTGTAACGCCCGTGAAAAATCCGTACTTGGAATCGAGTACCGATTTGACCCGAAATCGCGTATAAATAATTTCCATGAAAATTTTACGTAAGTTAGCTAGCGCAATGCTAGAGTAGCTGGGAAATAGTCCCTGATCACTTTAAATACGTTCTACAAGACTCAAATCGAGTAGAACAGACAACTCTACAATACTCTATAACCTTGGATCCAACTCTAAGCAGGTTTGTCCTCTGGACCATATGGAACTTTTGTATTGGATTTAGACCGCGCGTCGAAGGTCTGATACCTCCTATCTTAGACCGTTAAAACCGCCCAGCTGGACTTGACAATCATCTCGAAAATCAAGTCAAACCGATAATCACAGAGTATTTCGTTGAAACTGGACTGAAGCGACCGCGAATAGGGACGAATTGGGAATTTCAAATTTAGATCTGGCACACGACTTGACGCGTCAGTATTAAGCGTTCTGACCGTCAGAATTCATCCAGATTACACCCTCGGATCAGGAAAAATATCTAATTATTGTCACGGAACTTTCAGTCCTGATCTATGTGCGGTGACCGCTGAACTGAAACTGGTCCGCCACGTGCGATCTGCGAACCCTGCCAGACTGAAAACTTAATACGAGGTACATCTGGTACCCATGAGCTTAAGTCTGATCGCAATCGACCAGGGGACCACCAGAATTCAGTTTTTGGACCGAAACAGCCCCGAAATGGATAGGCAATAAGTAAACTTCGTCCCGGAGCCTATTTCGGGCGTTTCCAAGCTTATAAAAGGGGTTGAAACCCTCATTCCTTCCTTGCATACGAATTTCCCTAAACCCTAGAAAAGAGAGAGAGAGTTTGAGAGAAAGGGAAGAGGAGATTTTTCCCGCTTCCGAGCCGCCAACAGTTGCTGCATCAACGCTTCCTTCCAATCACCTGGCTGGTGATTTCTACGCTTTTTCAGGTATAGAAAAACCCTAAAAACTTGCTGATTTAGGGTTCACGTAGATTCTGAACGTATTAGCTAACGAAATCCATGAATCAGGTTCTCCTACTGTCGTAGACGAAGCCTACACGCTCCGTTCAAATTCTCGCGACCGTAAGAGATTAGGTGAGAATTTTAGACGCTTTGATTGACGGTTTACAACGCTTTCAATGTCGTTTAATAGTAGATTATCGACGGCATCGCCGTTTGACATGTACAACATGCTCTCCGTTTCCTGTTTCGCAAACTAACGAAGAATATGAGATTTAGGGCATTTTAGGTATATGTAGGAAGTACGGTCTACATGCATAATTTGCTGACGTGATTGACATGATTTGTCGCCGCATTAGAGAGTTAGGAATGCCTGCATAATCAGTTTGGTGAAGAGATTCGCCAAGTTGCGCACTTTGGGTCGACATACTATATGTGGACTTAAGGGTGTAGTGTATGTGTTTGTATAAATGCTTGTATTAGTATGTATTGTATTGAATGATGTTATGTAGTAGTTTGAGATTGATTTCATGATTAATAGGCTGACCTAAACGATTTCCTATATGTTGACCTTATGCGTGATTGCATCGTATGCATAGAAATGATGCCTTAAGAATTGCCTAAGTTGAATATGCTTGGAAAGCATGCCTTGAAGATTTGCCTAAATTGAATGCTATAACATGTGCTAACATGCTCACATGATGTATTTCAATTCCAATACCTTTGTATCGTATTAATGAAATTCCATAGATGTGTGGGACTTGATTTAGTCCAGGCAGTCGGTAACCGAGCGAATTCGTGGCTGACTGGTCATAGCCACGAACGACGCGTCGATGAATGTGATTCGTGTTGAGAGTTGGCGGCAGTGGTTAGGCCACGCGAAGTGTTTTACGCACTTCATGTCGTTCAATTCGAAATGCGATCGCGCTAGTCGAGCCCGTCAAGTAACCCGACTGGCCGATGTTTGTTCACCTTGTACGTATCATAACTGCTTGAACCTAGGGTACTGAACTTACCATTGTAAACCCTATTAACCGTGGTACCTTGATCCACGAAGACTCATGAGCCGGGCATGGTGGTATGGGACACCGTGGTCGAGCTGTCGGCCTACGCTGGGGCCACAAACCTCCCCGTAGTGACCAATGAGCACCTTGACTCGTGAGCAGATTATGGTGGTATGGGACACTATATTCTAGCTGTCGGCCTACACTGATTAGGCGACGAGCCCTTTGTAGTGACCGCGAGCGTATTCTGAGTTCACGGGAGGCGACGACCCTTCCGTGCAGTAGAGTACAGTAGGCCTGTATTGATAAGGTGATGGGGGAGCGGTGCAACGAGTGCGAGCAACAGCCCTGGCAGCCCTTACAGTGACCTACGAAATGTACATCGTATGAGATTACTAGGAGTGACGACCCTAGACAGGATCCGTGTTGGGATTGATACAAGGGAAGTACCTTAGTTTCCCAATCTTGCTGTTTGAATGGACTAATAACAACTGGGTAATCATATCACCATAGCATTGCATGTGCCTGGAAGATGTGGAGCACTCTAGGGAGTGTGGCATGCCGCGGTCGTAAGATGTTGCCGCATGAGGGTGATCGTCGGTGAGGGCATACATCATGTCATATCATCTTGCATTAAACAACAGTATTAGGTTTGTCTGATTTACTGCTTTACTATTATCGCGTGATTGAATTGTGAACATGCTAATCTTTGCTCTATGATTCCACTGAGTTGATCACTCATTCCCACGTTACGGGATGGTGTTTGCAACACCCACCAGACCCTGTTGTAGTTGCAGGTGGCGACGAGATCCAGGACGTGGAGCCGGAGATTGACGAGGACCAGGATGAGTTCTCTTATATGCAGTACCACGACGGCTTCCCGTAGGTGACCTGGATCGAGGGGGACTTCAGTGGGACTATTTTGGACTTATTTTTTTTGTCTATTTACATGTATATGAGACTCAGAGATGTAGTCATACTTTGGAGACAGTTGAGAGTACTTTGTTTTTTTTTCATACAGTGATATATATTGTTTAGTCTTCCGCTTGCTTTTATCACTGGATCTGAAGTATGAATTGCAGTTTTGGTATACTTTTACTCATGTGGATGCTTTAAATCAGACAATATTGAATCATAACCATTTTTGTTGCATAAGTGACGGTCTGGAACTCGGGAGTTGAGTTTATACACGACCCCCGATTTTCAGGGTGTTACAAACTGTCCAGCGAGCTTATAGGTAAATCTATACAATTTATCGATCCCATCGACACCTCCTTCGATATCATCGATATGTAAATTTCGATGACATCGGTTGTTCCCCGATCATATCCTAAAAACCTAAAAATTTTAAGACTTGCCTCTCTCATGCTTCAAATGTCGATAGATCATTCCCAGTATCGATAGAATCAGAGTTTGAAATTCGATGACATCGACACTGGTATCAATCCCATCGACCAGCTGACATAAGGTTTCAACAGCGTATAATACTTGAGTTTATGTTATCGAACGGACAGTCGATCCCATGGAGAGTATACGCTCGATGATATTGGCCCTGCTCGATGATATCAAACTCTGTCATAAATATGACCATTTTATATCTATTGGAACCTTTTGCCTATATAAAGAGAGACATGTCCACATTGCTAGTAGAGAAAGAAGAGAGTGCTTTTATGTGTTTTACCTTTAGAGCATATACCTAAAGCCCTTTCTCTCACGGGAGTTCATCTTCCAATCCACTCTCATTCATTGACATTTAATAGAGTAGATTGGGAAATGAACTTCCACATTCAAGGATCCTTAAGCAACTATCTTAATAGCATATCATTAAGCTAGGATGCCTTGAATGAATAGATGACAGGAATCACTCTATCTTTCTTATAGGAAAAATCTAAGAGAGTGGATTTTCGTCCTAACCTTGACCCAACCCGAAGCTAAATACTGGTACATGTTTTGTGTTGCGGTTCAAGGGAGCTGAAGACTCTTCAACAACAAGGAGGAGATCTTCATCATTGTGCTGAATGAGACTCATCAACTTATTTGTAAGTATCTAGAGTCCAGAAGACACTTATGATCATTCCTTTCTAGGATTCGGTCTTGAGTGTTGCTCACCCTTTGAAGTCCTCATAGGAGGCCTCCGGCGGGAGTGTACGTAATGGGTGCATTGTGTGGACCCTTGCTTTGTGAAGAGTATAAACATCCGAGTGCGTTGTGTGGACCCTTGCTCTATGGAGAGCATAAACATCTGGTTATGAGTGAACCAGTAAAACTCCAAGGTTAAAGGTGAACCAAGTAGAAACCTCTGTGTAAAGGTTGAAGGTGAACTTGATTTAAAACCTTAGGTTTGAGGTGAACCTTGGAAACCCTCCTTAGTGAAATCTGGTACACTCAAGGGTTAAGTGCGACAACCGAGAGTGGAGTAGACAAGTAGTCAAACCATTATAAAAATGACTATGTTTGAGATTGTTATTATTTTTCATTTGTGTGATATTCCTTACATGCTTTTATATCTGATTTTCTAAGATCACACCTCATACACACACAATCATATCCATCACAATCTTATATGCAACTTGTTTATCTTTCAAAAAGTTTGTGATTGGATCCTCTACAAGGCTTGGAAGCCAGTAGAGTTACATTTGAGTAATCCTGATAATTGTATATTTGATAGGATTAGTGCAATAGGATTTTTAAATACATTGTAAAACTTTAAAAAGTCCTATCCCCCCCTCCCTCTAGGACATATTGGGATATTCCTACTTCAACTCAAGCGGTCTTCACCGCTATTTCAAAATAAACACTGTGATAGCTCTGTATACTATCCCTAGAAAAGACTTCTGCATAGCTAATGCTCAATTATCCAAGCACAGAGAACTCCATTTTCCACATCAAATAGAACCCAAACCACACCCACATGTAATCCTTCATCCAATCCATCCACATGTACTTCACCAGTCACTAGCAATACACACACCCAGAATTGAAATGAAATGATACATTTGTGGCATTTGTCCACTCAAGTTACACCAGCATCAACAAAGGTAGTCAAAATGTGTACACAGAAAACATGTACTTACAGCTGTAAATGGACAGCGTCTGACACTTACACCTATAATTTTTTCATAGAAGCGCATGATTGGTTTGAAAGTGAATAGCAGTGATGTCAAGCACCAACATTACAACTAACATCTGACAATAGCCTAACCAGGAAAAAAAAAGCAATTCAACAAGTGAAGCCAGCCTGACAACTGAAACTCCCCACCAAATGGAATTCTCAAAAAAAAAAAAAGTGTTCTTAAAAAACTTAATGCATGCCAATAGGATTTATCTATTAAGAAGCGATTTGCATCCAAATCAATGAAGGCCGATTGATCATCTTTACTCAATCAATGAAAAGATTTCTCAATTAGTACCGTCTGCTCCGTCAGGAACGAAATCAACCCAGGATTCCCAAAGCAATACAAATTTGGGCACCTTTCTTTCTTCTTCTTCCTTTTTTTTTTTCTTTTTATTTTTGTCCCAGTTGAGATTTGGGAACTTTTTCTTTCCCAGTTGAGATTTGGAAAAATGCATCTGCACATTAGGGTTCAACTAAATGTCAATATGGTACACCATCTAAGGAATTTGTGAGTCTAAAGATCTTATGGATCAACTGTAGGTCAAATAGTAGGAGCAAGATCATGAAACTAGAATGGATAGAAGGTTCCTACAACTAAGATTTCAACAAAATACTGCCTTTAAATAAAAATATACACCTATTGTGCCAACTAATGCAAAAAAGACCATGGGATATTTCAGGTTACTGGGGCGAGGGCTAGTTATCTTTTAGTGATACCATAGATATTTCCTCAATTATGAGAAGGAAAGATAGCATCCCTCACAGGTAAATAAATGCTCATTTTTTGTTCTAAATCTGAAATGAACTAGAGAAACTGATGGAGTGCATTTCTCAAGGATTTAGCAGCAGGCCCTGTAGAGCTTTTAGGTTACAGGAACTTCCAGTAAACTTTTCTTTCCCTTTTTTCTTTTTCTTTTCTTCTTTAATAAAGCAGGAAATTCCTGAAATTCATATCCGAGATGATCTGTACAATTATCTGAATTTTTTAAACTATCTGAGATGATTTGTACAATTTTAGAGCATTTCACCAATTTAAAGCTTTAAATTTCACCTAATGTGCATTTAGAAGGACCGAATCACATCAACAGAGTTTCCCAGAAATTTGGTCTTTAACCTGGATGTCATGTTAGAGGTAAAATGATCATTTTCTGCATGCCCCACACACATTAGAGGATGATGGCTCACCTGACATTTGGAAGCATGATAAAGGAAAGGAACTGAGCATCGCAGAACAACACCATTGAAATGACAATGAAAAAGAAACCACAACAAATAATGTTAACATGCACTACAAGAAAAACGGGAAAAGGGTACGGTCAAAAACCGTAGCAAAAGCCCTTTTGCTACGGATATAATCCGTAGCACGTCCGTCGCTATTGGTGAGGTAGCTAAAGGTATAGCTACGGATTATATCTGTAGCAATAGATACTAATAGCTACGGATTAAATCAGTAGCAATACCTTTAGCTACCCCACCAATAGCGACGGACGTGCTATGGATTATATCCGTAGCAAAAGGAATTTTATCCATAGCAATAAATACCGATAACACCAATAATATCTGTAGCAATAAATACCAATAGCTACGGACCAAAGCCGTAGCAATAGCTACGAATTATATTTGTAGCCATTTTTTTAAAAATTGTAATAATATGACCCGTTTCCATTGCAAGAACCTGCTGTTATTGATAACTTATCTAAACTTAATGCTGATAGAAATAGTACATAAAATCTAATCAGAAAAAAAAAATTGATGTATTTATTACAAATAGCAATCAAATCATACAATGCATCGTACTTTCACATTTTGAAATAAAGAATACTTCACTTTACTCAACCTATCATAAGAATAACAACTAAGGTGTGCCCTCATGTGCAAGAAACAAATACACTCCAACACTGCATTCAATAATGCTCACGTTTTTAAAGAATTTTCTTCATTCAGACGGTCAATTTCAGCAAATGCAGAAGATAGAGCTTCTTCTTTCCTTGAAACTGCATACGTAACTTCTGTGGACTTCGACACAAGATCACTTTTAAGTTCTGAAACCCTTCCCTTGAGAAAATGAATTTCATCCTCCACTGACTTCTTTAGCTTTTCAGCCTGTATAAAATAACATTTATAGACACAATCAAACAAGCATGCCTTTGTACACATCTCAAAAGGAAAAAACACAAAAAAAAAAAAAACACTTATATATGAAGAAATAAAAAATGTACCCATAAATCTTCTAAACTATAGAAAAATCCAACATGAGTAATGTGTTCAAACCTATGATGGATTTATAAACTCAAAACCTAGGTTTAGGTTAAGGTTATAGGCTCAGGTTTAGGTTATAGGTTTAGGTTATGTTCAGGTTATAAGTTATAGGTTACAGCGTTAGGGAATTGAGAATAGGTTAAGGTTTAGGTTTAGGAAATCGGGTTCGGGATCGGGTTTAGGTTTGGGTTTTCAAGTTTAGGTTTAGATTTATGTTATGGAGTTGGGATTAGGATTCGGTGTAGGTTTAGGTTTAGGTTAGGGACTTGAGATTAGGATTAGGTGTAGGTTTAGATTTAGGGATTTAAAAATACATTTAGGTTATAGGTTTAGGTTTAGGTTTTAGGTCTTAGGTTTAGGTTATAGGTTTAGGTTTAGGTTTTAGGTCTTAGGTTTAGGTTTTAGGTTTTAGGTTTAGGTTAAGGTTAGGTTATAAGTTATAAGTTTAGGTTATAGGTTAAGGTTTAGGTTATAGGTTTGGTTTAGGTTAAGGTTATAGGTTTAGGTTTAGGTTAAAGCTTTAGGGAATTGAGAATAGGTTAAGGTTTAGGTTTAGAAAATCGAGTTTGGGTTTGAGATCGTGTTTAGTTTGGGTTTTCAAGATTAGGTTTAGGTTAAGGAGTTAAGATTAGGATTAGGTGTAGGTTTAGGTTTAAGGATTTGAGAATACATTTAGGTTTTAGGTTTAGGTTTAGGTTAAGGTTATAGGTTTAGGTTAGGTTTAAGTGTAGGTTATAGGTTATAGCTTTAGGGAATTGAGAATAGGTTAAGGTTTAGGTTTAGAAAATCAGGTTTGGGTTTGGGATCGGGTTTAGGTTTGGGTTTTCAAGTTTAGGTTTAAGTTTAGGTTAGGGAGTTGAGATTAGGATTAGGTGTAGGTTTAGGTTTAGGGATTTGAGAATACATTTAGGTTTTAGGTTTAGGTTTAGGTTTTAGGTTTTAGGTTAAGGTTAAGGTTAGCTTATAAGTTATAAGTTTAGGTTATAGGTTATAGGTTAAGGTTTAGGTTATAGGTTTTGGTTTAGGTAAAGGTTATAGGTTTAGGTTTAGGTTAAGGTTTAAGTTATAGGTTTAGGTTTAGGTTATAAGTTATAGGTTAAAGCTTTAGGGAATTGAGAATAGGTTAAGGTTTAGGTTTAGGAAATCGGGTTCAGGATCGGGTTTAGGTTTGGGTTTTCAAGTTTAGGTTTAGATTTAGGTAAGGGAGTTGAGATTAGGATTAGGTGTAGGTTTAGGTTTAGGTTAGGGACTTGAGATTAGGATTAGGTGTAGGTTTAGGTTTAGGGATTTGAGAATCATTTAGGTTTTAGGTTTTAGGTTTAGGTTTTAGGTTTTAGGTTTAGGTTAAGGTTAGGTTATAGGTTATAAGTTTAGGTTATAGGTTAAGTTTTAGATTATAGGTTTAGTTTAAGTTAAGGTTATAGGTTTAGGTTTAGGATAAAGCTTTAGGGAATTGAGAATATGTTAAGGTTTAGGTTTAGAAAATCGAGTTTGGGTTTGAGATCGGGTTTAGTTTTGGTTTTTAAGATTAGGTTTAGGTTAAGGAGTTGAGATTAGGATTCAGTGTGGGTTTAGGTTTAAGGATTTGAGAATACATTTAGGTTTTAGGTTTAGATTTAGGTTAAGGTTATAGGTTTAGGTTAGGTTTAAGTGTAGGTTATAGGTTATAGCTTTAGGGAATTGAGAATAGGTTAAGGTTTAGGTTTAGAAAATCAGGTTTGGGTTCGGGATCGGGTTTAGGTTTGGGTTTTCAAGTTTAGGTTTAGGTTTAGGTTAGGGAGTTGAGATTAGGATTAGGTGTAGGTTTAGGTTTAGGGTTTGAGAATACATTTAGGTTTTAGGTTTAGGTTTAGGTTTTAGGTTTTAGGTTTAGGTTAAGGTTTTAGGTTATAGGTTAAAAGTTTAGGTTATAGGTTATAGGTTAAGGTTTAGGTTATAAGTTTTGGTTTAGGTTAAGGTTATAGGTTTAGGTTTAGGTTATAGGTTTAGGTTTAGGTTATAAGTTATAGGTTAAAGCTTTAGGGAATTGAGAATAGGTTAAGGTTTAGGTTTTGAAAATCGGGTTCGGGTTGGAGATCGGGTTTAGTTTGGGTTTTCA
Source organism: Magnolia kwangsiensis (assembly GCA_037074715.1). NCBI lineage: Eukaryota > Viridiplantae > Streptophyta > Magnoliopsida > Magnoliales > Magnoliaceae > Magnolia > Magnolia kwangsiensis. The sequence continues at coordinate 83,020,910 of CM073572.1, read as the reverse complement.
AGTTTAAGTTTAGGTTAAGGAGTTGAGATTAGGATTAGTGTAGGTTTAGGTTTAAGGATTTGAGAATAGATTTAGGTTTTAGGTTTAGGTTTAGGTTTTAAGTTTAGGTTAAGGTTATAGGTTTAGGTTAGGTTTAGGTGTAGGTTATAAGTTATAGCTTTAGGGAATTGAGAATAGGTTAAGGTTTAGGTTTCGGAAATTAGGTTCGGGTTCAGGATCGGGTTTAGGTTTGGGTTTTCAAGTTTAGGTTTAGGTTAGGGAGTTGAGATTAGGATTAGGTGTAGGTTTAGGTTTAGGGATTTGAGAATACATTTAGGTTTTAGGTTTTAGGTTTAGGTTTAGGTTTTAGGTTTAGGATAAGGTTAGGTTATCGGTAGGTTATGAGTTAAGGTTTAATTTATAGGTTTTGGTTTAGGTGAAGGTTATAGGTTTAGGTTTAGGTGAAGGTTATAGGTTTAGGTTTAGGTTATAGATTTAGGTTAAGGTCTAGGTTTAGTCTATATGTTATATGTTATAGGTTATAGCTTTAAGGAATTGAGAATAGGTTATGGTTTAGGTTTAGGAAATCGGGTTCGGGTTCAGGATCAGGTTTAGGTTTGGGTTTTTAAGTTTAGGTTTCAGTTTAGGTTAGGGAGTTGAGAATACATTTAGGTTTTAGGTTTAGGTTTTAGTTTATAGGTTTAGGTTAGGTTAAGGTTAAGGTTAAGGTTTAAGTTATAGGTTTTGGGATTTGAGAATAGGTTTAGGTTAAGGTTATAAGTTTAGGTTTAGAAAATCATTTTTGGGTTTGGGATCGGGTTTAGGTTTGGGTTTTTAAGTTTAGGTTAGGGAGTTGAGATTAAGATTAGGTGTAGGTTTAAGTTAAGGGATTTGAGAATACGTTAAGGTTTAGGTATAGGAAATCAGGTTTGGGTTCAAAATTGGGTTTACATTTGGGTTTTAGGTTTAGGCTGAGGATTTAGGGATTCAAATTCGGGTTCAAAATTGGGTTTAGGTTTAGGTTTAGGTTTTACGTTTAGGTTAAGGTTACAGGTTTAGGTTTAGATTATAAGTGTAGGTTATAGGTTTAGGTTTAGGTTAGGTTATAGGTTACAATTTAGGGAATTGAGAATAGTTTAAGGTTTAGGTTTAGGAAATCAGGTTCGGGATTGGGTTTAGGTTTGGGTTTTCAAGTTTAGGTTTAGGTTTAGGTTAGAGAGTTGAGATTAGGAGTAGGTGTAGGTTTAGGTTTAGGGATTTGAGAATACATTTAGGTTTTAAGTTTAGGTTTAGGTTTTAGTTTATAGATTTAGGTTATAGGTTAAGGTTAGGTTATAGGTTAAGGTTTAGGTTTAGGTTAAGGTTTAGGTTTAGGTTTAGGTTATAGGTTTTGGGATTTGAGAATAAGTTTAGGTTAAGGTTATAAGTTTAGTTTTAGGAAATCGTTGTCGGGTTTGGGATCTGGTTTAGGTTTGGGTTTTCAAGTTTTGGTTTAGGTTTAGGTTTAGGTTAGGGAGTTGAGATTAGGAGTAGGTGTAGGTTTAAGTTTAGGGATTTGAGAATACGTTAAGGTTTAGGTATAGGAAATCAGGTTCAAGTTCGAGCTTGGGTTTGCGTTTGGGTTTTAGGTTTAGGCTAAGGATTTAGGGATTCAGATTTGGGTTCGAAATCGGGTTTAGGTTTAGGTTTAGGTTTTACGTTTAGGTTAAGGATACAGGTTTAGGTTTAGGTTATAAGTGTAGGTTATAGGTTTAGTCTTAGGTTACGTTATAGGTTATGGTTTAGGGAATTGAGACTAGGTTAAGGTTTAGGTTTAGGAAAATGGGTTCGGGTTCGGGTTCGGATTCGGGTTTAGGTTTGGGTTTTCAAGTTTAGGTTTAGGTTTAGGAGATGAGATTAGGATTAGGTGTAGGTTTAGGTTTAGGGATTTGAGAATACATTTAGGTTTTAGGTTTAGGTTTAGGTTTTAGGTTTAGGTTAGGTTTAGGTGTAGGTTATAAGTTATAACTTTAGGGAATTGAGAATAAGTTAAGGTTTAGGAAATCGGGTTTGGGTTCGGGATCGGGTTTAGGTTTGGGTTTTCAAGTTTAGATTTATGTTTAGGTTAGGGTGTTGAGATTAGGATTAAGTGTAGGTTTAATTTTAGGGATTTGAGAATACATTTAGGTTATAGGTTTAGGTTTAGGTTTTAGGTTATAGGTTTAGGTTTAGGTTTTAGGTTTAGGTTAAGGTTAGGTTATCGGTTATAAGTTTAGGTTGTAGGTTATAGGTTATGGGTTAAGGTTTAGTTTATAGGTTTTGGTTTAGGTTAAGGTTATAGGTTTAAGCTCAGGTTAAGGTTTAGGTTTAGGTTATAGGTTTAGGTTAAGGTCTAGGTTTAGGTTATATGTTATAAGTTATTGGTTATAGATTTAAGGAATTGAGAATAGGTTAAGATTTAGGTTTAGGAAATCGGGTTCGGGTTCAGGATCGGGTTTTGGTTTGTGTTTTCAAGTTTAGTTTTAGGTTTTGGTTAGGGAGTTGAGATTAGGATTATGTGTAGGTTTCGGTTTAGAGATTTGAGAATACATTTAGGTTTTAGGTTTTGGTTTAGGTTTTAGTTTATAGATTTAGGTTATAGGTTAAGGTTTAGGTTTAGGTTAAGGTTTAGGTTTAGGCCATAGGTTTTGGGATTTGAGAATAGGTTTAGGTTAAGGTTATAAGTTTGGGTTTTGGAAATCGTGTTCGGGTCTGGGATCGGGTTTAGGTTTGGGTTTTCAAGTTTACGTTTCTGTTTAGGTTAGGAAATTGAGATTAGGATTAGGTATAGGTTTAAGTTTAGGGATTTGGGAATACGTTAAGGTTTAGGTTTAGGAAATCGGATTCGGGTTCAAGATTAGGTTTACGTTTGGGTTTTAGTTTAAGGGTGTAGTCCCTGCAAATAAAGATATAAACACGGCCTGTCCAAATGGTCAGGCCCCTCCAATGCTGTCCATAGGAAATGGACAGCTTCATCATGATCATAACAGCAGTTCTCACCTTCCAGGGACCCCCGCTCATCCAGATAGCTCCGACGCACATCCGGGTATGCTTCATTAATTTTGAGCAAATACATAAACACGACCTGTCCCCAGAATCCACCGAATTCATCTGATCCAGGGATCCAAGGAAGTCGGATACTATAATTTGGACCATAGTTTCAGCCATCTGAGACGCTAAAATCACGTACACTAACATAATTCGGAAAGGAAATATCTTTCGATGAAATATACCAACAAAAGTAAATGGAATTCTTAATTTTCAACTAGAAAGCACAAAATATGAACTGGAACATGAGAGCAGAGAAGTGTTGACTCACTTGTTCACTTTAACCCAAGTAACTTTTAGTGTTTCCTTCTTCTTTTCATCAAGCTCTTCAATCACTTTCTTAATTTTTGACTTATCATTCCAAGAAAGAGTAGAATATAGTAAACAAACAACTTCAAATTAACAAATTCATTTAAAAAAAAAAAAAGAAGATGAGATCCTTTACAGGCTGAGAAATACAGCAATATACCTTAATGATGTTTTTCTCGGATAATAAGTCATTGTATTCATCTTCAGCTTTCTCGAACTGCCACAACTTTTTTGTGACCCTCTTCTCAAGGCTGAAAGAAATCAATCAAATTAACTGAGATGCATGTCCATTAACCTTCTTCTTTCAAAAAAAATGTAAAACCAAACATCAATTAGGTGTTTAATCATACTATTTCATTGTCATGGAAAAGAAAACAATGAAGCACAAGAAACAACACAACAAGGAATCTAATCACACACCCAAATTGTTCAGCTTGAAGTTTCTCAAGCTTCTCCCTTGATTTTTGAGGATCATAAGATGAGAAGTCATAATCTGTCCCACTTTTTTCAAATAATTATTTTTCAGCTGCAATCCAACTATGCCTTTCTAGTAGTTTATCTACGTTCAGGAAGCAATCTTTCTGTTCCATCTCCATTCGCTTAATCTGTGTGAATGGGAAAGAGTGGGTTTCTATCAAGAACACATACACAATTTCATAGATCAAGCAAGTTAAATAAAATAGAAATAGAATAACCACTGCAAGTACCTCATTTTTCAATTTTTTCCTCTCAACATTTGCATCACTAATTTTATGTTGAAGCTTTTGTTGCTCCTTGACAATGGCACTGATCTCAGCGTCACATTCTTTCATCTTTGAATGACTCCAATTGAGCTCAGATTGGCCTTAATCATATTCCTTCTTTATGGAACTAACCTGCAATAGGAAAGGCGATAAAGACCACTCCACACACACCTTAAACCAGAAAGAAAATGAAGTTGTAAACATACTTGTAATGCTAATAGTACTGATCATTTTGAACCTTAAGTTATATAGAGTTAATAGGTGAATCATATTGTGTTATCAGTTGAAAGAGAAACCTGAATCTAAACATAAAGAAAAAATGCATAACAAAAGATGAGAGGTATAGAACACACAAGTAGATTGGGGGATGTTACAGTGTGTATGATTTATTTGGCAGGTGTAGACACCTCACCGGGGCTAATATTCTGAGAAGGCTAGGACTGTCCACGGACCATGATCATACCCTAAACCAAACCCAAATCCCAGCTTAAAACTAACCCTAACCCAAATCCTAGCCTTAACCTTAAACCCAGCTTAAACCCTAATCCAAACCCTAAATCATCTCCCAAGCCAACTTTCATATGGAATTACCCCTCTAGTTCACCCTATTTACAATCATACCAAGCAAAAGTCAACTTTCATATGGAATTACCCCTCTAGTTCACCCTATTTACAATCCTACCATGCAAAAGTCAACTTTCATATGGAATTACCCCTCTAGCTCACCCTATTTACAATCCTACCATGCAAAAGTCAACTTTCATATGAAATTATCCCTTGTAGTTCACCCTATTTACAATCCTACCAAACAAAAGTCAACTTTCATGTGGATTTACCCCTATAGGTCACCCTATTTACCATTTTTACCAACCTCACCAACCACCAAGAGCCAATGAGAGCATGTCACATGGAATTCCTCTCTCCTAAACCAATCACAAGCCTCCATGTCATCCCTTTAACCCTTACCTAACCCCTATTTACAGCCATGCTATTGGAGAAGGCTATAAATAGCTCACTCCTCTTCTCATTTCAAGACACCCCAACAAACAAGAAACCTCCTCCCAAACTTAAGAGAGAGTGAGAAGAGAGAGTGAAGGAATGGGAAGGGGCTCCCAAGCCTTCAAGTTCAGATTTCCTTAGCTATCCCCCTAGTCTTCCTCTCAACCTCTCTAACCCATAAGCCTAGCCCGGATTGGTCATGTTTTGGTCCATGTCCTAGCCTACTCAAGATCGAGCCAAAGATCCATTCATTTTACATACAAGCATTCATCATGACATTTATTCCCTTCTCAACCCCACTGCTTCTCTAGATCTCTAGTGAACGTATGCTCTGTGACTTGTCGTATATCAGATCTAGTCACATCAGAAATTCCTAGTGATCTAGTCCATTTTTTTATCTCTTTGTATAAGCATCATCACATCTTCCCTCTAGACATGCCGTTGGACGTATGCTCTATGGCTTGCTGGAATCTCGGATCATGCCGCATCAAAAATCCACGTGTGTGCCTAGTCCCGTCTTAGCCACAACATCCATCATCCCTTGATATGTTTTACCACACCGAGTAGAGACCGTACATTTGTACGGGCAGAGAGGGTGCCTAACACCTTCCCTCTTTGTAACTGAGGTCCCTTGCCTGGAATCCCGGATCACAGACAAGGAGTCAATTTAAGGTAGGGAAGTGTTCGGATTTTCTTCATCTTATGTATTCCGTGGTTCTAGCCGACCACGGAATTTTGAGATTTTTTGGCTAGTGGCGACTCCAACATCCACAAAACAGCCTAATCACCCCCACTACTAAAAACATAACATTTAAATTAGTGTGGGCACCGATTTTTCAGTGTTTACAGCAGGCAACACAAACAACAGAGTTTTAAAATGCCAATGCCATATGTGAAATCCTCACACCCACAATCTTGCACATCCAGGTTTAATTTATTTAAGAATAAAAACAAACATAAAAACACAACTACCACTGATTCACACATGTATGGAATATTACCAGAATTCTCAACAAGTGCATTAATGACACGACTAAGTGTTAGCAAGCTTCTTCACATTCAAGTATAAACAAATTACTCATGGAAAAGGGCTCCTCATGTATGGCCCTGACTCAGCTGAGTTGTGAATCTACTCTGGACTGAACAAGTTAGTACACATTGCCAAGTCTTAAAATCATGCTCCATAGTCCATACTGATTTTGTGAGAAGGTTCTTAACTCAACTGACTCACTAGGTCAAGAAATTGTTATCTTCCTAATTTTTTCTCAACTTGGTGACTGTTGAGTCACACCCCAAGTTACAATGATGCATCGATATCGTGACAGGATGAACAAAGAAGACCTGATGCCATCTCTCTCTCTCTGCTATGCGCAGCTTCTTCTTACAATGGCGGTTTGCCCGAAAAAAAAAGGGATTGCTAACAGAAGCCATGAGTTCCCTCTTAGTTGTTGTTTGAGCATTCCGCTATTGAAACCTGGGGTAGATGTTGCAACCATTCTCATTCACCTGCAGTAAGGAACTCTAGCACCAATGAGTACTTCTGGAGACATAATTATAGTCTTCTTCCCAAGAGTAGCAACCGTAACTGCCACTAATTCAATAGGATTAACAAAGTACTTAAATAGTAGAATTACATAGAAAAAGAAATGTAATTACTCACAAAACATCCACTAAAGCCAATTACTTTTTAGTAACTTCTCTGTCGTTTATAATCAAACAGAATCATTTTAAGCCATTGATTCAAGAAAGTAAATAGTGCATTTGGGTGAATGCTCAAACTGAATCAATGGTCAAGTCAAGTGGAAATAGCGAAATTGTAATTCCTTAGCATGCATATTGAGGGAGTGAGCTCCAATGGATGATTGTGTTCGAAGTGGCAGGCCATTATTTTAAATTGTAATTCCTTAGCATGCAAGATCTTAGAATAAACCATATCCTTACAAAACCAAATATTCAAAAACAGGGCAGTGCTAACCAAGTAGGACGTAGAGGATCCTGCAATTAGAAGTGGCAGGCCATTGATTTAAATTGACAGTTTTATATAAAAAGGCCATTTTAGCATAGATTTGTTGCTTACCATTAGTGGTGGCAAGTTGAAGTAGAATATCATCCATAGACCTCGAGCTAGACAAGGTCGATGCTTCGTAAAAGCAAACGAAAAAAAAAGACTTATAAATAACGTTAGTAGCGTGGATGGCTGTATTACAAAGATTTTTTTTAAAAATTATATATATAATAATGTTATCGGTGTAAAGATTATAGTCAACTGTTTGATTCATCAGTAGATGGAAGGAGATTACAAGCAAGGTTGACAGCAGATGATGTGTCATCTGTTTTTGTAATTGTCCAGTTGCAACATCATGCTGCCTTGTTCTTTTAATAAAGTTTTTCCTAAAAGCCATGTCAATGTTCCTTGCATTAGTACAACAGATCAGGCATGCTCAAACAAAAAGAGCAATCCAACATCGACAGCCTGTACCAACAAACAACAGGCATTATGATAAACCAAAGATAGTTCAATGATTCAGCATATGTTGGATAACCTGTACATGCATGATGCACATGACCTAGAAAACCCATTCATTCAGCAGAATATGTAATAGCAGAGAGACAGTATCTTTTATGTAAGCTATGATATGTATTTTTAATACAAAAAAGGTGTTATTTTTGTCGAGTTTAACATCAAATTCAAGTCTACACACCTTCAATAGCATGAAACAAAAGTTGCAATTCTATTGCAGAAGCTTGAAATTTTTATCAACCCAATCAAACTGATTTGACTAACCGATGTTCGATGTTTGTAGTAGAAAAGCATTTGGCTGTTGAGGTCTCACTCACAGCAAGTTGTACAATAAGTTACCATCCAACCAGTGCACAAATGTCAGTCTGGTTGAAAGTATATGTGGACCACCTGATGAGTGGATTGGTCTTTGTGTGTGTGGACCACCTGATGAGTGGATTGGTCTTTGTGTGTGTGGACCGCCTCGACAGCCAACAACACCACCTGATTTGGGGCTTGTTGAAGGATGTATTTCAGCTCCCTTGTGTGCCTTGGTTTCAGCCTAAGGTTGAGGCCTGTTTCAGCTCCCTTGTGTGGCCTGAAGAAGGCCTGGTTTCAGCCTAAGGTTGAGGCCTATTTCATGGTCTACACATAAATCAAGTCAATACAAAAAATAAAAATAAAAATAAAAATAAACTAAAAAAAACTAATCATACTCTTCTCATAAAGTTAGTAACTTTCATAAATTAAGGATGGAATGGACCAAACTTTCTAAGGTGGTAGCTTTAAAAAAAATCTGTCAGTAGATTAAGCTGAACCCAATGATGATTATGATGATCAGTTTTAGATTCATCAGTGGATTAAACTAAACCTGGTGATGATGATGAAATGGAAAGCCACAAGTTCTGATGAAGACTATTGGCAAAACAGAAGTAACAATGAATGGCGGGAAAAAAAGCACACAAGAGTTTTCTTGTGTGCGGCTGTAATTCTCTTGAATTTGCAACCCACCACATGTAACAGTAACTCTGCCCCAAACTATACATCATGTACTAACTATGCCCCAACCAAAAGTCTGACCTAAAGAAAACTAATGTGAGAGAGTTAAAATGATAGATGGAAAAGAAGATGAAATGGAAATGCATGGAACAGCTCTAGAGATACTTGTTATCAGCAACCTTTTGTTCCAACATACAATACCCATTCCTTCATCTACACATGAAAACAAAAGAATATCAAGAAAATAGAAATTTTATTACCAACCATTTTCTTGAGTCCTATGATTATCATATATCCAGATTTTCTTTCCAGAAAAGGTACTTATATTGCCTTCTTATGCAACTAAATTTGCAATTTAAGAAAACACAAGTGAATGTTTTAAATTCATTTTTCTGACATAATCAATTCCTAAACAATACATCATGACTTGAAGTGTATATTTAGAAGCAAGGAAAATACAACTTGGTCATTTCAGTTAATAAGTACAAATAATTGCAATTCGTTTCGACAACACATTCACATAAAAAAATTGGTTTACCTAATCTGTGAGAGCCAAGTTAGCATAAAAAAAGGACTTAATGGTCCCAAAATCTTCCCAATAGCCATTAAATAGATATGGCTACCAAGTTATGAATGTGGCAGCCCTGTTAGAGACTTTTACTACTATGGTTTAAATGCCCAATTTTTGTTCTCAGAAAACTGAGACCAATATATGGTTACTTTCTTTATATAAAGGCTGACTGGAACCTGATAACTCACTCTTAGGCCTAGAAAGGTGCCAGCAATTGTAGCAGCAAACCCCTTGTAAATTGGCCTTTGAGAGAATCTACACTTTTTTTAAAAGAGATAATCTACAATAATACAGAGGATTTTGAGGAATTCATTACCTGAACATTGTATTCTTCAGCAGCCATTGGAATGATCTCTGATCCAAAATCCATTAAATGTAGAATTCGATGTTCTTGGAAAAAGAAAAGGGTTGTGGAGAGTAGTCCATCCTCTGTAGGAGCCACCCAATGGACTGCAGAATCTTATGAGCTTATGTTATTGTTTAAGACAGCAGAAGCTTCAAGTTACCTTGCAATGCTGCCAGAACAATGGGTAGATTTATCATCTTTCACCACAATAAGGGCACGCTTTTTAATTAAAACATCCCACTATGTTTTAGTTGAAATGAAATGACGTTAGCTCACATGAATAGTGGTAATGAAAACAACATTACAGATCAGGTGAGCAAATTTCCAACATGAGAGATCAACCTCTGAGTGCACATGCATGCACTCAATGTTGCTCATTTACAATCATAATGGCTACCATAGTATGTTGCTTGGCCAGAAGTGTTGTAATTTAATGCAATACCTCAATTCGAGTAAGCATCCCATTCACTAGATAATTGTATGGAAAAAACCAGTATACCGAAAATCACCATCTAATCAATACGAAGTGGTAAGACAAGCATTGTCCCATTGACTAACTTATAACATGAAAAAAGGGAACTTTTTTGTCATGCTTTCTCCTTTTTACTCTTTTAGAAGCACAATGGGTATGTTACTGAAAATTATTGAGAGGATGCAGGCCCCAAACCTCAGCCAAGTAATCATGAGGATGTAGGCCCCAAATAAATGGACAAGGTTATGATGATGATGACGGGTGCAATGAGAAGTGGATTACACTCTTGAATAAAAATTGATAGAAAAGAGTTTTTATACTGTCAGTGTAACTGATGGAAAAAATAGTAGTGCATATTACATATTAACTTTTACAGCGAGGAATCTATCTGGCAATTGTTCATGTTCAAAAACAAAAGCAATCAATGGTGTTTCTCACTGTTTGGACTGTTATCAACGTAAGACAAGCAACCAAATTTCAAGTACTTAATTATATTAGACAATCCAGCATGTGGATCCACTGAGTAATAGAAAAAACTTATTCAATCACAGATAAGCATATGTGCAATCAATGACATAAACCAAGCCCAAAACAGATTGAGACTAAGAAATATTTGAAACGAAAACTGAAAGTTGAGAACCTTTGATGAAATTATATAAAATTCAAAAAATTGAGCATACCTGTAACTGTGACGATCCCTCCTATATGGGACATCATGGTACAACGAATGCTCGCTGCTCCGAATCCATCATACTCACAAAGGGCTCCTGCTGCTATCCGCACTCATACTGGAAAAACCACTAAAAAGAACTCCAACACCACAGACTCAAAACCACCACCAGCAAAAGGAACCCACAGATCCAAAACCACCAATTGTTTCTGCTACTCCCTATCCATATCACTCACAAAACGAAGCCACCTCCAATAAAAAAGGCATTTTGAACTTGATTAATGTAAGAAATACCCCAACAACCACCCACTGCAATAACAGTAAGTAATACAGAAACACTGCTCCAATATTACCAAAAGAAAATAAAGAAACGCCAATCTCCAACACAACCAGAAAACAAAGCAAATATCCTTAACTTCAGTCTCAACCTTCACCTCAACTTCGAGTAAACTTCCATTGATGTGATTCTCCATTCTTGGAAAATCTTTCCGCATAGAGATCCAAAACACATTACCCAAAGAGAGAGAGAGAGAGAGAGAGAGAGACATTAAATCCCTAAATCCCCAAATTCCTAAATCCCCAAATCTCTAAATCCCCAAATCCCTAAATCCCCAAATTGTTTCAATTGGTATTGAGATTGAGAGAGAGAGAGATACCTCACGTTTAACCGAGCTTCAGAGGAAGAGAACAACTTCCTGTTTGAGTTGGAGCCCCGATCACGAGTCCATGCTGAAAATAGGGTTCCCAAGCTCTAAGGGGGGAGGGGAGAGAGAGAGAGAGAGAGAGAGAGAGAGAGAGAGAGAGAGAGAGAGAGAGGATGCATGAGAGAGAGAGGACCGAGAGAGACGGAGAGAGAGGATGCGCGAGAGAGAGAAGAGGGCGTTCACGGCTGATGCATTGGAGAGAGAGGGAGAATGAGAGAGATGAAGTAGAGATCGGGAGGGAGAGAGGATTAGGGAAAGAAGATCTTTCCCAAAGCTCTGTTCAGGAAACGGGGAAAGAGACGGAGAGAGAGTGAAATACGGGTTTTAGATCCGCGCTCCCAAATTTCGGGTATTATGAACGGACAGACATAGGAGGTTCAATCAGGGGATCCGTGGGGCCCACCATGATGTATTTCGTCAATCCATTCCAATCCATAATTTTAATAAATTATTTTATTTGGGAACACCAAAATTCAGGTATATTGAAGGCCTAAGTGGACCACACCATAAGAAGAAACAGAAATTTAATATCAATGTTTCCTATCGTGTGGTCCACTTAAGCTTTAGATCTAGCTAAATTTTTTTTTCATCCTCTGAAATAATATTTACAAATATATAGAAAGATTAGATAGAACATATAGTTTTTTTAGGTTTCATAGAGCCCCTTACAACACTATTAATTATTAATAGTGTATCAACTCTTTAGCTACAAATTAAAACCATAGCAATGATAGCTAAGGTTTATATCCATAGCAAAAAAGTAACGTGGTCTGAATCCTTTACCCCTTTTTTTGGTAGTGATGGTTTAGCAATTAACGGGTGGGTCGGTGGGTGTATGCATGAATGTGTTAAAAAAATCAGCTGACAGTGTTCTTGTGAAATATCAGCAGCCAAAAGATGTGAAATTAAAATCAAAGTAAACTTATGAACAGTTCACCTGCTCCGCAAGGAATGTAATGCCATCATGATTAACCATTTCATAAGTCTCACCAAGGATGGGATTGAAGGGCTTTCAGGTTTGTTGATAGGCATAGTAAATAGATATTGCCCATGATGCTGCAGACAATAGCCAGTATTCCATTACACCAAATAAAACATGCATACAACTCATAAGCACCACAGTAGAGAAGACCACTTACTAGCATGGACCATCCGCATGTAGGGATCCTCACATTCATCAGCCAGGTCTAACAAGTGGGAGTACTCCAGCATCTGTGAGGATAATGCAATTTATAATGCTCAATATGTGATAAGCAAGGCTGAAGACTTTACACAAAATTGACAAGCATCAGGTTTAAAGTGCAAATAGCACAGACCTCTGCTACTTTCTGAATCATTGTCATGGGCTCAAATATAAGAACTGGAAGCATCACCATTGATGTAACATCCGAACCTATATATCTCTACATCATCTTCCAATAACTATCTCGATCCTGCAAGATACATAAAGAAGATTCGAAACAAAAAAATAAAAAGCAAAAAGACATTCATCAAAAAAGAAAGAGAAAAATGAAAGAGAAAACAGATCAATGTCATGGTCATGAAAATTATGAGCAACAATTATAAAAAGAAATGTGCATCAAACTTGTGTTCCACAACAAGTGTATTTAAAATTAGTAAAAAAATAAAAATAAAATTATATAATAATAATAAAAAAAAAAAAACATTCACATAAACAATATTCCTAATGCCATCAACATCATAGCCTTGTATCAACTATTTGGCATGGCTAAAGAATATTGTTACAATAAATCCAAATAGCTAGGACAGGGCATGATAAACATGTGTAGTGCAACCAGATGTAGAGGATTGCTCATTGATATGAGATGAGCCTATGATCCCTCTAGTTGATTCTTAGATATCACCTGTAAACCCCCTCTGTTTCTCTTCCACCAAGCATACAAGAGAACTTCTGCAAAGAAAAAAAGAATATTTTTTTTTTCTAATTTCAACCACCAAGAAAATACCCTCACACATCTATATAGGGTCACAAAAGAAGAAAGAAGAAGAAACTAATGCTATCAGAATTACCCAAGATGCCCTCACTTATGTGCTACTTTACACGCATAACTTTAGGTGAGGGTATTTTGATCTTTTACTCCTATCAAAAAATAAAACTTAATAATAAAGGTAACTACTTGAATATCAAACAGCCCACTCATATGGCCATGTGGAACACACAAGTCTGATCATGTGGGGCCCATATTGGTCTTTCATTTATACACTAGAGAGTAGAACCAGCTTGCATCAATGGGTTCAATAGACTAGTATGAAAAGAAAAAGAAGTGAGCACCTCCTACTTCCATCTTCCTCTTTGAACTTCTTCCTTTGCATCTTTTGTGCCTCCTTCAGGGTTTATGTCACGCCCCAAACTCAGAAACCGGGCTCATAAAATTTTCGATCGCCGAATCCGGCGCCGACAGCATCCGTAGAACCCCATTCTCGGCTCCTAGCTCCCATTCGCCAGGTTCCGATCCTGGGATGCTACGAGGAGGATTTTAAATATCAGTTTGATTCGTAATAAGCATAACCAAAGGCATAACCCACAAACAACAACCAAGCACTCCATTACATTTCCACTATGATAAAAAACTTTACAAGTACAATGAGCATAAAGGGAAATACAATGGTAAAGAATGAAAACTCCAAAACGATCAGCAACGTGCTCCTGCCTCAGCGCTGCTGCGATCCAACGTCACCTGCATGCAACGGTCGTGCATAAGCTTATAAAAAGTTTAGAGGGTGGTGAAAGTGTGTGCGCAAGGTAGTAATATGAACATGCAATGTCAGAGTAATGCAGAATATGCAGATGGATCCATAATATCATGAGTCGTACCAAGGCTTATGCGATGCAAGACATGAATGGTATCGGCCATCCCAAGGCCATGCGATGTGCAATGCAACTCAAGCATACAGATCCTCATCTATGTCCACACATCAATACAGCTCAAAATATGGGATATAACCGGGGTCTAGTACACTCTAAACCAGATTGCCGCCACATCGAGCGGAATAAGGTAAGTGGAAGAGACCACACTATCCGTCTGCCAATATCGGGCACGACACATCGATAGCGGACCCATTCCTCGAGCTGGTCAGACTCAGCCTAGCATTGCTCCCTACACTCGGGCGAGTAAGGTCGTACCCCCTTCCAACCGACCACGACACAGTGGAGAGCGTAACCGTCTGGTAATCGGCACTCAACGCTCATCTACCCACTCGGTCTAGACGTTGGAGCAACCTCTTGGTACCATAAGGGTTTAGGGACTTTCACCCAGGGATATCTATAGTACCCCATGTAGAATAAAATTTTCGGTATCCAATCCTGCCAACCACGATGCGTCTGTGGAGGCTCCGACCCTGATGTCGCTAGGGCGTACAATAATCATGTCACACAAATGTGAAATGCATGATTCACGCTATTCATTCATGCAACAATTCCTGCGCATATCGTGCGCTCATGTAGGGAAATACTGCCTAACCAGGAGCCCATAAACAACCTGCCTGAAGGCATATGCTATGATCAGTCAATCCTCACATCAAGCATACATATGATGCGTATGATCATGAGTCATGAAACTATACTAAACGTGTTATAATAAAATGAACTATCTTACAATGCAGATGGACCTGGACGGCACATACATAATAAGTACGGCCCAGTAATGGGCCCTAAGGGGAGTCGTAATGTGGACATCCAACCAACATTACACTCGCAATGTGGACGTCAAACCAACATTGCCCCCAAGGCACGATCTTCTTAAACATCGCTACATAATCGGTATTGGGATTACACATTGCAATGGACCTTAGGTTCATCCATTGGGATTTTCATATATATATTAAATGGGCCATATCCTATGGGCCTTTTATTCATCAGATGGGGCACATAAATGGGCCACACCAATGGGTCTTATGTGCATTGCAATGGTTAAAACCCGTGGGCCTTGGATTACATCAAATGAGCTTAGTCTCATGACTCTAATATGTGACCAATGGGCCACACCAATTGGGTCCCACATGTAGATCAACTGGGCCTCAACCCATAGACCTAACATGAGTCAAATGGGCCTAAATCCCTAGGCCTCAATCAAATAAAATGGGCCTAACTCATGGGTCTCAAATAAATCCAATGGGCCTAATCCCATGGACCCTTTTTATAATCAAATGGGTTTAGTCCCATGGGCCTTACAATATATCAAATGGCCTAGTCTCATGGCCTTAGAACATATCAATTGGGCCTAAACCCATAGGCCTTAAATATCAAGTGAGCCTAAGCCCATAGGCTTTACATATTAAGTGGGCCTAAGTTCTTAGGCCTTAAATGAATCAAATGGGCCTAGCCCATAAGCATTTCGTAAATCAAATAGGCTTAGCCCATAGCCCTTTTGAAATTCAAATGGGCCTAGCCCATAGGCCTGTTACAAATCAAATGGCCTAACCCATGTGAGTGGCCCACCCATCCAATAGCATCAGGCTTTAAAAATGATCCCACCAAGGGGATGGACGGCCTGGATGCATCACGTGCATCATGGTGGGTCCCACTGTCGTTGGACAGTGAGGACCACTCATACATTCCAAGGGCCCCACCGTCCGCTGGACGGTGGGAGAGTAATTACATTACGGTGGGTGCCACCGTCCACTGGACGGTTGACTTGATACATATGCATTATCGTGGGTCCCATGTGGGGCCCACCGAATTGTTTAGATGTCATCCAGTCCGTTCATAAGGTCCATCGGGCCTGGAAGAAGGGATAACATAAATTTCAGCTTGATTCAAAACTTCTGTGGGCCCCAAAAACTTTTCAATGGTAGAATTCAATTCACACTGTTTCACGTGGTGTGGGCCACCTGGGTTTTGGATCTATCTCATTTTTGGAGGGGGGCCACTTTAGGGGGGGACCCACCTCGTGAACAGGTCGGATGATAAACAAACATTAAGGTGGGGCCCACGGCTGGAGCCGTGGGTCCCTTGTTGGACGCCACCCGCCCACCTACACGGCTGCACGCAGCAGCGTGCAATGCTGCCCGCTGACACAAAAATGCAGAGGCTCTGCCTCTTAACATTTTTAGGAAAAATCTGTTTTCCTGGGGTCTTACACGCGTGGGGCCCGCTAAAATAAAATTCGCTCCGGCCATTGCATTCTGTGGCCCGTAGCAATTGAAATGAGTCCGAAGTTCAAATTTTTATATGCTTAGGAAGTGAAATAAATTACGAAAATGATGTTTGAATGGTGAAGATGCGTTTTTTGACGCTATGGCCCACCAGGTCTTCCAACCAGGCCCAAACTCCTACCTAACGGCTAAAATACCATAGGTAAGAGGATGGACGGATTGGATCGAACATATACATCAAGGTGGGGCCTACACTAGGGGGCCACCCCAAAAGCTTCACTTTTTTTTTTTTTTTTATACAGGGACGTCCAGCGTCCCTGACGCTGGACGATGGGCCTCTTCAAGTATTTGTGGTGGGCCTAATGAGGTGGGCCACCGCATGGAAAATAGTGTGGATATCCCACACTTGAAGTGGGCCACATTGGTGATTAAAAAAAAAATAATGGACTCGTGGTGGGGTCCATTTAAATAGGCCACACACCCTATTACAATCTTAAAAAAAATATCAAAATAAAAGAAAATAAATAAAAGGGAAAGAGACATGGAGAGTGGGACACGACTTGTGATGGAGGGCTTCGCCACTATGAGCCCTCCCTTGCAATGAATCATACATCAATGGATGCCTCTATGCATGAAATCACCAAAATTGACAATCAACGGTGGAGATCCATTCCCCACCGGTATGATCGGTCTAGATGACCTTTAAATACAATAAAACAAACATCATGATGGGGTCCATGGAGAATGGCCCCACCATGGATGATCATGATAATCAAAGTGGTCCATCGGCCACAACTTAGGGTCCCAAGTGAGATCCACACCATTGATCGGTGGGCCTCACTTGGCCCATCATAAAAATAAGGAAATAAGTATGATCTAGCACCCACCGTCCGATCTTCTCGCTCCTAGGGGTTCCTTGGCACCTTAGCTTCAACTTCAATGGATGAGATAAAGAATGGAAGGTTGAGATGGGAGATGATGGGGTAGGAAGGTGGGTCATACTTGGAGTTTAGGGATCTTAAAAAATTCCATACGTATGGGCTCTTTGTTGCTTGGGATTGAGATGATAAAATGAGAAAGTGAGAGAGTGATATAGAGAGAGATGGATGGATGGATGAATGATGGTTGTGTAAGAAAGTATTGACTTTTGATGCTTTTGTGTAAGAGAGGTATGGGTGGTGAAGACTTTTGTGGCTTTTTGTGTAAGAGAGGTATGGGTTTGGGAGACTTTTGTGGTTGCTTGGGAAAAGAGAATAAAGTGATGTGTACTTGACATGTGATGGCTTGATGGATTGATTGATTGATGGGATTGATTTGATTGATGTGACACATCGTAGATATTTCCTTGGGTTTCGTAACGCGCGGCATTTTCTCGCACCAAACGTTGGCCCACATCTCTTGACCAGGGTATCGCCTCGGCGAGCGAGTCGCGGCATCGGAACTGCAACGACGGCACGGTCGCTATAGTATTGGTCTCGGGTTGAGTCGACTCAGGTTGTCGGTATATGAATCAGGGTCACGCGTCGATATCGGTTAAGGGTCGAAGGTTGCCAGAATTCGATCGGTAAGACCGCGGAAGTCTATGGAACGGTACGGACCAAGATACGGGTCTTACAGTTTATAACTTCTAGCCCTTCATAACCAATCAACCTACAGGAGAAAAGAGAAGGCCACGCAATGATTTAGAGCAGACAGTCCAGAAAATAATAATGATTCGGTTAAGACATACAACATTATCAAGAAACCCAACAATGTTATACAAGCCCAAAAGTAGGTCATTATTACATGTCATTCATTTCCTTCTAGAAAACCATACCATTACGAGCATGATAACAATAATAGTAGTAGTAAATTAATAACAATAAAAAGTGAAGTAGCTAAAGAACATCAATTTAAATTTGATGAAAAGATTTGAACGAAATTAATGCTCGAACTAAAGTTATGCATAGGGTAAAATAAGATGGAATCATGAACTCAAATCTAGTGGGCCTTTGCATGGAGGACCATAGCCCAAAAATCAAAGGCAGCTGACAAGTGGACACTGTAAGTCACAAAATAAGGATAGTGGTTGACTAGGAAAAGACCTCCCGATCAAATGATTATGGTTATCATCCAACTGGTGTGATTTTTGACCTATGGATGTTCAGTAGTAAGCCCCATGTGAAGGTCTGGGTACTATACTAACATGCCACTTTTTTGGGAAAAAAAATCTGACACGGAAGACATCCCCTATAATAATTCCCCATCTTGTACTTGAAAAAAGAAGTAGAAGGAGGAGAAAGAAAAGAAAAGAAACAACAATCACCCTCTCATGAGTCTTGAGCCACTCTTTGTGAGATATAGAAGAGGCCACTCACAGCACGTGTGGTATCTGGGAAACTCGACAGTTACTGTGAACATGTCCAGGAAAAAAATCAAGATTGTACACTCATCAAGTTCACCATGTGTGCCTTGAATATATACCACTAAGCAGTTGCCCACATGATGAGTGGACTACCCTGATTTTGAGAGAGGACATGCTCGCAATGGCCATCACCTGATGGGTAGGTAGCCCAGATCTCACACGTGTCATGGTAGTAGGTGTGCCACGAATCGCCTCTTCAGTCTCTCCTCGCGGTATTTTCCATAAACTTCCATGAAGAAGTAAAAAAAACTCAATCACATAACTTCTCATCACTGTCTTTTACTAATTGTTGCAAGGACCAAATGAGAATTCCCACTAAAAAATCAATATTTCCTTCCACCATAACTAATTCTGAAAAAAAACCAAAACCCTAAGATTCGATATCGATTGAATTTTCACAGACAAGCATACAACATGTACATAGAAATAGAGAAAGAAGAGAGATCGGAGCTTAGAAGATTTTTCCATACCCGTTGACGGATTTGTGCATGGCAGTGCCGAAATTTGAGATGTTGGATGCGATTGAGGAGAAGAATCCACCTCCTTTCTTTTCATCTTTTGAACCCATCTCAAAAACCCTAATTCAATCTCTCTCTATCTCTAGCTCTCAGAAGAAGAAAATGGTATTTAGAAGGTGGGTCGTTTAAAAGCAATTCCACAATTGGATCTCAGACAAAGGAAAAAACCTATATCGACTGATGAATCGAATCGATCAGTAAGAGAAATCAATCAAGAGAGAGGGAGAAGAGGAGAAACGGGGAAATCTAGAAAAAACAGCGAGGATAGGAGGTGACATTTGAACTGGATGTGGCTTGATGATGCGTGTATCATTTGCAGAAAGCTTTGAGAGTGCGAGTTTCAGAGATGAAGAAAATCCAATTTCTTGCTTGAAATTGAATATATCTTACAGAGAGAGAGAGAGAGAGGTTCATCTTCAAAAACCTTCCCATTGTCGTATCCCAATCCATACATACGATTGTATATGACTGCATATCATCTCAACCTGACCTTATAAATCTCCATCTCTAATCCAGTACTTTAGCTCCTTGATTCTCTTTGTGAGCCTTTTTTCTCAATTTTTTCAGTTTTGTTTCCAAACCCTAGGGTTTCGATTTCAAAAACTCTCGATCCGAAGCCCTGCATTGTTTTTGCTCAAATTTTTCATATGTTCCAGGAGAGAGGATGCGGAGCAGTGAGAGAGGATTGGGGGTGGAGAGGGAGAGTGGCATAGAGAGGATTGGGGCTAGAGAGAGAGAGAGGGGGGTGGGAAAGAATGGGGGCGGGCAGAGAGAGAGAGAGAGAGAGAGAGAGAGAGAGAGAGAGAGAGAGGGTTTTATTATTATTATTATTATTATTATTATTATAGTAACCATAAAAAGGGGGGCGGGGGGGTTTACGTGCTGTTTCTTTCAATCGCCCACACAAACGTCGACTATGATTGGAAAAAAAAAAGTGTTGGTGTTTCTTAGAGTGGTATTTCATCAAGGGTGTGGGCCTAGGCCTGATCTTCCAGGGACGAGACATAAACAGCCACACCCAAACAGCCTCAAATTCAGTGACTGAGCTAACCCAATACCTAGTTTTGGACTTAAAATTACACAACCGACGCGAGCAGGTGGACCACGTTGCTGCATGTAAGGCCCACCGACAGCATTAGGTTTGGGTGTTTTAACAAGAAAACAAAAGCGTTTCGATTCTCAGGGGATTATCTTACTTAAATATAACAAAGGAAGAGTGAAAAACAATCATCACATTCTTTTGATTCCAAGTTCATTTACATCCTCTAATCTCCCTTGATTCTAAGATACATTCACTTAGATATATGTACAGAAATTAAAGCATTAAGTTCAAATAGCAAATTCAATAGCATTTCAGCTTGGATCTTGATCTTCTCCGAGGACTTAGAAGGAATCGTAGATCGAATCAATCCTTCTTTAGAGAAGTAAAGATTTCGACAGCCTTCTGGTGCTATCTCAGTCATCCTCTCAAACTTAAGAGGAGTATGCACTTCAAAGACTCATGTTTTATCATCTTCGGGCCAAATAACTCGGAGATTTCTTCTATTCCAATAGCATAACCACCCTCCAACATGATAAACTGCAGAGCACGCTGTTTGTGCGGAACTGCGCAAACCACATGGTTTGCGCGGTCCGACGCAAAGCCTTCTAGCAACACTAGTAATGCGCAAAGCCTTCTGGGCTGTAATAGCCCTGCGCAATCCTGCGCAGCGTCTTCTGGGTTGTAATAACCTTGCACTGCCTTCCGCAAAGTCTTCTGGGCCAATGCCCATACCTTCGGTCTCTTCGCTCTGCCTTGTCTTCTCTTCTTACTTTTCTTGCTCTCCTTAGTCTTCGATCGATCCATAATCAAGGAAGGAACGGGTTATTTATAGGCACTCACACGTGCGAAAACTCCCATCCTTAGCGATGTGGGAAAAAAACAAACTTCAATCATCTTGGTAGTATCAGTGCAACATTCTTTGCGCAGTTCCGCACAAAGTACTTTGTTTGCGCTGGCCTGTGCAAAGTGTATGCCTTGCGCAGTTCTGCGCAAAGCCTGCGTCTCGCGCAAACCCCCTTACAACTTTCTTTCCTCTTTCAATCTCTCTTTCTCCATCCCTTAATCTTCATTTGTTCCTTTTTTCTTCATATTTTTACTCCTTAACAGATGCCCCCTTGATCCATCCTTTATTTTCCTCAAAAATAAAGGAAAGGATCAATCATATTCTCCTTCCTTTTGAATCAGCCTGTGTATTGTACTTGACCAATAACTCTATAAATAGCCCAAACACTCCATTTGCTCCGAACTCCTTGCTGCTGCCGTGAATTTTCACCGAAGACACTTCTCTCCGTGTAATCCATATTCGTTGCGCGGTACCGCGCAACCCTTGTGGCTGCTAAAAAAAATTCTCCAAGTTTTTCCCTGTCTGCGCAAAGCACATACTTTGCACAGCTCCGCGCAAAGTGCCCTTTCTGGCACTTAGCGATTTTCCACCCCTTTTCCAACCCTTCTGACTTAGCAACTCTCTCAATGGCTCGCACTAAGCGAACTTTTCTCCTCGTCACTTCTCCTACTGCACAACCCTCTCATCCTGACTTACCTGATTCATCTGCCTTTCGCCCTTCCCCTTCTTCTGATCAACCTCCTGTTAAACGGACAAAAACTACTCCCAAGACTCCTTCATTCTTCAAAGAGCCCATCCTGCACACTTTCGACTTTACTGATCGTATGAATCTTTACCATCCCCTATCCACCGTGCAATAGCGCTGGGGAGCCTTAAATGCCCTCCCAGGCATGGCAGAGACTATGATTGGGATGAATGGTTGAAAACCACTGCCCACATCCGTACCGATAGTCAGAAGCCACCTCTCCGAGAAGACACTCCTCCTGCTTCTCACTCGAAGAAGGCCCACTGAAACAAGGCAAAAGAGTTCGAAGAGAAAATTGCTGAGCACAAGAAGAAGAGACTCCAGAACTCATGGGACTCGGTGCGAGTCATCGAGGGTATCATGAAGTTTGATAGCCCTCACTCAGAAGGCATGACTATAATACCCATCAACGTCTACCGCCATCAATCTATGATCGACTGTGAACTAAAAGACAGCGTTCAAGGTGAGAGGTTGATGTACACCAAGTCATGGGCGACGAGAGAACCGCGCATCCTTGAAGGGATAATACGGATAGAAAAGCCGTGACAACAAATTGGAAATATCTACCCCATGATTTTCCTTGTGCCTTTTCACAGTCCTCATGACCTTTTTCCTTCTCATTTTTATGAGACCGTCCGTCAACGCTTCCGGGATCGCGTTCAACTTTGGGGATCAGAAGACTTTCGCACTAGAGGTCTATTAACTGCTCGACATTATTATTCTGACTGGGCAGAGGCGATTTTGCTGAAGCACGTGACTACACTAGCCAAAGTTGGTCTTTATGACGCTATAGAAGTCACGTCTAAATACTTCTTCAAGGAACCCAACGTGTTAAAAGGTTTCATCGAATATTGGTCACTAACTACCAACTCTTTCCACCTTCCATATGGTGAAATGAGTGTAACACTCTGGGACCTCTATCGTATCACCGGCCTTCCCAACACAGGTAAATTCTATGATGAATTCACCCCCTCCAACAAAGAACTTGCCTTCATTTCTTCTCCTGATCGCAAGCCTTCCATATCTAAAACTACTATTGAACTATTCAAAGAAATGGGGAAA
Source organism: Magnolia kwangsiensis (assembly GCA_037074715.1). NCBI lineage: Eukaryota > Viridiplantae > Streptophyta > Magnoliopsida > Magnoliales > Magnoliaceae > Magnolia > Magnolia kwangsiensis. Next base: position 82,997,822 of record CM073572.1, on the reverse strand, counting down.
TTCTCCAATATTCACAAGATCTTCCCTTTACAATGTCTTGCGCACTTCTCCAGATCCCTCAGGTATTTATGAATCCATGACTCAACTCTCCTCCCCTTTCTTTCCCCTTCTTAGCAGTTTCAACATATACGGGTTCTCCTTTTTGTAGATTTTGCGATTACCGTTCTAAGGAGGTAACACGGCTCCGTGATGCAATTAAGGTAAGACCAGAGTATAGTTCATTCGGGGATCTTACGGCTTTCTTGTCATATTGGATAAACATTGTTGTACTCCCTAGCTCCAAATGGGCAGACGTTGTTCGCCCTACAGTTTTTGTCATAGCTGGTGCCTTGGTAGAGGGCCATAGATATTCTCTTGCTCCTCCAATATTATGTTCCATTTATAGGGCTCTTGGGGAGATAGCCTCCCATGTAAAGGATCCTACTCTCGGAACTTCATTGGCATACACTTCTTGGCATTATATTACAGGTTGGCTAGGAGTCTACTTTCCCTGGACTTTTGAAGTGCCTGAAAAAGGATACGTTCATCCGGCACATCTCCCACTTTGGTTCTTTCAGCAAAGAACCATGGCCAAGAGGGCATATGATTGGGTATCTAATAAGATTCGGCACAACGACTAGATAGATTTTTTCCAATTCCGCCTTCATCGCTATATTGAGGACACAGATATGGCAGATCGAGGAACACTCACTTCAGAAGAAAGGATGTTCTTTCTTTCTCTTCGTTCTTGCAGCCTACCTTTTCGAGAGGGGACGGAATTTTGGTGAGAAGCCTATTACCCTAGCCGTTTTGCTCTCCAATTTGGTTACGATCAGATCGTACAAAAAGATTGCGGACTGGTCACCCGAAAGATGCGTTGTTACGGCACGGGTCCTCTCAACTGGGCCATGATATGGAAGCAACTTTTGAATGTCCGCGTCGATTCGTCCTTCATAATTCCTAGTTACGAGCACATAGTTCGAACTTCATACAGCTGGATGCGATGGTGGGATCATCAATCATATCTAGTTACCAAATGTCTCCCGGTGGACTCTCCCATCTTTCTTCATCCACCTAGATTGAAAGGCAAGATGGAGAGCGGGATTGGCTTTATCCCAGAGAAGAGTCATGCATCACATAGAGGAGAAATTTGTAGAAAAATACCGCTAGAAGAACCCATCTGTGAGATAAAACCCATTAATACTTTAGATGGATGGTTCGCTCACGGGGTCTTAAGAGAATTTGAACAAGCTCCTCATGATTCCACGCATCGGGCTGTAGATAACATTGTAAGTACATCTTCTCCTCCTCCAGCAGAGACTATGATGGTTCAAGACGAACCAATTCATGATGCTCCGGTGCTTCCCACTCGTCTTAGTCCATCATCTCGGATGACTAGATCAAGAGCCCGTTTGCAAGCTTCACCTTCTCCACACGTCTCACCCATAGAGACTGGACAAGTGCCTGTCTCTCCTTTGATCGAAGATCCCGTGCCAGAAATCGATCAAGCTGCTTCCTTAAAAGGAAAGAAAATTGCTACTGGAGAAATTGACGAGGAACTTCTGGAGGACGAAAGCTCAGCCTCGTTATCAGAGAATATCGCTTCTCAGCATGATGATGATGAAAATGATGAAAGTAGTAACGATACAAATGATGATCTCGAGGAAGGGGAAGTTGATATTGATGGAGAAGAGGCAGCAATTGCAGAAGATACCGCAATGGCGCACCCTGTAATCTCTGAAGCTCTTCCTTATGCTAGAATTTCTGCCAAATCTCCTGTAACTATAGAAGAAGAAGAGGAACTTTTAGATTATGGTGAATATGGATACTCACCAGGTAAAGGGGATTTATCTTTCACATATCCCTTTATTTGTTTTCTTAATATCAACTATTTATTTATCATTATTGCGTTTCTCCCTTCTTAGGTGCTCATGTTGCTAATATAGAGATAGGTGAGATTTCCCCTTCGAATCCTCCTGCGACCGCATTAGCGATCTCACCGAGAATCCCCCTAAGTCCATTAGCTGCACCTAAAACGGTGGCTCGTGAGATCGTGTTTCCAACTGAACCTACAGACCTGCCAACTCCGACTACCAGGGACTCGAGTACAGAGGCCAAAGCGCCTTCACTTGCAGATATGGTGGGGACTAGTCCTCCTGTAATTCATGAAGCCTCTCTTTCTGCTAATCGTATCTTGATGACAGGTACAGGAAGATGTACACTAATTAGCTTATTTTGTTCACAACAACACGTAACTTTCTAGTGATATCTCTTTATACTTTTTTTTTTCTGTGGTACAGGGACCCCTCCTCGTAGTGGAGCAGCCAGTTCTGATTCAGTAGGCACTACATCTGAGTTCTCATCTTTCGCAAAGATCCCTACTCACAAAATGCTCTTCATGAGGAATTCTTTGTCAATAATAGTCCATATCTTTAAAGATCCTGAACAATGGTCTGACTTGAATCTTGCTATTGAAATCTTGGAGAGTTCTGCAAGGATGGCCAAAATCGATATATCCTCTTTACAAGATTCGCTTCTCAAATTCCGTGACTCAGTAATTTCTTTAGCGTCAGTGGAAAATGTTACAATCTCACCCGAAGTCTTGGAGTATGGTCAACAATTAACTTCGTCACAAGAACAAGCTTCCTTGATTACTTCTTCCATTTCTAAGCTTGAGCAAGAATACTCAATTTTTCAAGATCAATTAAAGATTTATACTGATGAAAGAGCGGTTATTCAAGATCGCATTACTGCTCTGAAAGAAGAGATCTCTCGGCTAGAGTTGAAGAATCATGAGAAGGAATCATCCATCTAGGATATTGAGGAAAAGATGTGAACTAATGTTCAGTCCGTTAATGCAGAAAATTCTGTGCTACTACATAGTAGAGAAATGATCACATCTCTAGAGAGTAAGCTAGCCGCCCTTTTGGATCATGCAAAAATTATTCTCGAAGAAAGATCAAACCATGATGCAGCTCGAACACAACTAAAAGGAGATTTGCGCAGACACATGGAGGCATTAGGAATGACAGAGGAACTTTAAACATATATTTTTATTCACATGTTTGTTTGTTTTTTTGAACAAGTAACTCATTTAACTTTCAAGAGATATATCTATGACAGTATTTTGAGATATTTTCCTTCCCTCTTTTTTTAAAAGCATTATCATATCTCATATTATCGTAATCATATTCACTTATTCATATTATCATACTATCGTTGCGATTATATTTATGATGGCAAATTTTAACCTTTTATGCATGTTAGTATGGGATTTACTATGTGGGTATTTAAGTTGGCGGTACTATATTTCAATTTAGTCAGTCACACACAGTTTAAGCTCATGAGTAGTTAGAGCAACTTAGACTCATGCAAGAGTCGGGTCTCACGTGATGGTCTTTGTAACTCTTATGAGTTCACTGGAATTCTCACTGCCTAGGGAGTTCATAAACCGCGATCCATCAGAGGGGCCCAGTGAAGCTACCGTGGTGGTGAACTCGGTTGGTTTTACGCACAGGGTTGGCCACGGTAACTCTCCAGAGTTCACAGAGCTCGCAAGGCTACCTTTTGGGTACCAAATCCATGGGTGTCAGTCTATCGATGAGTAGGTTTAAGCCCTTCCTCATGAGTTAGTACTGAAATCGAACCATAAATCTGGAGGGTCTTATGCATGGTTGGCATAGTGCTCACACTGCGACCCTTATTTTCTTCGTCTGCAAGAGCGAGCCCATTCACGAGAGGGCATTTTTCTCCATTCCCCGTGATGCTGCCAGGCAACTATACAGACGACATGGGAGTTACGCATGACTAGCCATTTACTTTTTAGCCTTTTAAGCATATTAGTCATAGGCTTCATCAGCTGCCCGCATGGGTGGGTACGATAGCCTTCACGGGCTTTTTAGGGCCACTGACTTCTCGTCCGCTTACCCGAATGGCGAAAATGGTAGGACTTACGCGTAGTTAGCCGGCTTTTTAGAGCTTGGTCCTTTTAGAGTTTTGATCCTCTCAGGGCCTGATCCTTTTAGAGCTTTTAGCCCTTCTTTTAGAGCATAATGAATTTTTTTTTTAAGATTTTTACCCTTTTAGGATTTTGACCCTTTGAGGATTTATCTTGGCTAGGGTGCCTTCTCTATCATGCCTTGTGCTAGGCCAATAATAATTGCGATCATCGTTATCGCCAAGGTAACAAGTATGTCTGACTGAAATCGATATCTTCAAGAAGATTCTTATGATGATACCCGCCAAACTTTGATGATACCTGCCAAACTGCCAAACTTTGCCACTTGCAGGACTCATTTGCCACTCGCAGGACTCATTTGGTGATGACGATGATCGCTTTCATTCAAAATACTTGCTAAATATAGTTGATATGCTTGTGAATTTCTTCTTTATAGATTCCCTTAACATGTAGACATGATTCCATTCCTTCTTGCCCCCTTTTGATTTAGAATCATTATGTCGATAATATTCTAGATCAAAATTTGTTGCTTCTTTTAAGGGTAATATCTTTTGATGAAGCAAGCATTGATCTATATGCTGATACCTTTCCCATCTTGATCGGCGATTCTATATGCTCCATTGGAATAAACTTCATTTACAACATACGGCCCGTCCCATTTAGGCTCAAATTTTCCCCCTGTTCGACGAGTGACCACTATAGGTCTCTTCAACATTAACACCATATCGCCTTTTTTGAAAGAGCGGTGTTTAACTTGTTTATCGAAGGCAGCCGATATCCTAGCTTGATATGATTGCAGTCGCTGTTGAGCGGCCAGACGTCCCTCATCAAGCAGGTCTAAATTTTTCAGCCTTATTTTAGCATTTTCATCATCTGTTATGGACTGATGTACCGCTACTCTGAGCGATGTTACTTGTATTTCGATTGGGATGACTGCCTCCATGCCATAGATTAAGGAATATGGTATTGCCCCTGTTGCTGTGCGTTGAGTAGTCCTGTATGCCCATAACACTTCTTGTAACTTTTCATCCCAATCCCGCCTGTTGCCAGTAACCGTCTTCTTCTGTATCTTGATGATTATTTTATTAAATGCCTCCGTTAACCCATCGGCCAGGGGATAATAAGGTGTAGAGAACGAGTGACGAATGCCAAATTTCTGGCACAGTTTTTCCATGCCTCTATTTTTGAAGGGAGTGCCATTATCAGTAACAATCTTCTGCGGAATACCGTGACGGTATATTATGGCGTGCTGGATGAAATTAACCATGTCCTTTTCTTTAACGTAACGTAAAGCGACTGCTTCAGTCCATTTGGAGAAATAATCCGTTGCCGCCAGAATATATTGCTTTCCTCTGGACGAAGGCGGGTTTATAGGACCAATTACATCGAGTCCCCAGGCGAAGAAAAGCCAAGAGGCAACAGACTGGTGCAAGTCTTCTGGGGGAACGTGTATAATGTCTCCGTGAATCTGACATTCGTGGCACCGCTTTGCATAATCTATAGCATCTTTGAAGGGCCAATAATAACCTATCCGATGTATTCTGTAGAATAAATTTCGTCCTGCCTGATGTGCTCCACATTCACCAGAGTGTGCCTCCTGCAATACTTTCCTGGCTTCTTGCTTGTCTAAACAGCGTAACAATATTCCATTGTAAGATTTTCTATATAATACTTCACCGCATATGATGAATCTGACCGACCGCTGTTTGATTTGTTGCTTCGTTGCTTGATCCTCTAGCAGGATATCGAATTTAAGATAATCAATAACAGGTTGATGCCAATCATCTGTCGTTACCTCTAGGCATGAGATAGGAAGTGTTTCAACTGTTTCTTCTATGATCTCTGGAGATGGCAAGAATCTTCTTTCTTCTATAGTTACTTGAAGAGGACTCTTGTTAGGACATGACAGGGCAGCTGCTAGGCTAGCCAAAGCGTCTGCTTTGGCATTCTCAGATCACGGTATATGCTTAATTTCTACATGGCAGAACCATTCTAATAATTGCCGGGCTTTCTGACAATAGGGCAAGAGTTCTTGCTTCCGTACTTCGAACTCTGTTGTCAATTTATTTATAATTAATTTGGAGTCTCCGAAGATGTACAACTTTTTTATTTTCATCTTCTGAGCTATTTCCATCCCAATGATGAGGGCCTTGTATTCAGCCTCATTGTTTGTGCATGCGGTACCAATTGTGAAGGAATATGGTAACAAGTCACCTTGAGGAGTAATGAATATCACCCCTGTCCCCGCTCCTGATGCCCGCGCAACGCCATCGAAGTACATCTGCCATGGACTTTGTTCTTCAGCTAGCATAACATGCTCATCTGGAAAATCATCAGTAATGGTTTCGCAATCTGCCACGGGATGCGCTGCAAGGAAGTCTGCCACTGCCTGTCCTTTTATCGCTTTAGCCGGTTTATAAGTAATGGTGTATTCTGAAAGCAACAGCATCCATTTAGCCAACCTCCCTGACAACATTGGCCTCGTCATTAAAAATTTGATCGGGTCTGCTCTTGAGATTAGAGTTATGTCATGAGAGAGACAGTAATGTCTCAACTTTTAGACAGCAAATATCAACGCTAAACACTCTTTCTCGATCGGAGAATAATTGCATTCAGCTCCCATCAATGTTCGGCTTAAGTAATAAAGGGTGGCTTCCTTCCCAATTTTATTTACTTGAGCCAACAAAGCACCTAAGGAATTTTCGACCGCTGATATGTATAAAATAAGTGGTTTCCCTTTTATCGGTGCTGCTAGCACTAGTGGTTGCTTCAATAGCCTTTTTATCGAGTCGAATGCATTCTGACAAGCTTGATCCCATATGAAGTCGACGTCCTTTTTCATTAAATGTGAAAATGGCTGGCACCTCCCTGCCAGATTTTGAAATAAAACAACGAATGTATGCCAGTTTTCCTTGTAAACTTTTCAATTCCTTCAAGGTCGTCGGTGGCGGCATATTCTGAATGGCTTTGATTTTCTCTGGATCGATTTCGATACCTCTGTGCTGTACAATAAAACCAAGGAATTTTCCTGAAGATACCCCAAACGCACACTTGGCCGGATTCATCTTTAATTGTTTCCTTCGTAATCGATAGAAGACCGATTCTAAATATTTACGATGCTCCTGATGATCTCCTGATCTAACCACCAAGTCGTCGACGTAGCACTCGACATGTTTATGCATCATGTCTTGAAATATATTTTACATTGCTCTTTGGTACGTCGCCCCAGCATTTTTGAGGCCGAACGGCATGACCTTATAGCAATAAATTCCCAGTGGTGTTCTGAATGCTGTTGCTTCTTCATCTTCGGGTGCCATTCTAATCTGGTTGTATCCGGCATAGCCATCCATGAATGACATGACAACATATTGAGTTGTACTATCGATCAATAACTCTGTTATTGGAAGAGAAAAATCATCCTTCAGACAGGCCTCATTCAAATCCCTGAAATCAATGCACACTCTGATTTATCCATTTTTCTTCTTCACCGGGACAATGTTTGATATCCACTTGGGATACTTGACTTCTCGAATGAAACCGACCTTGATCAACTTGCTAACTTCCTCTTCAATTAGCGGTATTAGGTTTGGGTGAAACTGCCTTTGTGCCTGTTTAACTGGTTTTTTCTCTTTAGAGATATTTAATAGGTGCATTGCTATGACAGGTTTTAAACCTGGAATTTCCGCGTACATCCAAGTAAACACATCTTTATTTTCTTAGAGTAGTTGAAGGTACTTCCCGGACTCTTGCTCAGAGAGGCTGTTACTAATAAATGTATTCCGAGGTTCTTCTTCTGTACCCAAGTTTATTTCCCGCAGGCTGTCTATCATTGGCTGCCCCCCGTCCTCCATCTGTTTCGGAGCTGTCTCAGGATACTTGACCGTTTCGGGATCTTCTTCTAGTGTTTGTGTAACCATAATCATATTTACTGACGCCTCTGCTCCTAACCCTTGAAATTTTCTTCATTTTTTCGGTTCAACCCCGAGAGGGATTTGAATTCCCTTGCCATGATTTAGTCCAGTGGGTTTGTTACAATCAAAACCCATGTTTCTCATAATCTGCTTGGTAGCTGAACTGTACCTCTCCAGATTCTGCGATGTCAGCTTACCGCGGTATGCATTGTTCGCGCTTTCCTTTCTTGCTTTTGTTTTGACTGCGGTTTTGAACTCTATCGGCTCGAGATGTTTGGTATTGGCCTTAACTTGAAACCTCCCTGGAGCAGCTAAAAATGGCCTACACCTTTCAGCAGTAGGTAATGGCATCGTATAATTAGATTGCAGAATTCTCAACTACTCTGGTGACAATAATGTTAATGGTAGCTGCCTAGGTTGTCTCAAGTGCTTTGGTACAAAATAGAACTTCTTTCTTACTTACGCCATCCTTGAAGATTCTCCTCTTTCTTCTCGAGCTTGTCTGTTTGAGTGTTTTCCGAGACTTTGCTCTTATTACCATGCCTCGTTTCCTTGGAGAACCCTTTGTAATAACTGATATCTGCAAAGAAAGACTCGGATTCTGTATATGGCTTCGCATCAGCTATCACTTTATATTGTACTCCATCCTTGCAATACTTGAAGCATTGATGCAAAGTAGAAGGTATGATACCATACTGATGTATCTATGGTCTTCCCAAAAGGAGATTGCATGTTGTCACGACGTTTATGACATGACATACGACGTCAGTACTTAATTCTCCCACTTCTAGTGTCACCGTGATTTTACCCAGCGCACGCTGCCCATCTTGATTGAAGCCCTGTATCATCATTCCACTAGGGCACAGATCAGAACGGCGATAGTCCAATTTGCCTACCATTGAAAGCAGTAAGAGATTTACTGCAGACCCATTGTCTATCATGACCCTTTTACCTTTGTCCTGCAAACATAACCCCCTATCATAAGGGGCCTGTAATGATCTGTTTCGCTAATCAAGTCATCATCGGAGAATGAAATGACTGGTAGACAATCTGCTTGTTCACTATGTATTCCTTGCTTCATTTCTGTCAAGAGAGTTTCCCTGGCATTACGATTAGATAATGCCTGTATTAAACTCTATCGAAACTCTTCTGATAATTTGAGCACGTCATAGATGCTTAAACGTGCTGGTATCCCTTTCAAATGGCTAACTACATCGTAATCCACTTTCACCGTTTCGCCCCCGTCTTCTTCCTTAGCGTCGTTATTCTGTTCCCGGATCATTTCTTTCCTTATGACCCCTACTTTCTGCTTTGTAGGACTTATTATCTTCTTCCCCGAGCACAACGTAAGCATTGCCATATTCTTTGCCGACTTCTGACTTTCTTTCTTTCCCCTCTCTCGAGTATTTTCTTAGGTCGTGAACATGTTTACTGTTGCTCTTGTATTCTTTCTCTTTCCTCCACCGGTTATTATTTTACCTTTTTCTATCAATTGCTGTATGATGCATTTTAGCACATAACAATTTTCTGTCGGGTGTCCGACAAGGCGATGATATCGACAAAAATCCCTTTCTATGATTTTTGTCATATCTTCTGGGCATTTGGGTTCTAGTAATTCTATGGTCCCGGCCTTTAGCAATTCTTTCATCATAGGAACCATGTCTTCCTTGTCAAAGTCGAACCCTTCTTGAGAGTCGAGCATTCTGAACCTTTTTTTACTGTAATTATACTTTGACTGATTCCATCTCTCCTTTTGTCCTGGCCTTCTATCTTTTGAACCCTTCGTATCCTTATCCTTATCCTTCTTATCACGATCAACAGTATTCATGGTTGTTCGGCCGAAGGCCCTTTTGACAGTTTCGTGATGAAAAGCTGGCATTTTGTGCGTCATTAATTACAACGCGTGAGCTTTAGTGGCCAAGTCACGAAATGTTCGGATATCAGCGCTGGTGAGTCCAAACGCAATTCCCGTTTCCATGGAGTTCAAACACATTTTTACCTGTTCTATTTCCTCTAGCAACTGTCTGCATGATGCTCCTACTGTCTTCCATCTGTCGATGAACTTTTCTACTGGCTCTCCTTCTCGCTGTTGTATAGAGGCCAGCTCCGTAATGCTAACATCGCGTTCTGACGAGAAGAAATTTGACATAAAAGCATCTTGCATTTATTCCCAAGTCCGTATCAATCCCAGAACCAGACTGGAATACCACCGGAATGCTTTGTGGGTTATCGATGACCCGAACAATCTCAGGCAGTATTGTGTTACCGTGGAGAAATTCCCCATACTGGTAATGAAATGCATCAGGTGTTCTTCGGGTGATCCTTCCCCGTTAAATTTCTGAAAGTCTGGGTGCTTGAAATTGGCTGGAAACGGAACGTCTTCCACTTCTCTCGGATATAGTGTTCGATATCTGAAGTGGCCAGTATTTTCCTGTTCCCTTTCTGTCCTTACATTTTCTTCGACGACCTGCCTAATATCATCATGTGTTATGGCTCTTGTCACTGGAATAGACTCTCGCGATCCAACCCCTTATGTACGAGGACCTTCCTGTTGGCTTCCTTGTCCATTCGTTGTCCCCATCATTGGTGGGGCTGCTATTCGAGCTACATTATGTGCCAAAGTAGCTAAAGCCTCCCTGAGGTTTCGGCACTCCTCCATTAATGCTCTCTGTGTTTCGGCCATTTGGTTGATGCGATCTTCCGTCGTTGGCATGTTTTCTAGATTCGTCTCAGCCATATGCACCGTGGCCTCTTTACTGTTTACCGAAGCCGTTGCTGGGGTAAAATGAGAATATGTCGATACAACGGGGCTTGGAAAGGAGAGAAAAATCAGCGTCTCATTCGATTTTTGCATGCTCTCCGTGTTGCTAACTAACCGGGGCGACATAGTCCTCGGTATGCTTTCGCCAGCTGACACGGACGTTGGTGAACTAATTAACGGTGCCTTATCTTTCTGCTCTTTTGTCCACTTGCTCCTCGGAGCAACCAGTGCTGGGAAATTGCGCGACGTAAACTGTGGGCCTACCTGCTTAGGGTATATCGCAAGAGGAGCAAGCTTGGGGTTCTTCCTGACTGTACTGCGCGTTATCGGCCCCCTGATCTTTGGCAAAGATGGGTTTGTTTTATGGTCCTTCGTATTCCTTGCTCTTCCCCTACGTGACAGGACCATGGTCCAGTCTCCGTCACTTTCCTGTGGCTGAGGTGAAACGGATATGACTCCCGCCGTCATTTGAGTCACCATATCCTTGCCGGTGGGACATAAACTCCTACGCTGTAGGGCGCCAGTTGGCGTGTATTCCACTACTAATCCCATGGGAGTGAATCGAAAATTCACTTTTCTCATAAAGCTAGCCATCAGTTGTATGTTTGCAGTCAAACTCGGGTACCTTCGATAACGAAACATACGTAAAGTCAGTATATAAAGGGCCGTAGTGTGAGTAGTCTTAGAGATGAAGGGGAGGATGTTCCCACTGAGAGTCACCATTTTGGCGCCTGGAAGATGCTAAAATGTGACGATCATGTTCACACCTTTTCCAAAGGTTAATGTTTAAGTAAGATAAAAGAAACTCCCCAGCAGAGTCGCCATTTTGTTTTAACAAGAAAACAAAAGCATTTCGATTCTCAGGGGATTATCTTACTTAAATATAAAAAAGGAAAAGTGCAAAACAATCATCACATTCTTTTGATTCCAAGTTCATTTACATCCTCTAATCTCCCTTGATTCTAAGATACATTCACTTAGATATATGTACAGAAATTAAAGCATTAAGTTCAAATAGCAAATTCAATAGCATTTCAGCTTGGATCTTGATCTTCTCCGAGGACTTAGAAGGAATTGTAGATCGAATCAATCCTTCTTTAGAGAAGTAAGATTTCGACAGCCTTCCGGTGCTATCTCAGTCATCCTCTCAAACTTAAGAGGAGTATGCACTTCAGAGACTCATGTTTTATCGTCTTCAAACCAAATAACTCGGAGATTTCTTCTATTCTAACAGCATAACCACCCTCCAACATGAAAAACTGCAGAGCACGCTGTTTGCGTGGAACTGCACAAACCACATGGTTTGCGCGGTCCAGCGCAAAGCCTTCTGGCAGCACTAGTAATGCACAAAGCCTTCTTGGCTGTAATAGCCCTGCGCAATCCTGCGCAACATCTTCTGGGTTATAATAACCCTGCACTGCCTTCTGCAAAGTATTCTGGGCCAATGCCCATACTTTCGGTCTCTTTGCTCCTCCTTGTCTTCTCTTCTTACTCTTCTTGCTCTCTGTAGTCTTCGATCGATCCATAATCAAGGAAGGAACGGGGTATTTATAGGCACTCACACGTGCGAAAACCCCCATCCTTAGCGATGTGGGACAAAAACAAACTTCAATCATCTTGGTAGTATCAGTGCAACATTCTTTGCATGGTTCCGCGCAAAGTACTTTGTTTGCACTGGCCTGCGCAAAGTGTATGCCTTGCGCGGTTCTGCGCAAAGCCTGCGTCTCGCGCAAACCCCCTTACAACTTTCTTTCCTCTTTCAATCTCTCTTTCTCCGTCCGTTAATCTTCATTTGTTCCTTTTTTCATCATATTTTTACTCCTCAACATCGGGGAAGATGCAAGTGCACATGCTCCATGTCAAAAACATCCTGATGTTCTGGCTCATTTTCAAAACAAAACCATGTTGATTTTTTTAAATCAAAAGAGAAACAAACAAGAACTAGTTTTCCACTTCAGCAGCAGAAATATAATAACAAGCACTTATTATTCCAATTAGATACATTTGTTTCATACATGAGTGCCCTATGAGATACATTCTAATCAGATCCATGCGTAGCCCAGCCCATCAGTTGGGCTAGGCAACATCGATCCCCTGGCCCAAAAATCAAGCCATTCCTCTCACTAGGATTTAGGACACCCAAAGCGCATGGAATAGCCATCCGTTTGTTTCATACAGTGGTGCCCCACCTGATGAATTAACCAGCCTGAAATCTAGGCCTGGCCTTGTACATGGTGCCACCCACCTGATGAATCAACCAGCCTAAATTCTAGGCCTGGCCTTGTACATGGTGCCACCTACCTGATAAATGGCTCATCGTGGTGCATGAGCAGTATGTACATGGGCTGGGCATACTAGCATGCGAGTTTAGCAAACCATATGATTTCTGTAGAGGGTGCATTATTGAATTTTTAAGTAATACATGTATAGTATATGATGTCATTTGAGATCCAATAGTTTTTTCATTGACAACTGCATAATAGTTTGTGCAAGTGTTATAGTGTGTACCTGATTGTATTTATGGACATATGGTGTTAACTTTGAACTTGTTAATAGATGGCCCCATGTCTCCTCCCATTCTAGTAATTGAGATTCCATCACACTCGAGAAGGCATCTTAAGTTGGAGCCAAAGCTTAGGTAGAGTGCCACAAATTGCCAATGCATCCACCTAGAGTAATGTACTATTAGCTGGGATGATAATAGAGAAAATGGTGCATAATTCCACAAAATTGTATGAAATGTGGATCAAATAGTTCCCTTGTAATAGAGATGGCCCAGTGCATTCATTCATTTGGGAGCAGTGGCAACAATGTCATAATTTCTATCTAATATTGTGAGAGCAACATAGGTCAAATAAAAATAAAATTTGTGCACCTCGTATGATAGAACTAATTAATGGCATGAAGAATATTGTCTAACCTTTCTTCTAGCAAGAGATTGTGTTTGAAAGTTGGTGCTCTCAATAACAACTGAGAGTAGTATCAAACTAGAACTTTCTTCATTCATCTGAATGCCAGAAGTATGTTGTCGCTCAAACCCTCTCAAGATAATTAGTCTCAAATCCTCATAGCTTGAAATGGGTACAACCGTTGCATTCTCCACTGTTACCATCCCCTATTAGGAGAAAAAAAATAGTTAGTTAAAGATGCATGGTAAAATAGTAATAATAATAATAATAATAATAATAATAAATAAAAACAAAAAAAAAACCTACATTTTTCTCACATTTTGTAGAATGTAAAAATAAAATAAAATCCAAGCACTCAGTGTAGAATAGGTAATTACCGTTTGATCTTTCTTTATTTCCAATTTCAAATGTTTTGCATTCTTTGGTAATGGAAGATCTACTAGAGTATCTGGATATAATTCCATGATATAAGCCTGCATTGTTTCAAAAACGATGTAAATTCCTTATGAAATATAATTGAACTAGCTTTAAAAATTAATTTTAATGGTCGTGTAACATTTAAGCAAGCATCAAAGAAGGAAGTGAGGGTCCTTCAGCTGTAAACCATGAAAACTCATTCTAATTGATTATTTTCCATAGACAATTAGATAGATTCATCAACATAGAGAAAGTTAAGAAGCATAAAGTACACAATTTCCAAAATGTTTGTACCCAGTTTATAAGAATTTCCTTTAATGAGAAAGAAAAATTACTGTTGTCAGGCTTTAAAATCTTGAAAAGCTCAGAAGTTGTACTAGGGGGTAAGTCCTAGATTACCTTCGGACTCATATATTGTGAATGTCTTTCCAGAACCGGTTTGACCATATGCAAATATGCACACATTATATCCATCAACAGCTGATTGCACTAGATACTGCAAAAAATGCAATTAGAATATTTAAACATCCTTCGCATGAAAAAAAAATGTTTTGTAAGTACAAAACAGATACAGTAAGGATGAATGGGCAAAATATTCATCATCATCATAGCCCTACTCACTTATTTGGGATGAACTTCTATGAATCTTGCTTTGTTAATCATACTAGTAACAAGAATACACAAATGATTGTTAGTGAAAGTTCTACGACCAAACATCAATTCTTCTCTTTTAACAATCTTTTAACTGACTGCCTCAGCACTTCAAGGCATCGGGTCTTCAATTATATCACAGGTATTTAACAATGAAAAACCTTGAAACCAAAATTTTCATTTAAACACAAAAATATAGATTGGTTTACATTGGAAATTGAATAACGGTTCAGGCTAGCATATTTTTAGAAATAGTGCAATGGGCATTTTGAAAATGGCATTTTGGTGAAATTCTTTCAAGGAATCTAACTTTAAATTATTCAAGAAACATCCTTCAAGTTACTTTGCATTAGAAATAAAAAATAAAAAATCATTCAATGTGAAATGAACAAATATATTTAGAGTTTTTAAGTTTTGAAAGGGTAGTTTCCCTAATTAAAATCTTTTGAAAGTTTAGATATTTACAAGTTTAGCTTTTGAAAACACTCCAAAACAATGAATTGGAAACAAAAAATAATGAATAATTAAGTAAATAAGCTATCCTACCTATTGGCATGCACATGTACTTAACCAGTCCAAAATATGTCAAACCTATGAAACTTAAGCAATAGTGTGGGGAAAAATAAAATAAAATCTAAATATAGAACAGAAGAAAATCAAAGAAAATAAGTTAACCTAACGACCCTCCTATCACTACAAGAAAATAGGCCTTTAGCCACAATTTTTTAGCCTCGGTTGAAAAAATGGAGGCTAAATGTGTTTTTTAGCCTCGGTTGCTAAGGAACTGAGGCTAAAAGTTTATTTTTAGCCTCAGTTGCATAAGAACTGAGGCAAAAAATCTACTTTTTAGCCTCAGTTGCATAGGAACCGAGGCGTTAAATGAACTTTTAGCCTCAGTTCCTTAGCAATCGAGGCGAAAAGTCTACTTTTTAGCCTCAATTGTATGGGAACTGAGGCGAAAAGTCTACCTTTAGCCTTAGTTGCATAGGAACCGAGGCGAAAAGTTTACCTTTTAGTCTCAGTTACATAGGAACCGAGGCGAAAACTCTACTTTTTAGCCTCAGTTGCATAGGAACCGAGGCCAAAAGTATACCTTTTAGCCTCGGTTGCATAGGAACTGAGGCGAAAAGTCTACTTTTTAGCCTCAGTTGCATAGGAACCGTGGTGAAAATCGAGGCAAAAAATATACTTTTTAGCCTCAGTTGCATGAGAACCGAGGCCAAAAGTCTACCTTTTAGCCTTAGTTAAATTGGAATCGAGGCCAAAAGTCTACTTATCATGACAGTCAAAGGCCCCACGGGCCACCGAGCAGCCACCGTGATGTATGACTTCTATCCACATCGTTCATCCATTTTTTTTTCCATATTATTTTAGAATACCGGATAAAAAATAAGACACATTCAAGTCTTAAATGGACCACACAGTGGGGATTGAATACTTACCATTGAAAAATTCTCAGGGCCACAAAAGTTATAGATCAGTATGATATTTATTTTTTCACTTCATCCATGTATATATAACCATATCAATAGGTTAGATGGAAAATAAATGGCACGGTGGACCCTATGAAGGTTTCAATGGTGGGCATCCTTAACACTGCTTCTTCTTATGGTGTGGTCCACTTAAGCCTTTCATCTGCCTTATTTTCTACCCAGTATTTTAAAATGATATAGAAAAATGGTTGGACGGTGTGGATAAAAGTAATACATCACGGTGTCCCCTTATTAGACCGTGGGGCCTCTGCCTGTACCGAGCTCAGGAGGGGGTGGTACCTGATCAGCGCCCTACTTTTTAGCCTTAGTTGCTTAGAACCGAGGCTAAAAGTCTACTCACCGTGCCTTGGGGGGAGAGAGCAAGAGACTCGCCATTGGTAGGTTTTTACCCAAACGAAACCAGAAAAATGAGAAGAAGAAAAGAAGAAAAGAAGAAAAGAAAAAGGAGAGAGATAAAGGGAGGGAGAGATCGTAACAAGAAAAAGAAAGGAAGATGAAAAGAATGTAAAAATTGAAGATCTGATCTTCAATTGATCTCAACATCGCCAGGTATGTACGAATCTCCCTTCAATCTATGTTATTCACTGTGAAATCTGGCATTTCTTCCCATTTCTTCGACCATTCGTCGCTGATTGAAGAAGGGAATTGCTAGGGTTTTGTGGCTCTCGGAGTGTCGGTTCCTCTCGAAATTGTGGTGGGAATCGCTATGGTTTTTTTTTTTTGTAGGAATGGTTGGGTTTTGATGCGTTTGGTGGGGAAAAGTTTCAGAAAATTCAATCTTGTGCCTTTTTCTTCTTCTTTTTTTTCTGCATTTTATGTGTTTTTGCCGAAATTGCTGAGTTTCTAGAAATCTCTTTTGATTTCGTCAGGGAGAGTTAGGTTTTGGATGTGGTAGATGTGGGAGAAATCCCAAAGGTTTTATTTTTTGCGTATTGTGTATGAGTTGTGGTTTGATTTGTATGACTTTTCTTTGGAGTTTCTGAGATTGGACCCTTTCGGAGATCTCTCTTCGACTCTGATGTGATTTGTTTGGAAATTAGGGTTTTGGCCTTTTTTTAAGCAATGCCGCATTTGGTGAATTTTTAGAGAAGTGGAAATTCAACAAGCATTTTGTCTAATAAATCAGATGCTTTGATGTTCTTTTCTGAGATTTTGTCTAATACTCCTGATTTGGAAGCATATATGTGTATAGGGGAGATTGGTGATGTTGCCTCACCTCTTCATCAACACATGGAAGGCTGCTCATCATATGGGTATTGTCTTCTGCTATTTTTAGGATAGCCGGATAGCTTTGCTTCTGCAAAATGGGGCTGGGTGTCATTCTCAGTCTGGTTATATCCAACCAGGTCTTTACCGGGTAGGAATGCGAAGTGGAACTAAAAGATGAGGTGAAGTGCATCTATGCAGACAACATGGAATCATTACTACTGGATATATGATGAGGATCGTCCTCTCAGTGCTAATTGCAGTTGTTGTGTGTTTGAGAAGGGGCTAAGCTTCTCTGACAAGCATGGTCACTTTATTTAGGACCTTTTACTGTAAGAAGTGATGGCAAATGTGAGATTGCGAAAAGAGCAGCATGCTTTCTGAGAACATGATGCCACAAAACAATACTAGGTGTGGTGCATGAAAAACTGTGAAATTTCTTTAAGATTGCCAATCTTTTGTCATTACATGTTTTCTTTGTTCTTAGGGATTATTCTTATCTGCCTATAAATCTATTTCAACTCCTAAAGTAAACAACAACGGAATTTTCTAACATGTAGTATTAAATTTAGGGCAATTACAAAGAAAAAGAGCAAAGAAGTTTCTCCAACTGCACGTCCTATTTTTTGTTCTCATTAAAAATAATCAATAAACCTGCAGGAGTTCTAGTTATTGATTAATTGCTTCGAAATGGCAGGGGATGTAATATGAGGGTTATTTGTTCCTTTTCCATCATTTTTTAAATGGCGGTGGTTTATTCATTGCACAATTTAGAAATGGCATGAATGTGTGATGGTAAAATAGTGTGGATTTTCTTTTATATTTGTTGGCTTTTGAGAATGAGGATTCTTTCGTTGATTTTGAACGAAATCTGATTGAGCATAAGAACTTGATTCTTCTTAATTTTTGGTTTTTGGTTGATATCATATGAATGCATGGTGGAATGGGCATTCCCATTCCTTTGTTTCTTAGTGTACTTTTCACACTGTTTTGATAGTGGATTGTTGTTCTTTCAATCTATTCACATGTTTTTATTTTTATTTTTTATTGAATAGCAGGGAAAATTTCATTCTAGACAAAGTTTGTCTTTTAGCTGAAGCAACTGCGAGGTCCATTCGTCGACAAATTGCTTTTTTAAATGATATTTTGTGGAAGTTGTTGATAGATTGCATAGGCCTGTTATAGACAACAATTCTATTCAGAAAATAATTACAGTCACCAAGTGAAGTCCCCTATCATCTGTGGATTGTTCACATTCCATATCATATCTCTACCTTCTCAAAGATTTCAGGTAAGACCTGCACTCATTTGTTGTTGCTATAATTCTGCTATATCATTTTGATGTTGGTCCACATTTCATTGTATGGAATCCCCACATAGCCCCCATTCAAACTTTAGACTTCTTGTCATCTTTGCACAAGTTCGAATCTGTACTCATACGGGTTTGATTGAAGGAAACAGAACAGAGGCCTTATATGTTATGAAGTGTAAGTAATGTTTGACATGTGAAACATCTTATTTTTCCAACTATATTTCTAAATTCTTTGAATCTCTTTTTCTCTTATGTTTGACATGTTTCTAAGTTCCCTTGAATGCTTCATTTATAATTTTATAATTTCTCATCTTGCTACTCATACTACATTGCCTAAGATCATGTTCTTCTTTAACTGCCTAACATTCTTTCCTATAAAGCATGGTTGGCCTCATATCAATCCTATAAAATTTCCCTTTACAATCACATAAAAATCTATTTATACCTTTTTCCAGCTAGCTTGAATTCTATGGACAATATCCATTTAGTCTCTCCACTGTCATGAATCATTGACCCAAGCTATCCAAAGTGGACATTTTGGAAAACTTCATGGCACCAATTCTTTGTGGAACCATTTACTTGCATTCCAGGATTGACTTTTGAATAGAGAAGCGTGTACAGTCGAAGGTAATGACAGTGACTAAGAAAGTTGATGAGTCCCTTTTTCAATTGCATTAGAGAATGACCCATCAACAAGTTTGATACCACTAGGGATAGGAATATATGAAATAAACTCATCTTTCTTACTATTCATATGATCTGAGGGCCCTAAAGGGTGTGGAGGAATGAGAGTGGAATTAAGAGGCATAATTTTCTGAAGTAGATGTACCTGGCTGCTAATTTGTAGTTGTGAGTTGAACCAATGCTATAAGAGCAACCACTTATTTTTGGAGATCATTGATGACTTGGTCTCTTGGGTCTACGGTCTACCATAGTGATGCGGGGATGAAAATCGGTAGGATTATTCTTCCCTTCAATATGAGCAGAATTTGCAGCAGCAGTTTCATTGCTTGGATGAAGATGGAGATTTAAATCTCAATATTGCTCCTTGAGAAATCTGCATTTTCTACAATGAGTGAGTTGGAGTTTATCTTTATTCTTAGAAGAACATGGTAGATGGCTCTATCCCTTTCCAGATCCACCCACTGTAAATGTCCTAGAGTTTGTTGCTATAATCATAGTTAGCAGAACTCCTTTCTAAACTTGTAACTTTGAGAAATACTCGTATAATTGCTTTTATGTTTAAAAGTTTGTATATTTCAGAAGATCTATTTTTTTTTCCTGTGAAAACTGAACAATACTCATTTTTCAAAAAAAAAAAACAAAGAGAAAAAAGTAGAAATGTGTATTGATGTTTTGATGAGCTTCCTCCACATGATTTTTTGAGATATGATCCATCCACTTGATTGCCTATCAAGTCAACTATCCCGGTGGGCTTAAACAAGGGTTGTGTATTGATGTTTTGATGCCTTTGTTAAAATAGTGGCCTCTTTCCTTAAATAATGTAACTGCGAGCGCTTCTATTCTTGCTCTATCAGATTCAGGAAATACGGATTTCAGAATCAGAGGTAAGTTGAGTTGCTTGGATGAATGTATCACACGCTCCATGAATGACATGGTGTATTTGCATGACATGAGTTTTATTTTTAGCATTCTTTGAGTTGCTTGATTTGGAGATAAGTTTTGAAACATCTGTTCTAAGATACCTTTGTACAAAGATTCCTATTGCATTTGTTTTTTCTCCCATGGTGTTTTGCATTTAAATCTTGGTCATTTTTCCAGGGAAAATTTTCTGCATGGCACATATTGAGGAATTATATACAAAGCCTGCTTCTGTATGCAATGGTTTTTCTTTTCTTTTTTTGAGTTTGGAACTGTGTTCTTGCTTCACTTGTGTAGGAAGAAGAGGCTCTCATTTCAGCTCATAGAAAAGAAATTGAAGAGACGATGGAGATTGTGCGTGGAGCAAGTCTATCCTACATCGGCTCTCTACTACCCTTTTAATTCAAGATCACTGAAGGTTTCTTTCTCTTTTGCTCTCATATGTTTTTACTTGGATATCCATATGCTTGTACATGTGTCAAACAAGTCTATTTTAGACTTCATGTGGTAACTAAGTTTTTTTGACATTTAAATGTTGAGAAAGAAACCTCTAGAGCCGTTAAAAGTAAAATTAGGAGCCAGGGACATGGCAGTGGAGCAATCTGAATTGTCGATATGGACTCCACTATAAATTATTACTAATGGCGAGTTCTTCTTTTTTGCAGATGCTTTCAGACTACCGAAGAAGCTGTAGTTGTTCATCAACCAAGCAAAAGTCATACCCAAATCTTGCGTTGTGACTTTGTATTATTTATGGAACCTAATGTTGTCTAATAGTTTGATTGAGTTTGTTTTGAAAACTTTAAATAGTAAACAAGTGAGATTGATTGTTTGATTGAGCTGTTAACTATTTTGTTGGTATTATGGCTTTCATGATTGATTGTTTCATGAGTGGATTGAATGAATGGATTAGTAGTTTAAATAAATATTTTAAAAAATTAAACATTTTTAGCCTCAATTTGTAACCGAGGCTTGGGTTTAGCCTCAGTTGTTGAGAACCAAGGCTGAAATTCCCATGGCTAAAGGCTTTAGCCTCGGTTGTTGAGAACTGAGGTTAAAAATAGATTTACCTTCAATTAGAGGCAACCGAGGCTAAAATTTGGATTTAGTCTCAATTGGAAATAATGGAGGATAAAATTTTGATTTAGCCTCATTTTGAGAAAACTGAAGCTAAAAAGGTCTTTTAGCCTCACTTGAAGAACTGAGGCTATGAAAGTCATTTTAGCCTCAGTTGAGGCTAAAGCCTTTAGCCATGGGGGTTTCAACCACAGTTTGGATAACTGAGGCAAAACTAAGGCTAAAGGCTTTAGCCTTAGTTTTTAACCTTTTTAGCCTCAATTTTGAACCGAGGCTAAAGCCCCCTTTTCTTGTAGTGTATCTACTAGCCAACTAACAATTAACTATCCAAATTAGACTAAGAAAGCGAAGTCAGCCCACATGTCATCCCATCAACTTGCAGTTAGTCATCCAACCAAATCTACATGCCCACTTGCCAACCAGCTTGTAGGAAGGAAATATAAAAAATAAAAGAAAAAAATAACCAACATATGATATCCTGCTTTTCCGTGAAGTACAGGATCATATGATTGACTATTTGAGCATGTGGATTTGTTGGTTTAAACCTTGAGGTAATATCTGGTCTTAAAGTAAATAAACTGAAATGTGAGATTTTTAGGATTAATCTATCATCAAAGGAATCCTCCCTTTTGGCCAATATCTTTGGACGCAAGGCAAGCTATCTCCCCACTTCATATCTTGGCCTACCATTATGCATTAGTAAGCCTTTGTTATTTCTTTGGGATAAAATTATATAAAGGATGTTGATGCAAAATCCAGCTTGCCCTTATGCAATTCCCTGATACCTGCACAAAGAGAGGACAAAGGAGACCCTAGCTAATGCAGGGGACCCTCCGATGCCTAAGTCAGACATGGATTCTGAGTTTATAGATAGTTTTGGGGTAAGGGATTCCATTTTCATACCTTTCACCATTTGGTGGCCTTTATAGGGGAAGAGAGTTCTTCGGGCGTCGGGATCTCCTTCATAATATGCAAGAGATTAATATCAATCCAATCTATGATATGGCCAATCCCGAGATCTTCGGGATTGGATTATCTTCCGAGATCTTTGGGAAGGTATTTTATATTATACCATTCCTTTCCCGATATATGGATAGAACCGACTGAGTCGGGCCTGGCCGAGGCACTCATTGAGTCAGATCAATTGGCTATAGAAGGTTGATCTACATATCTTTTATTGGGTAGAACTAATCTAGCTCGTAACTGATACATTGCTGGCCAACCTAATGACCGAACCAAGCAATAGGTCGAACTAAGGTCGGATGTACGGCATTGAGCCTAAGACCTTGTAGGTCTATTTAGATGCCGCCATCTCATGTGTTGAGTCGACTTTAGAAATGCATGTCTCGATTAGGCTTACCGCCTTGGGAACCCGAGTCATGTCAGTAGAGTTGGTCCATTCCTTAACTGAGTATCTGTACTTGGTACTATTTTTCCCCAACAGTAAGCCCCCCACTCGTTGCGTCGATCCCCTTAAGATCGAGGAGTAGAATGGTATTGGGTCGGATTACATTTGGACCAACTTTATGATGAAGCATTTATTTCTTGTATGGAGGTCAACGTAATTATCAAAGTGGTGTACCTTATCCACAACACGCAGTGGCTTGATTATTAAGGTCGTATGAGCATGCAGCTATCGTTCCGTTGTTGTGACTTATGAGAGGCGGATACGTGGCAGAGGAGATCCGTATGGCGCATTGGGGAATGCCACGTGTTGGGCGGGGGAGTCGACGCAAGCATCGATTTGACTTCTCCTTAAATGTTGTGGTATAGATATAAAAGGGGGAGCCCTACCCCACTTTCCCATTTTTGTGAACCCTTTCTTTTTACCCTCTTGCTCTCTATCGTCACCACTCTCCTCATCTTCCTCTCCATTTCTGAAATCTCCGGTGAGCTCCTTAACTGTCTCCCTCCCTTTTCTTTCATTTATTTTGATAATGCAAGGCTCCTCAAGCCCTTGGGAGGGAGTTTTCGGTGACGAAGGTGAAGCGAGCCACTTCTGGGTGGTTTTAGAATCACCTTCGTTGCTGGTGGAGATGGCCGTAGATGTCGATGTTGCATTCCAGTATTCAGAAAGGATGGTGAAATCACCGACGGAACGTCCGGTGGCCCCGTCCAGTACAGTGGGTGCCTCTTCTCAAAGGGTAGCAATATTGAAAACTGCTCCACGTAGGCCCAATCCTCCAGAAGAGGAAGAGGATGAAGAGGCTGGTGAAGCCGGTGAGTCAGTGGCTGAGGAAGAAATGACCGAGAATGAACAGAAGAGACATGTACCCTCTATCTTTACTTATAATGAATTGGATAGAATCAGGGTTGGGTATCACGTCCCTGACTCGGTCATTCTGCATCTCCCTCTTCCGAATGAACTTCCCAACCAACCTCCTGCTAGCATGGTTGGGTTTTTTCAAGTCTTCATGCAGTGCAGCTTGTGTTTACCTCTCTAAGGAATCGCTCGGGATCTGCTTTCCCAACTTCGCATAGCTCCGGGGTAGGTAGTTTCGAACGGATGGAGAGACTTGTTCAGGTGTACAGTTTTCTAGACTGAGATGGAGCAGCCTACACTATATATCGACAAGTTTCTTCATCTATATCAGGTGCGGCCAAACCTAATGCAACCTACTTGGTACTTCTTATGTGCCTAGTGGAATAAGGGTGGATCCTTAATAACCGACCCACCTTCCTTCAACAAGCACTGGAGAGATTAGTGGTTCTGGGCATGCGGTCACTAGGAGACAGCTGATCCTAGACCCTTTGTACCCCATGTTCCTCGGCATTCTCTCGGGCAGGTGACTCGGCATGCCATTTTCCACCTCATGCCTTTATTTTTTTCTTATCTGTAGAATCTAACTATGCATGCCTTGTAAATATTCCTAAAAGGTAACTGAAGCTTGGACCCGACTCCTTAGCTCTAATCAAGGACTTGAGAGCCCTGAGTCTGGAACAGAAGTCTTGGAAGAGGCTTCTTCAAGCAGGATGCCTTTTTGAGTTAGTTCAAGATTCCACTTTGACAGGAATAACTTCCAGCTAATGCCTTGTACCGTTTACTTTGTCTAACTTGCCTTCTACCTGTCATAGAGATGTTTGAAGCTCGGCTAATTCTTCGGCCACCCTTCAAAATGAAAGCTCTCCCGAGGACTGAGCTTTGTCCTACGAAGAAGCTGAAGATGGTCTCAAAGAGCAAAGGGAAGGCCGCCCCAGTCGCCCCGATCGTCGTTGAAGTCTCGGATGAAGGGGCAGAAGCGACAAACGCGGTAACTCCCGAGCCTCAGGAGGCTGCTGAGCTAGGAGCTATTGCAAAATAGGTCCTTGAGTAGGGGGAGGAAAAGAGAAGGGAGGAGCTCTCGAGAGGAGAGACGACTCAAGAGGAGGCATCGAGCTTCCGTTGGCACGTCGAGGAGATGCTACCGTGGGTGACCCGCCATGGGAGCGAGGAGAAATTTGCCAACCTCTTCAACGCTCCTAGGGGCCGACGCTTGTTAAAATGGAGAGGATACTTCTTGAGGTAAGCATTGTATTTCATGTTCTTTAATGATCTTCCTCACGTGAAACCAACCTTATTCTTATATATATATATATATATATATATATATATATATATATATATATATATATATATATATATATATATATATATATATATATATATATTTTACAGCTTGTGCCTTGTGCACTGAGAGCCTGCTCTGATTTGGTCGATACTAATAGATGGGCGGAGGAGGTGAAAGCTTAACTCGGGACTATCGGAGGTCGACTCGCCATGGTGACGGATGATTTGGGTGTCATGACATGGGCCCACGACGAGTATGCCGTAGAGAATGGACAGTTGGCCTCATAATTGAAACAGGTTCGGGAGGTCGGTAACAAGAGCCACCATGATTACGTCTCGACTCTTGAGATTCTGAATCGAATCAGGGCTAAAACTAAGGCCACTCTTGTTGTTGCTCAGAGGGACGTGGTGGAGGCTTACCTTAAATCTCATGCCTTTGAAGACAAGCGGAACCGCATGTATCAGAATGGTTATGCTCAGTGCGTGGCGATGATAAAGGCGAGCTTCCCTCAACTTGATCTTTTGAGTTTCAATGAGAGTGGATCAGGGTCCGGTGGTTCAGATGCTGAGGAAGCTGGCCCTTCTGAGGCGGCTGCAACGGATTCTGTGGTAACTCCCGAGGTTGCTCCCGAAGTAGCACCTGAAACTGCTCCAAGTGGTGGTATCAGTTAATCTCGAGCCACCTCCTAAGTTAGCTTCTGGTGCATCATGGATGAGTTTTGAAGTAAATTTTGCTAAGTAAAATTCCTTTCTACTCCCTTTTTCAGCTTCAAGCACTTCAAGCGCACCAGGCACTGGGCCGAGCTCGTGAGCATCTGTAACTAGGGCGCGTCGCCGATCCTCGATATTCATCGATCCTCATCACTTATTATTTTGTGCTTGTCTCTATCACTTTGCCAATGTAACATTAAAGTATACACTGATCTTCACTCGGCTGATCGATCGAACCATAGAAGTGTACATTGACGACATGCTCGTCAAAAGTGTGCACGTGGTCGACTATATAACCAACCTAGAAGAGATGTTCCTGATCTTATGCAAGTATCAAATGAAGTTAAATCTGAGTAAATGTGCCTTTGGTGTAAGCTTGAGAAAGTTCCTCGAATTCTTGGTCAGTCAGCGGGGGATCGAGGAAAACCCAAAGAAGATAAAAGCATTGCTCGACATGGAGTCCCTAAAAATAATCAAAGACATACAATGATTGACTGGACGAGTAGCGGCACTTAACTGCTTCCGATCCCTAGCCACTGATAAATGTCTCCCATTGTTCAAGCAATTGAAGGGACGACGGGTAATGGATTGGATGAAGAGTGTGAAGCTGCATTCCAACAATTAGAGTCTTATCTCAGATCTCTGCCTCTCTCATTGAAGCTCGAGCCTGGAGAAGCCCTTCTGTTGTATCTCGCAGTATCCGAGGCCGTGGTTAGCTCAACCTTGATACGAGAACACGAAGGAAAGCAACTATTGGTTTACTATGCCAGCAAGGCACTTTTACCGGTAAAGACGAGATATGCTCTCTTGGAAAAAGTGGCCTTAGTTTTAGTCGTCTCTTCGCGTCGACTTTGACCATATTTCAAAGCTTATACCATTATCATCATGACCGATCTCCCACTATGTTAGATTCTGCAGAAACTGGAAGCGTTTGGTCGCCTTACTAAATGGGTAGTTGAACTTAACGAATTCGACAATCAGTATAAGCCGAGAGCAGCAATTGAGAGATAAGTTGTGGCCGACTTCATTGCTGAAGTCACATCACAAGCTGACACAAATGTTACTGAGACAGTTGTAAAACTGACTACCGTTTCTCCCGAGTTATCCCCCGACCCTACCCCTTGCACGCTGTATGTCGATGGCGCCTCCAACTCTAAGACAAGCGGAGCACGAGTAGTATTGGATACTCTCGATCAGACTTATATGCATTATGCCTTAAGACTTGGATTTCAAGCCTCGAACAACACACCAGAATATGAATCATTGTTACTCAGTTTTTGACTTGCGGCCAACTTAGGTGTTACGCATCTCAACGTGTTCAGCGATTCTCAGTTGGTCATTAATAAGGTTACGAGCATGTACCAAACATAGAAAGAACAGTTGAAAGCTTATACGAAAAAAGCTAAAGAGCTGATCGGCGGATTTCAACGTTATATCGTCAGGCAAATCCCTCGAGCGAAAAAAGTCAAGGCTGACCTACTAGAAAAACTTACCTCTGCCAATGAAGACGAAATTCTCAGGTCCGTTCTGATTGAGTACGTTGTTAAACCGAGTATTATTGAACCAATTAGCTCAACCATACTTGCGATCGATTCAAGACCTACAGGCGTGACCCGATCGTCCGATATCTCGTTAGTGGAGAATTGCCTAAAGATCGTGCTGAAGCTCGATGATTGAAAATTCGAGCCTCTCGTTACATAATACTTAATGGAACATTATACAAGAAGGGTTATTACGCTCCATTGCTATGGTGCCTAAACCCTGATGAAGCTGACTATGTGTTACGAGAAGTCCATGAAGAGATCTGTGAAAATCATTCAAGAGGGCGATCCCTCACACATAAAGTCTTACACCAAGGATACTACTGGCTGACCATCCAGCATGATGCTCGTAAGCTCGTCTAGAGATGTGATAGGTGTCACCGATTCATGATTATCCCGAGACAACCTCCTGAAGAACTAACTCCTATGACTGGTCCTTGACCTTTGCACAGTTGGGAATCAACATTGTTGGACCTCTCCCCATTGGGAAAGGACAAACTAAGTTCATAGTCGTGGCAGTGGATTACTTCACGAAGTGGGCCGAGGCAGAACCGTCGCAAAGATAACTGAACAGAAGATCACAAACTTCATATGGAAGAATATCATCTGTCGGTTCGGCATACCTCAGACTATAATAACCGATAATGGGAAGTAATTCGACAATAAAAGCTATCGCGAGATGTGCGATAATCTCAAAATTAAAAACGTATATTCGTCACCTCATCATCCTCGAACAAATGGACAGGTTGAAGTAGTTAACAAGATCATCAAATAAGATCTTCAAACTAAGCTTCACCAAGCCAAAGGAGCATGGGCTAAGGAACTCCCGAAGATATTATGGGCTTACCGAACTACAACCTAAACCACAACAGGAGAAAACCCTTTCTCCCTTACTTATGGCTTGGAAGCCTTTACTCCAGTTGAAATCGAGCTACCTTCTGCCCGAGTCAGCTCATTTAATGAGGAAGAAAATGAAGAACTCCTAGCTCTCAGACTCGACCTTGTGGATGGGCAAAGGAAAAAAGTTCAGTTATGTGTGATGACTCGGCAGTAACAAGTGGCTCGGTTCTATAATGCTCGAGTTAAGGTTAGACGTTTTCAAGTCGGAGACATGGTCCTCCAAAAAATGTTCCTCAATACAAAGGAAGATAGCGCAGTCACATTGGGACCCAATTGGGAAGGACCTTATGTCGTCTCAAGCATCATCCGACCAGGAACGTACCGATTGGAAGACCTGACCGGACGACTGCTGCCTTATCCATGGAATGTCGAGCATTTAAAAATCTACTACCCTTGAAGTCGGCATAACAAAGCAATGAAAAAGACTCAAGAATGACAAACATGTAAACTGAGTCAAAAATGAATAAAATAAAACTGAGTATATTCATTTATCAGTATGTTAGTTACATCGAGTTACACCTCAGCATTACATTATCTGTAACATCCCGAAAATCGGGGGGTCGAGCAAAAACCCAACTCCCGAGTTCCAAAATGTTATTTATGCAACATAGATATGTATGATTGAATGTTGTCTGTGATAATGTATTAAACATGAGTGAGATTAAGCCAGAACAGCATATCATACTCCAGAGATAGTTAAATTTGCAAGCGGAAGACTGTAATAGTATGTATAACATATATAAACCATTGTATGTCTCCAGAGTGTGAACATGTTACCAGGTTATATACATACATGTATACTTCTAAAGTAACCAAAAGAATATACATGAGTGCTCTAAAAATATAAAATGACAAGTGTCAAGGTATTTAAGCAACCTCCCTGTAATCCCGTCAATCAGAACACGCATAAAGGAGGGATCCTCCTCATCATCATCAAGTCCAGCTCCGCCTCATAGGCCGCGCCATCATCTGCAATCACAAAAGGGTCTGGTGGGTGTCCAGGAACACCGTCCCGTAACGTGGGAGTGAGTAGCTAACTCAGTGGAATAATAGAGCAAGGATTAACATGTTCTCAAATCAATCACGCGATAATAGTAAAGCAATAAATCAAACAATCCTAATACTGTTGTTAATGCAATTAACATGACGTGATGTATGCCCTCACCGACGATCACCCTCATGCGGCAACATCTTACGACCGCGGCATGCCACACTCCCTAGAGTGCTCCACATCTTCCAGGCACATGCAATGCTATGGTGATATGATTACCGAGTTGTTATTAGTCCTTTTCATACAGCAATATTGGGAAACTAAGGTACCTCCCTTATATCAATCCCAACACAGATCCTGTCTAGGGTCGTCACTCCTAGTAGTCTCATACGATGTATATTTTGTAGGTCGCTGCAAGGGCTGCCAGGGCTGTTGCACGCACTCGTTGCTCCGCTCCCCCATCACCTTATCAATACAGGCCTACTGTACTCTACTGCTACGGAAGGGTCGTCGCCTCCCGTAGACTCAGAATACGCTCGCGGTCACTACAAAGGGCTGCCAGGGCTGTTGCTCGCACTCGTTGCACCGCTCCCCCATCACCTTATCAGTGTAGGCCGACAGCAAGAATATAGTGTCCCATACCACCATAATCTGCTCACGAGTCATAGGTGCTCACTGGTCACTACGGGGAGGTTTGTGGCCCCAGCGTAGGCCGACAGCTCGACCACGGTGTCCCATACCACCATGCCCGGCTCATGAGTCTTCGTGGATCAAGGTACCATGGTTAACAGGGTTTACAATGGTAAGTTCAGTACCCTAGGTTCAAGCAGTTATGACTCATACAAGGTGAACATACATCGGCCAGTCGGGTTACTTGACGGGCTCGACTAGCGCGATCGCATCTCAAGTCGAACGACATGAAGTGCGTAAAACACTTCGCGTGGCCTAACCACTGCCGCCAACTCTAAACACGAATCACGTTCATCGACGCGTCGTTCGTGGCTATAACCAGTCAGCCACGAATTTGCTCGGTTACCGACTGCCTGGACTAAGTCTAGTCCCACACATCCATGAAATCACATTAACAATATATGCAAAGGTTTTTGGAATTGAAATGCAATCATGTGAGCATGTTAACACATGTTATAACATTCAACTTAAGCAAATCTTCAAACACATACATTCCATGCATGTAATGGAATCATGCATGTGGTCAACATGTAGGAAATCATTTAGGTCAGCATATTAATCAAGAAATCATTCTCAAACCACTACATAACATCATTTAATTCAATACATACTAATACAAGCATTTATACAAACACATACACTACACACTTAAGTCTACATATAGTATGTCGACCCAAAGTGCGCAGCTAGGCGAATCTCTTCGCCAAACTAATTATACACGCATTTCTAACTTCCTAATGCGACAACAAACCATGTCAATCACATCAGCAAAATATGAATGTAAACTGTACTTCCTACAAATGACTAAAATGCCCTAAATCTCATATTCTTCGTTAATTTACGAAACAGGAAACGGAGAGCATTTTGTACATGTCAAACGGCGTTGCCGTCAAGAATCTACTATTAAACGACATTGAAAGCTTTGGAAACAGTCAATCAAAGCGTCTAATATCCGCACCTTTTCCCTTTTAGGGATGAGAATTCGAACGGAGCGTATACGCTTCGTCTACGGCGAATAAGGAACCTAATACACGAGATCCATAAGCTACATCGCTATGGAAACAAAGAAAACTCAAATCAGTAACTATTTAGGGTACTTTCTTACCTAGAAAAGTGGAG
Organism: Magnolia kwangsiensis; assembly: GCA_037074715.1. Classification (NCBI taxonomy): domain Eukaryota; kingdom Viridiplantae; phylum Streptophyta; class Magnoliopsida; order Magnoliales; family Magnoliaceae; genus Magnolia; species Magnolia kwangsiensis. Next base: position 82,967,047 of record CM073572.1, on the reverse strand, counting down.
GAATCACCGGCAACGTGATTGAGTTGCGTTGCTTAGGCACTTGCAACAGGTAGCACAAGCGGCAAGGAATTCTCCTCCAATCTCTCTCACCAACTCTCACCTTTTCTCTCTCCCAATCTAGGGATTTTTTTGCAAATTCGGATGGGAGAGAGGAGTGAGGGTTTCAACCCCTTTTATAAGCCTAAACATGCCCAAAATAGGCTCCAAGTCAAGGTATACTTAAAGTATATCCAAATCGGGGCTGTTTCGGTCCAAAAGAGCATTTCTGGAGGTCCCCTGGCCAAATGCGGTCGGACTTAAGCTCGTGCATACTGGATCTAGCACGCATCCAGATTTCAGGCCGGTAGGGTTCCCAGATCGCACGTGGCGGCCCAGTTTCAGTTTAACGGTCACCGCACCAAGATCAGGCCTATAAGTCTCGTGATATGTAATAGAAATTTTTCCTGATCCAAGGGTGTAATTTGGCTGTATTCTGACGGTCAGAATGCTTAATACTGATGCATCAAATTTGTGTGCCAGATTTGAATTTGAAATTCCAACTATGTCCCTATTCACACTCTCTTCGGTCCGGGCTCAATGAAATAGCCTGTGATCGTCAGTTGGACTTGATATTCGAAACGATTGCCAAGCCCAGCTAAGCGGTCATAACGGTCTAAGATGGTAGGCATCTGACTTACGACGCGCGGTCTAGATCGAATACAAAGTTTCAAGGAGGTCCCGAGAATAAACCGGCTTAGAGTTTGATCCGAGGCTTTAGAGCATTATAGCACCCTTGGTTCCACTCGCTTTGGGCCTTGTAGAACGTATTTAAAGCGATCAGGGACCATTTCCCAGCTATTCTAACGTTGCACTAGCTAACTTAGTCATATTTTCTAAAGGAATTGATTCTAAGTGGTTTCTTTGGCTATGGAATTGGGTTCTAAGCAATTTTCCAGGTGTTTCAATTGACCCATTGCCTAAGGACGTCAAATCTCAGATTGGTCAAAATCCGGGGTGTTACAATCTACCCCCCTTAAAACACAATGTCGTCCCCGACATTGGCGAACGGCAAGGAGTACCTAGAGGGACTTTAGTATTGACATTCTAAGGAAGGTTCAAATTCTACTTAATAACCTAACTGTACATATAACCTAAATCAAATGTTTCGATCTTGGGCCAGTGGGGAAGAGCCTAACCACGCTTCCGCTGCGCCACTCTAATCGAATGGGAGCGTTGACTAACCTAACCGGATTGGACTCCATACGTTCTACCCCCCTTAAAACTTAGTTTTACTTAAATTCAAGAATCTATGCATCGCTCCGTATATCGGAACGAAGTGCAACTTAGGGGCTATCCTTGACATAAATCGGGAACAACCTCTCATTACAGTGGTTTTCCTTTGCTAATGATGCGTTCTATGGCATTGGTATCTATGATCATAGAGATGAGCCTAATATCTATTGTGGTTAAGGTCAGGGGCAGGTATGAGTTGGTGGCAAGATGCCTAATTCTCTACTGGCTTTAAGTCCTCGCCATTTCCCAAAAGGCAATGTGATCCCGTTTGGTTGTAGGTGGTTGGGCCATCACAGAATAAAGGTTATGTAGTAGGTCTGAGCCGGATACATAGACTTTCTGTCTAGCTAGAACAGAAGATTTATTGTATCAATTCTTAATCCGAGTCGATGCCGATCTTCTGCTTGATCAGAGCATTGGATTTATTGGGAACCACTAGGATTAAGAAGTCGATTCAAACCGCGAATACATCGCGTACATGCAGTTCCTTTACTCTGCGTTCCCGAATGCAATAAACCCTTGGGGATGGCAATTCTAAGGGGCGTGCTAGTCCATTCTAAGTTCAATCTGAGGGATTTATAAATGTTCCCTGAGAGTGAATGGTTCCTTCCTATGGGCAACAACAGAAGTCTATAAGTCATAAGGGGATCTGTCGAAGGAATAAGGTTCTACTTCAACCAAATCTAACCTACAAGTCCTTAGCATATACAGGCTGTACACTACTTAAGGTAACTAGTAGGCTAGTCTGTATTTCATTCGCTATAATTCAAAACCTAAGCCTATACACTAGACGGTTTCATACCATCTCTAATACAGGGAATTGCTCTATCGCTTAGGATCAAAATTTTCTAAATGGAATTGGATTTCTTATGTCGTCAGACCCTTCAAATCTAGGAGTGTTAACACTAGAATCAAAACACCTAGAGCCTATGTGGCCGGTAGCGCTTAGTGGTATTAAATGGAACTGCATTCCTAGTCCCATGGCAGGATTGGATGTGGTATGCTTGGTAGGAGGGTGGGTGGGGATAAAAATTAATTTGTAGGCTGGATCTCAGGGAGTTATAATACTCCCAATCTAGGGACAATATTTTATAGCGAAATGAAACAACATGCATTCCATTCGACAAATTTTGGCTATATTAAGCCCAAACCACAACACAAACACATTTTTCTACCTAACAACAAAACAACACAGAAATTTCAAACAGTAGTCAAACAAGCTAAAGGGCAACGACATAGATGCCTGATTCTACCAAAGGACTTCTACCAGGGTCCCGACTGACCTTCTTGAATACTATCAAGTTCAATACTGTCAGTTGCCCATTAGAGCTCTATCGGCCATGTGTTTTCAATACTTCTCAAACGGAGAAAGTTGAGAAATGGGATTTGAGGTTAGCATGATTCTGAGACCCAAAAAGGGGGTAAAGGCTCAAATAAAAGGGACATGAGAGAGAGAACGATGGAAAGGGAGGAAAAAGGCTGAAACAGCCTTAACAATAGCCATGGAAAATGGAGGAAATGCGAAGAAATGGTCGCCCAAAGGGACAGAATGAAATCTAGGCGTTGTAGAGGGATGCTTCAAGCTTCCCTAGGATGTATTTTCAGAAAGAAATGAAAATGAAAAAGGGGAATGGAGCACCTCACGATTTCAGCTCGATTTTGGGGTTTTAGGAGCTCCAACGGATGAAATCTTCAAGAGGGAGGGCTGCCAACTTCAAAGGAATGACGGAGGGTGGTCGTTTTTGGCAGGGAATGGATCTAGGGTGGTTTGGAATCACGAATTTTTGGGATAGGGCAGCTGAAAACGAAAATGGGGCTAGGGGAGGGGCTGTTTGTGAAGGAAGTACCCATATTTGGGGTTTTCTTGGGGTGGGAGGTGCATAGGGGTGATGTGGACCCTGTTTAAGGGGGTGCGCCCGAAGGACGGCCCCATCGGAGCTCGCCGGCCGGCGATGCATCGCCGAACCGGCGATGGCATCGCCGGTGAAGTTGCAAACTGGCCTCTGAGGCCATATGGGATGGATTCCTCTTGCCCTAGGGATTTCAAAAAGGTATGGTGCACACTCTAGTTCATTGTAGATTGCCCTAGGGAGGCCAATACATTTTTAACATCCATTCGAGGCTTTTCGGGTCCAATATTCAATCCCGAATACAAAACCCTATCATGCAGCATATGATTTTGGGGTAGAAGGATCTAGTACATCCATATAGCCCATTAGTTGCTAAAGAAAGTGAATTTAGAATGGCCTTATGGCCATTTTTCATGAAATTTTACTATTCACTGTAAAATTTCGTGAAAGTAAGATTTTATGTTATTTTCACATTAGTATTGATGCCTAATATGAAATTGATAAGAAATAATTGAAGATTGGGGTGGTGAGAGGAAGAATTTCGAAGATTTTCGGTGAAACGGGGGTTTTTTAAGCTCTGGCGATTGAATACAGGGGTCGTGGTTGTCCCACGGCCCAAGGATTCACATTAACGGGTTTAGAATTGTTCAAAGAACAGCTCAACCCACTTACCTACAACCTAGGAGCTATTCGGGTTGCTCTACGCGACCCGAGACGCGTTACAGGCTCGATCTTGCGATCGATTCTAATAGACTTCGCCTATCGGCGAATCTGTGATCCTGGACGTGTTTCTATACCCTTCTCGCACCCACCTAAGTCAAAGGAAGCGACAGCGTACGTCGCGTGACCATAACCCAGGCCCGGTTTAATCCAAATCATGCTCTGATACCATCCGTAACATCCCGAAAATCGGGGGGTCGAGCAAAAACCCAACTCCCGAGTTCCAAAATGTTATTTATGCAACATAGATATGTATGATTGAATGTTGTCTGTGATAATGTATTAAACATGAGTGAGATTAAGCCAGAACAGCATATCATACTCCAGAGATAGTTAAATTTGCAAGCGGAAGACTGTAATAGTATGTATAACATATATAAACCATTGTATGTCTCCAGAGTGTGAACATGTTACCAGGTTATATACATACATGTATACTTCTAAAGTAACCAAAAGAATATACATGAGTGCTCTAAAAATATAAAATGACAAGTGTCAAGGTATTTAAGCAACCTCCCTGTAATCCCGTCAATCAGAACACGCATAAAGGAGGGATCCTCCTCATCATCATCAAGTCCAGCTCCGCCTCATAGGCCGCGCCATCATCTGCAATCACAAAAGGGTCTGGTGGGTGTCCAGGAACACCGTCCCGTAACGTGGGAGTGAGTAGCTAACTCAGTGGAATAATAGAGCAAGGATTAACATGTTCTCAAATCAATCACGCGATAATAGTAAAGCAATAAATCAAACAATCCTAATACTGTTGTTAATGCAATTATGACATGACGTGATGTATGCCCTCACCGACGATCACCCTCATGCGGCAACATCTTACGACCGCGGCATGCCACACTCCCTAGAGTGCTCCACATCTTCCAGGCACATGCAATGCTATGGTGATATGATTACCGAGTTGTTATTAGTCCTTTTCATACAGCAATATTGGGAAACTAAGGTACCTCCCTTATATCAATCCCAACACAGATCCTGTCTAGGGTCGTCACTCCTAGTAGTCTCATACGATGTATATTTTGTAGGTCGCTGCAAGGGCTGCCAGGGCTGTTGCACGCACTCGTTGCTCCGCTCCCCCATCACCTTATCAATACAGGCCTACTGTACTCTACTGCTACGGAAGGGTCGTCGCCTCCCGTAGACTCAGAATACGCTCGCGGTCACTACAAAGGGCTGCCAGGGCTGTTGCTCGCACTCGTTGCACCGCTCCCCCATCACCTTATCAGTGTAGGCCGACAGCAAGAATATAGTGTCCCATACCACCATAATCTGCTCACGAGTCATAGGTGCTCACTGGTCACTACGGGGAGGTTTGTGGCCCCAGCGTAGGCCGACAGCTCGACCACGGTGTCCCATACCACCATGCCCGGCTCATGAGTCTTCGTGGATCAAGGTACCATGGTTAACAGGGTTTACAATGGTAAGTTCAGTACCCTAGGTTCAAGCAGTTATGACTCATACAAGGTGAACATACATCGGCCAGTCGGGTTACTTGACGGGCTCGACTAGCGCGATCGCATCTCAAGTCGAACGACATGAAGTGCGTAAAACACTTCGCGTGGCCTAACCACTGCCGCCAACTCTAAACACGAATCACGTTCATCGACGCGTCGTTCGTGGCTATAACCAGTCAGCCACGAATTTGCTCGGTTACCGACTGCCTGGACTAAGTCTAGTCCCACACATCCATGAAATCACATTAACAATATATGCAAAGGTTTTTGGAATTGAAATGCAATCATGTGAGCATGTTAACACATGTTATAACATTCAACTTAAGCAAATCTTCAAACACATACATTCCATGCATGTAATGGAATCATGCATGTGGTCAACATGTAGGAAATCATTTAGGTCAGCATATTAATCAAGAAATCATTCTCAAACCACTACATAACATCATTTAATTCAATACATACTAATACAAGCATTTATACAAACACATACACTACACACTTAAGTCTACATATAGTATGTCGACCCAAAGTGCGCAGCTAGGCGAATCTCTTCGCCAAACTAATTATACACGCATTTCTAACTTCCTAATGCGACAACAAACCATGTCAATCACATCAGCAAAATATGAATGTAAACTGTACTTCCTACAAATGACTAAAATGCCCTAAATCTCATATTCTTCGTTAATTTACGAAACAGGAAACGGAGAGCATTTTGTACATGTCAAACGGCGTTGCCGTCAAGAATCTACTATTAAACGACATTGAAAGCTTTGGAAACAGTCAATCAAAGCGTCTAATATCCGCACCTTTTCCCTTTTAGGGATGAGAATTCGAACGGAGCGTATACGCTTCGTCTACGGCGAATAAGGAACCTAATACACGAGATCCATAAGCTACATCGCTATGGAAACAAAGAAAACTCAAATCAGTAACTATTTAGGGTACTTTCTTACCTAGAAAAGTGGAGGAATCACCGGCAACGTGATTGAGTTGCGTTGCTTAGGCACTTGCAACAGGTAGCACAAGCGGCAAGGAATTCTCCTCCAATCTCTCTCACCAACTCTCACCTTTTCTCTCTCCCAATCTAGGGATTTTTTTGCAAATTCGGATGGGAGAGAGGAGTGAGGGTTTCAACCCCTTTTATAAGCCTAAACATGCCCAAAATAGGCTCCAAGTCAAGGTATACTTAAAGTATATCCAAATCGGGGCTGTTTCGGTCCAAAAGAGCATTTCTGGAGGTCCCCTGGCCAAATGCGGTCGGACTTAAGCTCGTGCATACTGGATCTAGCACGCATCCAGATTTCAGGCCGGTAGGGTTCCCAGATCGCACGTGGCGGCCCAGTTTCAGTTTAACGGTCACCGCACCAAGATCAGGCCTATAAGTCTCGTGATATGTAATAGAAATTTTTCCTGATCCAAGGGTGTAATTTGGCTGTATTCTGACGGTCAGAATGCTTAATACTGATGCATCAAATTTGTGTGCCAGATTTGAATTTGAAATTCCAACTATGTCCCTATTCACACTCTCTTCGGTCCGGGCTCAATGAAATAGCCTGTGATCGTCAGTTGGACTTGATATTCGAAACGATTGCCAAGCCCAGCTAAGCGGTCATAACGGTCTAAGATGGTAGGCATCTGACTTACGACGCGCGGTCTAGATCGAATACAAAGTTTCAAGGAGGTCCCGAGAATAAACCGGCTTAGAGTTTGATCCGAGGCTTTAGAGCATTATAGCACCCTTGGTTCCACTCGCTTTGGGCCTTGTAGAACGTATTTAAAGCGATCAGGGACCATTTCCCAGCTATTCTAACGTTGCACTAGCTAACTTAGTCATATTTTCTAAAGGAATTGATTCTAAGTGGTTTCTTTGGCTATGGAATTGGGTTCTAAGCAATTTTCCAGGTGTTTCAATTGACCCATTGCCTAAGGACGTCAAATCTCAGATTGGTCAAAATCCGGGGTGTTACATTATCCGACAAAAAGGGTTAATAGCAAACGAAAGATCGATAAAAATGTATGAACTTTTCCCTTGGCCTCAACTATAAACGAGCTTGCTTGGAGCTAATGATGGTGCCAAGAGGAGCTGATGATGGTGCCAAAAGGAGCTGATGATGGTGCCAAAAGGATCTGATGATGGTACTAAAATGGAGCTGATGATGGTACCAAAATGGAGCTGATGATGGTACCAAAAGCTAAGCTTTAGGATTATCAAGGAACACTCAAAGCAACCTCTGGAGCCGGGATTATATCAGACTTGACATTGATACCAGTCGCATCAACTTTAGCTGTTATATCCTCATGAGGGCCATCCTCAAATTTATAGAGATCAAGATCAGGAAAAAACTACTTCATCACTTTGATGCAAACAGTGTACCCGCTCTCATATAAGCGATCTCTCTCAACTTCAAACTCTGGAGACTCGAGGAAGTCTTTGACAGCCTTCTCCCCAACCTCTTTCTTGGCCAATTCGAGTGCCGCTTTTGTATCAGCTTTCAGCCGAGTCAACTTCTCCTCAGAGGCATCACGAGCTAGGTGAATTGTAGGCCTTCGTCATAAGCTTCCTTCAGCGGCTGAGCCGACTGAGAACATTCAGCTCTAATGTCCTCGGTCGCCTTCAGCGCCAAGCTCAGCTCACCAGTTAGTCGGCCAACACAAGACGAGGTAATCAAGTTGAGCCTCTGCCTCTGCTGCCCTCTTCCGAGCCGCTTCAATGTCGGCCACATCTTTCTGGTCCTTTTTAGCCTCAGACAGATCTCCTCTGTCTCTCAATAGGAAAGGAGAAAACTGTATAGGAGGAAAGGGACAGTCAGATTAGAGCTGAAAGAAGTGAGGAGTTAAGAGAAGTTTAAACCTTACCTGAAGCAAGACCTTCGCAGCATAGGAGAGTATCCGACTCTCCAGGGCTTTGAAGAGGGAAGAAAATTCTCTCTCACTCCCGCAAGTGATAGCACAAGGGACGATGTCTACCTCGACCCAATGGAAGGATGACATCTCCTGTCGATTCGTCTCCCCCGTTGAGGTCTCCCCTTTTTGCTCTTCTCTTCATCCCGAAAACAGGTCCTGCTCAGAAGTAGCTCGGGACTCGCTCACACCCTCTGCCCTCTCTTCGGGGTCAGAGAGAATGACAACGGTTGGGACTGCCAGAACAGGGGAGACTGTGGCAGGAAGCTCCATGACTGAAGGAGCAGTCTTTTCCTTCTTTGAAGGCCGAGGCTCTGACAGAAGCACTGACCTGAGAGGAGCCTTCAATTTGGATGACGACTTCAAAAGGGGTCGAGCTTCAGCCATATCTGTGTCGGACAAAACACAGAGTTAGAAATTTTTTAAAAAAGATGTGCCTGAGTAAGAACATACCTGTCACAAATGAATTCAAGCTCAAGAGAAGGAGATGCTCTGGTTGCAGAAGAGATTTCCAAGACTGATCTTCCGGACATATCGTCCACAGGTCATTGATCCAAGCCAAAGCGTTGGCTCTTAGTTTCAGCTTCTTCTTGGAAATTTCTGCAAGGCACGTTCAATTAGACTCAGAAGGATCGAGATAAGGAAAAAATGAGGAAAAGGGCATGCCGAGTCACCTGCTTCAGAGAAGGCCTGGGGAACGCGAGGTTTGAATAGCCCAGACCCGGCAGTCTCCGAGCAACCACAGGCCCAGAACCACCTCTCTCTCCAATGTTTGTTAGAGGGAAGATTGTCGGTTATCAAAGAGCTACCCTTGTTCCGCCAAGCGCTCAAAAAATACCAGATGGATTGTGTATTGCTCGACTGAACTTGATACAGATAGAGGAACTCATCCATGGTTGTAACGCCCTAAAAATCGAGGGTCAAGCAGAGATCCTTTGAACTCATATACGTTTTGATACATTTTTCAGTCTTTCGGTTGCGTTATATAAATTGATCTAGAGTATGAATTACTGTTTTGGTATAATCCCACTCATGTTTAGTGCACTAATATGAACAACATTCAATCATTATTATCTATGTTGCATAAGTGATGCGTTGGAACTCGGGAGTTGAGCTTTTGCTCGACCCTTGATTTTCGGGGCGTTACAATGGTCAGTGGGGGCTGTTCTACCTCAGCCCACAGCACTGCACAACTGAACAAGTTCCTCCATCCATTTGAAACTATTTGTCTAGGAGCAATTCTGAGTTGAAAAATAAAATCCTGAGCAACAGGTTGCAAGGGAAAACGTAGGCTGCATTGCATGACAACTTGGAAGATTGTGACCATCCCAGAAGGGGGATGATCGGACAATTCACTCGGGAGTGGAAGTCGAAGGATCACCGAGTCGGGAACATTATACCTAACTCGGATTCTATCCAAATCCGCCTCAGTCAAGATTGAGGGGACTGGCCCCTTCTATTCATCTCCAAACTCCTCACTCTCAGCAACCTCTCCTTCCTTAGCTATCAGTTCAATAAATTGAGCCGACCTTTTTCACTCCCCAAGTGCATGTTTGTGATGTAGTAATAAACTCGGTAAGACCAAGGTCGAATCCCAAGAGACTAATACTTGTATGTAATATGAAATTAACTAGAACTAGAACTAGGCTAAGATGTAATCTAAATCAGGTAAAATTTAAGGAATAATTATGAAATAATGATCTAAAACTTAGGAGAAAATAGAGGTAAGAAACTAGGGATTCAGAGGATCCACTTGTAGAGATCAGAGAGATCTTATACCTGCATCAAAAACTCAACTGGACTTAGAGTCCATCTTTATCCAGTTGAAGGTGTAACCATGGAAATTAAACTGAACTTCCTTTGATATAGTTTTCAAAAGATGAAAGGAATATGAATTAGAATAGATTCCATCACCAAACCATGCCCAGGAGACAAAGTAAACAACAGAATTAAACTAATTACCAACCAATCAACAATGTATGAGGGTTAGGAAGGCTGCCGTCATCTGACCATGCCCAAGAGATGATGGTGAACAATAGGGCTTCCTGATGTCATAAATATAAAAAGGAAAAAGAAATGCTCAAACCCATTGCAGACCCATTGTAATTTTAGTCACAACAGACCATTAAAAGCTAAAAGTATTCCCTTAAAATCAAACTAAAATCAACATCATTCAGTCTAAACAATTTGCATAAGCAATAAGTCCCCCATCACGCTACAAGCTTCACCTCTTAGCCCTAGCTAAGAGGGTCAGCCACGTATGGACATGATGTGGCTAGTTCTCTTAAAAATAAAAATAAAATAAAATAAAAAGTACAAACTCCCTCTCTCTGCTCCTGACGTTCCCTGCCATGTCACAAGATCTGGATAGATTATTTTCTTCTCTCTCCTCTCTCTTTATACATGCTAGGGACGGTGGAGAGGTCGGTTTGGAGAACCGACCTTGCTGGAGTCTTTACACACATCAATCTGTAAGTTTGGAAGTCAGTGTCGCGCATAAACATTACACAGTCAAAATCGGAGCCTCACAACTCCCCTCTTCCTTTGCTTTATGTTGAAAAGGAGAACATCCCTTGGGACCTTTTTAAGCACCCTACTTGATGGACGGTGTAGATCGGCCATCTGATCATCGTTGAGATCATGTAACGGCCAACAAAAACTGACAACGTTTGGCTGTGAAAACAGAGCCGTGGATCTTCTTCCGCTGAGTTGTTAGTGGGGCCCCTGATCATTATTATTTGAGAAATTCAGTCCATCTAGTAGTTTAGTCACGAAAAATAGGTCGGACATGACCATTTTTGGATCAGCTTCTTGGTGGCCCATGGATGATTTCATTCCACCGTCCATCTTTTGTTTGAACGAACAGGAACCCATCCTTGTTGTTTCATCTTATTTCATCACCTAAACCTTAGGAATACGGACCTTAAGATTCTAATGAACGGTCCAGATCTTTGAATTACGTGATGAGTGGGGCCACTAAGCAAACCCAACACCAAAAAACGTTAACGCTGTTGCATTTTTATAAAATTTGAAGTGGAAGTTGTTCAACACCTGCTGACCGACTTTGTCCGTTCGGTGCACGGCGAGTCCTCGTGTACATGGTGTACATGAACTACATCATAGGGTCCACTTTGATGTTTTCATGAAATCTGCTCCTTTCATCCATTCTATCATATCATTAAAACCGTTCAGACAAAAATTGAAGTATATCCAGATTTCAGGCGGGCCCCAAATCGATAAGTAATGGGCTAATTTGTCCGTTAACCCACTTCTCGAGATCTTTAATGGCTGAAATTTAATATGTACAGTTAATTTATGGCCCCCATCACATGTATGAATTTTTGAGTCAATCGGATGGCGGGAGCCATGTGATCTTGCATTCTTGACCAATTTTGGGTCATCTTTAACGTGAACGGCTTGATTTCCTCGGATCCATGGCATTTAAATCCATTGATCTCAGTCCTCTAGAGTCCATCCCTTGCTCCGATGCCTCTGGAGAATCAAATCAGCACTTTTAATACTCTTTTTCAGTACAGGCTCTTAGATACACACTGCATCACAAATACGATTAAATCTGGCCGCTAAACAGTACCATGTTCATAAATCTAGGTAATAACTAGGCTCTTGTATGTAATATTTAACCCTCAATAGACCTCCGTGGGAGAACCAACTCAGTGGTCCTCCCAAGATCAGTCCTCACCAGTCTCCTAGGGAGAGCCGGCTCAGCAGTTTCTTCCTCCTCTTCTAAGTTGTCTTCCGAAAAATGAGGAGTAGGCCTCCCAAGGGTATGTCTCAAGCTGGAGGGACCCACTGGAGTGGAGTATTCCGCTAAAGCCTCACTGGATAGCCTAACACTAAGTTGGAAGGCTTCGTTGGCACTCATCGCCATCTCTGCCAGTAGAAAGGGCAATTCCGAGACATTCTAGAGATGCCTCGTTTCACCCTCATACCAGAAACCCCCTCCCCGGGACTTGATGGATGCATTATTTCTAAGGGTCGAAAAGAAAAGGGAGGGAGAGAAAACTCACCAGAGAGGCGAAAGCACACAAATTGAGGGAAAAGGAAAAATGGCGAATCCCAAGACATAGTGAATAAAAAAGGAAGAAGAAAAATCGAGCGGGAGAGCGAAAGTGTGAGAAGCGCTCTTGCACCCCCTTTTATAACTAAGCCACATGGTATCCGCATTTAAGGCGGAGTTGAATCGACGTCTACTTCGACTCCCCTGCCCGACACGTAGCGCACGCCGACTGATGCGGGTAACGTCCTCGCCACGTGTTCGACGCTCATAAGCGGACGAAGCGACCTGACGACTTTCCGCTCGTGCGACCTCAGGTAATGAACCGTCGTATGTTATGGACGATATAAGAAGCATTAAATGCTCCATCATAACTTTGGTTCCCAATATAAACCAACCCAGCAATTCATTACTCCTTTATGTTGACATCGCTAACACAAGGAGTAGGGGGCTTACTGTTGGGGAAAAATATGACAAGTTCGGGGGGTCGATTATAAAATGAATTAACTCTGCTTACAAAACTCGAGGCAACTGTGAGAGCCGATCGAAGATAAAGCCTAGAGGAGAGACTTAGCTCGGATCTGCAGGATATTAATCCCGACCCTAAGTTAAAGAGTCAAGAGCCATAAGAAAAATTTGTAACATGAAGTTGACTCGGTTAAAGAGACAATAATGTCTGAAAGGACCAATTAAAGGCCCTAGAGCTAAAAGCCACCTGACCGACTATAAAACCGACCCATATGAGTTGGTTGTAGTGTCGGCTATCGGATTAAGAAAGGGCATCAATCTTAAATCGATTCTATTTCGTCCAACAGTAGGTAAACAACCCCATCTTTGTAAGCCAGCGGAGACTGTATAGTCGATTGAGGCCAAGCTAAACAAAGAAGAGATGGTGTAATCATAAACACCGATCCGAGAATTTTGTAAAAAGATACCCGATCCCAAAAATCTCGGAATCAGGAAGTATCTACAAACAAATGACAACTAAATCAAATCTCCTAAAAAATCAGGAGAGAATCTCCTCATGTCGGGACCTCTCGTTCCTATAAAAGGAGGGCTCTCCAAGAATCAAAGTACGCAAGAGAAACCTTAAAAAACTCTTCTTCTTGGATTTCTACTAACTTACGCATTGAAGGTACCCCAGCTCTAGCCAGGGTTCACTTTCTCTCTCTCATTGTGGTGTATGTAGAAGTGTAGCAAGAGGTTGATCTAGTTTTTCACATCAACATCACTTTTTTGTGTTCCTTTTATTCAAAGCAAGTCCTCTGATCTGACTCTGTTTTTCATTTGGGTGGCCTGCTGATCTCTTCATCCCTTAATATTCACATTCTGTTTATCTCTATTCATTTGTTCACTAATTATCACATCATTCAAGCTATGGCTGCAGTAGAAGAATGGGAACTGTAGGAGCACATCATTCACGCTATGGCTAAAGTCATGCAATTTGCTGAAATAGTAACAAAGTAGTGATATATCAGGTCAGTTCCTATAGCTTCTCTGATGTTCAGTTGCATTTCGATAGGTTTATCAAGGACTTTAAGGTTTGCATAGTTGCATTTGAGTTTATTTGTGAAAGGGATTATTCATGTGTTCTTCTAAAGTAACTATTGTTTTTTTTCCCTATCCATTTATGGCACTCCCTTCATCAGTTCCTGCAACCTAAAAGCTCTACAGGGCCTGCTACCAACTTTTATTTATTTTTTGGTTTTAGGTGCTTCCTTTCATTAGATGACATTCCTGGCAAGCACTCTGTGGATATAAGGTAAACATTTCTCAACTCATTTGATTAAACCAGTAATTTAGAAGTTGCTCATTTTTCCCATATCCAATTGGATATCCTTCTAATAAAGAGGTTCATTCTTTTAGGACTCATCCATAAAGAAGGCTTATTGAATCTAGTTCCTTGTTATGTTCATTTCACTTTAGTGTAGAATCCAGAAATTCAGAACATTCTATCTGGCCCCATCTTGTGTGCAATATCAAACTGCAGGTTTTTGCCCACAAAAGTTAACCTGAGAGAAGGGAAATGGATAGAGAAGTGCAAACTATTACGAGAAGAGGGAGATGGCATCTTTTCTAAACTGAAAACACAAATACTAGCCTAGTTCAAAGTTTATATGTCCTCATGAATGTTTCAATGGTGGGTGTTCATTCTCCATTTTTATTTTTTCCTGTTATGTGGCTTACTTGCATTTTGTATCTGCTCCATCAGATAGACATCATCATGATTAGGAACTCAAGGACCTTCATCAGTTTGATGTAAGTATCTTTTCTTCCATTGTTTCTATTATTATTTTTTAGTCTATTATATTAATGTAACACCCTGAAAATTGGGGGTCGTGTAGAAACCCAACTCCCGAGTTCCAGACCATCACTTATGCAAAAAATATGCTTATGATTAAATGTTGTCTGAGTTAGTGCATTAACATGAGTGAGATTTTTACCAAACTACAATTCATACTCCAGATCCAATGATAAAACGTAAGTGGAAGACTGGAAGATATATATATATATATATATCACTGTATGTAAAACAAAACAATCTCGATCTGTCTCCAAAGTATGAATATAACTCTGATTCACAGATACATATAACAAACCAAAATCAAAGGTCATATGATAGTCCAACTAGCAAAATCTCGCTGATTCAGGCCACCTATGCGAAGCCGTCAGCAAACTGCATGTACGAGAACTCATACTGGTCCTCGTAGTAGTCCAGCTCCAGCTCCTGAATCACCTCACTATCCGCATCTAAGATAGAGTCTGGTAGGTGTTGCAAACATCATCCCGTAATATGAGAGTGAGTGATCAACTTAGTGGAATCATAGAGTAAAGATTAGCATGTTATCAAATCAATCACGTGATAATAGTAAAGCAAACAATCAGACATTCCTAAATACTGTTATTAATGCAAGGATGAGATGCAGTAATGATGCGTGCCCTTACTGACATACTCCCTCATGCGACACCATCTTACGTCTACGGCATGTAGTGCGATATGAATATGATTACCGAGTTTTTATTAGTCCTTTCATACAGCAGTATTGAGAAACTAAGGTACTTCCCTTATATCATTCCCAACACAGATGTTGTCTAGGGTCGTCACTCCTAGTAGTCTCATATGATGATATATTTCTAAGTCACTGCAAGGGCTGCCAGGGCTGTTGCTCGCACTCGTTGCACCGCTCCCTCAACACCTTATCAATACAGGCCTAGTTGTATTCTTGTTGCTACGGAAGAGTCATCGCTTCACGTAGACTCAGAATACACTCGAGCTCACTACAAAGGGCTCGTCACCAATCATAGTAGGCCGACAGCTTGAATGTAGTGTCCCATACCACCACAATCGGCTCACGAGTCTAAGGTGCTCACTAGTCACTAAGGGGAGGTTTGTGGCCCCAGCGTAGACCGACAGCTCGACCACGGTGTCGCATACCACCATGCCCGGCTCATGAGTCTTAATGGATCAAGGTACCATGGTTATCAGGGTTATCACTGGTAAGTTTAGTACCCTAGGTTCAAGCAGTTATGACCAATACAAGGTGAACATACAATGGTCAGTCGGGTTGCTTGACGAGCTTGACTAGTACGAGCGCACCTCAAGTTGAATGACATGGAGTACATAAAATACCTCATGTGGCCTAACCACTGCCGTCAACCAAAGCACGACTCGAGTTCGTCAACGTGTCCTTCATGGCGAATAGAATCCAACCACAATTTTGAATCTGTTACCGACTGCCTGGACTAGAATATAGCCCCAAGCACTTATAATCTAAATCAATAATCATATGCGAGTGACAGAAATGAAGCACAAATAATCTAAGCATGTTAACAACATGTTATAACATACAACATAAGCAAATCAACCAAACACAAGCATTTCATATATATAAGGAAATCAATTCAATATAACAACATGGAGGAAATCATGTACATCATCATATTAGTTGAGAATCCAATCTCCAAACTAATCTACAACACCATTCACTCAATACTTACTAATACATACTCTTATACAAACACTTAGTCTACACAGATTTGTCTACATAGCATATGTCGATCAAAAGTGTGCATTAGGGCAAATCTCTTCACCAAACAAATCATACACGCACAACTAGTATAGGAACACGATAAATACTCATGGTAATCATATCAGCAAAATACGTACGTATACAGTATTTCCTACAAATATCTAAAATATCCTAAATCTCATATTCTTCGTACGTATTCAAAATGGAAAATAGACAGCATGATCTACATGTCAAACAGTGTCCTTGTCAATAATCTACCATTAAACGGCATTAAAAGCTTTGAAAACAGGTAACCTAAGCATCTAAAATCCTCACATTACGCCGTAAAAGCATAACGAACCGAATAGATACTCTATGCTTCGTCAATGTCAATATGACGACCTAATTCACAAGATAAGTTAGCTGCTTCGCTAATTGTATCGATAGAATTCTTAAAATAGGTTAAGGTTAGGGTTTTCTTACCTAGAATGAAGTCAGAATCATCGAAAACACGATTCAGAAAGGCCGGTGCAATGTCTAGATGGGTTAGGAAAACTCTGACGGAGCTTCACCTGATTCACCCACACTTTCTCTCTCTTTTCTCTCTCTCAACTCACTAGGGTTTGCGAAATTCGTATGGGTTAGAAAGCTAAGGGTTTAAGGCCCTTTTATAAGCCCAAACATAACGAAAACGGACTCCAAGTCAAGGCATACTTAGGTTATAACCAAATCGGGTCTTTTCCGATCCAAAAGAACGTTTCTGGAGGTCCCCTGACTAAATGCAGTCGGACTTAAGCTTATGGGTGTTGGATCCTAATCACATTAAGTTCTCAGTTCGATCGGGTTTCCAGATCATCCGTGACGGACCAGTTTCTGTTCAGTGGTCACTAAGACTTAATCAGGGATTCCAAGTACACTGACATGAGTGGGAAATGTTTCCTGATCCGAGGGTGTATTTGGGTCAGATTCCAATGGTCTGAATGCTTATAATTAACCCGCAAGTGACACGTGCCAGATTTATTCAAATCACATTTAATTTATAAAAAATTCTACTCTTTCTCACACTCCTTACTCTAGGCTCAATGAAATAGTCCCAGGACATCATTTAAACTTGATTTTTGGGGTGGTAGTCAGGTCCAACTACGCAGTCATAATCATCTAAGTTCATTGCTACCGAACTCACGACGTGCGGTCAGAATCCATTACAAAGTTTCAAAGGGTTCCTGAGAGCAAACGGGTTTAGAGTTTGATCCTAGGTTTCAGAATGTTATAGCGTTAACAATTTCACAAGTTTTGGGTCTTAAAGAATGTATTTAAAGCGATCAGTGCTAATTTCACAACTAATCTAAAATAGCGCCAATTATCTTACGCTTAATTTCTAAAGGAATTAATCCTAAGTGATTTCTGATCGAGGTGGTACTTAGGTCTTGGTACGGATTTTTTCAAGACATTATACTTAATTAGTAATAATTTTTCTGATTACTCTTGTTAATGAGGATTATGGTCAAGGTGGTCCTAGGTCCTTTTACAAGCATTTTCATATATACATTATATATTTTGGCATATCTGTGCATCAATCTCTCCTTCATAACAATGTTCACTGACATGTGTTGCAGAAGAAGTTCTCACTTTATGGGACCTAGACACAAATGTTCTTATAGCTGTAATTGGAGATACTCTTATGATGATTGTCTGAATATCATTATATAATTGTGTTGTGTGTGTAAGTAGACATTTGACGTGGATCATTGCTGGAAAATGATTGATGGTTATCATACACATTAATTTGTCATGGAAGCTTACCAAAAGAGATGAGGCCTTGGTACAAAGCAAGAGTATCATAGAAAAAGGTTTATTTTTTAGTGCTTTTTTCATGCAGAATTCTCTATTTTCGTTGATGATTTCATTGAATTGAAGTTGGGTTTCTTTAAAAATTGGTTTGGGATCTATTTGATAGTATTTTTATATTTGTTAAGTTGAATTATTGAAGAAATGATGACCAAGAAAAGGAGGCGGTTGATTGATAAATAGCCCGATGGCAGTAGTGGAAGTTATTCGAGTGGGATTCGTAATCTCAAAACACAACTCAAGCTTTATGGTATGGATTCCAAAGAACTCAAGTGGAATTTTCTTTTCTTTTCCTTTTTTCCTTTCTTTCTAGAAGATGACTTTGAAATGCCATTTGGTTGTTTTATTTCTTTGAATTTGGCTCTCCAATGCTAGAAAATGGTAACTTTCATTTTAGGTTTTTAAATTCCTAGGGCCTCAACTGCAGAAATTTAAAACCCAAATATAATTTTTAATTTTTGGATTCAAAATTGTTTGGTATTTAGAGAGCCAAAGTTTCTAGGGCCTGAACATAGATGACTTGACCTTTTGTTGTGCAGATGTAGAAAGAAATAAAAAAGATAATTCAACATTGAGATCTTGCTCAATCTCCTCTCAAGGGCTCATCTTTTTTCTCAACACTTTTTAGATATATTGGAACAAATGGTGAGATTGATGAATGAATGGTGGCTCACTTCATGTTATCTTTATATCGAAATTCTCACTGGTTACTGGTGGCAGACGATGATGATCCAGCGAAGTTTTCAATGGTGACTTTAAGATGGTCTATCAAGGCCAGATTGTGATCACTGGGTTTGTCATGTACGCTTCTGACTCACTGCATCATGCTAGAGCCTAATTATGATTAAATTATCACAATATTCACCTGCCTAGAAAGGAATAATCACAAGTGTCCTCTGGACTCTAAGTACTTTCAGATAAGTTGATGAGTCCCTTTTAGCACAATGATAAAGATCTCCTTCTTGTTGATGAAGAGTCTTCAGCTCCCTTGATCCGCAACACAAAAGATGTACCAATATTCGACTTTGGTCGAGTCAAGGTTATGATGGAATTCTACCCTCTAAAGATTTTCCTATTAGGAAGATAGAGTGATTCCAATCATTTATGCATTCAAGGTATCTCAGCTTAATGATTTATCATTAAGGTAGTAGCTGGAGGATCCTTGAATGCGGAAGTTCATTCCCCAATACACTCTATTGAATTTCAATGATGTGGGTGGATTGGAGGATGAACTCCCTGAGAGAAAGGGCTTACGATAAATGATATGAAGTTTAAAACACTCAGAAGCACTCTCTTCTTTCTCTACCAGCAATAAAGACTAACCTCTCTATATATAGGTAAAAGGTTCCAACGGATATAAAACGGTTACATTTATGACAGAGTTCGATATCATCGAGTAGGGTCGATAATAGCATCGACTAATCTCTCGATGATACAAACTCAAATGTCATTTTCACTTTTGGAAACCTTTTGCCAACTAGTCGATGGGATCTAGACACACATCGATATTATCAGATTTCAAACTTCGATTCCATCGATAGAGGGATCGATCTATCCATAGGTGAAAACAAAAGAGACAAACCTTGAAGAGTTTCAGGTTCTAAAGATATGATCAGGGAACAGCCGATGTCATCGGAATTTGTATATCGATGATATCGGAGTCCGTGTCGATGGGATCGTTAAATCGTATAGATTTACCTATAAGCTTGCAGGATGGTTTGTGTCCGGTCTTGATCCAATCGACCAGGTCTCGATATAATCGACATATGAATATCGATTTCTCGACTGGCCCCCGATCAGCGTTTAAAACGCCTTGAAATATTTGCTGGAGGAAACATGCGCCCACTGTCGATATGATCAAATGACTTCCGATATGATTGATAGTTGAATTTAGATTGAATTGGATAGTCATCGATATTATCGAAGCTTATAGTAGTTTCTTTAGAAAAATAGGGGTGCTGAAAAACTGTTTGTCAATATTATCGATCCACTTTCGATGGGATCGATATTTGAATATCGATAATATCGATTGAAACTTTGATATATCGATAAATCATCCAGATGAATTTTGGTTGCTGGACGCTTTTTGTCCTCACTCGATTGTATCGATTGAGATGTCGAGGACATCGACAGAGAAGGTCGATCATATCGAAAGGTGTATCGATATAATCAACAGGGTAAGAAAACTTGAAGATTTTCCTGTTTGGTAAAAAGTTTTCTTACAATAAAACCTTAAGATGTTCTACTTAGTTTTAAGCGTTTTAATCACCTGGTATTTTGAGATAAGGGATGAGAGGCTATGATTTACCTATGGCGAGCTTCCACACATCTAGTTGAGGTAGACACTTGAATTGATCTTCCTGTTAGGCGTTGTTGTCCGACTGACTCAACTTACGCCTTAATTGACAAACCTGGGCACTTGTTGGTGCACTTTCAATCTCCCTCTGTCAATTACATGACAAAATACCCAAAACACCCTAGAAAAATATCTAGACAGATACATCCTAAATTGTGTTTACATGTGATTACACAATTTTACAAATTCTAACACTTTCATGTACACAACCACAATTTACTCCCCCTTTCTTCAAAACTCCCCCTTTCTTATTGCGGCTGCTCCCCCTAACACCTGCAACACCATTCTTGCAGATATACAATTCCATCTGGGGTGTTTTTGACTTTTCTCCCCCTTTTTATCAGTCATTGACAAAGATATAGCAAGTGATATTGACTAAAGAGTTTAAGCATATGGGAGAACCAGTAGATATAGATGAACAAGGGTGAACTCGTTTTAAAACATACAGCACTATTCATAGGATATGAATGCAGATAGAGACAAGTATCATAGTTATAGATCAAGTAGAATATTCAATAGAAACTCATGCATTTCATATTAGATAGGGTAGAAAAGATAGATTGTGATACCCTGCCATAATCAATATATCCATAAACCATTTGAAAACAGAGATAACATAAACAGGGATGAAACTATGAAGTAGTTAGCAATGCAACCCATGTTCAAACCAGACAAACCAAGACACATTCAAGTTATAAGAGTTTATGACATTAGCGACCCATACGGGGTATGGACAACCAAAAAGTCACTTTGTTACAGTCTGTCAGTCAGCAAGTTATCACACACATAAATATGATCACAGGGCATTCAAAAAGAACCTTATGCCAAAGTATTTTAGAAGAATTGTCAATGTGTGATAAATGGAAGGAGTCCTTGGACAAGCTTTATGGAGAAGGTAGACTATTCAGAAGCTGTTCCGTAACATGTTGTAGAGACCCCAGTCTTTGTCGGATGTCAGAAAGATACGCTTCACAGTCATCAAGTTTCTTCATCATGTAGGATTAACCATCCATAAGTCTTTGTAAATTATCTTACGCCTGGACACCCTGAATTTCCATGGCTTAAGAATTCCCAAGGCCCAAGGTCTGATTGGTTTTTCCAACACAAGATATTTTGTCATAGAGATTCAGACTCTGGTTGTCTTTATAATTGAACCATCTACATAGATGTGGAAGATCATGAGTTGGTGGCAGACCGAATTGTCGTGAAAGCTTAGACAGAAGGCATGGAAATGAAATTGTAGTGATGGACTCTTCTGTGGACACTCGGATTAACTGACGTAGGAGAAGAGTTGGTAGGCATAGCGGAATTCCAAGATGAATATCATACAGAATGTTGAGTATGTATGGAGAGAGATAATTGCTCGAGACTTCACAAGGATAGACAAATATACTATGAAGGATCCTGTAGGTAGGATCAAGATTCTTAACATGGAGGATATTCTTTGAATTCTTGAGAATTTTAGTACCATTACACAGTGCTCGAGTAACTTCTCCCCATACATCGAGTCCATTCATATTTCGATTTGATACAGGTATTCCAGTCATTCCTATGTCAACCATCCTACTTATCAGTCTAGGTGTGATGTGTCCAATTCGATTTACTACCACAACCGAGACTATTGGAGGGTTATTATCAACATTGAAGATCAAGCTCAAGAACTGATGTACTAGATTATGTTGAAATGTTCCCCCAAGATTTATAATATTTTCTCATCCACTCTGTTTTAGAAGATCGATGATTTTAAAAGGTTCAATACTCTTTGTATCAACGTTTCGTTCTGCCACAAGCTTTAAGTTGAATAAGGAAGAAGGGGCGATTGCATCCTGCTTACCTTTCTTCTTTCCTATTGATGCACTTTGTGGATGAAGTGATCCTTTAGCTTCCGACATTCTGATCAAGAACAATGCTGAGAGATACAGTTCCATACTGAGATCTCTGATTTTCCAATTTTAAGAGTTCTGGGAAGCCCAATCGTCCTGACAATTCAGTTACCCGGAGAGTCGTCGATGATATCAATTATGAGTCGATGTGATCAACATTCACAAGTTATCAATAGAAGCTCATATCAATTTATTATTATTATTATTAATTTTTTTTTTACTATCCATCGTTCATGTACAGAGTAGTATATTTATTAAGGTTTTTAGCAAAAAAAATAACAGCAGGATTTCATATAACATTTGTACATCAAAAGTTTAAACATTTGAATGTTTATGTGCCAAAAGTGAGGTAAGAGACCTTAGTTTGTTTCTATGAATGCTCAGCAAAATCACCTCATTTTAACAAGTGTCCAGATTTTAATGCATGTCCTGGACTAGTTTCTTCTCTCTCAGTGTTTCTCAATATCGCTCCTTTCTTTTCCTATGATAATGTAGCAGTGGTTGTTTGTGCGGAGACCCTTCATAATTGATTTTCCTAATCGATCTAGGATCTCGCATTCTTCTTTGTTAAATTTGACCAAATGTCCATTATCATAGATTTGAGAGATGCTTAGTAGGTTATGTGTCAAGCCTTTTATTCAAAAAGAATTCTCATTTTTAAACAAATTGATTCCTTCTATGATTCCCTGTCCAATTACTTCAGCAATGGTTCCATCTCCGTAGGTGACTATCCCTTTATGAAGATCCTTATAGTTTGAAAGGAGGGACTTGTCACCTATAACATGTCTTGAGCAACCACTGTCCAGGTACCATTTATCCCCTTTGCCTGATAAATGATGTGAATGAGTAACAAGGTAATTTTTCTTTTCCTTAATCACCCACTTTGTGACAGGAATTTTACTTGTGGTAGATTTGTTCTTCTTATCTAATTTTTCCACATGACTTAATTGCTCCTTCATCCTGTCAAGTAGCTCGAGTGATGATGATTCTATACTTCTTTTGTCTAGCTCATAAACTGACTCCTCACTTTTGTAATAAGTTGGGATAAGTTTGGTGTTACTATTAGATGTAATAGATTTTCCAAATGGTTGTGCATCATATTCAGTTTTTGTTCTAGCTTTTTCATATCCGAAGCCATATTTGTTGTTTCCAGATTTTTCCATACCCAAAAGTTTTTCTAACCTCTCACCACTTTGAGAAAATTTACAGTTTAGTTGGGCTATTTTTCAAGATTCTTCTAATTCATTTTGAAGTGTATAATTTTTATTCTAAAGAATCAAGTTTTCCTCATTTAGTGCTTTAATTTGTTTCTTTAATTTTTCTGACTCAAATTTCAAAGAAATGTTAGTTCTTTCAAGTCTATCATTATCTGAGTGACATTACTGCAAATCAGTAATTAGATGAGTATTAATATTTGAAGCTTTATTCAGATCTAATTTCAGCGATTCCTTTTTATTTTCAGATATACCAAGTCGTTTAGACACTTTAATGCTATGGATATAGAGTTGATTATAAGCATCTTGCAGTTTATCCTTTTCGACTTCTTCCTCTTCTTCAACTCAAATTGCTCATTGTCAGATAGAAATGATTCAGTGGTTTGCTATTCTTTCTCATGTTCAGTTGGAATGATCGAAGTAGTGGAGACCATGAGTATTTTTAAGGATTTCTGATCTCCATAACTTTCTGAGTCACTATTTTCTGAGTTTGACTCTTCTGTATCATCTCATGTGGCAGCCATCGCCTTGCCCTTGGTTTTTCTGTTTGGGCATTCGGTAGATAGGTGTACATACTCATGACAGGCATAATATTGTGGTTCTTTGGTCAGCTTACCAAATTTTCTTACAAGAGGTTTGTAATTCACCTTTCTTCCTCTGGAAGGATGGCTGCAATTCTTCTGAAAGAATCTTCTGAATTTCTGTGCCAGCAAAGATACTTCCTCATCTTCATCTTCTTTTTCACTCTCACTATCCTCATGTTTTGATTTCTTAGAAGTTTTTAGGATAGTGTTTTTAGATTTTTGGGTTGTGTGATGTGTAGTTCAAAAGTTTGTAGAGAACCTACTAGTTCTTCTACTTTCATCTCATCAATATTCCTACACTCCTCAATTGTTGTTACCTTGAGATTAAACTGTTCCGGTAGAGACCTCAGAATTTTCTACATTTTTTTGATACTGGAACCTTCTCTCCCAATCCACCCATGGAGTTACAAATGATATTCAATTTGGTGAAAAACTCCATAGATGTCTCATGCTCTTTCATCCTGAGATTTTCAAACTGTGAAGTCAGAAGTTGTAGTTTAGACCTCTTCACAGTGCTTGTGCCTTCATGGGTTGTTTCCAGTAAATCTCATGCTTCCTTGGATGTCCCACAAATACTTATTTGATTGAATATATCCTAGGACACGGTACGGTAGATGACGTTCATTGCTTTTGTTTCAGCAGTTCGTTGTTCTTTGTCAAACGTTGTCCACTTTTCATTAGGTTTGGGTTTAGTGATTGTGGTTTCATTTTCAAGTACAGTTTGTTCAGATGGTACCACATATCCCTTTTCAATTATGTCCCAAACATCGTGATCCAAGGATCTCAGGAAGTAATGCATTCTAGCCTTCCAGTATGCATAATTGAACTATCAAATACTGGAGGTCTAGTGACTGATGAGCCCCCTCCTTTGGCCATATTTCTCAACTTCAGTCAAGATCACTCTCTAAGAGGTGAAGCCCTTAAAGAGAGACTCGCTCTGATACCAATTGAATAGCGGTGAAGACCGCTTGAGTTGAAGTAGGAATATGCCAATATGTCCTAGAGGGGGGTGAATAGGACTTTTTAAAGATTTATGAATTATATTAAAAATCCTATCACTCTAATCCTAACAGGTATGCAATTTTCAGGATTACTCAAATGTAACTCTACTTGCTTCCAAGCCCGGTAGAGGATCCAATCACAAAACTATTCAAATTAATAAGCATGAAGAAGTTATAGTCTATGTTGGATGTGACTGTGTGTGTGAAGTGTGAGCAGATATGAATGCAATTAACATAATCACACAAATGATCAAGCACAAGAATCAATCATAGACACAGTCATTTTTATAGTGGTTCGACTACTTGTCTACTCCACTCCCGGCTGCCACACTCAACCCTTGAGTGTACCGAATTTCACTAAGGAGGTTTCCCATGGTTCACCTCAAACCTAAGGTTTTAATTCAGGTTCACCTTAACCTTTACAACCTACACAGAGGCTGACTGTTTATGCACTCATGAGTAAGGGTTAACACATAGCACCCGGTTTAGGCACACTGGCCAAAGATCTTACCCTAAAACAGAGGTTTTACACGGTTCACCTCATAACCCAGAGTTTTACTGGTTCACTTCTAACCAGATGTTTATGGCCACACAGAGCAAGGGTCCACACAATGCACCCACACGTACACTCCCACCGGAGGCCTCCTCTGAGGACTTCAAACGGTGAACAACACTTAAGACCTAATCCTAGAAAGGAATGATCACAAGTGTCCTCTGGACTCTAGGTAGTTACAGATAAGTTGATGAGTCCCTTTTAGCGCAATGATGAAGATCTCCTTCTTGTTGATGAAGAGTCTTCAGCTCCCTTGATCCGTAATACAAAAGATGTTCCAATATTCGACTTTGGTCGGGTTAAGGTTATGATGGAATTCTACTCTTTAAAGATTTTCCTATTAGGAAGATAGAGTGATTCCAATCATCTATGCATTCAAGGCATCCCAGCTTAATGATTTGCCATTAAGGTAGTAGCTGAAGGATCCTTGAATGCGGAAGTTTTTTCCCCAATCTACTCTATTGAATATCAATGATGTGGGTGGATTGGAGGATGAACTCCCTGAGAGAAAGGGTTTACGATAAATGATATGAAGTTTAAAACACTCAGAAGCACTCTCTTCTTTCTCTACCAGCAATAAAGACTAACCTCTCTATATATAGGCAAAAGGTTCCAACGGATATAAAACGGTCACATTTATGACAGAGTTCAATATCATCGAGCAGGGTAGATATCATCGAGTGTATACTCCTGATAGCATTGACTGATCTCTCGATGATACAAATTCAAATGTCATTTTCTCTTTTGGAAACCTTTTGTCCACTGGTCAATGGGATTGAGACACACATCGATGTTATCGAATTTCGAACTCTGATTCCATCGATAGAGGGATCAATCTATCGACAGGTGAAAATAAGAGAAACAAGCCTTGAAGAGTTTCAGGATCTAAAGATATGATCAGGGAATAGCCGATGTCATCGGAATTTGTATATCGATGATATCGGAGTCCGTGTCGATGGGATCGATAAATCATATAGATTTACCTATAAGCTTGTTGGACGGTTTGTGTCCGGTCTCGATCCAATTGACCAGGTCTCGATATTATCAACATATGAATATCAATTTCTCGACTGTCCCCTGATCAGCGTTTAAAACACCCTGAAATATTTGCTGAAGGAAACATGCGTCCACTGTTGATATGATCGAATGACTTCCGAAATGATCAATAGTTGAATTCAGATTGAATTGGACAGTGATCGTTATTATCGAAGCTTATAGTAGTTTTCTTTAGAAAAACAAGGGCACCGAAAAACTGTCTGTCGATATTATCGATCTACTTTCGATGGGATCGATATTTGAATATCGATAATATCGATTGAAACTTCGATATATCGGTAAATTGTCCAGATGAATGTTTGGTTGCTGGACGCTTTTTGTCCTCACTCGATTGTATCGATTGAGATGTTGAGGACATCGACAGAATAGGTCGATCATATCGAAAGGTGAATCGATATAATCGACAGGATAAGAAAACTTGAAGATTTTCCTGTTTGGTAAAATATTTTCTTACAATAAAATCCTAAGATGTTCTACTTAGTTTTAAAGGTTTTAATCACCTGGTGTTTTGGGAAAAGGGATGTGACGCTATGATTTACCTATGGAGAGCTTCCACACATCCAGTTGAGGCAGACACTTGAATTGATCTTCCTATTAGGCACTGTTGTCCGATTGACTCAACTTACACCGTAATTGCACTTTCAAACTCTTGTCCTTTGGAGAATATTGTGCGTATCTTTGGCCCTCCTAGTCCTCTAAAAGTATTTCATGATGATTGACAAATACAATTAGAAAGGGCAAAGTTTTGTTGGGCCCAGGGATGGACACAAGGGATGTCCTTATTGAAAATCCTACCAATTCCAATCAAGAGGATCCCGATTACTAAGAATCCCAAAAGAGACTTGACAAGTGGATCCTGATTACTCAGATCGTCTGGTTAGTGTGATTTCAAGCTTTGATCCATCCACAATGGGGACCTTCATTTTTCATTATACAGAATTCACAACAGCATGACTTCTCAATTGCCAATTTCATTTCCTCAGGCGCATGCTTCATGAGGATATATAGCTATTGCCATTGATTCCCGCTACCATGGTGAACAGGCCAAAAATACAACCACATACAGAGATGTATGTAATCATTTGCAAGTATCATCTGTTAGTTTAATAAGGAGATTTTCTTTTCATGTAGTCACAATCTTTTAAAAAAATAATAATAATAATTAGTACTATGCAGTGTTACTTATTTTCATGCTTCCATTTAAAGCAGCTGGAAAAAAAAATACAGTTATTTAGCAGGTATCATGTCTTAATAAAATAGTCAATTTCAGTTGTTGATTGTTTTTGGAATTTGAATGCAGGCTCTTGTATCTTATTGGAAGAATGGCGATACAATGCCTTACATATATGATACAGTAAGACTATGGCCTTTTTTTTTCTAGCGGATCATATGTGCTTCCTTTTATTTATTTATTTATTATTTTTATAAATCAAGTTACAATCAATTTTAGCCTTGAACAATTCTTCCATGGGATTTTCAATGAATAAGATTATAAAATATAGAGGCAGGTATGGAATTAAGTTAGTTTTAAACCAAACACCATGTCACAACAGAAACAAACACCACTTCATTGAGAACATCAACAATATGCAGAAATCCTCATAAATGACAGAGACTTGCTAATTAGATTAACCCTCAATGTTGGCTTTCCATTAAACAATCATCAAGATTTAGGCACCATTCTCAAAAGTTCTACTTTGATAACATTCTAATTGCCTTCATCATCTTGATTGTTGATTGCCAGATTGAGCTTGCAAACATGATGTTGGTGGAGGGACAAAGTCATCTTTTTGTACATTGGCCTGAACAAGGGGTTGATTATGAAGAAAAGAAAAGTTTCTTTGATCAGGTTCATTTTCATGGAACTTTTATTATTATTATTATTATTATTATTATTATTATTATTATTATTATTATTATTATTATTATAGTTCTTATGAGTACAAGAACCTTGTATTCCATTCATTCTCAGTATATTTTTACAACTCAGCTACTGTATCTTGGAAATATTAAATGGTCTCTGTTGATTTCCAAGTCCAAGCAAAAAAAGTTTAACATCGGTTTCCACTTTTAACCTTCCATTTTCCTCACTCAAACATTTATTTTTCTTATTATTATGATTATTTTGAAAATTATCTTTGGAAGCCTTGCTGACCACAAATTTCTGGTAGAAGACCAAACTGATTTTGATGGGTTTCTAGAAACCTACATTGCTTTATACCTGTCCGTAAGATTGTTAATACTCTTCACATACCTGCTTATTGATGTCAAGTAGCTCTTTTCTATAGGTAACTCTGCTTAATTCAAGCTACCTAGGTGGTTTGGCATCATATATTCAAAATGACAGGAATCTATTAGCAGATTCAAAAGCAGGGAAAAATCCATTTAATGGCTTTACTCCTTCGGTAAGTGAATCCATTAAATTTGTTTTGCAATCTGTGTTTATTATATATTTCTGCTAGAAATTTATCTTCAATTTCACTTCTTCTTCTTCTTCTTCTTCTTCTTCCTTTTTTTTTTTTATTCAATGAGAAAGATTTGTTCTATGGCTACAGTCTCACTGTGGGGTACTCATCTTGAGCTACGGATTTTATCCGTAGCTTTTGACCACTTTTCTAATCGTGTAGCAAAAAGTTGACGATTTAGTGGCGTCCAGCACAATTGTCAATAAAGGTCCTGGCCGTAGGTAAAGCCTTTACCGACTGAGGCTTTACCAGCTATTAGCTAACTGCGGGGAAAGGCTTTGCCGGCAGTTTTGACCGTCGATAAAGGCTAGTCTTCTTCTAGTGCAAGGTAGTGCAATGTGATACATTGGGACTTTGCCCTTTGAATCTGGATTGTCTAATGATCCAAACCATTGTTAGGGTGAGTCTTTGCTTGTTTGGTGGATAGAAACTAAATAAATTTTCTTAAATTAGATTATTTCAATCATTTTAAATTTGGGTCTTTTGCTTAAAAAATGGACCATCACCATGACATATTTCATCTGATAATTTTTTGGGGCATCACCCATCCAAGGGGTGCCTTATCACATAAATGATCTGGGTCATTGAAAAAAGCCCATTTCCAATGGATATTATCCCAACTTATCATATTGCAATATAGTCGGGATGTATGCAAGCAACTATCTTTGATTTTTTACCTTTATTACAGTTTCTTCCTTCCACATCTCAAGTCCCTTGAAGAAAGACCTTGAAGAAGTACCTGATACATACATACAAACATGATGTTGATGCACTCATGATCATACCTGGTGGGCCAAAGATTAAAAAACAAATAAATAGGACATTAAAAAATTTGAAGAAATAGGGAGGGAGAACCACTGATATTTAGAAAGTGTAGAGGCAGATTTAGTATCAAAACTGACTATTAGATTAAGAATAGTGTAACGTCCTGGAAAAATCCGTACTTGGACTCGAGTACCAACTCGACCAGAAATTGCGTAGGATTAATTCCTTTGAAAAATAAGTGTAAGTTAGCTAGCGCAACGCTAGAGTAGCTGGGAAATAGTCCCTGATCACTTTAAATACGTTCTACAAGACCCAAAGCGAGTAGAACTAATGACGCTATAATACTCTAAAACCTCGGATCAAACTCTAAGCCGGTTTGTTCTCAGGACCTCTTTGAAACTTTGTATTGGATCCAGACCGCACGTTGAAAGTCCGATACCTACAATCTTAGACCGTTATAACCACCTAGCTGGACTTGACAATCATTTCGAAAAGCAGGTCCAACCGACATTCAGAGGCTATTTCATTGAGCCTGGAGTGAAGAGAGTGAGAAAAGGGTTAGATTTGAAATTTGAAATTCAAATCTAGCACACGACTTGGCGCGTTATTATTAAGTGTTCTGACCATCAGAATTCAGCCAAATTACACCTTCGGATCAGAAAAAAAATTTATTTCATATCATGAGACTTGTAGACTTGATCAACGTGCGATGATCGCTGAACTGAAACTGGACCGCCACGTACGATCTACGAACACTACTGGTCTGAAAATGGGATGTGAGTGACATCTGACGTACATGAACTTAAGTCCGATCGCGTTCGGCCAGGGACCACCAGAAATGTCTTTTTAGACCGAAACAGCCCCGATTTGGTTAGGCATCGAGTAAACATTGTTCCCAAGCCTTTTTGGGCATGTTTGGGGTTATAAAAGGGGCTTAAACCCTCACTTCTCTCACCCATCCGAATTTGCTAGAAACCCTAGCTGGTGTAAGAAAAAAGGTGAGAGATTGTGAGAGAGAGTGGGAAAGAATTTCCTGCTGCTTGCACTACCTGTTGCACGTGCCTAAGCAACGCACCTCAATCACTTTCTCAGCGATTTCACCGCATTTCTAGGTAAGAAAAGACCCTAAATACTTGCTGATTTGAGGTTCCGTCATTTTCATAGCGAAGTAGCTTACAGATCTTGTATATTAGGTTCCCGGTTCGCCGTAAACGAAGCGTATACGCTCCGTTCGAATCAATACACTTCTAGGATAAAAGGTGCAGATTCTAGACGCTTTGATTGACTGTTTTCAATGCTTTCAATGTCGTTTAATAATAGATTATCGACGGTAACACCGTTTGACATGTACAACATGTTGTCCGTTTCCTGTTTCGTAAGTAGACAAAAAATATGGGATTTAGGGCATTTTAGTCATTTGTAGGAAATACTGTTTTTATCCACATTTTACTGATATGATTGACATGGCTTCTTATCGCATTAGGATATTAGGAATGCGTGTATAATCAGTTTGGGGAAGAGACAAATGCGCACTTTGAGTCGACATACTATATGTAGACTTAAATGTGTAGACTAAGTGTTTATATAAATGTTTGTGTTAGTATGTATTGAATTAAATGGTGTTATGAATTAGTTTGAGAGTGAATTCTCAAATAATATGCTGATGTACATAATTTCCTATATGTTGGCTATATGCATGATTTCGTTATATGTATGAAATGCATGTATTGGAAGATTTACTTAAGTTATATGTTATAACACGCATGCTCACATTGTTGTATTTCATTTCCATTACTCTTACATGATTGCTGATGTGGATTCATAACTTTTTGGGACTATACCTAGTCCAGGCAGTCGGTAACCGAGTAAATTCGTGGTTGGCTTATCTTTGCCACGAACGACGCGTCGATGAACGTGAGTCATGTTTTGGAGTTGGCGGCAGTGGTTAGGCCACGCGAGGTGTCTTATGCACTTCATGTCGTTCGACTTGAGATGCGCTCGTGCTAATCGAGCCTGTCAAGTAACCCGACTGGCCATTGTATGTTCACCCTGTATGAGTTATAACTGCTTGAACCTTGGGTGCTGAACTTACCATTGTAAACCCTGACCACCATGGTACCTTGATCCACAAAGACTCATGAGTCGGGCATGGTGGTATGGGACACCGTGGTCGAGCTGTCGGCCTACGCTGGGGCCACAAATCTCCCCGTAGTAACTAGTGAGCACCTATGACTCGTGAGCAGATTATGGTGGTATGGGACACTATATTCTTGCTATCGGCCTACACTGATTAGGCGACGAGTCCTTTGCAGTGACCACGAGCGTATTCTGAGTCTACGGGAGGCGACGACTCTTCCGTAGCAATGAGAGTACAGTAAGCCTGTATTGATAAGGTGATGGGGGAGTGGTGTAACGAGTGCGAGCAACAGCCCTGGAAGCCCTTGCAGCGACCTATAAAATATATATCGTATGAGATTACTAGGAGTGACGACCCTAGACAGGATCTGTTTGGGATTGATATAAGGAAAGTACCTTAGTTTCCCAATCCTGCTGAATGAAAAGGACTAATAATAACTCGATAATCATATCACCATCACATTGCATTTGCCTAGAAGATGTGGAGCACTGTGGGATGAAAGCATGCCGCGGGCGTAAGATAGTGCCGTATGAGGGAGATCGTCGGTGAGGGCATCCATCATGTCACGTCATATTGCATTAACAACAGTATTAGGAATGTTTGATTTACTTCTTTACTATTATCGCATGATTGATTTGAGAACATGTTAATCTTTGCTCTATTATTCCAGTGAGTTAGCTACTCACTTTTACGTTACGGGATGATGTTTGCAACACCCACCAGACCCTGTCTTAAATGCAGGTGAGGCAGCGATTCAGGAGGCAGAGCCGGATTATGATCAGGACCAGGACGAGTTCTCATATATGCAGTACCACGACAGCTTTGCTTAGGTGGCCTTGATTGACGGGACTTCTCAGTGGGAGTACTTTTGACATTTTGATTTCGTTTATTTATATGTATATGAGACTCAGAGATGTATTCATACTTTGGAGACAGTTGAGATCTATTTTGTTTTCCATACAGTGATATATATATCCTTTAGTCTTCCGCTTGCTTTTATCACTGAATCTGGAGTATGAATTGCAGTTTTGGTATACTTTTACTCATGTGAATGCTTTAACTCAAACAACATTGAATCATAATCATTTTTGTTGCATAAGTGACGGTCTGGAACTCGGGAGTTGGGTTTATACACGACCCCCAATTTTCAGGGTGTTACAAATAGGAACAAAGATTCCACCACCCCAATAGCTCCAACTGTCCCAAAAGCTGATCTCAAAAATCCAATAATCATTGCCAACACGCTTCTCCAATTAAACACTAACTTCTTTAGATGGAAAAAGAAGAAGTGTTGTCTCGAAATACAACTCTGGTAATTGCAAAGTCACTTCCTACAACAGCTTCATATGTTCCATCATCCTGCAAATAGCATGGTATTCATACATTGGAATGGCCATTGGGGAAAAAAAGACAGTGAAGAAAGGGCAATTTGTGTGAGCATTTTCTTTTCCTTTCAATGAATTAATAAAAACTGAAAGAGGAATGAAATCAACATAAAAGGAATAGTCTCACCATATCAATTATCCCTGGAGTGGACAAAAATGCCTGCACTATCCAAGTTTTGGTGATTGGTGGAATTGTGTATCAACTCTGAAACTTTATTCAAGCGCATCTTCACATATCACAAACCAAAACCAGCATCAATGCAATTAATAACAAGGTTTTAAAAATATAATGGCTTAATGAGGAATCATGTACCATCAATTCCATACTCAGTCAAGTACTTGATAGAGTTTTCCAAATTAAAAAAAGTGGGTAAAACCTATCCTCCTCTTCTGATTCAGCACTCCATGTTGACTGAGAATGAAATTGAAAGAAAACCTATCAAAAGAATCCAATTCTGACCAAGTCCAATCCTTAAACCAAGCACACATGCATCACATTGACAATAACAAAAATGTCCAGAAATGCTTTTTAGCAATGGGTCATTTGGCCATTGCACTGAAATCAAACCATGACTATAATCACTGATGCTGAGAAAGAAAAATCATGAATCATGCCAAAATGAAATCAAATATAAACATAAAGAAACTTCATATATGATGCACTGAAATTGCAAATATCTTAGCATTTATGGTCAAATTGCACATCCATGACTATAATCATTTGCTGAATTAAGAAAACCAGAATAATTTTTAATGGGCTCTCACTTTTCCACCCCAGACCAGATCCATTGCATTCAAGTCCAACTAGAAACACAAAATGTTAGCTAATATCCTGTGCAGAGTACAAACAACACCATGCATTCTTCCTCACTCACAGTACAACCTCTAAAGGACTTAAATCATCTTCAAGGAAGAAGGTGAGCCAATGATGTCTACATGTGTGACGTGTGGAAAACCAACAAGTGAACCATAATTTTGTCTGCTTTCTTTCCTATCTCATAAAACTGAATTATAATTTTTGTTGGTCCTGGAGTCCCCTAAACTCAGAAAAACACCTCGAACTTCATTTGTTATTTTTAGCTTTGTGTTTTTGCTTCCATTTTCAAAACATAATGTTAATTTTCAAGATGTTAAATTGTAATTTTTTATAGCATCGTTACAATCAGAACACTTCATAAGCTATATATATATATATATATATATATATATATATATATATATATAGGAGAATTGAGAATTATTGATTTCTAAAATTATTAATACAATGTATAGGAAGACTCAACGTATTTGAACTTCTAATCACATATACCACATACAATCCAAACAACAATGTATAAAGATAGACCCACAAGAACTATATTATATAATTCCTGCAATGTTACTACGCATTCATCCAACTCACTGAAAAATCAACTTTCAACCAGCCTCAAAATTCCTATTCTACTAGTTCCCAGCTTACAATCAAATATCAAATCCTTCTACTAATGATATCAGTAGATGCAGCCTAGGTTTGAATATCCTATTATTTATCTCCTTCCCAAGACCCCATAAGATCTGGAAATAAAAACCCCACATTTGAATGCTAGTATGTAGAATCTCAATGACTACCACACCAGTGAGACTAGGAGTTTTCCTGTTAATTACAGTAAAGAGGAAAAGGTACAGAGTATGCGATCTTAGGAAACTGCCCAAATATACACCGAATACCACCATTTCTTTTGAAGAATGGCTATATTCTTTTCTTTCCTTCGTACTTTGACCAATCAACCAAGGTTGTAAAATTCCACTTTCTTTTTGGGGTCTTTATTTAAATTGATGTGCTCATATTAATGTTGAGATGTGGAGCCACATCTGGATAGGACCACTCGACTAGTTGAGTGCCCTGCTCGACCGGTCGAGTGGCCCATTCGACCAGTTGAGGGCTGACTCGACTCAAAGTCCAGTGAGCAGCAATTTTTTAGGTCTGAGGTGCTCGACCTGTCGAGGCCCATGCTCGACCAGTCAAGGGTCCACTCGACCATTTGAGGTTACGCAGATTCATTCTGTGGATTTGATACGGACTGCGAATTTTTGTGGCGATTTCATAAGAGGTGCGAAAGGGAAGTTACCTAAACTACAAATATGGGTCCCTAGGGCTTTTCTAGGGTTATGAGAATTATTCTAAAGTGTGGACAAAGGGTTTTCTCTATACATCCAAGGAAAAATGTTAGTATATTACTTGTAATCTCATTTTCTTCATAGTGAAATTTTACACCTTTGGTTTTTTTACCCTTATTTGGGGTTTTTTCATGCATGTTTTGTCTTGTGGTTTGTTTGGTATGCTTTGATTTTACTTCTAGATTATATTTCTTTTTGTTTATCATTTGTGGGTGAGATCGGAGATTGGATCTCAGTTTACTAGCATTGTTGTCGTGCTATGCAACAACTGGTATCAAAGCTATTAGTTTAGTTCAAGTGAGAGCGATGATGAAAGAAGTGGTGAGTAGAATTGAGAAGTTCAATGGTTCAAACTTTATCTTCTGAAAGATGCAGATGGAGGATTATCTGTATCAAAAGGCCCTCTATATTCCTCTAGGAGGAATAGAAAAGAAAACAGAAAAGATGACAGATAATGAATGGTCTTTATTGGATCAGAAGACTTTAGGAACGATTTGACTCTCTTTGTTTAAGAGTGTCGCATTCAATATATCTAAGGTGAAGACCATAAAAGAATTAATACAAGCCCTAGC
Source organism: Magnolia kwangsiensis (assembly GCA_037074715.1). Classification (NCBI taxonomy): domain Eukaryota; kingdom Viridiplantae; phylum Streptophyta; class Magnoliopsida; order Magnoliales; family Magnoliaceae; genus Magnolia; species Magnolia kwangsiensis. Next base: position 82,930,831 of record CM073572.1, on the reverse strand, counting down.
TACGATGTATGAAAAACCCTCAACGTCCAACAAGGTTCATCTTATAAAATAACTATTCAACATAAAAATGTCAGATTGTGTGAGCGTGGCTGAACATATAAATGAGTTTAATACAGTCACGAGCCAGTTGGAATCCGTTGGAATTATTTTTTAGGACGAGGTCAGGACGTTGTTGATCTTGTCCAGTTTGCTAGACAGTTAGGATGGTTTGGTAATTGTTGTGAGCAATTCTTCAGGGTAGACAGACCTACAATTTGATGATACGGTCGGTCTAATTCTCAATGAAGAATTTAGAAAAAAGACATCAGGAGATTCAGGGAATTTAAGGAATGCTCTATACATTGAAGGAAGAGGAAGATCTCTAAACAAAGGATGTAATAAACACGGATGTTCTAAGTCAAGGAAGAAGTCTAAGGGACTGAAAGACAAAGATGGGTGTTGTCATTGCGGTAAGAAGGGGCATATGAAACGTAATTGCAGGGCGCTTAAGAAACAAGAAGGAAGCTCTCAAGGTGGAAAGGATTTAGTGAATATATCTGAAGAGAGTGACACGGAGGTGGTGATCTTGTCTCTTGATGCGAGAAATGAGTCTTAGATCATAGACTTTGGTGCTTTATTTAATGGTACTTCGTGCAAGGAAGTTCTACGTGATTATGTCTCAGGTGACTTCGGGAGAGTCTACCTGAGTGATGAAGAGCTATGTAGTATTGTTGAAAAGAAAAATGTTCATATAAATTAGAAAGATGAAACAACTTTGAAATCGAATGATGACAGACATGTACCGAGTTTGAAATGGAATTTGATCTCAGTGGGGTGGTTGACCGATACTGGATATGTGACGATATTCACTAATGATTCCTGAAAAATCACAATAGGTACTTTAGTGATATCTCAAGGCAAGAAGGAAAGTACTTTGTACATAACTTATGGATCATATAGTTCACTCACAGTCGCATCGACTGGAGTGAATGGGTAGTTATGGCATTAGAAGTTGGGACATATGAGTGAGAAAGGAATAAAAGTGCTATTATCAAAAGGGAAGCTACCAGGGCTGAAGTCTATTGACTTAAAATTCTACGAGGACTACATGTATGGCGAGCAGAAGAAGGTTTCAAGAAAATAGAATGTGATCCAAAGACACATCTGTTGGAGCTTATATACACTGATGTGTCGGGACCGGCATAGGTATCATCTCTTAGTGGCTCATGTTATTTTGTTTCTTTTATTGGTGATGCTAGTAGAAAATTGTGGGTCTATTTCTTATAGTATAAATCTGATGTATTTAATATATTTAAGAAGTGAAAAGTAATGATAGAAAATGAGATAGACAAAATAATAAAATGTCTCAGATCAGACAGTGAGGGAGAATACTGTGATAAGAGGTTTGGAGAGTATTGTGCAGCAAATGGAATCAAGCATAAAAAAATAATTTTAGGGACACCACAGCCGAACGGTGTAGCTGAGCGCATTAACAGGACTATTGTTAAGCGCACCAGGAGTATGAGGTTACATGCAGGGTTACCGTAAGTCTTTTTGGGTAGATGCTGTGAATACTCCCGCATAACTCATTAATAGAAGTCCCTCAACACCATTGGATGGTGGGTTACCAGAAGAAACATGGATTGGAAAAGAAGAAACCTTGCATATCTCAGAGTGTTTGGTTGCACTTCATATGTTCACATTGATGTAGATCACGGAAACAATCTGGATGTGAAGTCCATGAGGTGCACGTTTATAGGATACGGACAATATGATTTTGATTACAGGTTTTGAGATATAAAAAAAGAAAAATCATCAGAAGTAAAGATGTAGTCTTTAATGAAAAAATGATACATAAGGATAGTGTGCAGTAAAATAAGGCCGAGGAGAAAGAATTCATAAAGTTGGAAGAGTTACTGGACATGGGCGTTACGACGCCACAGGATGATCATGCACAGGAGCATTATGAGGCAGAGCCAGAGACACTGGTTGCGAGGAAGTTTACTTGGAAGAGGAGACCCGCGGTCCGATACTCACCCTTCTTACATTATCTAATGCTGACAGATAATGGTGAACCATAGTGTTTTGAAAAAGAATTACAGTCAAATACATGGGTTAAGTGATAGGGGGCCATGGATGATGAGATAGACTCTCTTGAGTCTAATCGTACATGAGAGCTAGTTACTCTACATAAGGGTAAGAAAGCTCTTCATAACAAGTGAGTTTACAGACTGAAGGAGGAGCATGATGGCAGGATACATGGCACCAGGAAATGAGAACATGGTGTGTAGATTAAAGAAGAGTCTATATGGCCTAAAGCAAGCCCCGAGGTAGTGATACAAGAAGTTCGACAGTTTCATGTCGGGAAACGGTTTTAGGATGTCACGTCCCAAACTCGAAAACCGGGCTGACAAAATTTTTGATCCCCGAATCCGGCGCCCACAGCCTCCGTAGAACCCCATTCTCGGCTCTTAGCGCCCATTCGCTAGGTTCCGATCCTGGGATGCTACGAGGAGGATTTTCAATGTCAGTTTGATTCGTAATAAGCATAACCAAAGTCATAACCCACAAACAACAACCAAGAACTCTATTACATTTTCACTATGATCAAAAAGTTTACAAGTACAATGAGCATAAAGGGAAATACAATGGTAAAGAACAAAAACTCCAAAACAATCTGCAATGTGCTCCTGCCTCAGCGCTGCTGCGAACCAACGTCACCTGCAGCAATAGTTGTGCATAAGCTTATAGAAAGCTTAAAGGGTGGCGAAAGTGTGTGGCAGGGTAGTAAATGATCACGCAATATCAGAGTGATACGGAATATGCAGATGGAACCATAATATCATGGGCCGTACCAAGGCTATGCGATGCAAGACATGAATGGTATCGGCCATCCTAAGGCCATGCGATGTGAAATGCAACTCAAGCATACAGATCCTCATCTATGTCCACACATCAATACAGCTCAAATATGGGATATCACCGGGGTCTAGTATACTCTAAACCAGATTGCCGCCACATCGCGAGCAATAAGGTAAGTGGAAGAGACCTCACTATCCGTCTGCCAATATCGGGCGCGACTCATCGATAGCAGACTCATTCCTCGAGCTGGTCAAACTCAGCCTAGCACCCCTACACTCGGGCGGGTAAGGCCGCACCCCCTTCCAACCGACCACGACACGGTGGAGAGCACAACCAACTGGTAATCGGCACTCAGCACTCATCTACCCACTCGGTCTAGGCATTGGAGCAACCTCTTGGTACCATAAGGGTTTAGGGACTTTCATCCAGGGATATCTATAGCACCCCATGTAGAACAAGATTTTTGATATCCAATCCTGTCAACCACGATGCGTCTGTGGTGGCTACGACCCTGATGTCGCTAGGGCATACAGTGACCATATCACACGATGCGAGATGCATGAATCACACTATCCAATCATGCAGAAAATCCTTGCACGTAGCGTGCGCTCATGCGGGACAACACCGCCTAATCGGGGTCCAATAATCAATCTGCCCGAAGGCATATACTATGATCAGTCACTCTCATATCAAGCATACATATGATGCGTATGATCATGAGTCGTGAAGCTATATTAAACATGTTATAATGAGATGAACTATCCTTACAATGCAGATGGGCCTGGGCTGCCTATACACAATAAGTACGAGCCTAATAATGGGCCTTAAAGAGCATTACACTCGAAATGTGGACGTCAAACCAACATTTCTCCCAAGCCATAACTCGTAATAAACATCATTACATAAGCCAAGTTGGGATCACACATTGCAATGGACCTTAGGTACACCCCATTGGGCCTTAAATATATCAAATGGGCCATATCAGATAGGCCTTCCATTCGTCAAGCGGGTCGTATCAATGGGCCGAACCAATGGGCCTTATGTGCATTGCAATGGGTCAAAACTCGTGGGCCTTAGATTGCATCAAATGTGCCTAATCTCATGGGCCTTATGTCTCTTAAATGGGCCTAGTCCTATGGGCTTTATGTATTTCATGTGGGCCTAATCCATAGGCCTTTTACAATTTAAATGGGCCTAAAACATAGGCCTTAAATAAAGCAATTGGGCCTAACCCATAGGCCTTTTACAATTCAAATGGGCCTAACCCATAGGCCTTAAATAAAGCAATTGGGCCAAACCCATAGGCCTTTTACAATTAAAATGGGCACTATAATATGTTAAGGTGGGGTCCACTCGGACTATGAATCTGGCCCATTCTTTAGCTCAAACCATAAAATGAGCTTTTAAAATGGATGGACAGATTGGATACAGCACCTGCATCATGAGTGGGGGCCCACATGAAGGTCCACCATCATATATATTATAAATAGTATAATATATATGTACATTACATATAGTGTATATATATATACATATAAAATATATAATATAATATAATATAATATATATATATATATATATGTATACACACACACAAACGCTGCAACCAAGGTGCAACAGGAGGGTGGGCCCCACCGTCCAGTGAGGACGGTTGGATAGAATACATAGATCACAGTGGGGTGCCACCGTCCACGGTCCGTGGACGGCATGAATACAACACATACATCACTGTGGGTCCCATGTGGGGCCCACCACAGTGTATGTTTTTCCATCCCAACCGTTCAAAAGGGTCACACGGACCTGGGTGAAGGAAAACCACAAATTTCATCGTGATCTAAAACTTCTGTGGACCCCAGGATGGTTTCAATGGTAGATGTACATTCACACTATTTTCTATGGCGTGGGCCACCCGAGCGTCGGATTAGCCTCATTTTTGGAGGGGGCCCACCTCAGGGGTGGCCCTCCATATGAATGGCGTAGATAAAACATATACATCATGGTGGGGCCCACGACAGCAGCCGTGGGTAGCCGGCTGGCCGCCCGCCCGCCTGCTGCAGCTACAACTGCAGTGCCTGCAGCATCAGAGGCTTTGCCTCTTACATCATTTAAAAAAATATATTAAAACCCTGATATTTGGGGTTTTTCACATTTGGGGCCCACATCTAGCAGATCCACCTGGTCCATTGGTTTCTACAGGCCATGACGAGTCCAATGAGTCCAGAGTTTGTAATTTTTGGACGTACAGAAACGTCAGAAAATTCCTCAATGGTAACTACTAACGTCCCCAATGTTATGGCCCGCCAGATGCTCAGATCAGGACCATCCTTCTACTCAATGGCTAAAATGAGGCCGGTAAGGGGATGGACGGCTTGGATTGTACCCCAACATCAAGCCCCACCTATGAGAGGACCACCCCAAAGCTTCATTCTCTTTTTCTTTTCTTTTCTTTTTCTTCACAGGGGCGTCCAACGTCCCAGACGCTGGACGGTCTGGCTTTTTAAAATTACATTATGGTGGGCCCTGTTGAAGTGGGCCACCACAGATGAATGTTGAGGGTACAACATGTAAGGTGGGCCCCACTTGAGGAACACTTGGACCAAATAAATACCTCAAGGTGGGGTCCATTCAAGTGGGCCACACAACCCTATTACAAATAAAATAAAAAGAAATAAAAAAAGAGAGAGAGATGGAGAGAAAGAGAGAGATGGAGGGTGGGACACGCTTGTGATGGAGGGACCCCGATACTATGGGCCCTCCCTTGCAATGAATCATACAATCAAGTGGGTCCTTTAACACATGGGACCATCAAAATTTAGAATCAACGGTGGGGATCCTTTCCCCACCAATATGGATTATCTAGATGACCATTTTAAAGAAATAAACATCATGATGGGGTCCATGGAGAATGGCCCCATCATGAAATGATCATGATGATCCAAGTGGTCCATCGACCACAACTTAGGATCCCAAGTGAGATCCACACCGTGGATTGGTGGGCCTCGCTTGGCCCATCATAAAAATAAGAAAAACTACCCTATAGAGGCACCCACCGTCCGATCTTCTTGCTCCTAGGGGTTCCGTAGCACCTTAGCTTTAACTTCAATGGATGAGATGAGGAATGGAGGGTTGAGATGGGAGATGGTGGGGTACGAAAGTGGGCCACTTGGAGCTTAGGAATGCTTGGAGAATTCCATACGTATGGAGGGGTTTTTGCTTGAGAGAATGAGATGAGAAAATGAGAAAAAGAGTGAGTGTTGAAGAGAGAGATGGATGGATGGATGAATGATGGTTGTGTAAGAAAGTCTTAACTTTTGTGGCCTTTTGTATTAGAGAGGTATGGGAGGTGTAAGAAATCCTTGACTTTTAAGGCCTTTTGTGTAAGAGAGGTATGGGTTTGGAAGACTTTTGTGGTTGCTTGGGAAAAGGGGTGAAAGTGATGTGTACTTGACATGTACTTGACATGTGATGGATTGATGGATGATTGATTGATGGGATTGATGTGATTGATGTTACACATCGTAGAGATTCTCTTGAGTTTCGCAATGCGCGGCATTTTCCTCACACCGAACGTTGGCCCACATCTCTTGACCAGGGTATCGCCTCGGCGCGCGAGTCGCAGTATTGGAATAGCGGCGACGACGCGGTCGCTAGGGTACAGATCTTGGGTTGAGTCGACTCGGGTTGTCGACATATGAATCAGGATCATACGTAAGCATCGGTTAAGGGTCGAAGGTTGCCAAAATTCGACCGGTAAGACCGCGAAAGTCTACGGGTCGGTACGGACTAAGATATGGGTCTCACATAGGAGTTGTCATGTAGACCACTATTTCTATTCAAAAAAGTTTGGTATGTTGTACATCATCCTTCTTCTGTACATTGATGATATGCTTGTGGTCTGATCAAACATAAAGGATATCTTAGATCTCAAAAGACAACTATCTAGAGAATTTTTCATGAAGGATTCAGGAGCTGCAAAATGAATCCTAGGCATGAGGATAAAGCATGATAGGGAAAACAAGAAACTAGTTTTTTTCACAAGCAGAGTACATAGCTAAGGTACTTGATCGATTCAATATGGGACGTACTAAACCGGTTAGCACTCCATTAGCCAACGACTTTAAGATTTCTAAGAAGCAAGGTGCAAAGACGCGGGAAGAACGGGACTACATAACTAAAGTCCCATATGGGTCAGTTATTGGGAGTCTCATGTATGCTATGGTGAGTACGAGGCTAGACATTACTCAAGCAGTGGGAGTTGTTAGCAGGTTCATGAACAACCCCAGTAAGGAACATTGAGAAGCTGTGAAGTGGATCCTTAAATGCCTGGTAAGTACTGCGGATATAGGGATGTGTTATGGAGGATCCAAAGTCAATCTATAAGGCTACGTAGATTCAGATTTGACAGGAGATATCGACATCAGAAGAAGCACTACAGGTTATGTCTTTACTCTAGGTAGTTTTGTAGTCAGTTGGGTCTCTCAGTTACAGAAGATAGTATCTATAGTACAAAAGAAGTAGAATATGTTGCAGCTATAAAAGTGTGCAAGGAGATGGTGTGAATGCAAGGTTTCATGAAAGAGTTTAGTAAGAAGTAAGTAGATTGCAAGCTATACAGTGACAGTCAGAGTACAATACACTTGGCTAAGAATTCAGCCTTTCATTTAAGGATCGAGCATATTAATATCAGATATCACTTCATATGTTCGTTAATGGAAGATGGATCGATTGCACTAGAGAAGATTCATATAAGTGAGAATCTTACGGATACGCTGACCAAGGCGGTCACACGGGAGAAGATGAAGCTTTATTCAACTTTGATTGGTCTTCAGGCTTGAAGACGCGGAGGTGGTGCACTCCAGATGTAGAAAATGAACGTTTATGGGTATGTATCCCTAAGAGGGAGATTGTTGAGATATGGAGCCCCATCTGGACAGGGCCGCTCGACCGGTCGTGCGGCCCACTCGACCGGTCGAGGGCTGGCTGGACTCAAAGTCCAGCTAGCAGTAATTTTTTAGGTCTGAGGTGCTTAACCTGTCGAGGCCCGTGCTCGACCAGTCGAGCAACCTGTTCGACCATTCAAGGTTACGCAAATTCGTTCTACTGATTTGATACGGACTGCGGATTTTTAAGATAGTTTTGCAAGAGGTGTGAAATGGAAGTTACCTAAACTATAAATAGGTGTCCCTAGGGCTTTTCTAGGGTTATGGGATTTATTATAAAGTGTGGGCAAAATGTTTTCTCTATACATCCAAGGGAAAAAGGTTAGTATGTTGCTAGTAATCTCGTTTTCTTCATAATGGAAGTTTGTACCCGTAGTTTTTTACCCTTGTTTGAGGTTTTTGCACGTATATTTTATCTTATGGTTTGTTTGGTATGCTTTGATTATACTTCTAGATTACATTTCTTTCTATTTATCATTTGTGGGTGAGACTAAAAATTAGATCTTGGTTCGCTAGCGTTGTTGGCATGTTGTGCAACAGTTAATTGGTTTTAATGTTTTCTAAATGAGAAAGCAAAGATCTATTTACTCGTACAAGAGAAAGAGGGTTCACCTAATGTTCATTGTATTCCAAAAATGATGTTGCTACAATTTATAAGTAACATAGATAAGTCTCCTGCACATAGAACTATATATGAAAAAAGACAAGTATCATCTTAACAATTTCAATAGATAAATGATCCAACCAAGAAATCTCTGTACAACATTTCAATAGAAATTGAAAGTTCATTAAAGAAAACTTTAGGTTCAGCTCCCGAGCAGTCACAAAAGGATGCAGTTTCTTTCCATTAAGAGCGATTATAAAATACCCAATCATATAAATCAAGCATTAGATATGGAACCTAACTAGTGAAGCTATGGCGAGAGCCAACACATTTCTTTCCACGAGTCTAGACGTATCAGGATTTATTTCATTTAGACCCTGCAAAAGAACTGTGGGATATTTCTAAGAGACTACAACTTAACCGTGATAGATAATTAAGGTCACCGATAAGAACTCATTAACAGATCTCCAGTGTATATGATTGGCATCAGTTCAGGTGTAGCCTCAACTTCAGGCTGAGGGGGTTCTTCTATCTCAATGGTAAGTGTTTGATCAACTTCCACGACAGGTTCTGGAGGGGGAGCTTCTTTGGGTTTGCAAGCCAATTGGTTTGTCTCTTGACTCTCCTACTTTAAGAAAGGGCGAAATCAAGACATCCCTTGTATAAAGAACCACAACCATATGGGCCATAAGGCATTCAAATGAATAAGTTCATAAGACAATGGTTGGGCTATGATACAATTTGCATTTTCTACTATTTCATAAATGGAGATGACTCATCCATACATGCATCCTATGAGTACTTTCAACCCATACTCTCCAAATTCATGCCCCCATAGCAAATCGATCCTAACCACCCAATCGATGCTTGTTAGATCATCATCATCATCTTTTTTTTCTTCTTATTATTAGTATATTTTTAAAACTTCCACCTGGATGTATATTGCAAAGGGAGAAATTTATGCCGGATTTGGGCAGGCCTGATATAAATAAACAACTAGGCCACACGTATCATATACGCATACACAAGAAAGAGGAAAAAAAAGGAGAGGAACTGTGCAAGGGAGCTGCTAGAGGATGAGTGGGGGGCCACAGGTAGCCAATCATCGACAATCAGGCCAACAGATGCTGCAACGGGGGGAAGGCCTAGGAGACGAGGATGAAGGCAAACTGGGAAGATGGATCATCATCAACTAATCTTATCACAATTAATTGGGGACAGCTATAGGTATCATGTTATGCCATTCCACTCCATCAAGGGCCATTTACGTGGAGAAAGCACATAATATAGTATAGTCATTTAAACCTTTTTTGTTGGGGGCCTTGTACAAAACCTTAGGATCTAGCCTCCCGAATAAACCAGAATTATGGGATAATAATAGCAATGAAATAAATCAAAGCAAAAATTACACACCACACAAGAGATTTTAACGTGGAAAACCCTTAAAGAGGTAAAAACCACAGGACCTCGTCCAGATCAACAATCCACTATAAAAGCAAAACGTTACAACCGATCACAAGCACACCTTACTATGATCAAACATTCATCACTCATGCAGGAGTGGATAAACAGTAAGAGAAACAAAGAATACGGAGAGATCTCACCGATTACGAGGACGTAGAAGCGCTGAGACGACTGCTCCCTTCCACAAGCTTCCTCTCTCTCTTTCTTCTCTCTCTCACACCCTAAACCCTTTAGCAAACCCTTGCAAAGCCTTTAGAAAACCTTCTTGTGATTTTTCTCATATGTGAAAAACCCTAAAAAACCCTTTTTATAGTTTTAGAAAACTCCTTTCTACATCCCTGTTGCGAAAGGACTCAAATCCGCAATTCCGCGTAAAAACTTCGTAACTTAGGACTGGTCTTAGAAATTCCAGGACTAGTCCTAGCCGCCTACGATTGGTCGTAGCTCACCCACGACTGGTCGTAGACCGCGGAGAAAATTAGCAACAACTCGCTGGACTTTGAGTCGTGCCAGGGCTCGAACCTATGACCAGTCGAGTGCCTCCCACGACCAGTTGAAGACCACTTATGACCGGTCAGGCAGTGTGATGAAACCCTCCAAAATTTCAACCACTACACAATCTCTCCTCTGAACTGAGGAGGAAAATCCCATCAAATCTCTCCCTTTTCGACTAAGGAGAAATTCACCTTCTTCAAGCCAGCTAGGTTTCTACAAACCTCAAACTTGCCCTTGAGCAAAGCCTTGGTCATCATGTCTAGCACATTATTGTCCATGTGGACTTTCTCAAGCTGTAACACCTTCTGTTCTAAAGTATCTCTGATCTAGTGATACTGAACCTCTATGTGCTTCGACTTGGAGTGCTGACTTGGATTCTTGCTCAAGTGGATAGCACTTTGACTATCACAATAGACCACGTGCTCCTGCTTCAGGCTAAGTTCCTGTAGGAACCTCTTCATCCAAAGAATCTCTTTACATGCCTCAGTGACTGCAATGTACTCAGCCTATATAGTCGACAATGCTACGACCTTTTGTAGCTTGCTTTTTCAAGAAACCGTTCCCCCTGCAAACGTGAACATGAACCCCGATGTAGACTTCCTGGAGTCTATGTTACCTGCCATATCTGCATCTGTGTAGCCCTCTAACACAGGTTTCCCGTCACTATAGCATAGGCTCAGCCTGGATGAGCCTCTTAGATACCGCAGTATCTATTTCACTACTGCCCAATGCTCTTTGCCAGGATTGACAAGATACCGGCTGACCACACCAACCGTATATGCTATGTCTGGGCATGTACACACCATATCATATATCAAACTTCCTACAGCTGACACGTAGGGTATCTTCTGCATCTCTTCCACCCTTGCCTTCATCTTGGGACACTGCCTGTCGCTCAATCTGAAGTGACCATCCAGTGGAGTACTGACCGGCTTCGTTGCATTCATATTGAACCTCTTTAGGACTTTCTCAATATACCACTCTTATGACAGCCAAAGCTTTCTGCTGCTTCTGTCACAGGTTATCTCCATTTCTAGGATCTGTTTAGCCAGGCCCAAGTCTTTCATCGCAAAAGACTTGCCCAACTCCTGTTTCAGCCTGTCGATCTTCTTGATGTCTTTTTCCATGATGAGCATGTCATCAACGTATAACAGTAGAACTATGAAATCACCATCTGAGAACTTGCGCGTGAATACACAGTGGTCCGACTCCGTTCTGTCATACCCATGCTGTAACATGAACGAATCGAACTTCTTGTACCATTGTCGTTGAGCTTGTTTCAACCCATACAAGCTCTTCCTCGGCCTACACACCATATGTTCCTTGCCCTTGACTTCGAACTCCTCTGGTTAGTGCATGTAGATCTCTTCTTCAAGGTCACCATGGAGAAAAGCAGTTTTAACGTCCAACTACTCTATCTCTAGATCCATGCTAGCTATCAACCCAAGAAACACCCGTATGGATATCATCTTCACTACTGGTGAGAATATCTCCTCGAAGTCTATGCCTTTCTTTTGACTGAACCCTTTTACCACAAGTCTGGCCTTGAACCTCATCTGTGAATTCTTCTGCTCAACCTTCTTTCTGAACACCCACTTGTTGCTCAGAGCTTTCTTGCCCTTAGGCAGTTTCAACATGTCATAGGTGTGGTTCTTATACAAGGATTTCATCTCCTCTTGCATATCTTTCAACCACTCCTCCTTATGCTTATCGGCTAGAGCCTCAGAATAATCTTCTAGCTCTCCCCCATCAGTCAGCATAATGTATTCATGCGGTGAGTACCTCTTGGATGGCTGTCTATCCCTAGATGACCTTCTTACCTTTGGCTCAACAGGTGGATCAAGTGGGGGCTGCTCCCCCGGTACATCTTTTGTAGGAACTCCCTCGTCCTCTGCACCTCATTGTACTCCCTCGTCATCAGGCACCACAGGTGGAATAACCAGATCCATGTCCTCTAGCTCACCTGAACTAGGCTGGTTCTTCTCTGGCTTACCAATGTCTTCAATGTACTGATCTTCAAAGAAAACCATATCTCTGCTCCTGACGAGCTTCTTCTCGGACGGATCCCACAATCTGTAACTGAACTTTTCATCACCGTACCCTAAGAACACACACTGCTTGATCTTCATATCGAGCTTAGACCTCTCGTCCTTCAGTACGTGAACGGATGCCCTGCATGCAAACACCCTGAGATGACTGTACGATGGATCCTGTCCAGTCCACACCTTCTCAGGTACTTCTCCATTCAACGGGGCTGATGGAGACTTGTTTATCAGATACGTCGCCGTGTGCATTACCTCTCCCCAGAACGTCTTAGACAACTTCACATGGGATATCATGCATCTGATTCTCTCAACAATGGTGCGATTCATTCGCTCAGCTACACCATTATGCTAGGGGGTCTTGGGAACCGTCTGTTCATGCCGTATACCCAGGGTCTTGCAGTACTCATGAAAGTCTCCAATGTATTCACCACCATTGTCAGTGCGGATGCACTTCAATGGTCTACCTATCTCTCTCTCGACCATAGCATGAAATAACTTAAACACACCAAAGACCTCGTCCTTGGATTTCAATGCATAAACTCAAACCCTCCTAAATGCATCATCTATAAAAGTAACAAAATATAATGCTTCACCCAAGGTTTTTATCCTCATAGGACCACACACATCAGAATAAACCAAATCTAATGCATGCACTTTATTAACATGAGAAACAGTTTTAACGAATGAAACTCTATGCTGTTTTCCTGATAAACAATCAAGACAGGTTTTGAGAGGTATACCTGTCACGTCTGGAAGGAGCCGCTTCCTCGCTAGTAGCTGAAGCCCTTTTTCACTCATGTGGCCTAGACGCCTGGGCCACATGTCTATAGCTGAATCTTCCGCTGCGTTTAACCCACCCTTGCATACACTGACACTTGCCTTGTAAAGGGTGCAACACTTCTTTTCTCTGACTGCGATCAACGAACCCTTGATGAGCTTCTAGTGTCCACCAGAAAATTGACTTTCATAGCCATCATCATCCAACCTTCCCGTCGACATCAAGTTGAGGTGAAGGTCTGGGATATGCATCACATCCCTGAGAACCAACGTGCAGCCCACATCGGTCTTCACATAAATATCACCAACTCCCACGATCTTCGATACGCAAGAATTTTTCATCTTCACAGTTCCATAGTCAACTGATTTGTAGCTCGTGAAGAAATCTCTGCGCGGAGTTGCATGAAAAGAAGCTCCTGAGTTAATCACCCAGTCGGTGTCCTGACTCGTAGCCGTGAGACATACATCATGATCCGTGAAAATAATAATAATAACGTCGCCATCTGAAGTGACCGCAGTAGAATCTGATTCATCTTCCTTCTCCTTTCCTTTTCCTTTCTTATCGTTCTTATTCTTACGACATTCATGCTTGTAGTGGCCCTTCTTGTCACAGTTCTAGCATTCAACATCCTTTTTGTTACTCGACTTGCCTCTTAATTTATCTCGGGCCTTTCCGCCCTTCTTATTCTTTCCTCTCCCCCGTTCCTATATCACAAGTTCCTCTTGCTGAGTAGACCCCTGAGACTTCCTCTTTGTCTCTTCATTGAAGAGACAGCTAGTAACCTGTTCCATGAATATCTTTCCATCTGGCGCGGAGTTACTTAGAGACACCACCAATGTCTCTCAACTATCAGGCAGCGAACTAAGCAATAGTAAAGCCTGCAATTCATCATCTAGGACCATCTTCATAGAAGACAGTTGGTTCACTATATTGCTGACCTCATTCATGTGCTCGGCCACAGAAGCACTATCCTTGAACTTGAGATTCACAAGTCGCCTTATCAAAAATTTTTTATTACCGGCTGTCTTTCTCTCATATAGCCCTTGTAGTTTCAGCCATAGGGTAGCGGCTGAGGTTTTCGTAGACACATGGTGGAATACAGAATCATCCAGCCATTTTCTAATAAATCCTACCGCCTTCCGGTCTAACTTCTTCCAATCATCATCAGACATATCCTTGGATTTTGCTGATATGCCTAAAATTGGAGAATATAGATCCTTGCAATAAAGCAAGTCCTCCAACTTAGCCTTCCATATGGTCCAGTTAGAACCATTGAGGCTGATTATCTTTAAGCCACCTTCCATAATTTCAAACCGATCCTATGCATTCAATGAACTTAGAGCTCTGATACCACTTTGTTGGGGCCTTGGATAAAACCTTAAGATCTAGTCTCCTGAACAAACCAGAATTCTGGGATAATAATAACAATGAAATAAATCAAAGCAACAATCACACACCACACAAGATATTTTTACGTGGAAAACCCTCAAAGAGGTAAAAACCACGGGACCTCGTCCAGATCAACAATCCACTATAAAAGCAGAACGTTACAACCGATCACAAGCACACCTTGTTGTGATCAAACATTCATCACTCACGTAGGAGTGGATAAACAGTAAGAGAAACAAAGAAAATGGAGAGATCTCGCCGATTACGAGGACGTAAAAGCGCTGAGACGACTGCTCCCTTCCACAAGCTTCCTCTCTCTCTTTCTTCTCTCTCTCACACCCTAAACCCTTTAGCGAACCCTTGCAAAGCCTTTAGGAAACCTTCTTGTGATTTTTCTCATATGTGAAAAACCCTAGAAAACGGTTTTTATAGTTTTAGGAAACTCCTTTCCGCATCCCTGTTGCGAAAGGACTCAAATCCGCAATTTCGCGCAAAAACTGCGTAACCTAAGACTAGTCTTAGAAATTCCAGGACTGGTCCTAGCCGCCTACGACTGGTCGTACCTCACCTACGACTGGTCATAGCTCACCCACGACTGGTCATATACCGCGGAGAAAATTAGCAATAACTCGTTGGACTTTGAGTCGTGTCAGGGCTCGAACCTACAACCGGTCGAGCGCCTCCCATGACCGGTCAAAGACCACCTACGACCGGTCGAGCAACGCGATGAAACCCTCCAAAATTTCAACCACTGCACCGTCTCTCTTCTGAACTAAGGAGGAAAAGCCCATCATTTTTATGCTGCATCAAGATGGCAGGAGAAAAATATGTTGTCCAAGGCCACAACAGGATATCATGATATGTTCATTGAAATCCAAACCATTTCACCAAAAAGGAAAAAAAAAAAAAAAAAGGATATTAAAAAATCTAAGATGAATGCCCATCTTGCGGGAATTGAGGGCATAAATCCCAACTCTCCCTATTTTAGAAAACTAGCAAAATGCATACCATGAGTTTGAGTGCACTCACCACCGTCATATTTGAAGTAGGACCTGCTTGAGGTGCTTCCCTTATGTATTCTTCCATTGTTGCATGAAATGAAGGAGGTGGCTATAAGACAAGGTAGATAATTGAGGTACCACCATAAATCACCCAAGCAAGGAGTAAAACAATCAAAAGAAGTTGCTTGTTCACAGTTGCATGACTTTAAATAAGAAAGTTCCAGTCTCAAGGTTGGGAACTGGAAATTCCTGGCGAGCTCCAAGCCTTTGCAGAACTCGTAAAAATCAGCAAGATTTTCTGCCTGTTGGAAGAGTGAACAAATTAAACAAAAACATCTCTTTAAGTAAAAACAAGCGAGCCATTCCTCAAATAGTTCCAATGAAAATTCTTCCACCGAGCATCACTTTTGTGCGGCAATAAGAATTTAATATGGAAGTAAAACAGAAAGAAACCTGTTGGCATTCTCTTTTGTAGATATTAAGGGCTTTGATGGCATCATATCTTGACAAATCAAGGAAGGTACAAAAATCACCATTAAGTAAATAAGATGCATAAATATTACCCACCAAGAGGTAGGGAATACTCCTTTCTTTTTAAAAAAAAATTGTTAAAATCAGCATACTAGTTTATGGTACCATGCACTTTTGCATGATCCAGGCATTTGATAAGATTATGGCATTAATAATGAAACCAGTTCATGCAATAACAGGTGCATGAATCTGTTCTTAAAGGGGCATGTACCAAAATCGAGTGCCTGAGAAAGAAAGCAAAA
Source organism: Magnolia kwangsiensis (assembly GCA_037074715.1). Classification (NCBI taxonomy): domain Eukaryota; kingdom Viridiplantae; phylum Streptophyta; class Magnoliopsida; order Magnoliales; family Magnoliaceae; genus Magnolia; species Magnolia kwangsiensis. Next base: position 82,914,501 of record CM073572.1, on the reverse strand, counting down.
ACACTATGTGAACCAATTTAGGCAATATCAAACAACTAACTAAATGAGCAGCTGGTGGAAACCCTCATCCCACAAAAATCCTCTTGGAAAGAAGGATCGACTTGGAACTGCAGAGTAAAACTCAACAAGCCAATAAGAAACATACTTATTGTCATTTTCCAGATGCATGAGAGAAATTATGCAAAAATTATTTGAAAGGAGTACATGTAAACAACATCTAATTTTAAAAAGTAGAAAGAACATTTTCATCAGGGAGAAATGAATAATACATTTTTCTAAATATATATTATATTTATATATTCTGAGGATACCATTACAAATTTGGGCCGCCCCTGGACAACCAAAAAATTCCACCCGGGCCGCCTATCATATCCATATACAAAACTATCCCCGATTAGCAGCTAGGTACCAACCTTTGATTCTCTAATCGCACCAAAACTAATTTTATCTAACATGTACAAACCCCTAATGCAGGTTGGTAAGTCTTTCACATACCTGAATAGAACATTGCCCTGCTTATCCACACCGTCTTTAGCCGGTCCGTTCCCTTCTCTTAGAATGAGGGATATGGAAATCTACCCCATTTTTCTAAGGCCTTCGATCCTCGACACCCAATATCTCCACTTCCACATTGGCTTCGAGTTGCCCACTAAGGGTATCCACCACAAACTTGGAGTCCAATTCCAGCATTACCTGATTGAATCCAAAATCCACACATAAAACCATAGCGTCGTGGACCGCATGGAGCTCAACCCTATTGTTTGTTCCATTCCCATATCCTAAAGAGAATGCAAAAAAGAAGGTTCCCCCTCCCCCCCCGATGACCTTGGGTTGCCCAAAGTCGCGCTGTCCACATTCACCTTAACCTAACCCAGACCCGGTTTGGCCCATTTAACTATCTGGAAACTTTTAACCGAGGGACGATGGACAATGATCCCCATGTTTCGGTATATTAAAAGATAGAGGGTCTTGTTCAGTTTGGGTTGGGTAGCCTGCTACTGATTTTTTATAGGAGCCTCTTGATATGGCCAATAACAACACCCTCATTCAGATTTATGCCATCGTACCTCGCTGCATTTCTGGATCTCCAGATTTCCCAGGCTATCAAGAATGGGGAGATATGCCGAAGCTTGAACAAGCTCCCTCCAGGAAGGTAATAATGCCACGAAGCAGTTAGCCTGTCAACAATCGAGGAACTATCATGGAATTGAACATTGAAAATCTCGTTGAATGCCTTCTAGATTTTAACAGCGCCCCACTAATGAAGAGGTGATCCAGCGATTCTGCATTTGGAGAAAATTCTTACTGATCGCCACAACAAATGCATTTATATGCAAGGTTGATACCCTTTTTCTTGATCTTATCATCCACCGGAATCATCCCCTGGATTATGTAAGACCCGTGTCCTAACCTGTACTATTCCATAGGCTTCCGTGGTCCTCCCGATTGAATTTTTATGACCCGCGATCTGTTTACGGCATTTGAGTGCAGCCCTAAGTCGTCTCTTGTATTCCATAGTCGGCTCAACCCGAGACTTGTACCCTTGCGACTGTACCGTCACCGCGTCTCACGCACCGAGGCGATACCCAGGTCGGGAGGTGTAGGCCCGCATTCAATTCTAGAAAAACGTCACACGTTACAAATTCTTAGAGAATATCTCATCAATCACATCAAATGTCACATCAATCCATCAATTAAAGTCAAGTACAAGTAACCCATACCCTAGCCTTACCTCTCTCTTAAAAAAGCACCTTAAAGTCAACAAGCACCTTACCTCTCATGTCACTCCACCATCCCTCTCTCCCATCACCTCTCTCTCTCTCTCTCTCTCTCTCTCTCTCTCTCTCTCTCTCTCTCTCTCTCTCTCTCTCTCTCTCTCAAGCAACCATGAGAGGTGGATGTCCAAGCTCTCCATGAGAAAGAGTTTGGTGTGGCCCACCTTCATACCATCCAATCTCACCCTCTATGATCGATCTCAACCGTTGAAGTCCATCCATTGGAGCTCTAGAGGCTATAGGTGGAAGAAGGAATAGAAGATCCTTAGGTGGGTGCTCTTTTAAGGTTTGATTTATATGATTTTGATGACTTGAGAGCCCACATATGGTGGGACCCATCTTGATTTATATGTTATGATCTAAGAGGGGCCCATAGTGGCAGGATCCCTCCGCTACTCGGACCTCTCTCTCTCTTTCTCTCTCTCTCTCTCTCTCGATGCCGTGTGGCCGACCTAATGCGCATGGTGTATCCATGCCACCCTCCACGGTGGAGCCCACCTTTGAATGTGTGAGAAATCCACGCCATCCAGCCCCATGAGGGACTCACCTGGCTGAACAGATACCTCACACTAGTTATATAGCTGGTGTAATTGATGCCATCAAGCTCAGTGGGTCCCACTGCTGTGACATCAGCAAGCTCTGTGGGGCCCACAATGAGATAATGTCACATCTAGACCGTCCAAAGGGATGGTTGGCCCCAGCAGCATCAACCGCTAATAACGTCAGCAAGCTTCGCGCACCATGCTGTAATGAATGTTTTGTATTTCATTGTCCATCAGATTCCAGCTCGTGTGAGGCTACCCACATGTGTCGTACGCGTGGGATGGGACCCACCTTGATATATGTTCTGTATTCTTGCTGTCCGTACATTTTAGATGGGCGTCGTACGCGTGGGATGGGACCCACCTTGATATATGTTCTGTATTCTTGCTGTCCGTACATTTTAGATGGGCGGAACCCACCTCGCTGTATGATTTGCACCCACACCGTCATTTGGACAGTGCCGCTGTAGTACCCAGCGTGATGTATGTTTTGGATTTACACCGTGCACGTGGAGCCCACCTTAATGACTCGTGTGGCCCACCTCCTTGTGGGACCACCGTGATGTGTGTGACACATCCCCGACCGTCCACTGTTAGGGACGTGGGACCCACCAGACGCTGGACTGTTTTAGATATGGTATATAATAATATAATATAATATTATATATGTAACATATAATGTATATCATATGGTGATGGCCCCACGTGGGACCCACCAGCAACATTTCTGACGTTTGACGTCAGCAAGACCTGTGGAGCTCACGTGCGGTCTGTTATATCCAGACCCTCCATCGGAGGGTTTGATCACGAGGTCTGTGTTATACCCGTACCGTCCGTCCATTTTGAACGCTTGGGGCACACCACACGTGTGATACGTGAGGGATTGTGGAATCCACCTTGATTTATATTTTGTATCCATACCGCCCATCTAGACAGGCAGGTGCAGGCCACCGTGATGTAGTTGTTTCATCCACACCGTCCAGACCATTTGGACGGTGTTGGATAATTTGGATGGTGCTACGTGGCCCCTCCTTGATGTATGTGTTTAAGCGCACCAGACCATTTGAACGGTGCTGATGTGCTGACCAATGTTTGGACGGTACACATTTATATGGATAATGTTTGGGCAGTGCTGGTCATCGTTAATGGGTCATGTGCCCCATGGATTGATGGTAGTGATACATATATTACCCATGACAACTATTGAAATGGTTTTTGATGTAATCCAAGCTCCCATCAATGAGGCCCACCTTGATGTATTTTGTGGTCCATTCATCATGCCTATCCTGATGTATTTTGTGGCCCATTCGTCAGGCCCACTTTGATGTATTTTATGGCCCATTCGAGATATCCACTTTGATATATTTGTATCCCATCTATGAGGCCCATTAGTGCGGCCCATTGATGTAATTCACTTGACGTGTATTAGGCCCATTAGTGTGGCCCATTGATTCAACTCACTTGATATGTATGAAGCCCATTAGTGCGGCCCATTGATGCAACCCACTTGATGTGCATGAGGCCCCTTAGTGCGGCCCATTTATGTAGCCCACTTGATGTGTATGTGGCCCATTAGTGCAGTCTATTGATGCAACCCACTTGATGTGTATAAGGTCCCTTAGTGCGGCCAATTGATGCAACCCACTTGATGTGTATTAGGCCCATTAGTGCGGCCCATTGATGCAACCCACTTGATGTGTATTAAGCCCATATTGTACGGCCCATTGTGAAATGTATTAGGCCGGTTGGCGTGGTCCATTTGATGCATATGAGACCCATGCATAGGGCCCACATGTTGTGTGTTTGAGACACATGTACAGGATCCACTTGTTGTGTATTTGAAGATCGTATATTCCGACCCTTAAATGAGGCCCGACTTGATGTTCATGGCCCATTGTGATATATTTTCGGCCTATACAATGAGGCGCATTATGTTGTGTATGAGGCCAGGGGCCCACTATATGTATGACCCTATGTGGGCCACTCCTTGGGGGCAATGTTGGTTAAATGTCCACATTGATCGGCAATGATGGCTGGATGTTCACATTTTGACTTTCTCATAGGCTTTGTTAGGCCCATTCTCACCGATTATTCAGGTCAATTCTGATTTTTGATCGATTCCGATTGACGCGTCCGATTTGCCAATTTCAATTATCGATCGATTTCGATTGTCTTGACCGATTGCCGATTCCGATTGACTTGATCGATTTTTCGATTCCGATTATCGATCGATTCCAATTGTCATGGCTGATTACTTATTCTTATTGTTTTGACCGATTTGCCGATTCCGATTACCGATCGATTCCGATTGTCGTGACTGATTGCCGATTCCGATTAATGCGTCCGATTTGCCGATTCCGATTATTGATTAATTCTGATTTTCGTGACCGATTGCCAATTTCGATTGACGTGACCGATTTGTCGATTCCGATTATCATGGTCAATTGCCGATTCTGATTGTCGTGACCGATTTGTCGATTCCGATTATCCATCGATTTCGATTGTCGAGGCCGATTCTGATTAACAGTTGATTCCGATTTTCGTGGTTGATTACCAATTCTAATTGTCGTGACCGATTTTTCGATTCAGATTATCGATCGATTCCGATTGTCTTGGCCGATTGCTGATTCCGATTATCTTAACCGATTGTCGATTCCAATTGACGCATTCGATTTGTCGATTTCGATTGACGCATCCGATTTGTTGATTCCGATTGCCGTGACCGATTGGCCGATTCCGATTGTTGAGGTCGAGGCAGATTGCCGAAGCTGTTTGTCGAGGCCAATTCCGATTGTTGAGGTCAAGGATGATTCTGATTGTTGAGGTCAAGGCCAATTGTCGAGGCTAATTTCGATTGTTGAGGTCGAGACCGATTCTGATTGTTGAGGCCGAGATCGATTGTTGAGGTCGATTCTGATTGTTGAGTCCAATTCCTATTGTCAAGGCCAAGTCTGATTTACGAGTCCGATTCCGTTAGTCGAGGACGATTGTCGAGGACGATTCCATTAGTCGAGGCTGATTGTCGAGGCCGATTCCGTTTATCGAGGCTGATTCTGTTTGTCGAGGCCGAATTCGATTGTCAAGGCTGATTCCGATTGTTGAGATTGATTCTGATTGTCGATGCCGATTAACGAGGCCGATTCCGATTGTCGAGGCTGATTTTGATTGCTGAAGGCGATTATCGTGACCCATATAATGTATATGTGGCCCATAGTTGAGACCCATCGTGATGTGTATTAAGTTCTTAAGTAAGGCCCATTGTGTGGTATATTAGGCCCTTGTGCGAGGCCATGAGTCCACTATATGTTAGGCCCTATGTGGGTCATTCCTTGGGGGCAATGTTGGCTAAATGTCCACATTTTTTAGGCAGATTGTTGATACTAATTATTAATACCGATTATGAGTATGTGACAACATAGCATCATGATACATGCCCATACACATCATCTGCATGTTTTTTATAAGATATGGTTGACCATTGTCTATGTCATTGGACAGGTTATTATGAGACTCCTTGATAGGTGGAGGTTATCTCACATGAGCGCATGATATGCACACGATTGACACATGACTGAATTGTATAACTCATGCATCTTGCATTGTGTGTTGTGACTACTGTACGCCCTAGCGGATATCATGGTCATAGCCTCCACAGGCATATCATGGATGGCCAGATGGGACTGCGAAAATATTTAGTTCTAGCATACGGGCGCCAAAGATGTCCCTGGGTGAAAATCCCTAAACCTACTGGCTAAGAGACGCCTTAACGTCGAGACTGAGTGGATATATATGAGCGTATGAGGGCCGTATATCAGTAGGGCACGTCTCTCACTGGTCATGGTCTGTTGGGAAGGAGTGTGACCTTACCCGCCTGAGTGAGGGGGCAATACCTATGTTGAGTTTGACCAGCTTGAGGAATGGGTCTGTTATCAACGAGCCGGGCCCGATATTGGCATGCGGATAGTGAGGTCTCTTCCACTTACTCGGTTGTGCGCTCGGATAGGGGCAACAAGCTGACATAAATTATAATAGACCCCGGTGATGATCCCAAAGATGAACTGTACTGATATGTGGACTTATTAAGTAGGAGTTGCATACTCATTTATTCATTTATTCACTATCCACTCGGGTTGGTGGTGCGCAACTATTTGTTACGTGTACCTTCGCAATGACCAGGATTTCGGTTGGAGCGCACGACTAACCTAAGATCAGGAGTTTACCACATTGAGTCTGTCTGACTATCCAAAGTTAGGTATGAGACTAGTTTAGAAAGAAGTCCCTTGTGATGGACTCCTTAGCCTGCGATACTACGTACTATTATCCCGACTTCACACTCCAACATGGTCATTCCATTTGCATCACATATTACATTACATCCGCGACATGTGGCATTTTGGGTTACTGTGTTTTTGCATTTATATAGTCCAGGTACAACTGATGTTATTCGTGAACTCATTACGAATTGTATATTGCATTGCATCCTCGACATCTGATATTTGACTCTTTATGACTCCTCATTTTCATATCTGATCTGTATTGTATACTCTGATATTATTTGACTCATGGATTTGTTAGTATTTTCGCTTACTCTGATATTGTTTGATTCATGATCTTACCAGTATTTTTCGATATTGTATGATTATAACATTATATTGAATACTTGACACTTACCTTTTGCATACACTTACACCATCCTCTAAGCTTTCGATAAGCTTCTGCACAATAGATGCATGTAGGTGATGTTAGGTTGCAGTAGCGCGGAGCATGGAGCATGTAACGGTCTTTCGGAGCTTTGATCTTATTCTGGCTTATGTATTTTTCATTTTTGCATTGTATTCAAAGTTTATATTAGTAGATATGTGATGATGATGTTGCTTTTGTGATTTGGGTAAACTTGCGGTTATGCTTCTTATGAGATAAATGTATGTTAAAAAAAAGTCCTCCTTGTCGGATCCCAGGATCGGAACCTGTCATATGGATGCTGTGATCTGAGAATGAGGTACTACGGAGGCTTTCGGCACCGATTCGGTGATCGGGATTGCTATGAATCCGATTGTTTGATTTAGAGCGTGAAAGATTAGCCTCCACATGAAGACTGAAATCTTGAGATGAATCTTCTCATCCCAAATCTGCTTGGCCCACGGTTTGATCTACCCTCTCGATTGATGAACTTCCCAACCAAACTTGATAGAAAAATGACCCGAGCGATCATGGGGCCAGAAACGTTGGTCTGACTCTAACGAAGTGCAGATGTGTAACGCCCTGGAAAAATCAGTACTTGGACTCAAGTACCAACCTGACCAAAAATCGCGTCGGATTAATTCCTTTAGAAAATAAGTGTAAGTTAGCTAGCGCAACGCTAGAGTAGCTGGGAAATAGTCCCTGATCACTTTAAATACGTTCTACAAGACCCAAAGCGAGTAGAACCAATGACGCTATAATACTCTAAAACCTCGGATCAAACTCTAAACCGGTTTGTTCTCTAGACCTCTTTGAAACTTTGTATTGGATCTAGACCGCGCGTCGAAATTTCGATACCTGCAATCTTAGACCGTTATAACCGCCTAGCTGGACTTGACAATCATTTCGAAAATCAAGTCCAACCGACATTCACAGGCTATTTCATTGAGCCTGGAGTGAAGAGAGTGAGAATAGGGTTAGATTTGAAATTTGAAATTCAAATCTGGCACACGACTTGACGCGTTAGTATTAAGCGTTCTGACCATCAGAATTCAGCCAAATTACACCTTTGGATTAGGAAAAATTTCTATTTCATATCATGAGACTTGTAGGCCTGATCTACGTGCGGTGACCGCTGAACTGAAACTGGACCGCCACGTGCGATCTACGAACACTACTGGTCTGAAAATGGGATGTAAGCGACATCCGACGTGCATGAACTTAAGTCCGATCGCGTTCGGCCAGGGGACCACCAGAAATGTCTTTTTGGACCGAAACAGCCCCGATTTGGTTAGGTATCAAGTAAACATTGTTCCCAAGACTGTTTTGGGCAAGTTTTAGGTTATAAAAGGGGCTTAAACCCTCACTTCTCTCACCCATCCGAATTTGCTAGAAACTCTAGCTGGTGTGAGAGAAAAGGTGAGAGATTGTGAGAGAGAGTGGAAGAGAATTTCCTGTTGCTTGCACTACGTGTTGCACGTGCTTAAGCAACGCGCCTCAATCACTTTCCCGGTGATTTCGCCGCGATTATAGGTAAGAAAATACCCTAAATACTTGCTGATTTGAGGTTCCGTCATTTCCATAGCGAAGTAGCTTATGGATCTTGTGTATTAGGTTCCCGGTTCGCCGTAGACGAAGCGTACACGATCCGTTCAAATCAATACACTTATAGGAGAAAAGGTGCGGATTTTAGACGCTTTGATTGACTGTTTCCAATGCTTTCAATGTCGTTTAATAGTAGATTATCGACGGCAACGCCGTTTGACATGTACAACATGCTGTCCGTTTCCTGTTTCGTAAGCAGACGAAGAATATGAGATTTAGGGCATTTTAGTCATTTGTAGGAAATACTGTTTTCATCCATAATTTGCTGATGTGATTGACATGACTTCTTGTCGCATTAGGATACTATGAATGCGTGCATAATTAGTTTGGCGAAGAGATTCGCCTAAATGCGCACTTTGAGTCGACATACTATATGTAGACTTAAGTGTGTAGTTTAAGTGTTTGTATAACTGCTTGTATTAGTATGTATTGAATTAAATGGTGTTATGAATTAGTTTGAGATCAAATTCTCAATTAATATGTTGATGTAAATGATTTCCTACATGTTAGCTATATGCATGATTTCATTATATGTATGAAATGCATGTGCTTGATGATTTACTTAAGTTGTATGTTATAACATGTGTTAACATGCTCACATTGTTGTATTTCATTTACATCATTCTTACATGATTGCTGATGTGAATTCATAAATGTTTGGGACTATACTTAGTCCAGGCAGTCGGTAACTGAGTAAATTCGTGGTTGGCTTATCTTTTCCACGAACTACGCGTCGATGAACGCGAGCCGTGTTTTGGAGTTGGCGGCAGTGGTTAGGCCGCACGAGATGTTTTACGCACTTCATGTCGTTCGACTTGAGATGCGCTCGTGCTAGTCGAGCCCGTCAAGTAACCCGATTGGCCATTGTATGTTCACCTTGTATGAGTCATAACTGCTTGAACCTAGGGTACTGAACTTACCACTGTAAACCCTTTTAACCATGGTACCTTGATCCATAAAGACTCATGAGCCGGGCATGGTGGTATGGGACACCGTGGTCGAGCTGTCGGCCTACGTTGGGGCCACAAACCTCCCCGTAGTGACCAGTGAGCACCTATGACTCGTGAGCAGATTATGGTGGTATGAGACACTATATTCTTGTTGTCGGCCTACACTGATCAGGCGACGAGTCCTTTGTAGTGACCGCGAGCGTATTCTGAGTCTACGGGAGGCGACGACCCTTCCGTAGCAGTGAGAGTACAGTAGGCCTATATTGATAAGGTGATGGGGGATCGGTGCAACGAGTGCGAGCAACAGCCCTGGTAGCCCTTGCAGCAACCTGCAAAATATATATCATATGAGATTACTAGGAGTGAGGACCCTAGACAGGATCTTTGTTGGGATTGATATAAGGGAAGTACCTTAGTTTCCCAATCCTGCTGTTTGAATGGACTAATAATAACTCGGCAATCATATCACCATCGCATTGCATGTGCCTGGAAGATGTGGAGCACTGAGCGGTATGCAAGCATGCCGCGGACACAGATGGTGCCGTATGAGGGAGAATGTCGGTGAGGGCATCCATCATGTCATGTCATATTGCATTAACAACAGTATTAGGATTGGTTGATTTACTGCTTTACTATTATCGCATGATTGATTTGAGAATATGCTAATCCTTACTCTATTATTCCACTGAGTTAGCTACTCACTCCCACGTTATGGGATGGTGTTTGCAACACCCACCAGACCCTGTCTTAGATGCAGGTGAGGCAGCGATTTAGGAGGCAGAGCCGGACTATGATGAGGACCAGGACGAGTTCTCATATATGCAGTACCACGACGGCTTTGATTAGGTGGCCTGGATTGATGGGACTTCTCAGTGGGACTACTTTTGACATTTTAATTTTGCTTATTTATATGTATATGAGACTCAGAGATGTATTCATACTTTGGAGACAGTTGAGATCTATTTTGTTTTCCATACAGTGATATGTATATTCTTTAGTCTTCCGCTTGCTTTTATCACTGGATCTGGAGTATGAATTGCAGTTTTTGTATACTTTTACTCATGTGAATGCTTTAACTCAGACAACATTGAATCATAATCATTTTTGTTGCATAAGTGACGGCCTGGAACTCGGGAGTTGAGTTTATACACGACCTCCGATTTTCAGGGTGTTACAAGATGCCTCCCTGGATGATGTCTGCACAACATCATCCAGGATTAGAGCAGCCATGGGGGATTGTTGATTTAGCCCCTCCAAACTAAAAACATCTTGAACTTTTAACTAGAGAAGATCTGCTAGGATTTGATGGGATATTCTTTCAACTATAGGACCTAAACCTGACCAGTTACAATGCCAAAAACCAATCGAGCCAAGGCCACTTGCCATTGTAAGTTGTTGTCCAGGAGAGGGAAAAGCTTGTTAAGGCATTTCCAAGGGGGGAGATGCACAGGTTGGAGGGGTGCTACTAGTATGAATGGGATAGAGGGAGCTATACTTGGAGGTTACGAACTCTGTCTAAATACTGCTACCGACATTGAACTTTGCAGACCAGGCCAATTTTAACCTAAGAGCTTTCATGACCTCTTTTCAACTTTCTAATGCCTAGGCCTCCTTCCTTAGGCATAGAGATTTTACTCCAAATCACCCAGTGGAGTTATTTCTCTCCGTCATGTCAACCCCAGAAAAAATTTTGTGAAGTTGGTTTCCATGTTGCCCAGAATCTGGGCTGGGATAATGGCAGCAACCATGGCATGGATAGGGATTCCATAAAGCACATGGTTGATCAACATACCTCTACTTTCCTGCAATAAGTGACTTGCCTTCCAACCTCAGATTTTGGCTTCAATCTTGTCAATCAATGGTTGATACACAACACATTTGGCCCTGGCTCTATTCAAAGAGGCCCCCAGATAGTTGAAAGTTGTTGCTGAACTGGGGATCCCCGAGAGTCCTTTCAATGGTTCAAATCGTTCCAGATGGGAGTTTTGAGGAGAAATAGAAGTAACTCTTCCTACGATTGATCTTCTGACCTAATGAATCTTGATAGGTGGATAGAAATTCTATAGTAGCTTTGAGGGATGCTCAACCACCATTAAGGAAGAGAACTATCTCGTCGGCATAAAGGAGGCGAGAGACATGCTTGCATCCCTGCTTTAATTTAAAGGGCTTACACCTACCGCTAGAAACCAAGGCCAAGAATACTCTACTCAATACTTCAGTAGCTAGAATGAAGAGGCTTGAAGATAACGGAACACCTTGTCGCAAACCTCTTGACGACTTGAAAAAACCCATGCCCTCCCCATTTAATAGGACTGAGAACCAATTGTTGTTCCAACATTTCTCAACCATGGCTATCCATGAGGGGCAAAAATCAAAATGAGACAAAACCTATTTTAGAAAATCCCATTCCAATCTATCGTATGCCTTTTCCATGTCCAATATGAGGACAATGTTTCCACGTCAGACCTTTCTTTCTAATTCTATAAATAGGTCTTGACCCAGGGTAATGCTCTCATCAATCGAGTGGCCTCTTACAAAGGCCCCTTGCTCCAAAGAGATTAGCTTTAGGAAGAGATTGGCCAGCCTATTTGAGATAACTTTCGCGAAGATCTTATACACACATTTACATAGTGTAAGTGCTTATACTTAAAACACATTTTAGTTTGTCAAATTTCATAGTCCAGTTTTAATCGCAAGCTCGACTGAAGACAAGCTATCAACTCAATCAAGCATCTGGAAAGAAGACTCAATATCTCAAAGAAAGACCTTCCATGATTCGAGGTTCAAAAAACTTCATATGAGTTAACCTACAGGTGGTATAAATCTAATTTGACCATAGGTTAAGTGTATTTCACTCATGCATATTTAGAATCATATTTTATGGTAAATATACTCAAGTTAAAACAGTCTGAAGTCCGGTTTGGCTAGCCTAACCAATTGGGCCAACCCTACAACATTCGATCAAAAAGACATCTGAAAAGATCTTTTTGCGGTAGGTTCGGCCAACCAATGTTAATTCCGGTCAAGTTTCCAGCAAATGAACAAAATTGGATCCTGGACTAGTTAGGCCAGCTGAACCTCCTGTTCGGGTAGCCCAACCTCCTATTTGGCCAGTCGAACATGGGCTTAGGCCAGTCGAAGATTTAAAAGATTTTATCCCACAATTTCTAAATTCTAATTGGAACGTAATCTTTGAAGTTCGACTAGTCAAACTGAATCTTGGGCCAGCTGAACTACACAGATCCTTGACTATAAATAAAAGCTTTCTTTTACTCTTTAAACCTTAAAAATTTAGTCTTATATTGCGTTGTAAAGAGAGATCCTTCAAGCCTCCTTAAGCTATTTGTGTTGTAATTCATATTTTTATTAGCTTATTCCATTCTTCTTCTCAAAGTTAGATTAAACTATTTTTGATAGAGTAATCCATAGTCTAGTTTGAGAAAAGTGAGAATCGAATCTGCAGCAATAAGGTTTCATTCATTTCATTGAAAATCTATTAGATCCCTTTAAATATTTTTGAGTTGAACTAATATAAAGACTTCATCAATATCCCAAGAAGAAGATCATTGTATTCAAGCTATAACTACGACTCTGACTCACCAAATCGAAGATAAGTACTATCTTTTAAATTATTTCAGTTTGGATTTTTCTGAGATAGCTTGGAAATTTCAGTGAGTTTGTTTGTGGTGACCCTGTAAAATCACAATGTGGGTTTGATTGTGATAGCCCATGAAAATTGTAATAACTATATAAGGTTGTTAAGGTGACCCTAAAAAACCTTAAAATAACGAAAGCCAAAATTGTGAGGGTAGTAATTTTGGGAGTGGAGTAGGATGTATTGATGCACCGAACTGCTATAACTCTTTTGTGCATTGTGATGATTGGACTTTATTATTTATACTATTGTGTTTTTCTTATTCTTTGCATTAGTAAAAGATTTTGATTTCAAAGACATCGTGACATAAGGTTGTCCTACCTAAATCTTTTAGGTGTAAGGTTTTTCTACGAACTATTTGATATCAAGAAATTAGTACTTTGCAAAATTGTATTACATTGATTTATTATTCCGAATATATCAAAATATTTAGCATCGTCCTATTCACCCCCCTCTAGGACATCTATAGCTCATCTTTTCAAGTAGTATCAAAGCGAGGTTTAAGGATTAACCTCCTAGAGCTAGATCCAGAGCTATTGGAATGTCAAATTTCGATAGTCTATCCATTTCCGTGCCACTGCCTTTTGATGGCTCGAACTATTCTTATTGGAAAACTAGAATGAGGATATTTCTCAAATTTATTGGTGAAAGTGTGTGGCAAGCTACCATGACCCAATAGGTCCCTCCAATGTTGGAAGTAGTGGGTGAAGATTGAACCAACTTCATAAAAGTACAAATTTATAATCTATGGACTCCAGATCAGAAAAGCAAAAGTAGTGCTAAGCACTTAATGCTATCACTTGTACTTTATCACCGGATGAGTTCAAAAGAATCATCTCATGTGATACAGCAAAATAAGCTTGGTATATACTTAAAATGACACACGAAGGAACTAATACTGTCAAGAAATCTAAGATTCAAATCCTTTCAACAAGGTTTGAAGAAATCTATATGGAAGAAAACGAATCATTCTTGAGTTTCTTTACTAAACTAAATGAAATTGTTAATTCCATGTGGGGTCTTGAAGAAAAATTCCTTGAAAGTAAAGTGTGTTAAAAAAATCCTACGATCGCTTCCTAACGGGTTCAATTCTAAAGTCACTGCTATAAAAGAATTGAGGGACAATGATACAATGAAGGTAGAGGAATTAGTAGAATCTCTACAAACCTATGAGCTGAATTTCAAATCTCCCAAAAGTAAATCCATAGCCCTAAAATCCTCAAAATCTAAATCAAAAGATTCAGATAATAAAGAAAATGAGGATGACATTGCTATGCTTGCTAAAAACTTTTATAGGATTTAAAAAAATAAAAATAGATCTGATTTTTAAAAATTGATTACAAAAAGAAAAGGAAATAGGAAATCTAAATCTAAAGACTCTCAATGTTTCAACTGTTATGAATGTCAGCATCTAGCTACAAAATGTCCTAAGAATGATAAATACAAAAGAAGATGCATGATCGCCACATGGAATGAATTGTCTGAATCTGAATCTGATTCAGCAACTGAAGAATCAAATCATGAAACTGAAAATGATCAAAAGGTGTTTATGACCCTAGCTAGACTTATTCCTCAAATGAAGATGAAACATCTGATTATAAAATGCCAGGAAGTGATGTTGAAAATGACAAAGATCTTCAAGTAGCCTATGATGCCTTGTATAAAAAAAGTTGTAAGATTGTAATAAAATTAAAAATTCAAAAGGATAAATTTGTGGATTTAAAATTAGAACTTGAAAAATCGGTTTTGAAGAAATTACATTTTTCTAATTGTTTTGAGAAAACCAAACTTGAACTCAATCGAAAAAATTCTGAAATTGAAGATCTCAAAACTGAAAATAAAAATTTACTATTAGAAAGTACTTCTTTAAAAAAATTCTAAAGAGACTCGGATATATACCCATGGTGACCCGAAACTTGAAAAGCTACTATCTTCGTCTCATCAAAGTAACAACAAATCTGACTTGGGTTATATCAAGAGTCGTTCAAAAAAATCTAAAAATACTACTCCTATATTTGTTAAAAGTGAATCTTCAAAATCTAAAGAAGAAACTACAAATGAAATAAAGAAAAAACCTTGTCAAAACCTTTTTATCCAAAAACCAAGTCCTTACTATCAAAACAAAAATTATAATCCTTCTCTTACAGATAGGGTAGTGGACTTACTTATGGAGCTCTTGAAATCCAACTCTAGAACTATGAGAGTAAGTGAGAATAAGAAAAAATGTTTCTCTCAAACTAATCAAGTTATTAGAGATCTTCCTAAACCCAAAACCATATTGAAATGGGTTCCAAAAAATAAGTTTCTTGTTATCCACATGGCTTTCAAAGCTATTAGCCATTCAAGGTGGTATCTGGACAGTGGATGATCTAGACATATGACAGGTGATAAGGCAATACTTTCAGACATCAGTCACATTGATGGAGGATCAGTAACATTTGAAAATGACAGAAACTACAAAAATCAATGGAAGAGGTAATGTAAAACTTCTCAATCTTCCTATTTTTAAAGATGTTTGATATGTTAAAGGTTTGAAACACAATTTGCTAAGCATATCTCAAATCTATGATAATATTCATAGTGTTAAATTTTCTAATCACGGATGCAAAATACATAATAATCAAGGTAATATAATATTAAATGATCGAAGAACCTCTGAAAATTGTGATATCATTGATGAATCGTGTTCCTCAAGTCACTCCTAGTATAGGGTCCAAACAAACGAAACTAAATTATGGCATCAACGTCTTGGACATGTCAACTTCAGAATCTATAAAAACTTAGCAAGAGAGATCATCTTCGAGGCTTACCTAAGTTATAAAAAAATAAAAAAAAATGAAAAAAATTGAAAAAGAAAGTATGTGAAATAGGCAAACAAATCAAGAGTAGTTACAAGAAGGTAAACTCCTTAATCACATTCAGACCCCTCGAATTACTCCATATGGACCTTGTTGACCTAACCTGAACAGAGAGTTAAGGGGGTAAAAAATACTTTCTAGTTGTAATTAATGACTATACTAGATATTCATGGGTAGCCTTTTTAAGAGAAAAGTCGAATGTTTTTGAGGAAGTCAAAAGGTTATTCAAACTCATCCAGATGAAAAAATATTTGACTATGAAAAAGATAAGAAGTGAGCATGGAACAGAATTCCAAAATAGTAATTTTGAGAAGTTTTGTGATGACCGTGGAATATTACATGAATTTTCTACTCCTAAAACTCCTCAAAAAAATGATATAGCTGAAAGGAAAAACAGAGTTCTACAAGAAATGGGGACTACTATGCTTAGTAGTAAAATATTAGTAAAAAATTTATGGGCTGAAGCTGTCAACACTACTTGTTATATTATTAATCGAGTATATGTAAGGGTGGGTTTAAATAAAATGACTTATGAACTCTGGTCTAACAATAAACCATCAGTAAAATATTTTTATACTTTTGGAAACAAATGTTTCATTTTACGAGATAGGGAACATTTGAGAAATTTTGAAGTAAAAATTGATGACAGTATTTTTCAAATGAAAGGACTTGAGTGATGCAAGAATCCATAAATGTAGTAATTGATGCTCAAACTATCACTCTAGCTGATAAACACAATGATGAGGTTATTATATTCAATAAATCGACACCTTCATTAAAATCCGATACAACTAAGAATATACTAGTCAAAGACCATCCGACTAGTCAAATTCTTGGTAACCCTCACACTGGCGTTCAAACTAGAAGGCAAGTTGAAAACATTTGTAATCATATATGCTTCACTTCCCAGATAGAACCAACAAATGTAAATGAAACCTTAGTTGATGAAAATTGGATTTTAGCTATGCAAGATGAACTAAATCAATTTGTTCCGAATGATATTTGGTATCTAGTGTCTTGATCACCTGACAAACATGTGGTTAGAACTAAATGGACATTTAAAAATAAATCTGATGAATTTGAGAATATTAAGAAATAAAGCAAGATTAGTTGTACAAGGATGCACCCAAATTGAAGGAGTAGACTATGATGAAACTTTTCCTCCACTCGCTCGTATTGAATCCATCGGACTATTTATTTCCACTGCATGTCATAAAAGCTTTAAAATTTATCAAATGGATGTTAAAACTATTTTCTTAAATAATTATTTAATTGAAGAAGTTAATGTAGAACAACCTAAAGGTTTCGAATATCCTAAACTTCATAACATTGTATACTGCCTTAAAAAAGGCTTTGTATAGATTAAAACAAGCTCCTAGAGCTTGGTATTAAAAATTAACAAAATTTTTTCTCAGTCAAAATTTTAAAATGGGTAGTGTTGATAAAACCCTATTCATCAAAAGAATTAGTGAATAGTCGTTGATTGTTCAAATATATGTAGGTGATATTATCTACGGATCAACAAAAGCTAACCTTTATTCTTAGTTTGCAGAGTTTATGAAATCAGAATTTGAGATGAGCATGGTGGGATAATTGAACTATTTTCTTCGACTTCAAGTAAAACAACTTGAAGAAGGAATTTTCATATCTCAAACCAAGTATCCGATAAACCTAGTTAAGAAAATTGGGTTTGAGAATGGTAAACACTTTGCTACTCCCATGGCTACAACACTCAAATTATCAAAAGATGACACAAGTAAAAGCATTGATTCTCATCTCTACCGTAATATGATTGGTAGTCTCTTATATTTAACAGCTAGCAGACCTAATATCTCTTTCGGCATAGGTGTATGTGCTAGATATCAATCTGACCCTAAAGAATCTCATCTGGCTATAGAAAAAAGAATAATTAGATATATTGTCAATGCTATTCATTTGGGTTTATGGTATCCTCATGATACATCTTTATAAATTTCTGGCTATACTGATGCTGATTGGGCAAGTAATATGGATGATAGAAAATCCACAAGTGGTGGATATTTTTACATCAGAAATTGTCTTGTCTCTTGGATAAGCAATAAGCAAAAAATCAGTATCTGTATCCACTGTTGAAGCTAAATATATTGCGGCAGGAAATGCATGCATGCAATTAATGTGGATGAAAAATTTTTTAGTAGACTATGGTATTGATCAAGAAATAATGCATTTATACTATGATAAAATTAGTGCAATAAATATATCCAAAAGTCTTATTCAACATTCTCGCACTAAGCACATTAATATTCGATATCACTATATCAGAAAATTGGTTGAAATCAAGTTTGTTATAATTGAATATATTAATAATGAAAAACAGCTTGTAGACATTCTGACAAAACCTCTTGACAATGTCAGTTTTTTTAATTTAAAAAATGATATTAGTTTATGCAGCATTTCTTAATTAATTATTCTATATTACAATTTATTTTCTTACATTTTTTCTTTAATAAAATAATATTTATTCATGTCATTTTTTAAATAAAATTTATATTTTTTCGGCCAACCTAGAGTTAACTGCCCGATTCGGCCAGTCGATGATGTGCTCGGGCTATCCGAACCGTGCGCAATTGGGTTTTATTGGGCTTTTTTTTTTTTCAAAACCTTCATTTCATTCTCATCTTCTTTGGTCAGGTTGTGGATTCCTTCGGCCAATCCATCACTTTAGTGTCATTGTAAGCGAATATTTTTGAGTTTCCTTCTATATTTAAGTTCCTTGTTGTGCATTATTGTAGATTTTAACATCTTTTTTGAATCTA
Organism: Magnolia kwangsiensis; assembly: GCA_037074715.1. NCBI lineage: Eukaryota > Viridiplantae > Streptophyta > Magnoliopsida > Magnoliales > Magnoliaceae > Magnolia > Magnolia kwangsiensis. Next base: position 82,895,641 of record CM073572.1, on the reverse strand, counting down.
GAACCTTATTTTGTTGGGTTTTTGGAGGAAATCTGATATAGATCTTTTCCTTCCTTTCGTTGGTATTCATTTTGTATAATCTAGTCATTTTTCTATCATGGCTCTTACTTTAAGCGTACTGTGTGAGGTCCCCAAATAGGTTCTTCCTCTTGATCCGCTAATCGAATTGTGCGATCTATCCATTTTCCTGAAAATGATTGAGAAAATGTGTGGGATTTTTGTACCCGTAATATTGTCATTGAGCTCACCGTTAATATAAATCATATTGCCCGATTTGTCTTATAGAAATTTTATCCGCTGTAGGATGGGATAAGATTTTTTTGTGAGGTGGTACAACTTATTGGTCTATTGTAAGAAGGTTGTATGCATATATAAATACCGCGTCTTCAGAACAATTAACATTTTCCATTCAATTTATGGAAAACAAAGTTATTATTAACCCCTCTATCATATTATTTATCTTAGATATTGATATGGCGGAAGAGAAAATCTCTATTCCACCAATCTTTGAAGATATGTACTGAACGGAAAGAGTGTCTCTCTCTATTCCACATATAATACTCTTCCAAAATATCGTGTCCCGCATTGTATCTTCACTTCGAATGTTTATCTTTGTGGTAGGAATAAGACAGACCTTACTCCCTATATGATGCGAATCCTTCATTTATTCATTTCTGGTATTCGTATGTGTCTTCCATCTTTGATCACCTATCAGATCATCCAGTACCATCTTCATCCTCGTCATGGATGTATTCCTTTTACATATCTCATGACTTGCATTGCATTACGCTATAATAATCAAATCCCTGCAATTGAAGCACCGGAGTCTGTGTTCCCATTTGGTAATGCTAATCTCAACATGATACAACTTGAACTAAGGCCTGAGCAGCGAGGAGATTAGGAAGGTTCTCCTGAAGAAGATGTCAATATGGATGATATCTTTACAGATATGTAAGAATTTGATGATACCAATGACTCTGACTTCTAGCCTCTCAGTTCTTAGAGAGGTTGGATAATTTAGAGAAGAGGGTGGACGACCTGCATGTTTCTCAGGAAACATTACTCCAGACTTAGAAACAACAGATGAAGTACAGGAAAAAGTACTTTCATCATTTCAACAGGAGTTTGAGGATTAATGACCCTAACATGCCGACATTATCCTCCTCTAGTTCTAACTAATTCTATTTAAATACTCTTGGTCTGTAATAACTTAAGATATATTTTTACTCTTACTAACATACATTTGGATGTGACACTATGTTGTGCTTACTTTATACTACTTAATACTTATGTTATTTACTCTTTATCCTTTGTGCTTCATTAATTGCTTCTTCCTTTGTTAACTTTTGACAAAAAGGGAGAGAAATATATTACATATTTGTGATATGGATATAAGATCAATCATCATTTCTCTTAAGTTTATGAGCACACACACATTTGCATGCACTCTATGAACTATATTTTTGCAGATATAACTAAGTGCTCAGGGGGAGTGATACAAATTCATGATCTCAGGGGGAGTAATAAAATTAAAAGTGTCAACTCAAAGGATTTTTGTTGTTTGATGTCATACCCTAAACTTGGAAAGCGGACTCACAAAATTCCTAATCGCCGAATCCGGTGTCGACAACCTCCGTAGTACCCCATCTCGGCTCCTAGCATCCATACACCAGATTCCTGTCTTGGGATCCTACAAGGAGGATTTCCAATGTACTTTTGTCTGGTAATAAGCGTAACTACAAGTTTACCCAAATACAGAGGCAACATCATCATCACATACCCATTAATATAAACAGTTGAATACAATGCTAAAAGGAAAATATCTATGTTAAAAATCAAGGGTCCAGAAATTTGCCGCATGCTCCAAGTTCAACGCTATTGTGACCTAACTCTACTTGCATGCATCTATCGTGCATAAGCTTATAGAAAGCTTAGAGGGTGGTGAAAGTATGTGTAAGGTAAGTGCCAAGTATACAATAAAGCCCATAAATCATACATCATCAGGATAAGTAGAAATACTGACAAGATCATGAATCATACGATATCAAAGTAAGCAGAAATATACTGGTAAGTCCATGAGTCATATAATATCAGAGTACAAAATGTATATCATAATGAGCCAAATATCATATACTGCGGATGCAATGCAATATGCAAATCAGGCTCAATCTGTCTAAGACATATAATTACAGAAACGTAGCAATCCAAAATGTCATATTTGTGGATAAAATGCAATATATGATGTGAATGAAATGACTAAGATGGAGTGAAGTCGGGATGATAGTACGAAGTATCGCAGGTTATGAGGTCCATCGTAAGAGAATTCTATCCAAAATAGTCCCATACCTAAATTTGGATAGTCAAACACAATGTGGTAAACTCCTGATCTCAAGTTAGTCATGCGCCCCAACCGAAACCCTGGCCATGGCAAAGGTACGTGTAATAAATATTTGCTCACCACCAGACCGTGTGGATAGCGAATGGATGAATAAATGAGAATGTGACACCTGCTCAGTAGTTTATCAACCATTGGTAGCTCGCTCAATGTGGTAGCTCGTTCAGGCCTCAGCTTCACCCATATCACACCCACCCACATTAACGTCCGCCCACATGTGTTCACCACATGTGCAATAGTGATGGGGTGTCATAATATCATGTAAGTCCTCATATCAAGTTCACATATCAGTACGGTTCCTCTTTGGGGAATCACTGGGGTCTATTATACTCCACGCTGACTGCCGCCTCCCTAGCCACACAGCCCTTCGAGTAGAAGAGACAACACTATTCGCCTGACCAGCAGTCTACCAATACCTACCCGGCTTGTCGATAGCAGAGTCATTTTTTAGCTGGTCAAACTCAGCCTAGCTTATAGCCCCTCACTCAGGTGGATAAAGCCACACCCCCTCCCAACTGACCATGACACAGTGGGGGACTCGACCTACTGGTATTCGACACTCGGATGCTCATATATCCACTTGGTTTAGACATTGGGGCGTCTCCTGACCTCAGAGGTTTAGGGACTTTCACTCACAGATATTCAAAGTACTCAGATGCTCGAACTAAACATTTTCGATGTCCCATCTGGCCATCCACGACATACCTGTGGCGGTCATAGCCCTGATGTCCCTAGGGTGTACAGTAATCAAATCACACAATGCAAGATGCATTAGTCACACTATCCAGTCATGAAGCAATCTTGCACACACCATGCGCTCATGTGGGTAACTCTTATCAGTGAGTCCCATAAATAGTCTGCCCAATGGTATATGCTATGATCAGTCACTACTCATATCAAGCGTACATATGATGCATATGGGCATGAGTCATGGAGTTATACTAAGCATGTTATAGATGATGAACTATCCTTATAACAAGGATGGGCCTAGATGAATTGCATACAACAAGTATGGGCCTATCAATGAGCCTTAGGGAGAGTTATAATGTGGACATTTAACTAACATTATTCCTTCAATGTGAACGTCAAACCATCATTGATCATAAAGCACGACCTGCCATAAACATCATCACATAACTAAGGTAGAATCACACATTGTAAAGGGCCTTACATACATCTCATTGGGCCTCGACTTATGGGCCCCAATTACATCAAATGGGCCGCATCACATGGGCCTCATGTATATCAAGGTGGGCCTCATACATCACATCGAGCCTGGCCCCAAGTACATCACATCGGGCTTAATCAAATGGGCCAAATCAAATGGACTGAGTTGAATAGGCCAAGACGAATGGGCTGAACCCAACTCATCTATTTTAAAAATTAAAAAATATATAAAAGAAATGAATTATATCAAAAGATCAACTGGACCATATCATAGATAGCAGTGGAATAATGATTTTCACACTTAAATTCTAATGGCCCCCATCATAGGGTTTATTTCCCATCCAGCCTATTCATAAGGTCACAAAAGGCCTGGATCTAGAGGAAAAAAAATCATATTGGTCCAAACCCTATAGCCCAAGGGTTTTAATGGTGGACATTCAAACCCACTGTTTCCTATAATGTGGTCCACTTGATCCTAAATCTGTCTTATTTTTAGCCTTAAGCTCTAAGACGAGCTTGCCAAATGGTTGGACGGTTTGAGTGTAACACATGCATCATGGTGGGTCCCATAGGGATGGATTGCATAGATAAAATACATACCTCATGGTGGGGGTCCACACTATTGGAAGGAGTAGATACAATACATACATTAGTGGGTCCCACGTGGGGCCCACCATAATGTTTGTTTTCCACCCAATCTGTTGGTAAGGTCACGCAGACCCAGCTGAAGAGGGAAACAAATTTCATAATGATCCAAACTTCTGTGAAACCCAAGGGTTTCAATGGCAGATGTTCAATCCTTCACTGTTCACTGTGATGTGGGCCACCTGGGCACCACATACGACTAATCTTTGGAGTGGGGCTCACAGCAAAAAGGAGCCCACCAATTGCACGATGTGATGTTAAACACACATCACAGTGGAGCCCACGTATAGGACCCATGTCCCTGCCCTTTCTTTTCCCCTGCGCAACAGGACGTTGTTGCACGTCCTCTAGACATAAGCAGCATCACCTGCTACTTGGTTTGTTTATTTTATTTTTGAAAATATGTTTTCTGAAGAATTTCCTAGGTGGGGCCCTCATCAGTAGAATCCATCCTATCCATTGGATTCTACGACTTAAAACAGACCATATGAGCCCAATGTTCAATATGCTTTGGCGAATACAAAAGTCAAGGTGGGTCCTAATTGATTTGAATGCTAGAAATCACAGTTTTCTATGGTATAGCCCGCTTAATAATCGAATTAGCTTCATTTTTTGGCTCAACACCTAAAATGACTTGAAAAATAGGATGGATGGCGTGGATTAGACCTAGACATCAGGGTGGGGCCTACATAAGCGGCCCACCGCAAATCTTTGAACCAATCTGATATTTTTGTTTTGTTCACAACAATGTCCAGACCTTGCTGGATGGTCTGGACAACTACAAGTTCTGGGATGGCCCACCTGGCCGTGTTGGGGTCCACTAAATGCTTGGATTTTCCCATCATCTAGACCCTTCAAATATAAGGGTAGCAAGGTGGGTTGATCCCCATGTTTGGACCATTGTGTGGTCCATTGGATGGGTGGTCAGATGTCACATACACTCACCATGTGGGCCACAAAATAAAGGACGGAGGAAGAGAGAGAAAGAAGGAGACACATGTGATGGAGGGACCCCGACACTATGGGCTCTCCGTTCCATGTATTCAATCATACGTCAAGTGGGTCCCAATACATGTGGGCTCACCAAATTAAAAATTAACGGTGGTGATTCCTTCTCCACCAAAATGGAAGGTCTAGATGACCTCTTTCAAACTTAGAAAGTAAACATCATGATGGGGTCTATGGAGAATAGCCCCATCATGCAATGATCATGAGAATCATAGTGGGCCATCAACCACATCTAGGGTCCAAAGTGAGATCATACCATCAATCAGTAGGGCTCACTTTGCCCATCATAAAAACATGAAATCTAGGCCTATAGAAACACCCACCGATCATATTCTTAAACTTCTTCTCCCACTGATGCGTCCTAGAGCTTCATAGAATGCATTTCAACAGCCGAGATGAAGCTTGGATGGTGGAGATGAGAGGTAGGAAGGTGGGCCACACTAGCTCTCCTCTCTCTCATGGATATGTTGGACGTTGGAGTTGCTTGGGGAGAATGGGAGAGATGAGAGAGATAAGAGAGATGAGAGAGAGTGTGATGTAAGAGAAGTGATGGGAGAGAGGGATGGTGAATGATGGGTGACGTGTAGTTGACACGTAAGGATAGGTTGCTTTGACTTTTGGATTGCTTGGGGATGGGGTGTGATGTGTACTTGACATGTACTTAATCCTTATTGCAAATGCATGCTGTTTTTCTTAAAATAAATGTGGGCCCATATCTCCTAGCCTAGGTATCATCTTGACATATGAGACGCGACATCAGAACTGCTGCGATGTCACGGTCGCTAGGGTACGAGTCTTGGGTTGAGCCGACTCTAGAATACAAGACATGACTTAAGGTTGTGCGCAACTGTAGATAACAGATCACGGGTCACCGAAATTTGACCGAGAGGACTGCTAAAGTCTATGGAACGGTATGGGCTTGGATATGGGTCTTACATTTGAGATGTTGTAATATGTTTTTCTGAGTTGTATTGTTGCTTAAGTGAGTTTTGTCACAAATTTGACAAAGGAGGAGATTGTAAGTGCTTATACTTAAAGAACATTTTAGTTTATCAAAGTGTCCTAGAGGGGGTCAATATGAATTTTATAAAATTTTATGTCAATTTGAAATTCTATTAACCTAATCTTGATCTAATATGCAATGATTAAGATATACTCATTTCAACTCTAATGGCTTCCAAGCCAAGTAGAGGATCCAATCACAAGACTGCTCAATATTTAAATAAGATATATCAATTAGTCTATGAGGATGGACAAACTATGTGAAAGTGTGTGGAATGTGATTCTTATCAATTCTAGATAACCATGTTATCATGCTTCATGTGAACATTTAAAGTAAACAAAGTAAAAGAATATGAAAATAGCAATCTCAAACATAGTCATTTATAGTAGTTTGACTATGTGCCTACTCCACTCCCAATGGATGTACTCAACCATTGAGTATACCAGATTTTCCTAACAGAGATTTCAAATTAGGTTCATCTCTAACCTTTACAACCTACATAAGGTTGACTCCAGGACCTAAACAAGTTACCTAGCCATGCCTACACAAGATAAACATTTATGCCCTACACAAGACCAAAGGTCCTATATAAAGTACCTAAGATCTATGCCCTACATAAGAGCAAAGGATCCACACAAGGAACCTAAGTTTTATGCCCTATACAAGAGCAAAGGATCCACACAAGAAACCCATGTTTTAGGCTACACAGACTAAGGATACACATAAGGACCCTAGTTTAGACCACATAGGTCAAGGACCTACTCAAAGACCCTAATTTAGGCCACCTAGGCCAAGGATCCACACTAGGACCCTAGTTCAGGCCACATAGGCCAAGGACCTACACAAAGGACCTTAATTTATGCCCCACACAAGAGGAAAGGTCCTACATAAAGAATCTAAAATGTACTCTCCCGTCGGAGGCCTCCTATGAGGGCTTGTAAGGGGTGAGATATATCTTTGACCCAATCCTACACAAGGAATGATCAACAGGGTCTCTAGATTCTAATGACTTACAAATAAGTAGGTGAGAACCGTTCTGCACGTTGATGAAGATGAACTCTCTCGATTACAGAGATTCTTCAGCTTCCTTGATCCACAACATTGATGATGCTCCAATATAAGGCAATTGGTTAGGTCAAGGTTTTGTTAGAATCTACTCTAATGAATATTACTCATTTGATAGATGGAGAGATTCTAAGCTCTTATGCATTCAAGAAATCCTAGCTCAATGATTTACCATTAAGATAGTAGCTGGATGATCCTTGAATGAGGAGGTTCATTTACCAATCTACTTTATTCAATATCAATAAAGAAGGTGGATTGAAGGATGAACTCTCATAAGAAAAAGGGCTTAGGGTAGGTGATATGTAACTACTCTCTCAAAGCTCTCTCTCTTTTTCTCAATTCAGTAACCAAAAATAAGCTCTCCTTATAAAGGCAAAAAGTTCCAATAGAAATAATACTATCAATTTCTGACTGAGTTCGATGTCATCGAACGTATACTTTTGATGTCATTGAATATTAGTTCGATGATACGAACTCAACTATAAAACATTCATGGTACTTTTTGATAGATGATCGTCATCGAACTTGATTCGATGTCACTGATATTTGAACACTAATGCCATCGAATCATAGTTCAATTCCCCGATATTATATGTAACTTTACACAAGAGCTTGCTAGACAAATAAAAGGCTAAGTATGATGACATTGATCCTGATTCGATGTCATCTAAATTTAAATTTCGATGTCATCGAATTATAGTTCGATTCATCAATTTTTTTAGAAGATATTCCTTGAAAGCTCGTTGGACACTTCTATGTCCTTTTTTGATGTCATCGAGACTTACTCGATGTCATCAAACTTTGACTATCAATGTCATCGAGGCTATCTTGATTCCTCGAACATTTTCATTGTTTTTCCTCTGAAGCTTGCTGGACATACACTTGTCTAAATTCAATGTCATCGAACATTTTCTTGCGATTCATGAGACTTGGCATTCTGACTGGCTCTCCAGGTTGTTTGTTGTTGAGATCGTGAGACTACACGGTGTTCCTGTCTTGATCATTTCAGATCGAGACCCGAAGTTCACGTCTCAATTTTGGGGGAGCTTTCAGAGAGCGATGGGTACTGATTTGCGGCTCAGCACTGCGTATCATTCAGACCGATGGCCAAACCGAGATGGTCAATCAAATACTTGAGGATATGGTTTGGGCCTGTGTGATTGATTTTTAAGGTAGCTGGGATGAGCATCTGTGATTAGTTGAGTTCGCATACAACAACAACTATCAGGCGACCATTGGTATGGCTCCTTTTGAGGCATTATATGGCAGACCGTGTAGATTCCGAGTTGTTGGACCGAGATTGGAGAGCTGCGTCTCCTAGGTCCCGAGCTTGTGTAAAAGACATCAGAGGCTATCGATATCATCAGGCAGAGGATGAACACAGCTCAGAGCTTACAGAAGAGTTTTGCTGATCACCGGCGTCATCCCTTGGAGTTTGATGTAGAGGACTATGTGTATCTCAAGGTCTCGCCCATGAAGGGAATAGTTTGATTTGGAGCAAAGGGAAAACTTGCCTTGAGATTCATAGGACCTTTCAAGATCACTGAGTGCATTGGCATTGTGGCCTATCGGCTTGCCTTACCACCTCAGTTGTATGGCGTCCACAGCATTTCCACGTCTCTATGTTGAGGAAATGTGGGTCAGATGTAGTTCCTGTTATTGATTGACAGCTGTTCGAAGTTCGTGAGGACGCTTCTTACATTGAGTAACCAATTCGTATCCTTGATCGGAAGGAGCAGGTCTTCCGGACCAAAGTCATTCCCTTAGTGAAGGTTCAATAGGGTCACCATTCAGTTGATGAGGCGTCTTGGGAGCGTGAGGCTAAGATTCGAGAGTGCTATCCCCATCTCTTTGATGATTGATTGTATGATGTATCTTGTATGTTGTCTCCAAATTTATATGACATGCCTTGCTTTCTCTTCTATTATGAGTTATGTTTACTTGCAATGATTGTGTAAATTTTGATGAAAAAAATTTTATTTAGAGCGGAGAGTTGTAAGACCCATATTGTAGACCGTGTCGTTCCGTTGACTTGTGCCATCCGTCCGGTAGAATTTCGGCAACCCTCAACCCGTATCCGATGTTTATGCACGATCTTTAGACGAGTCCTGCACACTAAAGTTGGCTCGAACTAAAACTGTATCATAGCGATCGCGCCGTTGCAGCGATTCTAATGTTGCAACTCGCACACCGATCCGATGCCAAGGCCAGGAGATGTGGGTCCATGTTCATTTTGAAGAAACGCTGCGTGTTGTGTATTTCGAGAGAATATCTATGATATGTCCCATCAATCAATCAATCATCCAAGTCAAGTACTGTAACATCCCAAAAATCAGGGGGTCGAGTAAAAACTCCACTTCCGAGTTCCAAAATGTTATTTATGTAACATAAATGTGTATGATTGAATGTTGTCTGTGTTAACACATTAAACATGAGTGAGATTAATCCAAAACATCATATCATACTCTAGAGACCGTTAAATTAGCAAGCAAAAGACTATGATAGTATGTATAACATATATAAACTGTCGTATGTCTTCAGAGTGTGAACATGTTACCAGGTTATATACATACATGTATACTCCCAAAATAAACAAACGAATATACATGAGTGCGCTAAAAATATAAAATGACAAATGTCAAGGCATCTAATTAACCTCCCCGTAATCCCGTCAATTAGAACACACATAAAGGAGGAATCCTCCTCATCATCATCAAGTCCAGCTCCGCTTCTCAAGCAGCGCCATCATCTGCAATCACAAAAAGAGACTGGTGGGTGTCCGAAAACACCATCCCGTAACGTGGGAGTGAGTGATCAACTCAGTGGAATCATAGAGCAAAGATTAGCATGTTCACAAATCAATCATGCGATAATAGTAAAGCAGTAAATCAGATAATCCTAATACTATTGTTAATGCAATATGACATGACATGATGGATGCCTTCAACGACGTTCTCCCTCATACGGCACCATCTAACGCCCGCGGCATGCGTGCATCCCGCTCAGTGCTCCACATCTTCCAGGCACATGCAATGTAATGGTGATATGATTGCCAAGTTGTTATTAGTCCATTCAAACAGCAGGATTGGTAATTTAAGGTACTTCCCTTATATTAATCCCAACACAGATCCTGTCTAGGGTCATCACTCATAGAAATCTCATACGAGGTATATTTTTGTAGGTCGCTGCAAGGGCTGCCAGGGCTGTTGTACGCACTCGTTGCTCCACTCCCCCATCACCTTATCAATACAGGCCTACTGTACTCTACTGCTACGGAAGGGTCGTCGCCTCCCGTAGACTCAGAATACGCTCGCGGTCACTACAAAGGACTCGTCGCCTGATCAGTGTAGGCCGACAGCAAGAATGTAGTGTCCCATACCACCATAATCTGCTCACGAGACTAGGTGCTCACTGGTCACTACGGGGAGGTTTGTGGCCCTAGCGTAGGCCGACAGCTCGACCACGGTGTCCCATACCACCATGCCCGGCTCATGAGTCTTCGTGGATCAAGGTACCATGGTTAACAAGATTTACAATGGTAAGTTCAGTACCCTAGGTTCAAGCAGTTATGACTCATGCAGGGTGAACATACAACGGCTAGTCGGGTTACTTGACGGGCTCGACTAGCACGATCGCATCCCAAGTTGAACGACATGAAGTGCTTAAAACACTTCGCGTGGCCTAACCACTGCCGCCAACTCCAAAACACGGCTCGCGTTCATCGACGCATCGTTCGTGGCCAAGATAAGCCAACCACGAATTCGCTCGGTTACCGACTGCCTGGACTAAGTATAGTCCCAAACAATTATGGAATCACATCATCAATCATATTAGAGTATTGGAAATGAAATACAACCATGTGAGCATGTTAACACATGTTATAACATACAACTTAAGTAAATCTTCAAGCACATGCATTTCATAAATATAATGAAATCATGCATTTAACTAACATGTAGGAAATCATTTACATCAGCATATTAATTGAGAAAATAATCTCAAACTAATTCATAACACCATTTAATTCAATACATACTAATACAAGCATTTATGCAAATACTTACACTACACACTCAAGTCTACATATAGTATGTCGACCCAAAGTGCACATTTAGGCGAATCTCTTCGCCAAACTAATTATGCATGTATTTCTAACATTCTAATGCCACAATAAACCATGTCAATCACATCAGTAAAATATGAATGAAATCAGTACTTCCTACAAATGACTAAAATTCCCTAAATCTCATATTCTTCGCTGGTTTACGAAACAGGAAACGGACAGCATGTTGTACATGTCAAATGGCGATGCCGTCGATAATCTACTATTAAACGACATTGAAAGCGTTGGAAATAGTCAATCAAAGCGTCTAAAATCCACACCTTTTCCCTTATAGGTGTGTGAATTCGAACGGAGCGTAGTTAGGGTTTTTCTTACCTAGGAGTGCGTTGAAATCGCCGGGAAAGTGATTGGAGTGCGGTGCTTTGGCACGTGCAAAAGCTGCAGCAAGTGGCGGGAATTCTCTCCCACTACTCTCTCAAAATCTCTCACTTTCTCTCTCTCTATCTAGAGTTTGTTGCAAATTCGGATGGGAGGGTTGTGAGAGGGTTTAAAGCCCTTATATAGGCTAAAACCTAACCTAAATAGACTTGGGAACAAAGTATACTTAAGTTATAACCAAATCGGGACTGTTCTGATCCAAAAGACCATTTCGGGAGGTCCCCTGGCCGAACACGGTCGGACTTAAGCTTATGGTTACTGGATCCTACTCACATCAAGTTTTCAGACCTGTAGAGTTCCCAGATCGCACGTGGCAGACCAATTTCAGTTTAGCGGTCATCGCACCTAAATCAGGTCTACAAGTCTCATGATACGAAGGAGAAATTTTTCTTAATCTGAGGGTAAAATTTGGCTGAATTATGACGGTTAGAACTCTCAATAATATCGCACAAAGTCTCGTGCCAGATTTGGATTTAAATTCCCAAATCTTACCCATTTCTCACCCTCTTCACTCCAGGCTCAGTGAAATAGCCTCTGAACGTCGGTTGGGCTTGATTTTCAAAACGATTGTCAAGTCCAACAAGGAGGTCATAATGGTCTAAGATTATAGATATCAGACTTTCGACGTGCGGTTCAGAGCCGATACAAAGTTTCAAGTTGCTCCCGAGAGCAAACGAGAATAGAGTTTGATCCTAGGTTTTACGGTATTGTAGTGTCACCTATTCTATACGTTTTGACTCTAGCAGATCGTATTGAAAGTGATTGGTGAGAATTTTATAGGCCATCTAGTGCAGCGCTAGTAGATTCTCGTTGGATTTCTAAAGGAAGTAGCCTTTATTGATTTTTGTTTGAGATGAGATTTGAAGGGTGGAGCGAGGGTGTTTGGAAACGGAAGAAGGAAGAGTTTGGAGGGGTGGTTTTTGCCAAAAGTCAGGCATTTTTGTTAGAAAGGAGAGCTTGGAGGGTCACTTTGTGAAGGAAGAACCTGATCGGGGAGGTTTTAACGGACGACCCACATACCAGGGGGCTACCCTAGCCCCCAAACACCTCCAGCCCGAAGCCCGGACCCAATCGAGCATTTTGACCGGCGATGTCATCGCCGATGAAAATCATTTCTGGCAAGGCTGGCCATATGGGCTGGGTTCCCCCTGCCCTAGGGACCCCAAATATATGTGGGACCCACCCTGGTTCATTGTATTTGGGCTCGGATAGGCCCAAGACTCCATTTGGGGCGTTTCGGGGCCAGTTTGTAAAACAAAATGAGTTTATGCATTATGTGGCATATGATTTTGGGGTAGGAGAGGATAATCCATCCAACTAACTCATCTATTTTGTTAGATTCCAAAAGGTTAAGGGTCGAAACCCATTTTACCCATTTATTTGCTATTCACGGTAATTTTTAGCTTCGGTATTGTTCTTCATCATTAATACCCTAGGATTTTTTGTTCTTTATTATTTAAACTTGAGGAGTCGTGTCTAATATGAAAGTACTTGGAGAAGTTTGAAGAATGAGGTGGTGAAAGGTGAGTTTTGAAGGAAATGGGTTGAAGAGTGATTTCTTTGGCTTTGGGATTGAGCTCTGAAAGTGATAAGGTTAACCCATTAGCTAAGGACGTCTAATCCCAGGTTGGTAAAAATTCGGGGTGTTACATCAACTCTCTCTCTTCACCTCATCATTCCCCTTTACAAATTTTCAAACTCACCCATATCTCTTTTACAAATATTTCAAACTAAACCATACCCTCCCATCCCCTTCCTTACATCATCCCATCCATATCATTCCCATCACCTCACTCTCTCTCTCATTTCTCAAATCTCCCAAGCAACCCTAAAAATTCCATATGTCCAAACATTCTCTCCCAAGCCAAGTGTGGCCCACCCTCTCATCTCTCATCCCCACCATCAAAACCCCATCAACCTCCATCAAAGTTGAAGAAAAGGAGCTTAGGAGCCTAAGGGAGTAAGGAGAAGGCCTAGAGGTGGGTGATCCACCATTTATTTTAACTTTAAGGGCCCACTTGTTGTGGGACCCACTTGATGTGTGTGTTGTATCAATGGAGGCCCATAGTGGCGGGGTCCCTCCTCTCTATCACCATCTCTCTTGTTCTCTCTCTCTCTCTCTCTCTCTCTCTCTCTCTCTCTCTCCTTATCCTTCCCCTAGAATGTTATGGGCCCCACCAAATTGTGTTAAATGTACTCCATCCATCAAACGGTGTGGACCACCGCATTTTAGGAGAGATCCACCATCTATATAGTATATATAACACATTATATTTATATTATAATAATATTATATTAATATGTATATGCATGGTGGGCCATGTGCATGTGGGACCCACCATGGTACCTATGTTATTCCACACCGTCCAGCATCTCTGGACGCTGGACGTGCAGCCGTGGGCGTGGGTGTGGATAACAGTAAAGTGTGAACTGACGTTGGGGTGTACTGGGTTTGGGGGTGGGCCACTCATGCAAGCCCCACCTTGGTGCATGTACTTATTCCAAGTCGTCCATCCTCTTTCTCAGATCATTTTAGGCATTGTACAGAAAAAATAAATTGAATCTGAGTTCCTAGCGGTCCATAGCATTGAGAATAATAATATTTGCTGTTGAAATACACCTTGATATTTTTGCACACCGAAATATACCCAATATGGGGCTCGATAGTGTGTAGGGAGACATGGAAACCAATGGCCTGGTCCGATTTCCCTGATGCAAGCCTCACATATGCAAAACCTCAAGAAAACCCAAATAAAAAAGGGGGGGGGGGGGGGGGGGGGGGGGGGCAGCACTGACACTGCTGCTGAAGAACGCACGTAGGCAGTGCCTGTGCCTGACAGATGAACAGACTAGGTAAGGACCCACGGTCCAAGCCGTGAGCCCCACCATGATGTGTTCTAATCATCAACATCATGCATTTGTTGGGTCCCCTCTGACAAGTTTGCTACCCCAAAAATCAGTCATATTTGGAACTCAGGTGACCCACATCACAGGAAACAGTTAGATTGAATGTCTGCCATTAAAACCCTTTATGGGGTTAGAAGTTTTGGATCAATATGAAATTTATTTTTCCTCCTCAATCTAGGTCCGTGTCACCTTATCCATCGGTTGGGTGGAAAATAAACATCATCGTGGGGCTAGGTCAACGTGACCTTATCAATAGGTTGGGTGGAAAACAAACATTACAGTGGGTCCCACGACAGTGTGACCCTATCAATAGGTTGGGTGGAAAACAAACATTATGGTGGGCCCCCATGACTGTGTGACCTTGTCAATGGGCTGGATGGAAAATAAACACTATGGTGAGCCCCACATGGGACCCACTAATGTATGTAATCCACACCTTCCATTAGTGTGGACCCCACCATGAGGTATGTACTTCATCTATGTCGTCCACCCCTATGGGACCCACCATGATGCATGTGTTGCACCCAAACTGTCCAACCATTTTTCTTAAAGATAAATTTAAGGCTTGAGACAAAAAAATAGGGCAGATGTATTTATCATGTGGCCCATGTGACTAGACCCATCTTAACATATTTGTGGCCCGTTGTTGTGGCCCACCTTAATTTACATGTGGCCCATGTGATCCGTCCCATATTGATATAAATGTGGCTCGTTATTAAGGCCCACCTTGATATATATGAGACCCATGTAATGAGGCCCACTTGATGTATTAGAGGCCCATGAGTCGAGGCCCGACGGGATGTACATAAGGCCCATTATAATGTGTGATTTCAGAATGGTTAATGTAATGATGTTCATGACAGGTCGTTCCTTGGTAGCAATGATGGTTTGATGTCCACATTGTAAGGATGATGTTGGTTAAATGTCTGCATTGTCACTCTCTAGGGCTTGTTGATAGGCCCATGCCTTAGTGTGTAGGCCGTCTAGGCCCATCTTCGTTTTGATCAGAGCCCATCACCACATACCATGTATAGTATAGATCCATAATTCATGATCATACGCATCATATGTATGCCTAATATGAGAAGTGACGGATCATAACATATGCCTTTGGGCAGATCATTTATGGGCTCCCTGATAGGTGGAGTTGCCCTACATGAGCGTGCGGTATGCGCACGATTATTGCATATCTGGTAGTATGATTCATGCACTTACATTTGTGTGATTGTGATTATTGTATGCCCTAGCGAAATCAGGGCCATAGCCTCCACAGACACATCATGGGTGGCTAGATTAGATACCAAAAATATTGTTACTAAGCATTGGGGTGCCATAGATGTCCCTGGGTGAAAATCCTTAAACCCAATGGTACTAGAGGATGAGTCCAACTTCGAGACCGAGTAGATATATGAGCACACGAGGGCTAAATACCAGGAGGCCGGGTCTCCCACTGTGTTGTGGTTGGTTGAAAAGGGGTGTGGCCTTACTCACCCGAGAGAAGGGTGCAATACTAGGATGAGTTTGACTAGTTCATGAATGGGTCCGCTATTGACGTGCCAGATAGGTATTGGTAGACTATTGACTAGGCAGATAGTGAGATTTCTTACACTTACTTGGATTGTGCGGCTAGGAGAGCGACAGTGCCATTTGTAGTGTACTAAACCTCGGTGATTATCCAGAATGAGAATTGTACTAATATTTGATGAGCTATGTGTAGATTTGGATGAGGATTGACATGCTTGAGTTGTATCTTGCATCGCATGGTCTTGGCATGACCGATAGCATTCATATCTTGCACCGCATAGCCTTGGTACGGCTGATTGCGTTCATGTACTCATCAACATGTTTTCACGTTACTCTGACCATACATTATGAGCACGCTCATATTGCGCACACAGTTACACCACCCTCTAAACGTTCTATAAGCTTATTCATGATCGATAGGTGCAGGTGACGCTAAGACACACCCGTAGCATAGTAGCAGCAGGAGTGTGTTATCGAGCTTTGGAGTTTTTGCTATTAGCATTATCTTGTATTTCCCTTCATATGCATTGTACTCAAAGTTTTTTATCATAGTGAATTTTGTGATGGTGTTCTTGTGGTTATTATTCGTGGGTTATGCTTATGGTTATGCTCATTACTAATCAAATTGATGATTAGAAATCCTCTTTGTAGCATCCCAGGGTCGGAACAAGGTGTACGGGTGCTGGGAACTGAGAATGAGGTACTACGAAGACTTTTAGCGCTGGATTCAGCGATCAGGAATTTCGTGAGCCTGGTTTCTGAGTTTGGGGCATGACATTAGCTGTAGGTTTAGGTTTAGGGATTTGAGAATACATTTAGGTTTTAGGTTTAAGTTTAGGTTTTAGGTTATAAGTTATAGGTTTAAGTTATAGGTTTAGGTTTATGTTTAGGTTAGGTTATAGGTTATAGGTTCAGGTTATAGGTTTAGGTTAAGGTTATAGGTTTAGGTTAATGTTATAGGTTATAGGTTTAGGTTTAGTTAAGGTTATAGGTTATAGGTTATATGTTATAGGTTTAGGTTTAGGTTAATGTTATAGGTTATAGGTTTAGGTTTAGGTTATTGGTTATAGGTTTTGGTTATAGGTTTAGGTTAAGGTTATATGTTTAGGTTTATGTTAATGTTATAGGTTATAGGTTATAGGTTTAGGTTTAAGTTAAGGTTAAGGGTATAGGTTTAGGTTTAGGTTTAGGTTTATGTTAAGGTTATATGTTATAGGGTTAGGTTTAGGTTATGGTTATAGGTTTAGGTTTACGTTATAGGTTATAGGTTATAGGTTTAGGTTATAGGTTTAGGTTATAAGTTTAGGTTTAAGTTAAGGTTATAGGTTTAGGTTTAGGTTTAGGTTTAGGTTATAGGTTTAGGTTTAGGCCTAGGGTTTAGGGATTCATATTTGGGTTCGGGTTTGGGATCGGGTTTAGCTTATGGTTTTAAAGTTTAAGTTTAGGTTTAGGTTAGGGAGTTGAGATTAGGATTGGTTTAGGGATTTAAGAATACGTGTAAGTTTTAGGCTTAGGTTATTGGTTATAGGTTTAGGTTAGGTTATAGGTTTAGGTTTAGGTTATAGGTTATAGGTTTAGGTTTAAGTTTAGGTTAAGGTTATAGGTTTTGGTTTAGGTTCAGGTTAGGTTATCGATTATACGTTATAGGTTTAGGTTTAGGTTTTAGTTATGGGTTTAAGGATTTAAGATTAGGTTTAGGAATTCAGGTTCAAGTTAGGGTTATATGTTTGAGTTTAGGTGTAGGTTTAAGTTAAGTGAATTAAGTTTAGGTTATAGGTTTAGGTTTAGGTTATAGGTTTAGGTTTAAGTTTTGGCTTAGGGTTTAGGGATTCAGATTTGGGTTCGGGTTGAGGTTTGGGTTTTCAAGTTTACATTTAGGTTTAGGCTTAGGGTTTAGGGATTCAGATTCGGGTTCAGGTTTGGGATCGGGTTTAGGTTTGGGTTTTCAAGTTTACATTTAGGTTTATGTTAGGGATTTGAGATTAGGATTAGGTGTAGGTTATAGGTTTATGTTAGAGGTTATTGGTTATAAGTTTAGGTTTAGGTTAAGGTTAAGGTTATAGGTTTAGGTTTAGGTTTAGGTTAAGGTTAGAGGTTATAGGTTTAGGTTTAGGTTAAGGTTATAGGTTATAGGTTTAGGTGTAGGTTTAGGTTATAGGTTTAGGTTAAGGTCAAGGTTATAGGTTTAGGTTTAGGTTAATGTTATAGGTTATTTGTTTAGGTTTAGGTTATAGGTATAGGTTTAGGTTAAATTTAAGGTTAAGGTCGTAGTTTATAGGTTTAGGCTTAGGTTATAGGCTATAAGTTTAGGTTTAGGTTATAGGTTATAGGTTTAGGTTATAGGTTATAGGTTTAGGTTTAGGTTTAGGTTAAAGGTTTAGGTTTAGGCTTAGGGTTTAGGGAATTAAATTCAGGTTCAAGATCAGGTTTAGGTTTAGGTTTTCAAGTTTAGGTTTAGGTTTAGGTTAGGGAGTTGAGATTAGGATTAAGTGTAGGTTTAGGTTTAGGGATTTGAGAATACATTTAGGTTTTAGGTTTAGGTTTTGATTATAAGTTATAGGTTATAGGTTTATGTTACAGGTTTAGGTTATAGGTTTAAGTTTAGGTTTAATTTAAGGTTAAGTTTAGGTTATAGGTTTTGGTTTTAAATTTAGGTTTAAGTTTAGGTTTAGGTTACAGGTTTTTTTATAGGTATAGGTTTAGTTTTAGATTAAGGTTATAGGTTTAGGTTTAGGTTTAGGTTATAGGTTATAGGTTTAGGTTTGGGTTATAGGTTTAGGGATTTGAGATTAGGTTTAGGAATTCGGGTTCGCGTTTAGGTTCAGGTTATATGTTTGGGTTTAGCTGTAGGTTTTAGTTAAGTGAATTAAGTTTACGTTATAGGTTTAGGTTTAGGTTATAGGTTTAAGTTAAGTTTA
Organism: Magnolia kwangsiensis; assembly: GCA_037074715.1. Lineage (NCBI taxonomy): Eukaryota > Viridiplantae > Streptophyta > Magnoliopsida > Magnoliales > Magnoliaceae > Magnolia > Magnolia kwangsiensis. Next base: position 82,876,508 of record CM073572.1, on the reverse strand, counting down.
TAGGTTTAGGTTTAGGTTATAAGTATGGGTTTAGGCTTAGGTTTAGGGATTCAGTTTCGGGATCGTGTTTAGGTTTGGGTTTTCAAGTTTAGGTTTAGGTTTGGGTTTAAGTTAGGGAGTTTAGATTAGGATTATGTGTAGGTTTAGGTTATAGGTTATAGGTTTAGGATTAGTTATAGGTTATAGGTTTAAGTTTAGGTTAAGGTTTAGCTTTAGGTTAAGGTTATAGGTTTAGGTTATAGGTTTAGGTTTAAGTTTATGTTATAGGTTATAGGTTTAGGTTATAGGTTTAAGTTTAGGTTATAGGTTTAGGGATTTGAGATTAGGTTTAGGTTTAGGTTTAGGTTTAGGAATTTGGGTTCGGTGTCACGCCCCAAGCTCAGAAATCAGGCTCACAAAATTTTCAATCACCGAATCTGGTGTCGACAGCATTCGTAGTACCCCATTCTCGGTGCCCAATGCCCATACGCCAGATCTGATCCTGGGATCGTATAAGGAGGATTTTTTAACGTACTTTTATCTCATAATAAGCATAACCATAAGTTTACCCAAATCATAAAGGCAACATCATCATCACATATCAACTAATATAATCATTTGAATACAATGCTGAAAGGGAAATACATATATCAAAAATCAAAGCTCCAGAGGACCAGTGCATGCTCCATGATCAACGTTGCTACAACCTAACACCACCTACATCCATCTATCATGCATATGCTTATAGAAAGCTTAGAGGGTGGTGAAAATGTGTGCACAAAGTAAGTGATAAGAATGCAATACAATATCATAAATTATATAATATCAGAGTAAGCAAAAAATACTGTGAGTTAAACAATATCAGAGTATACAATACAGATCAGCTTTACAAATGAGGAGCCAAATATTAGATGCAGAGGGTACAATGTAATATGTAAATCCTGTTGAGTTTGTCTAGGCCATATAAGTACAGAAACATAACATCCCAAAATGTCATATGCCTAGGGATGTAATGTAATATGCGATGCGAATGAAATGACCAAGTTGGAGTGTGAAGTTAGGATGATAGTACATAGTATCGCAAGCTAAGGGGTCCACCACAAGGGACTTCTATCCAAACCAGTCTCATACCTAAATTTGGATAGTCAAACTCAATATGGTAAACTCCTGATCTCAAGTTAGTCACGCGTCCCAACTAAAATTTTGGCCATTGCGAAGGCATACGTAATAAATAGTTACGCACCACTAGGTCGAGTGGATAGTGAATGAATGAATGAATGAATGAGTATGCAACTCTTGTCCAATAAGCCTACATATCAGTACTGTTCATATTTAGGATCATCACCGGGGTCTAGTACACTATACATGTAAATCACCACCCACTAACGCGTGACCATGCAAGTGGAAGAGGCCTCACTATCCGCCTGACCAGTAGTCAGCAAATATCTACCTAGCACATTGATAGCGGACCCATTCATGAGATGGTTAAATTCAGCCTTGTAATTGTTATGTTTTCTAGCTCCTATTATTGTCAAATTTTGTAGTGCTAAAACCTCTTAGAATTTGTGTCTTGTGTAGCACATTTACATATACAAGACAGTGCATCTCATGTACAAGGACAAATGTCTTTCTTTACCATAAGAAATTCAAAAGCAAAATTACATGTTCAAGTTTCAGTACAACACCAAGTGTGATTTCAATCTTTCAAAGCTTCATTAGTTTAAGTTTTCAAAGCTTTGTCCAAGTTAAGACAAAGTTTTTATACTTTGAATCTCAAGCTCAAGCTTCAATGTTAGTCATATTCAAGCCTCAAAAGTCTCAAGCTCAAGATTCATCATATGATAAGATACCAAGCTTAGTGAACTTCAAAGAACAACTATTAGCTAAAGCACATGAAGATTCAATGTTCATATACTACTTACAAGGTATGAATGACCCTAGATTGACCATAGGATAGGTCATTTTGAATACATAATTTAAATTGAGTCACTTTATAAGTGCATAAACTATTTCTCGACTAGTCTTGGACTAAGTTCGAATAATCCTATCACTGGCTCGACCAGTCCAAGAATTCCTCGACCAGTCTTAAGTTTGTCACTGATTTTTAAGAATTTTTGTTAAATCCTCGACCAGTCTTGGAGACCACTCGACCATTCATGTAAACAGTGCTTGACATGTGCTCGACTAGTCGTACAGGCTCGACTCAAAGTCCAACAACTAAATTGGGTTCCACACGACCAATCGTTTGCAGGACTCGACCGGTCGAGCAGACCCTATGACTAGTCATGGATGGCCTTATCCTATTGCACCCTGTAAGACCCGTATCTTAGTCTGTACCGTTCCATAGACTTCTGAGGTCTTACCGGTCGAATTTCGGCAACCTTCGACCCTTAATCGATATTTGCGTGCGACCCTGATTCGTACGCCGTCAACTCGAAGTCGGCTCGACCCAAGATCTTTACCAGTACGATCACACCATTGCTGCGGTTCCGATGCCGTGTCTCGCGCGCCGAGGCGGTACCCAGGCCAGGAGATGTGGGCCCACGTTCAGTTTGAAGAAAATGCCGCGTGTTGCGGGTATCAAGCGAATTTCTACGATACGTCACATCAATCAACCAATGTACAAATCAAGTACATTCCATCATAAGCCATCACTCACCCATACCCCTCTCTTCACCAAGTCAACAATACCAATGCCCAACTATTCCTTTCTTAACAAAAGTCAAAAGAAACCATACCCTCCATCCCATCTCCCTTACAACAACCCATCCTATCTCTCATTTTCTCACTCCATCCCAAGCACCAAGGAAGCATCCAATGTCCAAGCAAGAGAGCTCCATGAGAGAAGCTTTGTGTGGCCCACTCCCTACTACTCAATCTTACATCTTAGCCATCCAATCATCATCTTCCTCCATTAAAGTTGAAGACAAGGAGTTAAGGAGTCCATGGAGCTTAGAAGAAGTGAAATTGGTGGGTGCTTTTATTTGTTGATCTTGTGATTTAAGGGCCCACATGATCTGGGACCCACTTGATGTATGCATCGTAGAGGGAGGGCCCATAGTGGCGAGGTCCCTCCATCACCATCTGATCTCTCTCTCTTTCTCTCTCTCCTCTCTCTCTCTCTCTCTCCCCCGTGATGTGTGGATTTTATTCATGTTATCCCATTTGTGGGACCCACCTTGCTGACGTCCATGGCCCATCGTGATAATTTGATTCAAGCTGCCCGTTCAACAGGCCACACCACGTAACAGCAGCTATTGTTGGGCATCAGCAAGCTCTGTGGGTCTTCACGAGGTATGCATTATATCCATGCCATCTATCATTCACAGCTCGTGATGCCCACCCCACAAGTGTGGTGCATGTGGAGTGGGACCCACCATGACGGATGCGCTTTGTATTTGGGCCGTCCATCCAGTGGATGGCCAGCAGTTAAGATAAGATGCCCATTGACGCCTGCAAATCCTATGAGTCCCCTTGGCATTTTTGTTGTATCCCTCTGTCCGTCCAGCACGCGTTCCACCCACACGTGTGGGTGGACTCACCTAATGTATGTGGTAATCCTCACCGTCCAGTCTGCTGGACGGTGGATTCCACCATGAGATATGTGTTTCACTCACGCTGTCCATCTTCTTTGCCTTGGGAGTGGGGTCCACCTTACCGTATGAGTTCTATATCCACCGTCCATCCGGACGAGTGCTGGTGAGACCGTACCATGATATATGTGTTCACCTGCATCGTCCGTCCAGCAGCAATAAAGCTGCTGGACTGACGTCAGTAGGTTCTGTGGGTCCCACCTTGGCTGTAGGGGTTTAATCCACACTGTCCATCCATTTGGACGAGGCCCCACATGATACCTGTGTTTTATCAACACCGTCCATTTCTGACGGAGCAGATGTGGTGGGGTCCACCTTAATATATATACATATATTGTATCCAGGCCGTCTGTAAAAAAAAATAGTCCAGGCCCTGGACGTTTAATCAGTAAATATTGTAAATAAAATAACACTATATTTATATTATCATATATTATTATTATAATGACCTCACGTGGATCCCACCTTTGGGTATGAGGGATTGACTGGTGTATACTCTACAACGTCCTGGGGACCAGATTGTACTTTATGTGGGGTCCCTCCATGATGTGTATGTGCCATCTGCACCGTCCATATGGACGGTGCTGTGCAAGCCCTTCTATGATGTATGTGTGTGCACCATCCATCTGGACTGTGGATGTGGGCGCCGATCACAAGGCATGTGTTATCTCTATACTGTCCACCCTCAACCGTTCACATGTGGGACGTGTGGACCCCATGCTTGATGTAAGTGTTTTGTTAATGCTGTCCATCTGTACTTCATATCTGGCCTGTCCATCTGGGTGGCCAGTAGTATTAACCGCTGTAAAACGTCAATAAGCTACTTGGGTTTGATCACGTCCCAGCCATTCATCGGTGGACCCCAACTGATTAGCTGTTGTTATACGTCAGCAAGGACTGTGGAGCCCATGTGATGTATGTGTTTCATCATATGCCTTCGGTCCTGATTAGTGGGGCCCACGGAAGCTATATCTGTTTTATCCACGCTAATGGATGGTGTTGATTTACATAGGCAATGTTTGGATAGTGGCATGGGCTTCACCACGATGTATGTTGTATTTGTTGTACCCATGCTACCCACCTAGCAAGGCCTACTTGCTTGCCATGCAGGGCCCACCCATTGTGCATTCAAGGTCGGAGGTGATGTATAGTTGGCCCATGTGTTGCGGCCCACTTAATGTATATTGGCCCATTGGTGTGGCCCATGGCCCACTTGGTGTATTTGAGGCTGATGGGTCGCAGCCCATTGTGACGTGTTAAGGCCCATGGGTTGTGGCCCAACTTGAGATGTATGACATCTAAGTGCAGGGCCCACCCATTGTACATTCAAGGTCTGAGGTGATGTATGTTGGCCCATATGATGAGGCCCATGTGATGTAAATGAGGCCCATTATGATTGTACGTGAGGTCATAGGCCCACTATATGTTTGGCCCTATGTAGGTCACTCCTTGGGAGTAATGTTGGTTAAATGGCCACATTGATGGGCAATGATGGTTGAATGTCCACGTTGTGACCTTCCCTTAGGCCTTATTAGGCCCATTCTCATCATTTCCTTAGTGGGTTAACCCAAATAAGTGGGCCCCATTTGTCGTAGACGGATGGCTCCGTATTATCGGATTTGATATAACTATGGCCGAGTGTTGATCTTTATACTATAGTTGATCGGCTGATCATCTATGGACCCCGTTTTATTTATCTTCCGATTACCAATTATCGATCGAGGCCGATTACCGATTCTAATTTGTCGTGGCTGATTACCGATTATCGATCGAGGCCGATTACCGATTCTGATTTGTCATGGCCGATTGCCATTTATTGATCGAGGCCGATTACTGATTCTGAATTGTAGTGGCCCATTGCCGATTATCGATCGAGGCTGATTATCGATAGAGGCCGATTACCGATTCTGATTTATCGTGGCAGATTGCCGATTATTGATCGAGACGAAATACCGATTCTAATGGTCGATTGCCGATTATCGATCAAGGCTAAGTACTGATTCTGATGGCTGATTGCCGATTATCGATCGAGGCTGATTATCGATCAGGGCCGATTACTGATTCTGACTTGTCGTGGCCGATTGCCGATTATCCATCGAGGCCGATTACCGATTCTGAACTGTCGTGGTCGATTGCCGATTATCGATCGAGGCTGATTATCGATCGAGGCCGATTACCGATTCTGGTTTTTCGTGGCCGATTGCTGATTATCGATCGAGGCCGAATACCGATTCTGATGTCCCATTGCGGATTATCGATCGAGGATAAGTAATGATTCTGATGGCTAATTGTCGATTATCGATCGAGGCTGATTATCGATCAGGGCCGATTACCTATTCTGAATTGTCGTGGCTGATTGTTGATTATCGATCGAGGCTGATTATTGATCGAGGCTGATTACCGATTCTGATTTGTAACACCCTGAAAATCGGGGGTCATGTATAAACTCAACTCCCGAGTTCCAGACCGTCACTTATGCAACAAAAATGATTATGATTCAATGTTGTCTGAGTTAAAGCATTCACATGAGTAAAAGTATACCAAAACTGCAATTCATACTCCAGATCCAGTGACAAAAGCAAGCGAAAGACTAAAGAATATATATATCACTGTATAGAAAAACAAAGTAGATCTCGACTGTCTCTAAAGTATGAATACATCTCTGAGTCTCATATACATGTAAATAAATAAAATAAAAATGTCCAAAAGAGTCTCACTGAGAAGTCCCGTCAACCCAGGCCACCTAAGCAAAGCCGTCGTGGTACTGCATGTATGAGAACTCGTCCTGGTCCTCATCATAGTCCGGCTCTGCCTCCTGGATCTCTGCCTCACCTGCATCTAAGACAGGGTCTGGTGGGTGTTGCAAATACCATCCCGAAACGTGAGAATGAGTAGCAAACTCAGTGGAATAATAGAGCAAGGATTAACATGTTTTCAAATCAATCATGCGATAATAGTAAAACAGTAAATCAAATAATCCTAATACTGTTGTTAATGCAATATGACATGACATGATGGATGCCCTCACCGACATTCTACCTCATACGGCACTATCTTCGTCCGCGGCATGCTTGCGTACCGCTCAGTACTCCACATCTTCCATGCACATGCAATGTGATGGTGATATGATTGCCGAGTTATTATTAGTCCATTCAAACAGCAGGATTGGGAAACCAAGGTACTTCCCTTATATTAATCCCAACACAGATCCTGTCTAGGGTCGTCACTCCTAGTAATCTCATACGATGTATATTTTGTAGGTCGTTACAAGGGCTGTTAGGGCTGTTGCTCGCACTCGTTGCACCGCTCCCCCATCACCTTATCAATAAAGGCCTACTGTACTCTCACTGCTACGGAAGGGTCGTCGCCTCCCGTAGACTCAGAATACGCTCGCGGCCTACTGTATCTCTCTGATGTACAGTCTAGCCAGCTCGTCTGCAGAGTTCATGACTCTGATCGGTAGGAAGTGCACCGACTTTATCAGACGGTCGACGATCACCCATATGGAATCATGTCCCTTCCTCGTCTTCGGCAGCCCTGAAACGAAATCCATGGAAATGAAATCCCACTTTCACTCTGCGATCGGCATAGGCTGCAAGAGTCCAGGTGGTCGGCGATGCTCTGCCTTCACCTGCTGGCAAGTGAGATAACAGGACACAAACTCTACTATGTGGGTCTTCATACCTTCCCACCAATAAGTCCTCTTCACATCGCGATACATCTTCGTACTGCCTGGATGCATCGCTAGTCTGGTACAATGCGCAGCCTCGAGAATCTCTCGTCTCAAGTCAGGGATATCTGCGACGCATAGGCGGCCACGATAACGTAAGCCCCCATCCATGCCAACTCGCCACTCGGCGTCTACATCATCACTGGCTTGCTCTCGAAGCTCAGCCAGATGCGCATCATCCCTCTGCGCCTCGATGACCCGGTCATCGATCTGAGATCGCACCTGCACATGTGCGATGAACTCATACGGCTCCTCTACAGTGAGTTTCTTCTCAAAGTCTCGCAAAAACTCAACCATATCCTACTCAGCAACCATTAGCGGAGCCGCAAACTCTATCACCTTCTTGTGGCTCAAGGTTCGCCTTCCCAGGATGGTAAGAGACTTTGAACTTGAAGTCCTTCAAAGTCTCCATCCATCGCCGCTGCATCATATTCAAGTCTCGCTGCGTGAATATGTACTTGAGGCTCTTGTGGTCGCAAAAGAACTCGAACTCCTCTCCATAGAGGTAATGTCTCCAGAGTCTCAGTGCGAATATAACGACTGCCAACTCCAAGTCGTGTGTAGGGTAATTCTCCTCGTGCTTCCTTAATTGTCTCGAGGCATACGAAATTACCATGTCCCTCTGCATAAGGACACAACCCAGATCAACGCTAGACGTGTCAGTGTATATGGTATACCTAACCCCCTGCTCTGGCAATACTAGCACAGGGGCGGATGTAAGTCTGTCCTTCAGCTCCTGAAAAGCTGACTCTGCCTTATCATTCCAGGCGAACTTCATGTCCTTCCGTGTCAACTGAGATAGAGGTCTCGCGATCTTCGAGAAATTCAGAATGAAGCGCCGATAATATCCCGCGAGACCCAAGAAACTCCTCACCTCAGTGACAGAACCAGGCTGCTCCTAGTCCTGAACTGCAGCTACCTTAGACAGGTCAACTGCCATGCCATCCTTGGACACCACGTGTCCCAGAAACTTCACTTCCTGCTTCCAGAAGTCGCACTTCTTGTACTGTGCGAACAACTGATGCTGTCTGAGCGTATCCAGGACCAAGCGCAAGTGCTCCTCATGCTCCTCTCGACTCCTAAAGTATACCAATATGTCGTCAATGAACACAACTACGAATCGATAGAGGAAAGGCCGAAATACCCGGTTCATCAGATCCATGAACACGGCTGGTGCGTTCGTGAGACCGAACGACATCACAAGGAACTCATAGTGGCTAAAGCTGGTCCTGAATGTTGTCTTCTGCACGTCCTCATCCCTGACGCGTAACTGATGAAATCCTGACTGAAGATCAATCTTCGAGAAGTACTGCGCTCCTCTCAACTGATCAAACAAGTCATCGATCCTGGGTAAAGGGTACTTGTTCTTCACCATGATCTGGTTCAACCTGCAATAATCAATACACAATTGCATCGAACCATCCTTCTTCCTTACGAACAGGATTGGTGCTCTCCAAGGAGACACACTAGGACGTATAAGGCCAAGCTCCAATAGACCATCAATCTGCGTCCTCAACTCCTCCATCTCATAAGGTGCCATGCGATATGTCGGTAGTGAGACGGACGTGGAACCAGGCACCAGATCAATAGTGAAATCAATTTCTCGCCAAGGCGGCAAACCAGGGATCTTCCTGAACAGATCCCCAAACTCACAAACGACTGGCATATGCTCAAGTATCTGGGCACCAGCGTCTCGTAGTAAAGTAGCGTAACTAAGTATGAGGAAGAGGAGATTTACCCGCACTGGAAATCTAAAGGATGCGCCCTCCGGCTCGTAGGCAGTCACTATACGAGTCTCGCAGTCAATCTCGGCCCTCGCTGCAGTCAACCAATCCATGCCAAGAATAATGTCGAGATAAACAAGAGAGGGATCGATGACAAGATCAAGAGCCATCGTCTTACCCTCCAAATCCACCAAACAGCCCTCACACATTAGGGTGACATCTGTAAAGGACCCTTGAGCTGTATAAACTCGCACCCCATCCATCCTAATAGTCGGTAGCTCAAGGCGCCTGACTATGGCGCGTGATATCAATGAAATCGTGGACCCTGTGTCCACCATCACAAGAATAAGAATACCTCCGATGTGGGCGGTGACCTCAAAGGCCAAATGCTGAGAAGTCTCTTTCGCAGCTGCCTCAGCTGTCAAGGCATGCACCCGTGCCTGCTGTGGCCGGTTCAGCCACTGTGCTTGGGCCGTAGAGGCGGCCTGATCTGTGATATTGGAGGTCTGAAGGAAGGGTGCGCAGGAGCCAACCGTAAAGGCGGTGCTGATATCGCCTGTTAGCGTGTACGGTCGATCTTCTGCGGCGGTGAGAACCCACTGTCCTGCATCCGAGCAAAATAACTCTGTGCCGAATGGCCCAATCTCCCACAATATGTACATGATAACTCAGGGCATCGAAACGATGGTACTGGCGCTGTAGCCCGAGAAGGAGGGTCAGCGCGAGGCCTCTTGCCCGCAAAGGGCCTGTCCTATAGCTCTGGTCGTGGCCTAGGAGTAATAGGGCCACGAGATCGGGTAAGTCGATCCACGTCCTGCTCTGCCTGCATAGACATGTGAATCAGCTCTGCATAAGAGGGAATGCTCACGCAGCACATCTTCGACCGAATATCCGGTCGCAAACCCTCAGAAAAGCGCTGTATGCGCATCTGCTCATCTGACAATATAGTCGGGACGTATCTGCCCAACTCGGTGAATTGATGCTCGTACTCAGTGACCGTCATGCCTCCCTGTCTGAGGTGCAGAAACTCATTCTTCCGCTCATGCCTGTACGTCTGGGGATAGTATTTTTCGTGGAAACGGAACTCGAACGCTGTCCAGGTCCATATGAAATCAGCGGCAACGGTCTGCAACACACTATCCCACCATAGGCTGGCCTCCCGCTCAAACAAGAACGTAGACAACTCGACCTGCTCAGCCTCTGAACAATTTAGCATCCGCAGTATCTTCGACACACGGTCGAGCCAATACTAGGCCTCCTCGGGTCTATGAGAACCAGTAAAAGTGGGAGGCCGTAAGCGATGGAATCGCTCTAACTAGCTCCGTGTGTCTGTGGCATTCCTCGCAGGGTAAGCAGGTGGTGCAGGATGAGCCATGCCCTCATCCTAAGCATATGTATAGGCATCCTCAGCTGGATGCGAAGGTGGTGCAGGTGGAGGCACACTCCCACCCTGGGCTAGAGTCCCCACAATCGTAGTCAGGAGCTGCTGCTACTGCTGCATCATAGCCATCATCTGCTCAAATCTATCTGGAGGTGGAGCAGGATGTGGCACGTACTGCGTCAAAGAAGATGCACGGTACTGCTCTCTGACGGGTAGTGTGAAAGGTGGTGGTCCAGTTGCAGGACCAGTAGCAGGCTGAGACGCACGTACTGTCTCAGGAATCGGGCCCACAGCAGGGTTCGCATGAGCATCAGACTGCGAAGGAGCCTGATACATAGGCTCACCCAATGTAAGCCGAGCTGTGCTCCGTGTAGCCTTCGACGGCATTCCCTATATTCAAAATAGGGTGTAACCTTGTCAGTCTCAATAGTACAACCACACCGTAATTATTCACATAAAGAGTCAAAGGCATTCCATGCATTTCATTTAATTAAAATTGTCACAATACAAGGGATATCTCCTTACAAGCATCATGACAAGAAGTACATGGGAACTAAGACAGTTAAAGTTACAATAGCAACATAAGTAAAGCACGAGCCTTAACAGGCTTACACAACTTAAAGCAGAAAACTACTGACTACTAACAACAATATCTAAAATAATCGCTAGTCTGAGTCGGGTGACGGAGGAGGAGCACCCTTATCCTGCAAGCAGCAGAGGATCGCCTTCAAGGTGCGAGTCACCTTGCCGAATTTTCTCTTCATAACGACCTTAGTATCCTCAACCTCAGTCCGAAGTACCTGAACTTCCCTTCGTAAGGTGACCTGGCTCTCCTCAATTCGGGCAATGCGATCGTCACCAGTAGCCTGAGCAGAAGGAGGAGGGATCTCATCTGTATCCTGAGCCTCCTCTTCTACCTCTTCCTGGACTTCTTCCTCAACTTTTGCTCCAGGTTCTCCCTCACTTAGATCCTCTTCATTATCAAAATCGTCCTCGCTATCCTCCTCAAGCTGAGTCTCACGGTACTGAGACCCGATCTTCATCTTGACCATAGTAGACTCATCAATGCTGTGAATCGGAACTGACAACTCCAGCCCAAGTCTGTAAGCAAACTCAAGTGCGATCTTGCATATAAGTCGGCCAAAAGGAAGCGACTCAGACGTTCTTCTTGATTTCACTATGAGGATAATCTGTCGCAAGATGAAAGTGGCCATACACACATTCTCTCCCTGGGCCACCTGATACAAAAAATCAACCATAAGGCGCGTATACTCAATGCGATTTGTCGACCTGGGATACACGTTGAACGTGTAAACATGGTGCAGTAGGCATAAATCATCAGACATATGAGATGCCTTGAGGCTATTATTAGGCTGTCATGGAACCAGTTTACCGCATAGGAACCTTGTACGGCGATCTCGCTCACGCCTACTCCTCAAATTTTTCACACTAGGATGAACATCACCAAGGGGCACGTTCAGAAGTCGCGCTATCAACCGAACATCAATCGTAGCCATCCGGTCTCTACCAAAAGGAATCTTGAACTGTAATGGCTCCAGTGTAGGACTCTGGATACGAGCGTAGAAGGCACGAACGATGCTCACATTAGCACGAGCATGAGCTTCAAATAGCGGACCCCAATGCGCAGCTTCAATGCGCTCGAACAACAGGAATTCGTCGAAGAGTCGCCCTTCCACGTCTGCCTCAAACAACACCTTACGGTCACTGTATTCACCGTGAGGCATCTCAGCTAATATCACTCGCCCAAGTTGAGTATGGGGATCCAAATCCTGCTTTGTATGGAACTCTCGGGCTGTGCTTAGACTTGCGGCGGTGCTTGAGCTTGCGATGCCACCCCTCGGTCTTCTTGATTGCGCAAGGCAACTAGGCCCAGCCTCATCTGCTGCGGTCTTTCTCTTTCCCATCAAAGAGAGGATGGTGGAGAAAGATAAAAGACCCAAAATGGCTTCAACAAAAGCCATGAAAATTGGAGAAAATGTAGGGAAATGACTACCCAAACTAAAAAAGGGAGATCTAGGCATTGTAGAGGGATGCTTCAAGCTCCCCTAGGATGGATTTTCAGAAAGAAAAGAGAATGAAAAAGGAGAATGGAGCTCCTCACAATTTCAGCTCATTTTAGGGGTTGTAGGAGCTCCAACGGATGAGATTTGTAAGTGGGAGAGTTACAAATCACTATGGAGTGATGGAGTGGGGTCATTTTCAACAAAGAATGGTTTTGGGAAGGATTGAAGCAACAGTTTGGAGAGAGGGCAGCAGAAAACTATGGGGCCCACCTTAGTTCATTCTAGATTGCCCTAGGGAGGCCCAAACATGCATTCGGAGCTTTCTGATATGCAAATCGGAATAAAATCCCCTATCATACAGCATATGATTTTAGGGTATAAGGAGCTAATACATCCATCTATCTCATTAGTTGCTCAAGATTGCAAACTTAGGATGGCCTAATGGCCAGTTTTCATGAAATTTTACTATTCACTGTAACATTTTATCGAAGTATGATTTTATGTTATTTTCACATTAGGATCAATGCCTAACATGAAAATAATAAGAAAGAATAGAAGAATGGAGTGGTACGAGGAAACATTTTGAAGAATTTAGGTGAAACAGAATTTTTAAGCCCTAGCGATTGAATACAAGGGTTGTGGTTGTCCCACAGCCCAAGGATTCATATTTACGGGTTTAGAACCATTCAAAGAGTGTCTCAACCCACCTACCTACAACCTAGGAGCTAGTTAGGTCACTTCACGCGACCCTAGATGCGTTACGGACTCGATCGGGCCATCGATACAAATAGTCTTCGCCTATTGGCGAATCTGCGATCCTATAAGTATTTCTAGACCCTTCTCGCATCCACCTAAGTCAAAAGAAGCGACAGCCTACGTCACGTGACCATAACCTAGGCCCGGTATAATCTCATTCATGCTCTGATACCAACTTGTAACACCCTGAAAGTTGGGAGTCGTGTATAAACTCAACTCCCGAGTTCCAGACCGTCACTTATGCAACAAAAATGATTATGATTCAATGTTGTCTAAGTTAAAGCATTCACATGAGTAAAAGTATACCAAAATTGTAATTCATACTCCAGATCCAGTGACAAAAGCAAGCGAAAGACTAAAGAATATATATATCACTATATGGAAAAATAAAGTAGATCTTGAATGTCTCTAAAGTATGAATACATCTCTGAGTCTCATATACATGTAAATAAATAAAATTAAAATGTCCAAAAGAGTCCACTAAGAAGTCCCGTCAACCTAGGCCACCTAAGCAAAGCCGTCGTGGTACTGCATGTATGAGAACTCGTCCTGGTCCTCATCATAGTTCGGCTTTGCCTCCTGGATCTTCGCCTCACCTGCATCTAAGACAGGGTCTGGTGGGTGTTACAAACACCATACCGAAACGTGGGAATGAGTAGCTAACTCAGTGGAATAATAGAGCAAGGATTAACATGTTCTCAAATCAATCATGTGATAATAGTAAAGCAGTAAATCAAACAATCCTAATACTGTTGTTAATGCAATATGACATGACATGATGGATGCCCTCACCGACATTCTCCCTCATACGGCACCATCTTCATCCGCGGCATGCTTGCGTACCGCTCAGTGCTCCACATCTTCCATGATGGTTGATTGCCGAGTTATTATTAGTCCATTCAAACAGCAGGATTGGAAAACCAAGGTACTTCCCTTATATCAATCCCAACACAGATCCTGTCTAGGGTCGTCACTCCTAGTAATCTCATACGATGTATATTTTGTAGGTCGCTACAAGGGCTGTTAGGGCTGTTGCTCGCACTCGTTGCACCGCTCCCCCATCACCTTATCAATACAGGCCTACTGTACTCTCACTGCTACGGAAGGGTCGTCGCCTCCCGTAGACTCAGAATACGCTCGGAGTCACTACAAAGGACTCCTCGCCTGATCAGTGTAGGCCGATAGCAAGAATATAGTGTCCCATACCACCATAATCTGTTCACGAGACATAGGTGCTCACTGGTCACTACGGGGAGGTTTGTGGCCCCAAAGTAGGCCGACAGCTCGACCACGGTGTCCCATACCACCATGCCCAGCTCATGAGTCTTCGTGGATCAAGGTACCATGGTTGACAGGGTTTATAATGGTAAGTTTAATACCCTAGGTTCAAGCAGTGATGACTCATACAGGGTGAACATACAAAGGCCAGTCGGGTTACTTGACGGGCTCGACTAGCACGATCGCATCTCAAGTCGAACGACATGAAGTGCGTAAAACACTTTGTGTGGCCTAACCACTGCCGCCAACTCCAGAACACGGCTCGCGTTCATCGACGCGTCGTTCGTGGCAAAGATAGACCACCCACGAACTTGCTCGGTTGCCAACTGCCTGGACTAGGTATAGTCCCAAACAATTATGGAATCACATCAACCATCATGTAAGAGTAATGGAAATGAAATACAACCATGTGAGCATGTTAACATATGTTATAACATACAACTTAAGTCAATCATCAAGCACATGCATTTCATACATATAATGAAATCGTGCATATAACTAACATGTAGGAAATCATTTACATCAGCATATTAATTGAGAAATCAATCTCAAACTAATTCATAACACCATTTAATTCAATACGTACTAATACAAGCATTTATACAAACACTTACACTACACACTTAAGTCTACATATAGTATGTCGACTCAAAGTACGCATTTAGGAGAATCTCTTCTCCAAACTAATTATGCACGCATTCCTAGTATTCTAATGTGACAAGAAGCCATGTCAATCACATCAGCCAAATATGAATGAAAACAGTATTTCCTACAAATGACTAAAATGCCTTAAATCTCATATTCTTCATCTACTTACGAAACAGGAAACGAACAACATGTTGTACATGTCAAACGGCATTGCCGTCGATAATCTACTATTAAACGACATTGAAAGCATTGGAAACAGTCAATCAAAGCGTCTAAAATCCACACCTTATCTCTTATAGGTGAAGCGATTCGAACGGAGCGTATACGCTTCGTCTACGGCGAATAGGAAACCTAATTTACAAGATTCATAAGCTAACATGCTATGGAAATGAAAGAACACTAAATCAGAAACTATTTAGGGTATTTTCTTACCTAGAAATGCGAAAAAATCACCGGTCAAGTGATTGTGTTGCTTAGGTACATGCAACAGGTATTGCAGCAGCAGGAAAATTCTCTCCTACTCTCTCACAAACTCTCACCTTTTCTCCCTCTCAAACTAGGATTTTTTTTCCAAATTCGGATAGGAGAGATATGAGAGGGTTTCAACCCCTTTTATAAGCCCAAACATGCCCGAAATAGGCTCGGGAACAATGTATACTTAAGGTATATCCAAATCGGGGCTGTTTCGGTCTAAAAGGACATTTCTAGTGGTCCCCTGGCCGAACGCGATCAGACTTAAGTTCGTACATATCGGATGTCGCTCACATCCCGTTTTCAGACCATCAGTGTTTGTAGATCGCACGTGGCGGTCCAGTTTTAGTTCAGCGGTCACCACACGTAGATCAGGTCTACAAGTCTCATGATATGAAATAGAAATTTTTTCTGATTCGAGGGTGTAATTTGGCTGAATTCTAACAGTCAGAATGCTTAATAATAACGCGTCAAGTCGTGTGCCAGATTTAAATTTTTAATTCCAAATCTAACCCTATTCTCACTCTCTTCAGTCCGGGCTCAATGAAATAGCCTGTGATTATCGGTTGGACTTGATTTTCGAAATGATTGTCAAGTTCATCTAGGCGGTTCCAACGGTCTAAGATTGTAGGTATCGGACTTTCGACGCGCGGTCTAGATCCAATACAAAGTTTCAAAGAGGTCCAGAGAACAAACCGGCTTAGAGTTTGATCTGAGGTTTTAGAGTATTATAGCGTCATTGGTTCTACTCAATTTGGTTCTTGTAGAACATATTTAAAGTGATCAGGGACTATTTTCCAGCTACTCTACCGTTGTGCTAGCTAACTTACACTTATTTTCTAAAGGAATTAATCCTACGCGATTTCTGGCCGAGTTGGTACTCGAATCCAAGTACGAATTTTTCCAGGGCATTACATGATTTGTCGTGGCCAATTGTCGAATATCGATCGAGGATGAATACTGATTTTGATGGCCGATTGCCGATTATCGATCGAGGTTAAGTACTGATTCTGATGGTCGATTGCCGATTATCGATCGAGGATGAATACCGATTATCGATCGAGGCTGATTTTCGATCAGGGCTGATTACCGATTCTGATTTGTCGTGGCCGATTGCCGATTATCGATCGAGGCTGATTATCGCCCAGGGCCGATTATCGACTTTGATTCTTTGTGGACGACTGCTAATTCCGATTGTCGGGGCCCAATGTGATGTATATGCGACATGTATTTGATGCCCGACGTGATGTGTATTCAGCCCGTGTCTAAGGCCCAATGTGATGTATATTGAGGCCTAGGTGATGAGACTCATTGTGATGTATTTGAGGGTTAGGTGAAAGAGGCTATTGTGATGTATGTTAGGCCCATGAACAGGGCCCACCTATTGTGTACATGTAACCCTTAAGTAAGGCTCATTGTGTTGTATATTAGGCCCTTATGTGAGGCCGTGAGCCCATTATATGTTTGGATCTATGTGGGCCATTCCTTGGGGCAATGTTGGTTAAATGTCCACATTTTTTAGGCCGATGGTTGATACTGATTATGAGTATGTGACTACGTAACACCATGATACATGCCCATACGCATCATCTGCATGTCTATTATGAGATATGATTGACCATTGCATATGTCATAGTGCTGGTTGTTATGAGACTCCTTGATAGGCAGAGATTTCCTCACATGAGCGCACGGTGTGCGCAGGATTGATGCATGATTGCACTGTGTGATTCATGCATCTCGCATTTGTGTGACATGACCATCGTATGCCCTAGCGACATCAAGACTGTAGCCTCCACAGGCATATCATGGATGGTCAGATGGGATACCGAAATTTTTTTCTACATGGGGTGCTATAGATATCCTTGGGTGAAAGTCTCAGAACCCTCTTGGTTCCAGAGGTTGCTCCAACGTCTAGAATGAGTGGGTAGATGAGCGCCGAGTACCGATTACCAGATGGCTGCGCTCTCCACTGTGCCTGAGAGGAGGGGAAAATGCTAGGCTGAGTCTACCAGCTCGAGGAATGAGTCTGCTATTGACGAGCCGGGCCCGATATTGGCAGGTGAATAGTGAGGTCTCTTCCACTCACCTTGTTGCGCGCGATGAGGCGGCAATCTGGTATGGAGTGTAATAGACCCCGGTGATTTTTCAGAGAGAAACCATACTGATATGTGGACTTATCGAGTAGGAGTTGCATGCTCATTCATTCATTCATTCACTATCCACTCGGGCTGGTGGTGTACAACTAATTGTTGTGTACCTTCGTTATGGTAAGGATTTCGATTGTGCGCACGACCAACCTGAGATCAGGAGTTTACCACGTTGAGTCTGACTATCTAAATTTAGGTATGAGACTGGTTTAAATAGAAGTCCCTGGTGGTAGACCCTGTAGCCTGCGATACTATGTACTATCATCCCGACTTTACACTCCAAGCATGGTCATTTCATTCGCATCGTATATTTCATTACATCCGTAGGCATATGACATTTTGGGTTGCTATGTTTCTGCACTTATATGGCATAGATAGACTTAATAGGATTTGTGTATTGCATTGCATCCTCGACATCTGATATTTAGTTCTTTATGACTCTTTGTCGCATAGTTGTTCTATATTGTGTATTCTGATATTGATTGACTTATAGACTTGTCCATACTTCCGCTTACTCTGTTATCGTATGATTTATATCTTGTCAGTATTTCTGCTTACTCTGATTATTCCTGCTCTTGTCAGTGTTTTTTCTTATTCAGACATTGTATGGCTTGTGGATTACCAATTTTTTCGGTATTATATGATTGTGGCATTGTATTGAATACTTGGCACTTACCTTGCGCACACACTTACACCACCCTCTAAGCTTTCTATAAGCTTGTGCACGATAGATGCGTGCAGGTGATGTTAGGTTGCAGTAGTGTTGAGCTTGGAGCGTGCAGTGGCCTTCTGGAGCTTGAATTTTTATTTATGTATTCCTCTTTCAGTGTTGTAATCAAATGATTATGTTAGTGGATATGTGATGATAATGTTTTCTTTGTGAATTGGATAATCTTGTGGTTATGCTTATTACTAGTTAAATGTACATTGATAAAAAAAAGAGAAAAAATAAAATAAAATCCTCCTTGTAGAATCCCAGGATTGGAATCTGGCATATGAATGCTAGGAGTCGAGAATGGGGTACTACGGAGGTTGTCGGCACCGGATTCGGCGATCAGGATTCCTATGAATCCAATTTTCGGGTTTGGGGTGTGACACACCCAAACTTTCAATAGTTGGTTGCTCCTACAACCAGTCGTGCCGAGCTCTAGACCAGTCGACAGTGCGATTTCTACAATTATAAATAGAGCACGAATTTCAGAGTTTGATATTCAATTCAAGATAAATCAATAGACCACTTTGAGAGATAAGTTAGTGATATTCTTAAGCTATTTGGTGCTCATTTTATATTATATTTAATTAGCTTTCTGCATTTGATTTTATATTCTGCATTCCAATCTTATTTGAAAGAGGGATTGAAATATTCTCATTTCTTGGAATTAAAATCAAATCAAGCTAGCCCAAGGTGATTTAATTTAAAATCAATTTAAAATCTAGAACCATTTCATCAGTGAGTGTGCACATTAAACTTTTACGTTGAGCTTCTACTCTAAATTGGTTCTTTTGGGCTTCATCAAAAGGAGAATATTCAGCTAAGTATTTTACTACTTTGTAAATTCATTATTTTGGTTTCATTGAGATTGTGTCAAAAAAATCTCTTTATTTTGGTTTGTCTGAGGTGATCCGGAAAACTTAGAGTTTGGGGTTTTTGAATTGTGTAAGCCCACTTGAAAGACATAATTGTGAGGGTTTTAGGTGAACCTTGAAAAACCTATTTTCATAGTGAACGCTAATATCCACTGTGTGAGGATATTAGGAGTGGAGTAGTTGTGTGACTATTTTTCTAAACAGCTGGTGTATACACTAGCGAACCACTATAATTTCTGATCTTGTGGTGATTGATTGATTTTTTTTTTTTTGGATGTTTATAATTTCCCTTTTTGCATTTGTGAAGAATATTGTAATTTCTTTTATGCAAGTGTAGGAATGTTGTAATAGCTTATTTATTTCCTTTGCTATTTAGTTCTTTATTTCTCTATATGAGTTTGAGTATTTGATACATAAACCGTTCTAGGAATCAGGTTGTCCTACCATAAACCTTTAGTTTTTGGTGTAAGGTTTTCCTTAGAACAACATCTGTATCAACCTTTCAATACTTGTACTCTTGAGGTTATTTTACATTTTGGCATTGTGGGATTGTTTATTGCTATTAGTATTTATATTTATTTAAATTTTACTGTTAATTCTTTAATTAGGCATAGTCTTATTGACCCCCCCTCTAAAACTTAATAGCTCGGCCTTTTCAAGTGGTATCAGAGCCTAATTGCTCGTTTTAATTGTTATTTTTTTGGATTAATTTCCTGAGCTAATAGATCTGAGCTTTGTAAGATGTCAAATTTTGATAGCCTTTCAGTCACTAGGCCTGTACCATTTGATGGCTCCAATTATGCCTATTAGAAAGTCAGGATAAGATACTATACTCACTACCTGAATGGTTAATTCAAAGGTGATGACAATCCAGGAACTTCATGATACGGAAAATATGAGGGTAGAGGAATTACTTGGCTCATTACAAACTTATGAGTAAACTTTTAAAGCTCCTAAAGGTAAATCCATCGCTCTTAACTCTTCTAAATGTATTTCTCAAAAAAATAGTAGTAATTCAGATTTAGAAAGCTTTGAAGATGATATAGCCCTTTTAGTTAAAAAGTTTTATAAGATTTTTAAAAGTAAAAAGAGGGTTGATTTTTAAAAACCTAATGAAAAGAAGAGATCTAAATATAAAACTTAGAAATCTTTAAAAGACATTTAATGTTACAACTTGCATGAATATGGGCATTTAGCAAACAAGTGTCCTAAAAAGGACAAACCTAAAAAGAAAGGTATGTTGGCTACTTGGGATGAATCTTCCAGCTCTGAAGCCTCTTTTGAGTAAGAAGATTCTGAAACCGAATTGGGTAATGAAGTCAAAGCCCTTATGACTTTAGCCAAGTTTATTTTTTCAGATCATGATGATTTAACTAGTGAAGAAAATTTGAATAGTGATCATGAAAATAAAGAAGATCTTCAAGATGCTTATAATGCCCTTTACAAGGAGAGTTGTAAAATTGTTCTTAAACTTAAACTTTAGAAAGAGAAGTTTTCAAATTTTAAAGAAAATTTTGATTCTCTTATTTTAAAAAAATCTCACATTTCAGACTGTTTTGAAAAAACTAAGGGAAACTTAGATTTCGAAACCTCCCAAGTTGAAAACTTAAAATCTAAAACTGAAAAGCTAAAACTTAAAGTCTCTTCACTTTTGAGTTTAAATGACACATGGAAGTATGCCCAAGGTGATCCTAAGTTAGAAAAACTATTATCCGGATCTAAAAAATATGGCGACCCATCTGGATTGGGCTACAACAAAAGTATTCCTCCCAAACATAAGAATACTCCTAAGTTTGTGAAAGGAGAGTCTTCAAACTCAAAAGGGAAAAGTTTAAATAAAAATTATCCTAAAAATGTTAAAGCTTTTCAATCCTTAAATCCTAAAAGCAACCATATCAACTGTAACACCCTGAAAATCAGGGGTCGTGTATAAACTCAACTCCCGAGTTCCAGATCGTCACTTATGCAACAAAAATGATTATGATTCAATGTTGTCTGAGTTAAAGCATTCACATAAGTAAAATTATACCAAAACTGCAATTCATACTCCAGATCCAGTGATAAAAGAAAGCGGAAGACTAAAGAATGTACATATCACTGTATGGAAAACAAAATAAATCTCAACTATCTCCAAAGTATGAATACATCTCTGAGTCTCATATACATGTAAATAAGCAAAATCAAAATGTCAAAAGTAGTCCCACTAAGAAGTCCCATCAATCCAGGCCACCTAAGCAAAGCCGTCGTGGTACTGCATATATGAGAACTCATCGTGGTCCTCATCATGGTCCGGCTCTACCTCCTGAATAGCTGCCTCACCTGCATCTAAGACAGGGTCTGGTGGGTGTTGCAAATACCATCCCGTAACGTGGGAGTGAGTAGCTAACTTAGTGGAATAATAGAGAAAGGATTAGTACGTTCTTAAATCAATCATGCGATAATAATAAAGTAGTAAATCAACCAATCCTAATACTGTTATTAATGCAATATGACATGACATGATGGATGCCCTCACCGACATTCTCCCTCATACGGCACCATCTGCGTCCACGGCATGCTTGCGTACCGCTCAGTGCTCCACATCTTCTAGGCACATGCAATATGATGGTGATATGATTGCCGAGTTATTATTAGTCCATTCAAACAGCAGGATTGGGAAACTAAGATACTTCCCTTATATCAATCCCAACACAGATCCGGTCTAGGGTCGTCACTCCTAGTAATCTCATACGATGTATATTTTGTAGGTCGCTGCAAGGGCTGCCAGGGCTGTTGTTCGCACTCGTTGCACCACTCCCCCATCACCTTATCAATACAGGCCTACTGTACTCTCACTGTTACGGAAGGGTCATCGCCTCCCGTAGACTCAGAATACGCTCGCGGTCACTACAAAGGACTCGTCGCCTGATCAGTGTAGGCCGACAGCAAGAATATAGTGTCCCATACTACCATAATCTGCTCACGAGTCATAGGTGCTCACTGGTCACTATGGGGAGGTTTGTAACCCCAGCATAGGCCGACAGCTCGACCACGGTGTCCCATACCACCATGCCCGGCTCATGAGTCTTTATGGATCAAGGTACCATAGTTAAAAGGGTTTAAAGTGGTAAGTTCAATACCCTAGGTTCAAGCAGTTATGACTCATACAAGGTGAACATACAATGGCCAGTCGGGTTACTTGACGGGCTCGACTAGCATGAGCGCATCTCAAGTCGAACGACATGAAGTGCGTAAAACACCTCGTGTGGCCTAACCACTGCCGCCAACTCCAAAACACGGCTCGCGTTCATCGACGCGTCGTTCGTGGCAAAGATATGTCAACTACGAATTTACTCAGTTACCGACTGCTTGGACTAAGTATAGTTCCAAACATTTATGAATTCACATCAGCAATCATGTAAGAGTGATAGAAATGAAATACAACAATGTGAGCATGTTAACACATGTTATAACATACAACTTAAGTAAATCATCAAGCACATGCATTTCATACATATAATGAAATCATGCATATAGAAAACATTTAGGAAATCATTTACATCAACATATTAATTGAGAATTCGATCTCAAACTAATTTATAACACCATTTAATTCAATACATACTAATACAAGCATTTATACAAATACTTAAACTACACACTTAAGTCTACATATAGTATGTCGACTCAAAGTGCGCATTTAGGCGAATCTCTTCGCCAAACTAATTATGCACGCATTCCCAGTATCCTAATGTGACAAGAAGCCATGTCAATCACAACAGCAAAATATGGATGAAAACAGTATTTCCTACAAATGACTAAAATGCCCTAAATCTCATATTTTTCATCTGCTTACGAAATAGGAAACGGACGGCATATTGTACATGTCAAACGGCGTTGCCGTCGATAATCTACTATTAAACGACATTGAAAGCATTGGAAACAGTCAATCAAAGCGTCTAAAATCAGCACCTTTTCTCCTATAAGTGTATTGATTCGAACGGAGCGTGTACGCTTCGTCTTTGGCGCACCGGGAACCTAATACACAAGATCCATAAGCTACTTCGCTATGGAAATGACGGAACCTCAAATCAGCAAGTATTTAGGGTATTTGCTTACCTAGAATCGCGGCCAAATCACCGGGAAAGTGATTGAGGCGCGTTGCTTAAGTACGTGAAACACGTAGTGCAAGCAGCAGGAAATTCTCTTCCACTCTCTCTCACAATCTCTCACCTTTTCTCTTACACCAGCTAGGGTTTCTAGCAAATTCGGATGGGTGAAAGAAGTGAGGGTTTAAGCCCCTTTTATAACCTAAAACTTGTCCAAAACAGGCTTGGGAACAATGTTTACTTGATACCTAACCAAATCGGGGTTGTTTCGGTCCAAAAAGACATTTCTGGTGGTCCCCTGGCCGAACGCGATCGGACTTAAGTTCATGCACATCGGATGTCGCTCACATCCCATTTTCAGACCAGTAGTGTTCGCAGATCGCACGTGGCGGTCCAGTTTCAGTTTAGCGGTCACCGCAAGTAGATCAGGCCTACAAGTCTCATGATATGAAATAGAAATTTTTCCTGATCCAAGGGTGTAATTTGGCTGAATTCTGACGGTCAGAACACTTAATACTGACGCGTCAAGTCATGTGCCAGATTTGAATTTCAAATTTCAAATCTAACCCTATTCTCACTCTCTTCACTCCAGGCTCAATGAAATAGCCTGTGAATGTCGGTTGGACTTGATTTTTGAAATGATTGTCAAGTCCAGCTAGGCGGTTATAACGGTCTAAGATTGCAGGTATCGGACTTTCGACGCGCGGTCTAGATCCAATATAAAGTTTCAAAGAGGTCCAGAGAACAAACCGGTTTAGATTTTGATCCGAGGTTTTAGAGTATTATAGCGCCATTGGTTCTACTCGCTTTGGGTCTTGTAGAACGTATTTAAAGTGATCAGGGACTATTTCCCAGCTAATCTAGCGTTGCGCTAGCTAACTTATACTTATTTTCTAAAGGAATTAATCGTACGCGATTTCTGGTCGAGTGGGTACTCGAGCCCAAGTACAGATTTTTCCAGGGTGTTACAATCTACCCCCCTTAACAAAAAAATTTTATCCTCGAAAGTTGTACCTTTTCCTACTCCTCGAGAAGCTGTGGGTAGTTCTTTCTGATCTCGGCTTCTGTCTCCCAGGTAGCCTCTTCCTCAGAGTGATGCGTCCACAATACCTTCACAAGGGGAATCACCTTGCTACGCAGTACCTGCTCCTTCCTATCTAGGATACGTGTCGGTCGCAGGATATATGTAACATCTTCTCCTAAGTGCACCTGCTCCCATCTGATGATATGGGAAGGATCAGAAACGTACTTCTTCAGCATAGAAACATGAAATACGTTGTGAACACTCGCTAGAGGCATGGGTAAAGCCAAACGGTATGCCACTGCTCCCATACGATTGAGGATCTGGAATGGACCAATGAATCGCAGTGCTAGCTTCCCCTTCTTCCCGAACCGAAGGACTCCCTTCATAGGGAAAACTCGTAAAAATACATGATCCCCAATTGTGAACTCTAGCGGCCGCCGTCTCGTATCGGCATAACTCTTCTGTCTGCTCTGCGCTGTGAGAAGCCGACGTCTAATAATATTAATATTCTTCGACGTCGCCTACACTAACTCTGGGCCAATCAAGCTACGCTCACCGACCTCTGCCCAGCAATGCGGTGCGCGACAAGGTCGCCCATACAACGCCTCGTAAGGTGCCATACCGATGCTCGCCTGAAAACTGTTGTTGTACACGAACTCTGCATATGCAAGACAGTCATCCCAACTGTCCTTGAAGTCCAATGCGCAAGCTCGCAACATATCCTCTAAGATCTGGTTCACCCGCTCTGTCTGTCCGTCTGTTTATGGGTGGAAGGCAGTACTGAACTTCAACTTCACACCCATAGCCTCCTGAATGCGAGTCCAGAAAATAGAAGTGAAGCGCATGTCTCTGTCCGACACGATCTCCAACGGAACTCCATGCAGACGCACAATCTCTCTAATATATAGTCTAGCCAGCTCATCTGCAGAGTTCGTAACTCTAATCGGTAGGAAGTGTGCCGACTTCGTCAGAAGGTCGACGATCACCCATATGGAATCATGTCCCTTCCTCGTCTTTGGCAGCCCTGAAATGAAATCCAAGGAAATGAAGTCCCACTTCCACTCTGCGATCGGCATAGGCTGCAAGAGTCCAGGTGGTCGGTGATGTTCTGCCTTCACCTGCTGGCAAGTAAGACAACGGGATATGAACTCTGCTATGTGGGTCTTCATACCTTCCCACCAATAGGTCCTCTTCACGTAGCGATACATCTTCGTACTGCCTGGATGCATCGCGAGTCTGGTACAATACGCAGCCTCGAGAATCTCTCGTTTCAAGTCAGGGATATCTGGGATGCATAGGCGGCCACGATAACGTAAGCCCCCATCCATGCCAACTCGCCACTCGGCGTCCGCATCATCACTGGCCTGCTTTCGAAGCTCAGTCAGATGCGCATCATCCCTGTGCGCCTCGATGACCCGGTCATCGATCTGAGCTCACACCTGCACATGTGCGATGAACTCATACGGTTCCTTTATAGTGAGTTTCTGCTCAAAGTCTCACAAAAACTCAACCATATCTCACTCAGCAACCATCAACGGAGCCACAAACTTTATCGCCTTCTTGCGGCTCAACACGTCAGCCACAAGGTTCGTCTTCCCAGGCTGGTAAGAGACTTCGAACTTGAAGTCCTTCAAAGTCTCCTTCCATCGCCGCTGCCTCATATTCAAGTCTCGCTGCGTGAATATGTACTTGAGGCTCTTGTGGTCGCAAAAGAGCTCGAACTCCTCTCCATAGAGGTAATGTCTTCAGAGTCTCAATGCGAATATGACGGCTGCCAACTCTAGGTCGTGTGTAGGGTAATTCTCCTGTCTCGAGGCATACGAAATTACCCTGTCCTTCTGCATAAGGACATAACCCAGACCAACGCTAGACGCGTCAGTGTATATAGTGTACCTAACCCCTTGCTCTGACAATACTAGCACAGGGGAGGACGTAAGCCTGTCCTTTAGCTCCTGAAAAGCTGACTCCGCCTTGTCATTCCAGGAGAACTTCACGTCCTTTCGTGTCAACTAAGATAAAGGTCTCACGATCTTCGAGAAATCCTAAATGAAGCGTCAATAATAGCCAGCGAGACCCAAGAAACTCCTCACCTCAGTGACAGAACCAGGATGCTCCCAGTCCTGAACTGCAGCCACCTTAGACAGGTCAATTGCCATGCCATCCTTGGACACCACGTGTCCTAGGAACTTCACTTCCTGCTTCCAGAAGTCGCACTTCTTGTACTGTGCGAACAACTGATGCTGTCTGAGTGTATCCAGGACCAAGCACAAGTGCTCCTCATGCTCCTCTCGACTCTTGGAGTATACCAAAATGTCGTCAATGAACACATCGACGAATCAATAGAGGAAAGGCCAAAATACCCAGTTCATCAGATCCATGAACACGGCTGGTGCGTTCGTGAGACCGAACGACATCATAAGGAACTCGTAGTGGCCAAAGCTGGTCCTGAATGCTGTCTTCTGCACGTCCTCATCCCTGACGCGCAACTGATGATATCCTGACTGAAGATCAATCTTCGAGAAGTACTGCGCTCCTCTCAACTGATCAAACAAGTCATCGATCCTGGATAAAGGGTACTTGTTCTTCACTGTGATCTGGTTCAGCCTGTGATAATCAATACACAATCGCATCGAACCATCCTTCTTCCTTACCAACAGGACTGGTGCTCCCCAAGGAGACACACTAGGTCGAATAAGGCCAAGCTCCAACAGACCATCAATCTATGTTCTCAACTCCTCCATCTCACACGGTGTTATGTGATAGTCGGCAGTGAGACGGGCGTGGAACCTGACACTAGATCGATAGTGAAATCAATCTCTCGTCGAGGTGACAAACCAGGGATCTTCCTAAACAGATCTCCAAAATCACAAACGACTAGCGTATGCTCAAGCATCTGGGCACCAGCGTCCCGTAGTAAAGTAGCGTAGCTAAGTATGTGGAAGGGGAGATTTACCCGCACTGGGAATGTAAAGGATGTGCCCTCTGGCTCGTAGGCAGTCACTATACGAGTCTCGTAGTCAATCTCGGCCCTTGCTGCAGTCAACCAGTCCATGCCAAGAATGACGTCGAGATAAACAAGAGAGGGGTCGACGACAAGATCAAGAGCCATCGTCTTTCCCCCTAGATCCACCAAACAGCCCTCACACATCAGGGTGACATCTGTAAAGGACCCATGAGCTGTATAAACTCACACCCCATCCATCATAATAGTCGGTAGCCCAATGCGCCTGACTATAGCATGTGATATCAATGAAATCGTGGATCCTGTGTCCACCATCACAAGAATAGGAATACCTCCGATGTGGGCAGTGACCTCAAAGGCCGAATGCTGAGAAGTCTCTGTCGCAGCTGCCTCAACTGTCAAGGCGTGCACCTGCGCCTGCTGTGGCCGGTTCGACTGCTGTGCCGTGGGCCTTAGAGGCGGCCTGATCTGAGATACCGGAGGTCTGAAGGAAGGGTACGTAGGAGCCAACCGTAAAGGCGGTGCTGATATAGCATGTGAGAGTGTATGGTCGATCTTCTATGGCGGCGAAAACCCACTGTCCCGCATCCGAGCGAAACAACTCTGTGCCAAATGGCCCGATCTCCCACAATAACTACATGATAAATCGGGGTGCCGCATCGGGGGTACTGGCGCTGTAGCCCTAGAAGGAGGGTTGGCGCGAGGCCTCTTGCCCGAAAAGGGCCTGTCCTGCAACTCCGGTCGTGGCCTAGGAGTAATAGGGCCACGAGATAGCGTAAGTCGATCCACATCCTGCTCTGCCCACATGGACATGTGAATCAGCTCTGTATAGGAGGGAATGCTCACGCAGCACATCTTCGACTGAATATCCGGTCGCAAACCCTCAGAAAAGCGCCGTATGCGCATCTGCTCATCTGCCAGTATAGTCGAGATGTATCTGCCTAACTCAGTGAACCGATGCTCATACTTAGTCACCGTCATGCCTCCCTGTCTGAGGCGCAGAAACTCGTTCTCCCGATCATGCCTATACATCTGGGGATAATATTTCTTATGAAAGCGGAACTCGAACACTGCCCAGGTCCATATGTAGTCAGCGGCAACGGTCCGCAACACACTGTCCCACCATAAGCTGGCCTCTCACTCGAATAAGAACGTAACCAGCTCAACCTGCTCAGACTCTGAACAATGCAGGATCCGTAGTATCTTCAACACATGGTTAAGCCAATACTCGGCCTCCTCGAGTCTATGAGAACCCGTAAAAGTGAGAGACCGTAAGCGCTGGAAT
This sequence comes from Magnolia kwangsiensis, assembly GCA_037074715.1. Taxonomy (NCBI): domain Eukaryota; kingdom Viridiplantae; phylum Streptophyta; class Magnoliopsida; order Magnoliales; family Magnoliaceae; genus Magnolia; species Magnolia kwangsiensis. Next base: position 82,847,831 of record CM073572.1, on the reverse strand, counting down.
CGCTCTAGTAAGCCCCGTGTGTCTACGGCATTCCCCGTAGGGTAAGTAGGTGGTACAGGATGAGCCATGCCCTCATCCTGAGCATATGTATCGGCATCCTCAGCTGGATGCGCAGGTGGTGCAGGTGGAGGCACACTCCCACCCTGGGCTAGAGCCCCGACTATAGTAGTTAGGAGCTACTGCTGCTGCTACATCATGGCCATCATCTGCTCAAATCTATCTAGAGGTGGAGCAGGCTATGGCATGTATTGCGTCGAAGAAGATGCACGGTAATGCTTTCTGACGGGCGGTGTGAAAGGTGGTGGTCCAACTGCAGGACCAGTAGTAGGCTGAGACGCACGTGCTATCTATGGAATCGGGCCCACAGCAGGGTCCGCATGAGCATCAGACTGAGGAGCCTAATCCATAGGCTCACCTAATGTAAGCCGAGCTGTGCTCCGTGTAGCCTTCGGCGGCATTCCCTATATTCAAAATATGGCGCAACCTTGTCAGTCTCAATAGCACAAACACACCGTAATCATTCACATAAAGAGTCAAAGGCATTCCATGCATTTCATTTAATCAAAATTGTCACAATACAAGGGATATCTCCTTCCAGGCATCATGACAGGAAGTACATGGGAACTAAGATAGTTAAAGCCACAGCAACAACACAAGTAAACTACTAGCCTTAACAGGCTTACAAAACATAAAGCAGGAAACGACAACTGCTACTAAACAACATCTAAAATCTCACCGCTAGTCTGAGTCGGGAGACGGAGGAGGAGCACCCTTATCCTGCAAGCAGCACAGGATCGCCTTCAAGGTGCGAGTCACCTTACCGAATTTCCTCTTCATAACGGCCTTGGTATCCTCGACCTCAGCCCGAAGTTCCTAAACTTTCCTTCGTAAGAAAATCTTGCTCTCCTCAATTCGGTCAATGCGATCATCACTAGTAGCCTGAGCAGAAGGAGGAGGGCTCTCATCTGTATCCTGAGCCTCCTCTTCTACCTCTTCATGGACTTCTTCCTCAACTTCTGCTCCAGGTTCTCCCTCACTTGGATCCTCTTCATCATCAAAATCATCCTCGCTATCCTCCTCAAGTTGAGTCTCACGGTACTGAGACCCGATCTTCATCTTGACCATGGTAGACTCATCAATGCAGTGAATCGGAACTGGCAACTTCGGCCCAAGCTATAAGCAAACTCAAGCGCGATCTTGCATATAAGTCGGCCAAAAGGAAGTGACTCAGACGTTCTTCTTGATTTCGCTATGAAGATAATCTGTCGCAACACGAAAGTAGTCATACACACATTTTCTCCCTGGGCCACCTGATACAAGAAATCAACCATAAGGTGCGTACACTCAATGCGATTTGTAGACCTGGGATACACGTTGAACGTGCAAATGTGGTGCAGCAGGCGTAAATCATCAGACATATGAGATGCCTTGAGGCAATTATTAGGCTACCATGGAACCAAACTACCACATAGGAACCTGGCACGGTGATCTCGCTCACGCCTACTCCTCAAATTCTTCGCACTGGGATGAACATCACCAAGGGGCACTTTCAGAAGTGGCGCTATCAACCGAACATCGATCGTAGCCATCCGGTCTCTACCAAAAAGAATATTGAACTGCAATGGGTCCAATGTAGGACTCTGGATATGAGCGTAGAAGGCACGAACGGTGCTCACATATGCACGAGAACGAGCTTTAAATAGCGGACCCCAATATGCAGCTTCAATGCGCTCGAATAATAGGAATTCACCGAAGAGTCGTCCTTCCACGTCCACCTCAAATAACACCTTACGGTCAGTATATTTGCCATGAGGCATCTCTGCTAATATCACTCACCCAAGTTGAGTATGGGGATCCAAATCCTGCTTTGTATGGAACTCTCGGGCTTTGCTTGGACTTGCGGCTGCGCTTGAGCTAGCGGCGCCACTCCTTGGTCTACTTGATTGCGTAGGACGACTAGGCCCAGCCTCATCCGCTTCGGTCTTTCTCTTTCCCATCAAAGAGAGGATGGTGGAGAGAGAGAAAAAACCCAAAATGGCTTCAACAAAAGCCATGAAAAATGTGGGAAATGTAGAGAAATGGCTGCCCAAACAGAAAAAAGAAAATCTACGTGTTGTGGAGGGATGCTTCAAGCTCCCCTAGGGTGAATTTTCAAAAAGAAAAGAGAAGAAAAAAGGGGAATGGAGCTCCACACGATTTCAGCACATTTTCGGGGTTGTAGGAGCTCCAACGGACGAGATCGGAGAGGGAGAGGGTTGCTAATCATGTTAGAGGTATGGGATAGGGTGGTTTTTAGCAATGGGAGGATTTAGGAGTGATTTGGGGTCGCGGTTTGAGATAGGGCAGCAAGAAAATGAGCAAGGGAGCTAGGGAGGGGGCTGTTTGTGAAGGAAGTGCCCTTTTTAAAAATTTTCGATGGTCGACCCACACATGGGAGGGGTACCCTAGCCACATAAGGGCGTGCGCCCGAGTTTCATTGCAAATGGGCTCCACCCATCAGCGATACATCGTCGGATCGGCGATGGCATCGCCGACCAGTGGTGCATCTGGCTAGTCTGGCCTAGTGGGCTGGGTCCCCCCTGCCCTAAAGGTCCCAGATATATATGGGCCCCACCCTAGATCATTGTAATTTGACATAGGGAGGCCCAAACTTCCATTCGGGGATTTCTGGGACCAATCTGTAAACATCAATACAATCCCTTATCATTCAGCATATGATTTTGGGTAGAAGGAGCTAATACATCCATCTAGCCCATTAGTTTCTAAATATTACAAACTTAGAATAGCCTAATGGCCATTTTTCATGAAATTTTACTATTCACTGTAACATTTTATTAAAGTATGATTTTATATCATTTTCACATTAGGAGCAATGCCTAACATGAAAATAATAAGAAATAATTGAAGAATGGAGTGGAGAGAGGAAGAATTTTGAAGAAATTAGGTGAAACGGGGTTTTTAAGCCCTAGCGATTGAATGTAAGGGTTGTGGTTGTCCCACAGCCCACGGATTCACATTTATGGGTTTAGAACCGTTCAAAGAACGTCTCAACCCACCTACCTACAACATAGGAGCTAGTTAGGTCGCTTCACGTGACCCTAGATGCGTTATGGACTCGATCGCGCGATCGATACGAATAGACCTCGCCTATTGGCGAATCTGTGATGCAAATGCGAAATGCATGTATCACGCTATCCAGTCATGCAACCAATCGTACGCATACCGTGCGCTCATGTAGGACAACACTGCCTAACCGGGAGCCCATAAACAACCTGCCCGAAGGCAAATGCTATGACCAGTCAATCCTCATATCAAGCATACATATGATGCGTATGATCATGGGTCATGAAACTATACTAAACATGTTATAATAAAATGAATTGTCTTACAATGCAGATGGGCCTGGACGGTCTATACACAGCAAGTACAGCCTGGTGATGGGCCCTAAGGAGAGTCATAATGTGGACATCCAACCAGCATTACGCTTGCAATGTGGACGTCAAACCAACATTGTTCCCAAGGCACGATCGTTGTACACATCGTACTTAGCCTGTAATGGATTTACTCATTGCAATGGACCGTAGGTTGTCCCCATTGGACCTTACATATATATATCAAGTGGGCCATATCCTATGGGCTTTTATTCATCAGATGGGCCACATAAATGGGCCACCAATGGGTCTTATGTGCATTGCAATGGGTCAAACCCGTGGCCCTTGGATTGCATCAATTGGACCTAGTCATATGAGTCTAATATGTATCAAATGGGCCACACCAATTAGGCCCCCAAATGTATATCAAATGGGCCTCAACCAAGAGGCCTTATATGAGTCGAATGGGCCTAAATCCTTAGGCCTTAAACAATTCTAATGGGCCTAATCCATGAGCTTGCATGCATATCGAAGTGGGCCTAATCCCATGGACCCTTTCTTAATCAAATGGGTGTAGTCCCATGGGTCTTACAATGTAACAAATGGGTCCACTTCCATGGGCCTAGAAGTACATCAAATGGCCTAGTCACATGGCCTTAGATCATATCCATTGGGCCTAAAACCATAGGCCTTAAATATCAAGTTAAGCCCATAGGTTTTACATATCAAGTGGGCCCAAGCTCTTGGGCCTTAAATGAATCAAATGGGCCTAGCCCATAAGCCTTTCATAACTCAAATGGGTCTAACCCATAGGCCCTTTATAAGATAAATGGGGTTAACCCAAAGGCCTTAAACAATTCAAATGGATCGACGGTTCGGATGCAGCACATGCATCATAGTGGGTCCCACTGTCCAGTGGACAGTGCTAATAAGGCACATATGCCAAAGGGGGCCCCACCGTCCGCTGGACGGTGGAGTATAGCACATATATCATGGTGGGAGTCCACCGTCCACAGCCGTGGACGGTGTATTAAGACACATACATTAATGGTGGGGTCCACGAATGTGGCCCACCATGATACCCAAATGCCATCCGAGCCATTCATAAGGCCCCTCGGGCCTAGGTGGAGGGAAAACAAAAATTTCAACTTGATTTAATACTTCTGTGGGCCCCAAAAACCTTTCAACGGTAGGATTCAATTCACACTGTTTCGTGTGGTGTGGGCCACCAGAGTTTTGGATCTGACTCATCTTTGGAGGGGGGCCCACCACTGGGGTGGCCCACCTCATGAGCGGGTCGGATGACCAATAAACATTACAGTGGGGCCCACGTGCATAGCCGTGGGTGGCCAGCCACCGTCCGCCCTTTGCTGGCGCTACACGCAGCAGCGTGCAGCGCTGCTGCCCGTCAGACCCGCAGAGGCTCTGCCTCATGCCGTTTCTTAAAAAATTGTGAAAACCCATGATTTTGGGGTTTTTCACATTTTGGGTCCTCATCGAGTAGATCCAATCCGTCCATGGGATTCTACGGCTCGTAACAAGCGGAAAGAGTCCAAAGTTTGAATTTTTCTGATGAAAGAAAATGAAATAAAGTAAGAAAATGTATTTGAAGGGTGAGGATGAAATTTTTGACACTATGGCCCACCAGGTGATAGGATCAGCTCCAGACTCCTACCCAACGGCTAAAATATCGTGGGTAAGAGGATGGATGGCTTGGATCGAACATATACATCAGGGTGGGGCCTATGCATGTGGGCCACCCCAAAGTACTATTTCTTTTTCCTTTTTTTTTTTTTTTTTAAAGGCAGGGACGTCCAGCGTCTCAGACGCTGGACAGTGAATATGGTGGTGGGCCCTTTAATATGCACATGGTGGTGGGCCCTGATGAAGTGGGCCACCACATGATGGGCGGCATGGAAATAACATCTAAGGTGGGCCCCACTTGAATAAAATAAATACATCAAGATGGGATCCATTCAAGTGGGCCACACCATCCTATTACAATAAAATAAAATAAAATAAAATAAAAGAGAGAGAGAGAGAGAGAGAGAGAGAGAGAGAGAGAGACATGGAGAGTGGGACACGGCTTGTGATGGAGGGACCCCGTCATTATGGGCCCTCCCTAGCAACAAATCATACAACAAGTGGGCCTTAAAACATGTGGGACCATCGAAATTTAAAATCAACGGTGGGGATCCTTTCTCCACCAACATGGATGGTCTAGATGACCTTTGAAGAGAAAATAAACATCATGATGGGGTCCATGGAGAATGGCCCCATCATGGAATGATCATGATGATCCAAGTGGTCCATCGGCCACAAATAAGGGTCCCAAGTGAGATCCACACCATGGATCGGTGGGTCTCACTTGGTCCACCATAAAAACAATAAAAACTACCCTATAGAGGCAACCACCGTCCGATCTTCTCGCTCCTAGAGGTTCCTTGGCACCTTGGCTTCAACTTCAATGGTTAAGATGAAGAATGGAGGGTTGAGATGGAAGATTTTGGGGTAGGAAGGTGGGCCACTTAGAGCTTAGGGATTTTTTACAAAATTCCATACGTGGGGTGTTTTGCTTGGAGATTTTTCTTTGAAATGAGAACGAGAGAAAGGGAGAGAGTGATGCAAAGGGAGAGAGAGAGAGTGATGGATGGATGGGTGAGTGATGGTTGTGTAAGAAAGGCTTGACTTTTGAGGCTTTTGTGTAAGAGAGGTATGGGATGTGAAGACTTTTGTGGCTTTTTGTGTAAGAGAGGTATGGGATGTGAAGACTTTTGTGGTTGCTTGGGAAAATGGGTGAGAGTGATGTGTACTTGACATGTGATGGCTTGATGGGTGATTGATTGATGGGATTGATGTGACACATCGTTGAGATTCCCTTGGTTTTTGCAACGCGCGGCGTTTTCTTGCACCGAACGTTGGCCCATAACTCTTGATCAGGGTATCGCCTCGGCGCGCGAGTCGCGGTATTGGAACCGCAACGACGGCGCGGTCGCTATGGTATTGGTCTCGGGTTGAGTCGACTCGGGTTGTCGGCACATGAATCAGGGTCGCGCGTCGATATCGTCTAAGGGTCAAAAGTTGCCGGAATTCGACCGGTACGACCGCGGAAGTGTACGAAAAGGTACAGACCAAGATACGGGTCTTACAGTAGTCCCACTGAGAAGTCCCATCAATTCAGGCCACCTAAGCAAAGCCATCGTGGTACTGCATATATGAGAACTCGTCCTGGTCCTCATCATAGTCCGGCTCTACCTCCTGAATCGCTGCCTCACCTGCATCTAAGACAGGGTCTGGTGGGTATTGCAAACACCATTCCGTAACGTGGGAGTGAGTAGCTAACTCAGTGGAATAATAGAGTAAGGATTAGTACGTTCTCAAATCAATCATGCGATAATAATAAAGCAATAAATCAACCAATCCTAATACTGTTGTTAATGCAATATGACAAGACATGATGGATGCCCTCACCGACATTCTCCCTCATTGGCACCATCTGCGTCCGCGTCATGCTTGCGTACCGCTCAGTGCTCCACATCTTCCAGACACATGCAATGTGATGGTGATATGATTTCCGAGTTATTATTAGTCCATTCAAACAGCAGGATTGGAAAACTAAGGTACTTCCCTTATATCAATCCCAACACAGATCCTGTCTAGGGTCATCACTCCTAGTAATCTCATATGATGTATATTTTGTAGGTTGCTGCAAGGGCTGTCAGGGCTGTTGCTCGCACTCGTTGCACCGCTCCCCCATCACCTTATTAAAACAGGCCTACTGTACTCTCACTGTTACGGAAGGGTCGTCGCCTCCCGTAGACTCAGAATACGCTTGCGGTCACTACAAAGGACTCATCGCCTGATCAGTGTAGGCCGACAGTAAGAATATAGTGTCCCATACCACTATAATCTGCTCACGAGTCATAGGTGATCACTGGTCACTACGGGGAGGTTTGTGGCCCCAGCATAGGCCGACAGCTCGACCATGGTGTCCCATACCACCATGCCCGGCTCATGAGTCTTTATGGATCAAGGTATCATGGTTAAAAGGGTTTACAATGGTAAGTTTAGTACCCTAGGTTCAAGCAGTTATGACTCATACAAGGTGAACATACAATGGCCAGTCGGGTTACTTGACGAGCTCGACTAGCACGAGCGCATCTCAAGTCAAACGACATGAAGTGCGTAAAACACCTCGTGTGGCCTAACTACTGCCGCCAACTCCAAAACACGACTCGCGTTCATCGACGCGTCGTTCGTGGCAAAGATAAACCAACCACGAACTTACTCAGTTACCGACTGCCTGGACTAAGTATAGTCTCAAACATTTATGAATTCACATCAGCAATCATGTAAGAGTGATGGAAATGAAATACAACAATGTGAGCATGTTAACACATGTTATAACATACAACTTAAGTAAATCATCAAGCATATGCATTTCATACATATAATGAAATCATGCATATAGCTAACATGTAGCAAATCATTTACATCAACATATTAATTGAGAATTCGATCTCAAACTAATTCATAACACCATTTAATTCAATACATACCAATACAAGTATTTATACAAACACTTAAACTACACACTTAAGTCTACATATAGTATGTCGACTCAAAGTGCACATTTAGGCAAATCTCTTCGCCAAACTAATTATGCATGCATTCCTAGTATCCTAATGCGACAAGAAGCCATGTCAATCACATTAAAAAAATATGGATGAAAACAGTATTTCCTACAAATGACTAAAATACTCTAAATCTCATATTTTTCATCTGCTTACAAAAAGGGAAATGGACAGCATGTTGTACATGTCAAACGGCGTTGCCGTCGATAATCTACTATTAAACGACATTGAAAGCATTGGAAACAGTCAATCAAAGCGTCTAAAATCCACACCTTTTCTCCTATAAGTGTATTGATTCGAACGGAGCGTGTACGCTTCGTCTATGGCGCACCGGGAACCTAATACACAAGATCCATAAGCTACTTCGCTATGAAAATGACGGAACCTCAAATCAGCAAGTATTTAGAGTATTTGCTTACCTAGAATCGCGGCCAAATCACCGAGAAAGTGATTGAGGCGCGTTGCTTAAGCACGTGCAACACGTAGTGCAAGCAGCAGGAAATTCTCTTCCACTCTCTCTCACAATCTCTCACCTTTTCTCTTACACCAGCTAGGGTTTCTAGCAAATTCGGATGGGTGAAAGAAGTGAGGGTTTAAGCCCCTTTTATAACCTAAAACTTGCCCAAAACAGGCTTGGGAACAATGTTTACTTGATACCTAACCAAATCGGAGCTGTTTCGGTCTAAAAAGACATTTCTGGTGGTCCCCTGGCCGAACGCGATCGGACTTAAGTTCATGCACGTCGGATGTCGCTCACATCCCATTTTCAGACCAGTATTCGTAGATCGCACGTGGCGGTCCAGTTTCAGTTCAGCCGTCACCGCACGTAAATTAGGCCTACAAGTCTCATGATATGAAATAAAAAAATTTCCTAATCCAAGGGTGTAATTTGGCTGAATTCTGACGGTCAGAACGCTTAATACTGACGCGTCAAGTCGTGTGCCAAATTTGAATTTCAAATTCCAAATCTAACCCTATTCTCACTCTCTTCACTCTAGTCTCAATGAAATAGCCTGTGAATGTCGGTTGGGACTTAATTTTCGAAATGGTTGTCAAGTCCAGCTAGGCGGTTATAACGGTTTAAGATTGCAGGTATCGGACTTTCGACGCACGGTCTAGATCCAATACAAAGTTTCAAAGAGGTCCAGAGAATAAACCGGTTTAGAGTTTGATCCAAGGTTTTAGAGTATTATAGCGTCATTGGTTCTACTTGCTTTGGGTCTTGTAGAACGTATTTAAAGTGATCAGGGACTATTTCCCAGCTACTCTAGCATTGCGCTAGCTAACTTACACTTATTTTCTAAAGGAATTAATCCTACGCGATTTCTAGTCGAGTTGGTACTCGAGCCCAAGTACGGATTTTTCCAGGGCGTTACATCAAGTATAAAAATCATAATCATAATCCTTTAGCTAAAAAAATTGTTGATTTACTTAAGGAGATGTTAAAATCTAACTTAGTGGGTCAGTTTTATAACAACTGCAAATATAAGAAGACCAACTTATACTCCTAAACCCAAGACTATAATGAAATGACTTCCTAAGGTTACTTGCTTGGTTGCCCACACTGCTTTCAAAGCTTCAAGCCATTCAAAGTGGTACCTAGACAGTGGTTGATCTAGACATATGACAGGTGACAAGGGTCTGTTCACCAATCTTAAAGATATGATTGATGGTTCAGTCACATTCGATGATGGTAGCAACTGTAGGATTGTTGGCCAAGGTACGGTTCAAATCTTTAACCTTCCTCTATTTGAGAATGTTTTATATGTAGAAGGGTTAAAACACAACTTATTAAGCATCTCTTAAATATATGATAATAATCATAACATAAAATTTACTAACCTAGGGTGTGAAATTTTAAATAAAAATGGTTCTGTAATATTAACTGGTTGTAGAACTTTTAAAAACTGCTACATTGTAAGTGATTCAAGCTCATGTAATTTATCGTGTTTCATGGTCCATACCGATGAGACCAAGTTATGGCATAAACGCCTCGGACATGTACACTACTGTAACTTGCATAGATTGAGAAAAAGATAATTGATAAGAGGTCTACCTAAACTACAGAAAGTAGAGAAAATATGTGGTGAATGTTAGATTGGAAAACAAACTAGGGCTACTCATAAAAAGGTGGACTCCAATGCCACATCTAACCGCTCGAACTCCTTCATATAGACCTTATTGGACCAACTGGAATGGAGAGTCGAGGTGGAAAGAAGTACATTTTGGTAATCATTGATGACTTTACCAGATATACATGGGTAGTCTTCTTAAGAGACAAATCAGAAACTCTGGATCAAGTAAAAAGGGTACTTAGATATATCGAAATTGAAAAAGAGTCTCAAGTTTATAAGATCCGTAGCGATCATGGATCATAATTTGAGAATAGCGGTTTTGAGAAGTTTTGCAGTGATCAGAGAATATCACATGAATTCTCTGCGCCTGAAATACCTCAACAAAATGGTATGGTAGAAAGAAAAAATAGAGTGCTTCAAGAAATGGCAAATGTAATGTTAAATAGTAAGAAGCTTCCTAAAAATCTTTAGGCCGAAGCTGTAAATACAGCGTGTCCATGTAAATTCTATATACACATAACACCCTAATGATGATCAACACCGCCCAAACATTGTCCATGTAAATCAACACTACCCAAACATTGTCTAGCACCGTTCAACACGATCGAGACATTGTGGATGAAATAAATACATCACGGTGGTGTCCACCGTCTAATGGAGAGAGCGGATATACAACACATCATCAAAGTGGGTCCCAAGCTAACAAAATAGGTGGACGGCTGTGGATATCAGTCCCACAGGACTGCTGATGTCATCACAACAGTGGGTTACACCGTTTGGACAGTTAGGATGAATCACATACATCAAGGTGGGGTCCCCACAGCCTGTCCAAATGGATGGCATGGAATACAAAACATACATCAAGGTAGGGCCTTACATGGCACTGTCCAGCAATGGACAGTGCTGATGATCACACAGGTAAAACACATAAATCATGTGTGGGCCCCATAAACTATTGACGTTATTGGCAGTGGTTGTCCAACAGATAGACGACCTAAATATAGAATACATACATGAGGTGGGTCCACACGTGTGGGACCCACCATCACTAACTATAATATATATATATATATATATATATATATATATATATATATATATATATATATATATATATATACACGAGATCCAGCATAGTAAATATATATTATATATATATACCAGTTCCAGCATCCAGGCCCTAGACGGCCTGGATACGAAATGCACATTAAGGTGGGGTCCGCACGTCCCACCTGATGGACGACGTGGCTACAAATACATCACGACAGGGCCTGCACAGCACCGTCCAGACCTTGGACGGTTAGGATTCAACACATGCATCAGATGGGCTCCATTGTCCTAGATAGAAGGCTGGATTAAACAAATGGACGGCATGGAGAAACATATACATTAGGGCCCCTCTGTCCAAATGGACGGACAATATGAATATAACAAATACATTAAGGGGCCCACTGCAATAGTCTTACTGTTAGACAGCTAGGCTGCTGGCCTAGTGTCCAGCGGATGGATGGTGTGGATTTAATGCATATGTTAGCGAGACCCACAGAACTTGCTGGACGGTGAGGATGATACACATACATCGCTGTGAGGTCCACAATCTCATGATCATCATAACAAAAGAAAGAGAGAGAGAGAGAGAGAGAGAGAGAGAGAAAGAGAGAGAGAGAGAGAGAGAGAGAGAGAGAGAGAGAGAGAGAGAGAGAGAGAGAGAGAGAGAGAGATGGAGAGATGTGAGAAGGGGCGGGACCTCACCACTATGGGCCCTCCCTATATAATGCATACATCAAGATGGGTTTCACATATGTGGGCCCTCAAATCACAAAATCAAATAATAAAATCAGCCACCTTCGATCTCCTCTTCCTTCTTCCACCAATGCATGCTAGAGCTCCAATGGAACGATTTCAATGGTTGAGATTGATCATGGAGGGTGAGATTGGATGGTAGGAAGGTGGGTCACACCAAGCTCTCTTATGGAGGTTGGACATGGGTTGCTTGGAGAATGAGTGTGAGAGAGATGAGAGAGAGAGAGGGATGGGTGAGTGATGGGGTGTGATGGGTGAGTGAGTGTTGGGTGTACTTGGTTGTAAGAGAAAGTTGACTTTAGGGTTGCTTAGGGATGGGGTATGAGGTGATGCGTACTTGACATGAGATGTGATTGATGAGATTAATTTGAAAGCTCTCTTGGGTTTTGTAACCACGCGAAGTTTTTTCTCAAACTGAATGGGGGCCCACATCTCCTACACGTCACCGAAACAGCGGCAACGGCACGGTTGCACTAGTATAAGTCTTGAGTCAAGCTGACTCTGGAATAGGTGATATGACTTAGGGTCACGTGTAAATTCTATATAAGCATCGCGAGTTGCCAGAATTCGACCGGGAGGACTGCGGAAGCCTATGGAACGACATGAGCTAGGATACGGGTCTCACAGTTCTCCCCTAGTAATAAAAATTTCATCATCGAAATTTACATAATAGATAAGGTAAGAGGAAACATCATCAAGTATATAGGTCAAGGCATAATCAATCTACCAAAGGATGAAGATAGCTCTTTTAATCTCAACCCCGCCCTCCCAAAATTCATCATCAACAATATGGAGATCATACTGAACCTCGGACCCCGGATCAAATATGATGAAAATTGGAATGCTATGCAGCCTCATGATCTCAACGGCAAGGAGCTATGTCAGAAAGTTTCTAAGTTATTCGAACTCGAGGATCTAACCATTCTAAGTTCTTAACAATCATAAAGTACAGGGTAGCTATCAGCAGATATGCGATGTTATCCCTAAGTATTCCCAAGTTATGTTTTGATACCAACTTCTATCACGCCGCAAACTTAGAAACCGGGTTCATAAAATTCCTGATTGTTGAATCTGGTGTCGACAACCTTCCTAGTACCCCATTCTCGGCTCCCAATGCCCATACGTCAGATTCTGATCCTGGGATCCTACAAGGAGGATTTTTCAATGTATATTTATCTCATAAGAAGCATAACAACAAGTTTATCTAAATTACAAAGGCAACATCATCATCACATATCCACTAATTTAAGCATTTGAATACAATGCTGAAAGGAAAATACATATGTCAAAATCAAAGCTTTAGGAGTCCGCTGCATGCTCCAAGCTCAACGTTGCTGCAACCTAACACTACTTTCACGTATCTATCATGCATAAGCTTATAGAAAGCTTAGAAGGTGGTGTAAGTGTGTGCACAAGATAAGTTCCAAGCACACAAAAGAATGCCATAATCGTACAATGTTAGAAATACTGGCAAGATCATGAATCATACGATATCAGAGTAAGCGAAAATATACTGGTAAGATCATGAATCTTACGATATCAGAGTAAGCAGAAATATACTGGTAAGATCATGAATCATACGATATCAGAGTAAGAGGAAATATCCTGGTAAGTCCATGAGTGTTATCAGTCGTACCAAGGCTATGCGATGCATGGCATGAATGCTAACGGTCATATCAGTGCAGAAACATGGAAACCCAAAATGCTAAATGCTACGGATGCAATACAATATGCAGTGCGAATGAAATGACCAAGCTGGAGTGAAGTCAGGATGATAGTACATAGTATCTCAGGTTATGGGGTCTATTACAAGGGATTTCTATCCAAACCAATATTATACCTAAATTTGAGTAGCCAGACTCGATGTAGTAGACTCTTGATCTCAGGTTAGTCGCGCAGCCCAATCGAAATCCTTGCCATTATGAAGGTACACAACAATTAGTTATGCACCACCTGCCTGAGTGGATAGTGAATGAATGAATAAGCATGCAACTCCTACTCCATAATCCACATATTAGTACAGTTCCTCTCTGAGAAATCACTGGGGTCTAGTACACTCCAAACCAGATTGCCGTCACATTGCGCACAACAAGGTGAATGGAAGAGTGTAAGTGTTATGGTTTTATGCTCCTTTGGTTGTCAAATTTTGGGGTGTCAAAACCTCAATTTATATCTTGTGTAGCTCATTATTATAAATGCTCAAGATATTGTTTCACCGCTCACTTCGCTTCAAGTCAAGAACTAAGAACTACTTCAATTACTTCAAGAAATACAAGTACAAGCTACTACAGAAGACTGCAAGTACAAGCTATAATAGTAAAAGTGATCTTGTTCAAGACTAAATCTAGTATACAACACAAGATGAATGGTTATTCAAGCTATAAAAGATCTCATATTTAGTGTTACATCAAGTTCAAAGATCTCAAGCTTCACAATCTTCATAAGTCATCTATCATCTGTAGATATGAAGTCTCGAAGTCCATATCTCACTTTTAAGGTAAGATTGACCTTAGATTGTCCTTAAGATAGGTCACTTTGGATACATAATTCTTTTGAATCATTTTACATGGAATTGGACTGTTCTAAGACTAGTCCTGAACCTTGTTCGACTAGTCCTAGCACTGCCTTGACCAGTCCAAGAGATTCCAAGACCAGTCCTAAGTTTGTTACAATTTTTTAAAATTTTCTGTTCGTCCACGACCAATCCTGGACTTTATTCGACTGGTCGTATGAACAGTGTCGACTCGTCCTTCAACTAGTCCTGGTTCTACCACTCAAAGTCTAGTAACCAAACTCTGGGTCTTACAACTAGTCATGGGAATACTACGACCAGTTGTAGACACCCTACGACCAGCTGTGGAACGGTTTTATCCGATCACGCTAAAAAATTCAAAAATATGTTCTCTTACGACCAGTCAGAGTGTCCTCAAGACCAGTCAAAGGTACGATTTCTACAACTATAAATAGAGCACTAATTTCAGAGTTTTATATAGAAATTTAAGAAATATCAAGGGATCACTCTGAGATAAATTTGTATTCATTTTAAGCTACTTTGTGCATAATTTATATTCTCTTTTGTTAGCTTTATTATTTTAATTTTGTTTCTACATTCCAATCTTAATTGACAAGAGGAATTGTGATATTCCTTCTTCTTAGAATCAAAATCAAATATAGCTAGCCCAACTGGTTTAATTAAAATCAATAAGAACCTAGAACCATTATAAAGTGAGTATTGGACTTTGAACTTCTACATTCTATCTTCTACTCCGATTGGTTCTACCGGGCTATAACAAAAGGAGAAATCCAAGTATTTTACATTTATTATAAATTTCTTTCATTTTGGTTTTCTTAAATTTAGAAGTGGGGTTTTTGAATTGTATAAGCCCTTTTCTAAAAGACACAATTGTGAAGGTTTTGGATGAACTTTTGAAAACCTATTTTGATAGTGAACACTAATATCCCCTGTGTGAGGATATTAGGAGTGGAGTAACAATCTGTGTGGATGTTTTTTAACAGTTGGTGTACATAGGAGAACCACTATAACTCTTTATGTATTGTGGATGTGTGCTTTATTTTCCTTTCTTTCATCATTCAGAATTGTAGGATGAATGTGTGGATGTGAATGTTGTAATATTTACATTTCAAGCTCAGTGGGGAATGTTGTAATAATTTAGATTTAAATTCCTGCAATTTATTTTAATTCCTTGATATTTATTTATTCCTCTTCGGTTTGAGTTTTTGATGTAAAAACCTTTCTAGAAATAAGGTTGTCCTACCATAAACTTTAGTTTTTGGTGTAAGGTTGTCCTTAGAACAACATTTGTTTTAACCACTCAAGAGTTGAATTTTAAGGTCGCATTTTAATTCAGCATTATGAATTGATTTCTTTATTTGGCTATCTCTCTTTCTTTTATTCCATTATTTTTATTTTAAATTTGTAATCGTCCTATTCACCCCCCTCCCCCCCTTTAGGACATATAACTTGGCCATTTCAAGTGGTATAAGAGCCTAATAGATCATTTTAATTTTTTTTATTTGGATTTGTTTCCTGAGCTAATCGATCTAAGTTATATTTAAGATGTCAAATTTTGATAGCTTTTCAGTCACTAGGCCTCCACCTTTCGATGGCACCAACTATGCCTATTGGAAAGCCAGGATGAGTATCTTCCTTAAATCCATGGATGAAAGTGTGTGGCTAGCCACAGTGAATGAATGGACCCCTCCTACTGGTGAAGTAACTAGGATCAATGGTTCGAAATCAATGTGAATAACAGCTTATTTCTCATGGACCACACTCATAAAAGTGAGATTAGTGCAAATGCTAAAGCACTAAATGAAATCACTTGCGCACTATCATCAGATGAATTCAAAATATTTGTTTCCTGAGCTAATTGATCTAAGCTATATTTAAGATGTCAAATTTTTTATAGCCTTTCAGTCACTAGGCCTCCCACCTTTTGATGGCACCAATTATGCCTATTGGAAAGCCAGGATGAGTGTCTTCCTAAATCCATAGATGAAAGTGTGTGGCAAGCCACAGTGAATGAATGGACCCCTCCTACCGGTGAAGTAACTAGGATCGATGGTTCAAAATCAATGAGAGTAACAACTTATTTCTCATGGACCACACTTCATAAAAGTGAGAGTAGTGCAAATGGTAAAGCACTAAATGCAATCACTTATGCATTATCATCAGATGAATTCATAAGAATTATATCCTATGATTCTGCAAAGCAAGCTTGGGATATTTTAGAAATGACACACTAGGGTACATCAATTGTCAAGAAATCTAAAGTCCAAATCCTCACAACTAAATTTGAGAAAATACATATGGATGAAAATGAAATGTTTATGGACTTCTACACTAGATTAAATGACATTGTGAACTCTATGTGGGGTCACTTCCAAAACGATTCAATTCTAAGGTAACTGCGATTCAGGAACTTCGTGATACGGATATTATGAGGGTAGAAGAATTAGTTGGGTCTTTACAAACCTATGAGTTAAATTTTAAAGCTCCTAAAGGAAAATCCATTGCCCTTAAATCTTCTAAAGATGTTTCTCAAGAAAATAATTCTAATTTAGAAAATTCTGAAGACGATATGGCCCTTTTAGCGAAAAAGTTTACAAAATTTTTAAAAGCAAAAAAGGGTTGATTTTTAAAAAGCTAATGATAAGAAAATATCTAAATCTAAATCTAAGACTTGAAAATCTTTAAAAGATATTCAATGTTACAACTGCCAAGAATATGAGCATTTAACAAACAAGTGTCCTAAAAAGGACAAATCCAAAAAGAAGAGTATGTTGGCTACTTGGGATGAATCCTCTGATTCTTAAGCCTCTTCTGATTCAGAAGATTCTGAAACTGAGTTAGGCAATGAAGTTAAAGCCCTTATGACTCTAGCCAAATTCACATTTTTAGATAATGATTCAACAAGTGAAGAAAATTAGAACAGTGAATGTGAAAATGAAGATGATCTTCAAGATGCTTACAATGCCCTATACGAGGAAAGTTGTAAAATTTTTGTGAAACTTAAACTTCAAAAAGAAAAATTTTCAAAACTTAAAGAAAATTTTGAACCTTATTTTATAAAAATCTTATATTTCGGATTGTTTTGAAAAATACAAATGTAATTTGGAATTCAAAACCTCCCAAATTGAAAATCTAAAATATGAAAATGAAAAACTTAAACTTGAAGTCCCTTCTCTTTTAAGTTTAAAGGATACATGGAAGTATGCTCAAGGAGATCCAAAGTTGGAAAAACTTTTATCTGGATCAAGGAAATGTGGCGATCGATCCAGTTTAGGCTATGAGAAAAATGTTCCTCTCAAACATAGGAATACACCTCCTAAGTTTGTAAAGGAGAGACTTTGAACTCAAAAGGGAAAAGTACTATTCAAGGTTTTTCTAAAAATTCTAAAACTTTTCAAAAACTGAAAAATAATTATATTAATTATAAACATCAGAACCAAAACCCTTTAGCTGAGAAAATAGTTGATCTTCTTAAGGAGCTCTTAAAATCTAACTCAGTGGGTCACTCTAACAATAATTACAATTAAAAGAAGACTCAGTATATTCCTAAACCTAAAACTGTTATGAAATGGGTTCCTAAGGTTTCCTGTTTGATTGCCCACACTGCTTTCAAAGCTACAAACCATTCAAAGTGGTACCTAGACAGTGGATGTTCAAGACATATGACTAGTGATAAAGGATTATTCACCGATCTCAAAGATATGATTGATGGTTCAGTCACATTCGGCGATGGGAGCAATTGCAAGATTATTGGCCAAGGTACGATTCAACTCTATAACCTCCCTTTGTTTAAAAATATTTTATATTTTGAAGGTTTAAAACATAACCTGTTAAGAATATCTCAAATATGCGATAATAGTCATAGCATAAAATTTTCTAACCAAGGTTGTGAAATTTTAAATAATATGGGTTCAACAATTTTAACTGGTCGCAGAACTTCTGAAAACTGCTATATAGTTAGTGAATCCAGCTCATCTAATTAAAAGTGTTACATGGTCCATACCAATGAGACAGATTTGTATCATAAACACCTTGGACATGTACACTATCGTAATCTGTACAGATTGACCAAAAGAGAACTAATCAGAGGTCTACCTAAATTTTAGAAAGTAGACAAAATATGTGGTAAATGCAAGATAGTAAGTAATCAAGGAGCTCTCACAAGAAAGTGAACTCCAATACCACATTAAGACCACTCGAGCTTCTCCATATGGATCTTATAGGACCTACCAGGATGGAAAGTCGAGGTGGCAAGAAATACATTTTGGTAATAGTGGATGATTTTACCATATTCACTTAGGTATCTTTCTTAAGGGATACGTCAGAAACCCTTGATGAAATAAAAAGAGTTCTCAAAAGGATTCAAACGGAAAAATGTTCTCAAGTCAGTAAGATCCATAGTGATCAGGGATCTGAATTTGAGAATAACAGTTGTAACACCATCAGAATAATAGTTGTAACACCATCAGGGTATAAGTCAATATATCTTACTCTTAAGTAAATGGGAACCATCGTCAAGACTCCAAATAGGTAAAGAAATCAACTGTAGCCAACCATGTAACACCCCATATTTTTGCCAACCTAGAGTTAGACATCCTTAGCAATGGGTCAACCATATCACTCTTAAAGGTCAATTCCAAAGCCAAAAAAATCATTTAGAACTAAATTCCTTAGAAATTTAACGTGAATTAACTAGCGCTATATTAGATTACCTGCGAAAGTAGTACCAACCACTTTAAATACAATCTGTAAGACCCAAAACCTATAGAATTGTTAACGCTATTTCACCCTAAAATCTAGAATCCAACTCTAAACCCAGTTGCTCTTGGGAGCACTTTGAAACTCCGTATCGGACCTGGACCGCACGTCAAAAGTCCGATAGTGATAAACTTAGAAGATATTGACCGCGTAGTTGGACTTGACAAGAACTGTGAAAATCACGTCCAAATGAAGCTCTGGGACGATTTCCTTAAGTCCGGAGTGAAGAGTGTGAGAAAATGAAGATTTTTAAGAAATTAAATATAATTTTAAGAAATCTGAGACGTGTCGCTTGCGCGTTATTTCTAAGCGTTCTGACCATTGGATTTTGACCCAAATTTATCCTTGAATCAGGATAGGTGGCCCTTACATGTCATAGTACTTGTGGATCTGATCAACTTTCGGTGACCGCCGAACCGAAACTGGTCCGCCACGGTCGATCTGGAAACCCGATCGGACTGAAAACTTAACTTGATCAAGATCCAATATTTATGAGCTTAAGTCCGACTGCATTCAGGAAAGAGAGCTCCAGAAGTTCTCCATTAGATCAGTACAACCTCCCTTTGGACATAATCTAAGTATACCATGGCCTGGGGTCTATTTTCATGAGTTTTGGGCCTATATAAGGACCTTAAACCCTCTCTCATTCCTCCCATACTAATTTGAGAAAATCCTAGGAGAGAGGAGAGAGTAAAGAAAGAGAAAGTGTGGGAGAAGTGGGAAGATCTCCCTGATACTCTATCCTACTGCTGCACGTGCTTAACCATCACGATCTAATCGCTATTCCGGCGATTTTAACTTCGTTTCTAGGTAAGGAAACCTAAACCTAATCTATTTTAGGATTTTGATAGTTGCAAGTAGTGAAATAGCTGACTTACCTCATGTTATAAGTCGTCATATCAACGTTGACGAAGACTTAGATATTTCATCGACTTCTTTACGCTTTTACGGTAAAAGGTGCAGACTTTAGACGTTTAGGTTGTCATTTTTCAAAGCTTTCAGTGTCGGATAATGATAGATTCTTGACGTGGATGCTATTTCACATGTAGAACATGCTATCCATTTTTCGTTTCGGTTAAATATGAAGAATATGAAATTTTGTGTATTCTCTGTATTCGTAGAAAATACCGTATAAGTACAAAATATGAAAGTGTGTTTGCCATGATTAACTGTCATCTATGTATGCTAGATATATGTGCAACAATTCTTAGGCTAAAGGTTTAGCCCAAATACATGATATACCAACATACGATATGTATTTAGTATGTGTAGCCTAAGTGTTTGTGAAAATGACTGAATGAGTATAGACTTTGTATTCATGCTCGCCATGAAAAACTGTCGTGGATATATGATTGTTGTATGGGCGAAAACCCTTTGACAAAAGGATTTGCCCTAATACATATGCAAATTAACACATAATATGTTTGATGTAATGTGTAGGCTAAGTGTTTGTAAAAGTGTCTGAATGAGTTAGTAGTTAGCAAGATGTACCTATATGCGGGTTGAGATATGATTCTTAACCACATCAATGATGTGTATGATTTCCTTCATGTATGACTTATTTTGATGTCTGCTTGATTACGAATTGAATGTGTGTGAATTCATGTTTATAATGCACTTCAGAACATGTTCATATGATTGAATGATTTGTAATCTTGATCCATTACTGCTTTGACTATCTCATAGGACATCATGTTGTAGTTGAATGTGTTTGGGGCTATTAAATAGTCCAGGCAATCGGTAATATGCCTTGAGTTTGTGGCCGAGACCTATTCACCACGTAGGACGTGTTTGACGAACCCGAGCCGTGCGTTGCTTGTTGACAGTGGTTAGGCCACACGAGGTGCTTATGCACATCATGTCGATTAACTTAACTGGCGCTCGTACTAGTCGAACTCGTCAAATAACTCAATTAGCCCGATGTATGTTAACCATGTATGGATGCTACTGCTTGAATCTAAAGTACCAAACTTACCGGTGGAAATCCCGTTAACCATGGTACCTCGATCTGCTAAGACTCATGAGCCGGGCATGATGGTATGGGACACCGTGGTCGAGTTGTCAGCCTACGCTGGGGACACTGTATTCGAGCTGTCGGCCTACACTGATAAGGTGATGTGAGAGTAGTGTAACGATTGTGTGTAACAGCCCTGACAGCCCTTTGTAGTGACCTCGAGTGTACTCTGAGTCTACGTGGAAGCAACGACCCTTCCGTAGTAACAAGAGTACAAACTAGGCCTGTATTGACAAGGTGATGGGGGAGTGGTGTAACGATTGCATGTTTACCTTGACAGTCCTTACAGCGACCTAAAACTGCACTTCGTATGAGATATGCTAGGACTGACGACCTTAGACTGGATCATTATTGGGAAATGATACAAGGGAGGTACTTTAGCTTCCCAATCCTGCTGTATGAAAAGGACTAATAACAACTCGGTAATCATGTTCATATCGCACTGCATATGCCTGGAAGATGTGGAGCACTAAGGGATGAAAGCATGCGGCGAACGTGAGATGGTGTCGCATGAGGGAGTATGTAGGTAAGGGCATGCATCATTATTGCATTTCATCCTTGCATTAACAACAATAGCTAGGAATGTTTAATTGTACTGTCATTATCATTACCGCTTGACTGATTTGATAATATGTTAATCTTTACTCTATTGTTCCACTGAGTTAGCTACTCACTCCCAAGTTACGGGACGGTGTTGTACACACCAACCAGACCCTGTCTTAGTTTCAGGTGAGGGCGATGCTCGTGAAGCGGAGTCAGACTTTTCTTTTTAATGTTAGTTCTCCTACATGTAACTCTCTGGCGAGTCTATTTGACCTGGAGTTGCACCGATGGGGCTTCAGTATTTAGAATAGAGGACATTACATTTTTCTCATTTTATGCATTTTGTAATCAAACTTGTAATTGTTAACCTAGTGACATTCATAATCTGTGGGCTTATAATCACTCTTATCTAGTTTAAATACTTATCACAATCTTCCGCTTGCATAATTTAAACGCCTTTGGAGTATGATATGTTATTTTTGGTATAATCCCAATCATGTTTAATGCCCTTCTATAGACAACATTCATTCATCATTATCTATGTTGCATAAGTGATATTTTGGAACTCAGGAGTTGGGTTTCTACTTGATCCCCGATTTCAAGGATGTTACAGATGGTATCGGAGCATGATTTGGATTAAATCGGACCTGGGTTATGCTAACACGATGCACTCTGTCACACTCTGACGCACTCTAAATTAGGAAGGGGGCGATTAAACTTAAAAACCATATTAGAATCCCAAGTTTCACCGATAAGTGAGACTATACGGTAATTTAGTCCATAACGTATCTTTGGTCGCATGAAGCGACCTAAGTCCCCTCTAGGCCTTTAGTTGACGGGTTTGAGTCATTCCCTGGAGAATTCCAAACCTAGAAATGAATGTCCTTAGGTTGTGGGTCGACCACAACACCTTACACTCAATCTCAAAGTCTAAAACCCCTTTTTATCCAATTCCTTCAAAATCTCACCCTCCACCACTTTATTCTTCATTTATTTTTAAGCAAATTCATAATACACACCAATACTAGGGTATAAATGAGGAAGAACAATACCGAAACTAAAAATTATCATAAATAGTAAATAAATAGATGAAATGGGTTTTGACCCTTAACCTTTTGGAATTTAACAAAATAAATGGGTTAGTTGGATAGATTAGCATCTCCTAACCCAAAATAATATGCTACACATCATATAAAATCATTCCGGTTTATAAATTGGCCCCGAAAGCACCTCAAATGGAGTCGGGGGCCTACCCACGCCAATCCAGAGGGACTCAGGGTGGGCCCCACACCTTTTTGGGACCCAAGGGACAGGAGAGCCTCGCCCAAATGGCAAGCCCTCACCAAACACTCCAGGGAGTGACGAGGGCCTCGCCGGTTAGCCGGCCACCCCGGCCGATCGAGTTTGGAGGTTGTAGGACTCCCGTGATATAGGGTTCATCCCTTAAAACCACCCCAAACACCTACTCCCTTCATAAACCACCCTCCTAAGCTTTCCTTTTCTCCAAAAATTTCAGATTTTTCACAACAATCGCCCCTCCAACGCTCTTTCTTCTCATTTTCATGCACTACACCCACCACCTATCAAACCCCACCTCCATTGTTGTCTACCCTCTCCATTCCCTTTCATTTGGGGCCTTTACACCCCCCATTTGAGTCTCAAAATCATGCAAACCCCATATCCCATCTCCTTCTTCCTAGAATAGTGATCTTCCTTTATCATTTCATGCATTCATCTATCCTCTACATACATACCCGTCCCCACCATCATGATGGGTCATTTAGGGCCCGTTGGACCTACTGCATTAGGGGAGATTATGGTGAATGGAGTTGTAAAAGTAATGAAAAATGCATGTGGAAGGTATTGTCCCTAGACTGGGTGTATCCCGTGGTTTCCAATACCATGCGTGGAATGTATGCAATTAAAAGTAAATCCAGAGTTCTCCTTTCATATTACCCTTGAAAATTCATCATCATGGGATTTAAAAATCCCATCTCACTCTTTCTAACACAAGGCTCATTTTCCAAAGTCTATGTAATTGATTTTAATCCCATCCCACCCACCTTCCAAATATGTCATTCCCAATCCCAAGGTGGGATTAGCAATGCTATCCGTTTAATATAATTTAATACCACGGGCCAAATAGGCCCTTAGAGTTTAGACCTAAAGTTGGTACTATTAGATTTCAAAGGATCTGACAGTGTAGGAAATTCAATAAATTAATAATGTGAATAATGTGAACCCCAGGACTTTCTTAGCTAGTATGAGCATGTGTGTAGTGCTCGAGCGTAGTCAAGTTCAAGTTCAGGCAACTCAAATTTCACTCAGGAAACTTTGACCCTAAGCAATAAAACAATTCCTTGTATTAGAAATGATGTGAAATCATCTAGCGTATAAACATAGACTTTAGACTATAACTAGTGGATTACCGCTACTCATAAGTTAAGACTAGGCTACTGGTGATACTAAGGAATGTAGACGACTGATTATGCAAGATAATTGAAAAATAGACTTAGTTAATTGGCCTAATTAGGTTGGAGTGAGACCTCCTTCGTTGAATCCCCTTACTACTTATCGGCTTTTTTAGTAACTCTTAGGAAGCTTGTTTGACGTAGAAACTCTTTATGCTCAGAGAAAATTGATATATCCCTCAGATTGAACCTTAGGTCAAATTAATACACCCCTTAGAATTGCCTTCTCAAGGACTTATTACAGTCGGGAATACGGGGTGAAGAAACTATATATAAGCGAAGTACTCGTGGTTTGAATCGAATTCTCAATCCTGGTAGTTATCCTTGAACTCAAGGCTCTGATCAAGCAAAAAGTCAGGATTAACTAGGATTAAGAATTGATGTGACAAATTTTCTATCATATACTAGGCAGAAGGTCCATGTATCCGACTTAGACCCACCACACAACTTTTCTCCCGTGTTGGCCCAACCACTTACAACCTCAAGTTTCTTACTTTGTCTTTGAGAAGTGTTGAGAATATAGAGCCAATAAAGAATTTTCCTTTTAGGCCCAAGAAATTTCTTAGATAAGCAACAGACAGTTAGGAATTAGATCCTGAATCACAGACCGTTATGGCATACCTATTGTGCATACACACTTAGAAAGATAGTTTGCTTCTTAACCTATCCTGTCCAAATTCCTTGGGTACTAAACTAGACATGATTAAGAAGATAAGTTGGGACCGTCGTAAAAGTCCTTCTTTGGTAGGATTAGGTAGCTTGCCACAAACTCACACCCGTTGCTGGAATCAACCACAACACTCATCATTTTTAGCTCATTTCTATCACCATAGGTACTAATGCCCTAGTATGCGTCATCGATGAAAGGAAGACCAATGTATCGAGAGATCGTTCCCCATTTCATGTCAAGAATAGATCCTACATTACCCTTGTTCTGACATACGGATCGGGACATAGAGTCTTGAGTCTGGAGAGTAGAATTATTTTAAGGGGGGTAGAACGTTATGGTCACACTCTAGTTAGTTCGGTTTATACATCCACTTGATCAAAGTGGCGCAGTGAAAGCGTGGTGGACCCCTACCCCACTGGCCCAGGATCGAAGGAAGTTGATCTAGGTCGTGCGTAAGGATAGGTCCTGAATCTTCCTTAGAATATCAACAATGAAGTACTAGAATAACAGCAATTAAGGTTTAAGTGTTAAACCAATTCATAACAATAGGTATGAGTTGAAGTATACTAGCCAAGGTCAGTGTATCCACAAATCTACTCGTTACGTATGAACCTATTAGAAGTCTTAGCACATGATGCGATTAGAAACCTTTTAAGGTGATCTAGTAAGATATTTGTAAGCCCCTACCTCGGACAAAGGTTAACATGAGGACTCTCTTAGACTAAGACCCAAAGGATAACCTTATATATAGGAAATTTGAACAATTTCGTGATGGGTATTCCCTAAGCTTTTAAAGTGATTGGACTACGGAGTTACTGAAATATACAATTGCGAAGCATTTGAGGCTTGACCCAATTCTCAATCCTGATAAACTACTAGAGAACTCACTGCTTTGACCTAACGGAAGACCAGGATCTACCAGGACTAGGAAGGGATACGATGAGCCTTCTACCCTGGTCAGGTAGATGATCAATGTATCGGGATCAAGCCCACTATAGCCGTCTCTCTGTACTACTCAACCACTGAAAATGTATATCTTACTCTAAGTAAATGGGAACCATCGTCAAGACTCCAAATAGGTAAAGAAATCAATTGTAGCCAACCATCAGGGTATAAGCAAGAGATAAAGAGTAAATGTTTAGGAGGATAGATAAAATGCGCCAGACTAGTATAGATGTATATACCCCACCACGCATATAAACTTAAAGTCAGTAAAGCTTAGGTGAAAGGAATAATAGAATCTTTACTCATTACCCTTAGCCAATTTTAGGGATAAATTTATTTTGTAAGGAGGGTAGATTGTAACACCCCAGATTTTTACCAACCTAGAGTTAGACGTCCTTAAGCAATGGGTCAACCATATCACTCTTAAAGCTCAATTCCAAAGCCAAAGAAATCATTTAGAACTAAATTCCTTAGAAATTTAGTGTGAATTAACTAGCGCTACACTAGATTACCTACGAAAGTAGTACCAACTACTTTAAATACGATCTGTAAGACCTAAAACCTATAGAATTGTTAACGCTATGTTACCCTAAAATCTAGAATCCAACTCTAAACCCAGTTGCTCTTGGGAGCACTTTGAAACTCCATATCGAACCTGGACCGCACGTCGAAAGTCCAATAGCGATAAACTTAGAAGATATTGACCACGTAGTTAAACTTGACAAGCATCACGAAAATCATGTCCAAACGATGCTCTGGGATGATTTCCTTGAGTTCGAAGTGAAGAGTGTGAGAAAATAAAGATTTTTAAGAAATTAAAAATAATTTTAAGAAATCTGAGACGTATCGCTTGCGCGTTATTTCTAAGTGTTCTGACCATTGGATTTTGACCCAAATTTATCCTCGGATCAGGGTAGGTGGCCCTTACATGTCATAGTACTTGTGGATCTGATCGACTTTCGGTGACAGCTGAACTGAAACTGGTCCGCCACGGCCGATCTGGAAACTCGATCGGACTGAAAACTTAACTTGATCAAGATCCAATATTTATGAGCTTAAGTCTGACTGCATTCAGGAAAGGGAGATCCAGAAGTGCTCCATTAGATCAGAACAACCTCCCTTTGGACATAAGCTAAGTTATCATGGCCTGGGGTCTATTTTCGTGAGTTCTGGGCCTATATATGGACCTTAAACCCTCTCTCATTCCTCCCATACAAATTTGAGAAAACCCTAGGAGAGAGGAGAGAGTTAAGAGAGAGAAAGTGTGGGAGAAGTGGGAAGATCTCCCTAATACTCTATCCTACTGCTGCACGTGCTTAACCATCACGATCTAATCGCTATTCCGGTGATTTTAACTTCGTTTCTAGGTAAGGAAACCTAACCCTAATCTATTTTAGGATTTCGATAGTTGCAAGTAGTGAAATAGCTGACTTACCTTGTGTTATAGGTCGTCATATCAACGTTTTCATCGATTTCTTTACGCTTTTACGGTAAAAGGTGCGGACTTTAGACGTTTAGGTTGTCATTTTTCAAAGTTTTCAGTATCAGATAATGATAGATTCCTGACGTGGATGCTATTTCACATGTAGAACATGCTATCCGTTTTCCGTTTCGGTTAAATATGAAGAATATGGAATTTTGTGTATTCTCTGTATTCGTAAAAAATACCGTATATGTACAAAATATGAAAGTGTATTTGCCATGATTAACTGCCGTTTATGTATGTTAGATGTATATGTAACAACTCCTGGGCTAAAGGTGTAGCCCAAATACATGATATACCAACATACGATATGTATTTAGTATGCGTAGCCTAAGTGTTTGTGAAAATGACTGAATGAGTATAGACTTTGTATTCGTGCTCGCCATAACAAACTGTCATGGATATATGATTGTTGTTTGGGCGACAACCCTTTGAGAAAAGGATTTACCCTAATACGTATGCAAATTAACACATAATATGTTTGATGTAATGTGTAGGCTAAGTGTTTGTAAAAGTGTCTGAATGAGTTAGTAGTTAGCAAGATGTACCTGTATGCGGGTTCAGATATGATTCTCAACCACATCAATGATGTGTATGATTTCTTCCATGTATGACTTATTTTGATGTCTGCTTGATTATGAATTGAATATGTGTGAATTCATGTTTACAATGCACTTCAGAACATGTTCATATGATTGAATGATTTGTAATCTTGATCCATTACTGCTTTGACTATCTCATAGGACATCATGTTGTAGTTGAATGTGTTTGGGGTTATTAAATAGTCCAGGCAATCGGTAATACGCCTTGAGTTTGTGGCCGAGATCTATTCACCACGTAGGACGTGTTTGACGAACCCGAGCCGTGCGTTGCTTGTTGACAGTGGTTAGGCCATACGAGGTACTTATGCACTTTATGTCAATCAACTCAACGGGAGTTCGTACTAGTCGAACTCATCAAGTAACCCGATTAGCCCGATGTATGTTAACCATGTATGGATGCTACTGCTTGAATCTAAAGTACCAAACTTACTTGTGAAAATCTCGTTAACCATAGTACCTCGATCCGCTGAGACTCATGAGCCAAGTATGGTGGTATGGGACACTGTGGTCGAGCTGTCGGCCTACATTGGGGCCACTAGCCTCCCCATAGTGACCAGCGAGCAACCTAGACTCGTGAGCCGAATACGGTGGTATGGGACACTGTATTCGAGCTGTCGGCCTACACTGATAAGGTGATGGGGGAGTGGTATAATGATTGCATGTAACAGCCCTGATAGCCCTTTGTAGTGACCTCGAGCATACTCTGAGTCTACATGGATGTGACGACCCTTTCGTAGCAACAGGAGTACAAACTAGGCCCGTATTGATAAGGTGATGGGGGAGTGATGTAACGATTGCGTGTAACAGCCCTGATAGCCCTTGTAGCGACCTAGAACCGCAATTCATATGAGATATGCTAGGACTTACGACCCTAGACTGGATCATTGTTGGGAAATGATACAAGGGAGGTACTTTAGCTTTCCAATCTTACTGTATGAAAAGGACTAATAATAACTCGTAATCATGTTCATATCGCATTGGATGTGCCTGGAAGATGTGGAGCACTGAGGGATGAAAGCATGTCGCGAACGTGAGATGGTGTCGCATGAGGGAGTATGTAGGTAAGGGCATGCATCATTATTGCATTTCATCCTTGCATTAACAAGAGTAGCTAGAAATGTTTGATTGTACTGCTTTATCATTACCTCTTGACTGATTTGATAATATGTTAATCTTTACTCTATTGTTCCACTGAGTTAGCTACTCACTCCCATGTTATGGGACGGTGTTGTACACACCAACCAGACCTTATCTTAGTTTCAGGTGAGGGTGATGCTCGTGAAGCGGAGTCGGACTTTGCTTTTTGATGATGAGTTTTCCTACATGTCACTCTCTGGCGAGTCTATTTGACCTGGAGTTGCATCGACGGGGCTTCAGTATTGGGGATAGAAGATATTACATTTTTCTCATTTTATGCATTTTGTAATCAAACTTGTAATTGTTAACCTAGTGACATTCTTAATCTGAGGGCTTACTATCACTCTTATCTAGTTTAAATACTTATCACAGTCTTCCACATGCATAATTTAAACGCTTTTGGAGTATGATATGTTGTTTTTGGTATAATCTCAATCATGTTTAATGCCCTTCTACATCATTCTTCATTATCTATGTTGGATAAGTGATATTTTGGAACGCGGGAGTTGGGTTTCTACTCGACCC
The DNA here is from genome assembly GCA_037074715.1 of Magnolia kwangsiensis. NCBI lineage: Eukaryota > Viridiplantae > Streptophyta > Magnoliopsida > Magnoliales > Magnoliaceae > Magnolia > Magnolia kwangsiensis. The sequence continues at coordinate 82,818,267 of CM073572.1, read as the reverse complement.
TTGATTTTCAGGATGTTACAACAGTTTTGAGAAATCCTGTAGCGATCAGGGGATATTACATGAATTCTCTACACCCAAAATAACACAATAAAATGGAATTGTGGAAAGGAGAAATAGAGTGCTTCAAGAAATGGGAAACGTAATGTTGAATAGTATGAAGCTCCTTAGAAATCTTTGGGCTGAAGTAGTGAATACCGCTTACTATATTATTAACTAGGTTTATACAAGTCAAATAATAAAACTACTTATGAAATGTGGTTTGATAAGAAGCCTATTGTCAAATACTTTCAAGTTTTTGGTAGCAAGTGCTATATTTTACGTGACCAGAAAAATTTAGGAAAGTTTGATATTAAGAGTGATGAAGGGATCTTTTTAGGATACTCTTTAAACAGTCGCGCATACCGCATACTGAATAAATGGACCGATGTGATTCAGGAGTCCATTAATGTGGTTATTGATGATCACTTGAATATACCTGCCCTAAGTTCAGACTATGATGAAGTTCTTTTAATTAACAAACCAAATACTTCATCAAATCAAACTGATTCTGAATTAAGGACTGTTAATGATCATTCAACCACTCAGATTCTTAGTAACCCTCTCATTGGAGTACGCACTCGTAGACAACTAGAAGATATCTGTAACTACGTATGCTTTACATCCCAGATTGAACCGACTAATGTAAAAGAAGCCCTTACCGATGAAAACTGGATTGTTGCAATGCAAGAGGAGCTTAACCAATATGTGAGAAATGATGTTTGGTATCTTGTTACTAGACCGAAAGATAAAAATATTATTGGAACTAAGTGGATTTTCAAAAATAAGTTTGATGAACTTGGAAATATAATTCGAAACAAGGCTAGGCTGGTGGTTCAAGGATACACTCAAATTGAGGGTATTGATTATGATGAAACTTTTTCCCCAGTAGCTCGTCTTGAGTCAATCAACTATTTATTTCCATTGCTAGTTTTAGAAAACTCAAAATTTATCAAATGGATGTGAAGAATGCCTTCTTAAATGGTGATTTACATGAAGAAGTATATGTTGAACAACCTACAGGGTTTGAAGACCATAAGTTTACTGATCATGTATACTGTCTTAAAAAAGCTCTTTATGGTCTAAAACAAAGCTCCTAGGGCATGGTACGAGAAATTGACTAAGTTTTTACTCAGTCATAATTTTTAAATGGGCAGTGTCGATAAGACGCTCTTTGTTAAGAAACACAGTGATGATATCTTAATGGTTCAGATCTTATGGATTAACTTGTACTAACATGACTGTTGAGTTTATAGATCTAATGAAATCTAAGTTCAAAATGAGCATGGTTGGGGAATTAAATTATTTTCTAGGTTTGTAAGTAAAATAACTACCTGATGGAATCTTTATCTTTTAGACCAAATATGCTCTGAACTTGATTAAAAGGTATAGATTTGAGAACGGTAAGAATTTTAATACTCCTATGAGTACAACTTTAAGACTCTCAAAGGATTCTGCAAGTAATGATGTGGATCCTAAAGTGTATCGTAGCATGATTGGCAGTTTGCTTTATTTCACTGCTAGTAGATCTGATATTGCTTTTAGTGTTGGTATTTGCGCTAGATATCAGTCTAAACCTAAAGAGTCACATTTAACTGCTGTTAAGCATATTACGCGATATGTCGCAAGTTCAGTTAATTTAGGTCTCTAATATCTATATGATACTAGTGTTTAGTTGGCAGGGTACACTGATGTTGATTGGGCTGGTAATATTGATGACAGGAAATCAATCAATGGTGGTTATTTTTATATTAGAAATTGCTTGGTTTCTTTGTTTAGTAAGAAACAAAGTTCTATATCACTCTCTATAGCTGAGGCTGAATAAATTGCAGCTGGAAATGCATGTACTCAGCTGGTTTGGATGAAATATATGTTAAGTAATTATGGAATTACACAGGATTCAATTGGCTTTACATTGCGATAATTCCAGTGCTATTAATATTTTAAAAAATCCAATCCGACATTCACGTACCAAGCACATTGATATTAGGTATCATTATATTCATGAATTAGTGGAACAAAAAATAATATATTTGGAATACATTCCAATAGAGACTCAACTTACTGCATTTTCACTAAACAGCTCGACAAAAGCAGGTTTAATAAATTAAAGTTTGATCTTGGAATGTGCATTCAAAACTGATTAATCATGCATATTTGTATCATAGTGTAAATATTTTTGAGAATTTATGTATTTAAATTTTAATTTTTATGATAATATTGCATATTTTAGTCGGTACTCGACCAATCGTGAGTGTACTCAACCGGTCCTGGTATGACCAGTCGAGGATAGCCTAAGACCAGTCATGGAGTGCGTTGGGTCATTTAACATTTAGAAAAAATCTCATCTTGCTCATTTCTAACTTGCTCTCCAACAAGCCAACGCCTGACTAGTCGAACCCTATAGTGTGATTCGTCAAGGTTAGTCCATTTTTTTTAGTCTTGCTTGTAGATTCATGGTCCATTGCTTCAATCTCTTTATTGGAGTGCTTCATTTCAAGCTTTGTTGGGTTATTTAGGATTTTCTTCTCAAATTTCTGATTTTGAGCAAACCCATTTCTCATCTTTTGCATTTCCTTAGTCCTTTGTATTTCTTGTTGCCAATGGATGCTAGATGGAAAAATGAAAATAGCCTATGGTCCATCATCCTCTAGATCAGCTCTAATAACTCAGCGCCACCTTCGATCACCCGAAAATGATCCCTCTTTTGTTCGGGATTTGTATTTGTGCAAGGTTATTGTTGAAAGAGCTGTTGATCTTAACTACATTGCTCCATTTGGTATCTTTCCACTCCGCCAAGCTGTAGGATGGGATAACATCTTATATTAGGGTGGGCTTGCATACCAATTTATTGCACAGTCCATGTTTGCATGCATCTCTGATTTTTCTACTAAAAATTTAACATTTAAAATTGATACTAGAGAAGACCCTTTTGATGTAGACTGTCATATAATATCTGGCCTTATAGAAATAACTGTTAATGATGAGGGTATCCCCATTCATATTCTAACTGAAAAACCCTCTAAATTAGAAAAATGACAACTTACCCGAGCATTATGTAACATGAATGTGCAATGGACTCATAAAGGGAATGCGCTCCCCTCAAAGTATTTATTACCAAGATACCTAGTCCTCCACATAATTTTTACTTTTAATCTGTATCCGAGGTCTTGTAAAAAAATAGAGTTGACTTCATTTATGGTTCGTGTTTTACATTCTGTCGTCTCTGGTACTAAAGTTTGTCTTCCATCTTTAATATATCATTCCATCATTCAGTTTCGTCTCCATCCAGGTCACAGTGATATACCGTTTGCCTATCTATTGACTGTTTTGACTTTTCATATGTTGGTCGCTATGCCTGTTGGAGAGGCTCCTATCCATAATCTTATTTTTAATAACTCAAATATAAATAAAATGAAGTTGGAATTGGATCCTGGCCAAGTGGATGGTGGTGATGGAGCTGGAGTTATGAATGAAGAAGAAGCTGATGATCTTCATCCTGATGACATAAACATGGATGATATTTTTGATGAAATTGAGTCTAATTATGCTAATGATCCTGATTATGAACCATCTGAGTTTGATGCACATCTGCGTGCACTTGAGGAGAAGGTAGAAAACATGAATGTGAAAGTAGAATACATGAATGTTGCCCATGACTTACAGTTCAAATATATGCACAAGTATCTTAGGCGCTTAAATAAGGGCATGCATCAACTTGATCCTTCTATACCTGCTCCTTCTTCAGGATCTGATTGAATGATTAACTTTTTGGCCTGTAATAACTGTAAGTTTACTTTTGTTGGGTTGTAAAATTTATTTTATTTTTTGACTATGGTTTACTAACTTTGGTTCGAACTAGTTCATGCTGGGTAGACTTTATTTTCTTATATCTTGCTTCCTTGATTACTACTATTTATTATTATTTTCCATTTTTCTTCTTCCTTTGTCATATTGTGACAAAAGGGGGAGAATTTCTATGGTTTTGATATGGATTGATTGTGAGTAGTAGTAAATTTTTTTGATATATGTGCTACTCAGGGGGAGTAAGGAGGTGAAGTGTTTTGCCTACTTCATCTTGAGGTGTGCTAGTTAATGCATCTGGTGTATGAAAATTGGTGCATGATTCTTTAACTAGGCTATAACTGGTTTTTCCTTTTATAACCTGTGCATAATTTTCTACATTTATATTAGTTATATTATTATTGAGTGTTTTGTCATAAATTTGACAGAGGGGGAGATTGTAAATGCTATGGTTTTATGCTCATTTGGTTGTCAAATTTTGTGGTGTCAAAATCTCAATTTATGTCTTGTGTAGCTCATTGTTATAAATGTTCAATACATTGCTTCACCGTTCACTTTGCTTCAAGTCAAGAACGAAGAACTACTTCAATTACTTCAAGAAATGCAAGCACAAGCTACTATAGAAGACTACAAGTACAAGTTACAATAGTAGAAGTGATCTTGTTCAAGACTAAAGCCAGTATACAACACAAGATGAATGGTTATTCAAGCTATAAAAGATCTCATATTCAGTGCTACATCAAGTTCAAAGATCTCAAGCTTCACAATCTTCATAAGTCATCTATCATCTGTAGATATGAAGTCTCAAGGTCCATATCTCACTTTTAAGGTAAGATTGACCTTAGATTGTCCTTAAGATAGGTTACTTTGGATACATAATTCATTTGAATCATTTTATATGGAATTGGACTATTTTAAGACTAGTCTTGAACCTTGTTCGACTAGTCCTAGCGCTGCCTCGACCAGTCCAAGAGATTCCAAGACCAGTCGTAAGTTTGTTGTAATTTTTCAGAATTTTCTATTCGTCCACGACCAGTCTTAGACTCTGTTCGACCGGTCATGTGGATAGTGTCGACTTATCCTTTGACCAGTCTTGGTTCTATGACTCAAAGTCAAGCAACTAAACTCTGGGTCCTACGACTAGTTGTGGGAATGCTACCACTAGTCGTAGAGGGCCTACGACCAGTCATAGACACCCTATGACCAGTTGTGGAACGGTTTTATCCGATCGCGCTAAAAAATTCAAAAAAACATTCTCTTACGACCAGTCGTAGTGTCCTCAAGACCAGTCAAAGGTATAATTTCTGTAACTATAAATAGAGCATGAATTTTAGAGTTTTATATAGAAATTTAAGAAATATCAAGGGGTCACTCTGAGAATAGTTTGTGTTCATTTTAAGCTACTTTGTGCATAATTTATATTCTCTTTTGTTAATTTTATTATTTTATTTTTTTTTCTACATTCCAATCTTAATTGAAAAGAGAAATTGTGATATTCCTTCTTCTTGGAATCAAAATCAAATATAGCTATCCTAACTGGTTTAATTTAAAATCAATTAGAACCTAAAACCATTTTAAAGTGAGTATTGGACTTTGAACTTCTACATTCGATCTTCTACTATGATTGGTTCTACCGGGCTGCAACAAAAGGAGAAATTCAGGTATTTTACATTTATTGTAATATTTACATTTTAAGCTCATTGGGGAATGTTGTAATAATTTAGATTTAAATTCCTGTAATTTATTTCACTTCCTTGATATTTATTTATTCCTCTTCAGTTTGAGTTTTTGATATAAAGACCTTTCTAGAAATAAGGTTGTCCTACCATAAACTCTGGTTTTTGGTGTAAGGTTGTCCTTAGAACAACATTTGTATCAACCTCTTAGGACTTGAATTTTAAGGTTACATTTTAATTTAACATTGTGAATTGATTTCTTTATTTTTCTATCTCTCTTTTTTTATTCTGCTGTTTTTATTTTAAATTTAGTATTATCCTATTCACCCCCTCCCCCCCCCCCCCCCCCCTCTAGGACATATAGCTTGGTCATTTCAAAGAGACCTCACTATTTTTCTGCCAATATAGGGCCTGACTCATCGATAGCGGACCCATTCCTCGAGTTGGCCATACTCAGCCTAGCTTTGTCCCCTCCTTTTGGGCAGGTAGGGCCTCACCCCCTTCTAATCAACCACGAATACAGTGTCTCATACCACCGTATTTGGCTCACGAGTCTAGGTTGCTCACTGGTCACTACGGGGAGGGTTGTCGCCCCAGCGTTAGCCAACAGCTCCACCACAGTGTCCCATAACACCATGTCCATCTCATGAGTCTTAAAGGATCGTGGTACCAAGGTTAATGGGATTTCACTGGTAAGTTTGGTACAATAGATTCAAGCATTAGCGTCCAAACATGGTGAACATACATGGGTGAATCGGGTTACTTGACGAGCTTGACTAGCACGAGCGCGTGTTCAGTTGATCAACATGAAGCACATAAGCACTTCGTGTGGCCTAACCACTGCCAACACCCCAAGTACGGCTCAGATTCATCGATCACATCCTGTGTGGTGAAAGCAACCTCAGCCACCAGTTTAAGGCCTGTTATCGATTACCTAGACTGTGATATAGTCCCATTCACGTACAATCACAATGATGAATATTTAAAATAATCCTACAATCATATGAACATGCTATGACATATAACTTAAGCATGAATACACAATACATGGAGGAAATCACACATACAGTTAAACTTGAGTACGTAGGTTATACAGTTCGTGGAGGAAATCATACACACAGTTAAGGTAGTAGGGATTCATATCTCAACTCCCTTATAATTCACACTTTACTAACTACTAACTCATTTAGATATTTTTACAAACACTTAGACTACACTTTCCAACATACATCACGTATGTTGGCCATATTACGTATTAGGGAAAATCCTTTTGCCAAGGAGTTGTCGCATGCATAAAAATCATGTACCTATGACAATTAATCATGGCAATCACCAATTCACATTCTAAGCATATACAAACATTTCAACAAACACATGAAATGCCCTATTCACAACATAGTTCATATGTAAATGTAAAACGTAACAAATATCGCATTTGGCATGTGAAATGGCACCCACGTCAGTAATAAATCACTATCTGACATTGAAAGCTTTGAAAACCATAACCTATACGTATATAGTCCGCACCTTAAACCGATAAACGCGTAACGGATACGATTTAGACGCTAAGTCTTCGTCAACGGCGGTTTAGCAACCTAAAGCACGAATTTGGTTAGCTACATCATCACTTAGACTATAGTAAGCTCTAAAACAGGTAAGGGTTTAGTTTTCTTATCCAAGTATGGAATTAGAATCGCCGGAATAGCGATTCGAACAGGTGGATTAGGCATGTAATGAAGTTGGGAATAATCCCAAGATGAATCACCAACTCACTCTCTCTCTTTCCTTTCATTTTCTTAGCTAGGGTTTTGGAATTCATATGGAATATGTGAGAGAGGGTTTAAGGCCCTTATATAGGCCCAGAACTGACAGAAACAGTCCCATGACCATGGTATACTTAGGTTATATCCAAATCAGGCTTGTTCCGATCCAACGGAGTAGTTCTGGAGGTCCCTTTGCAGAATACGGTTGGACTTAATCTCCCTAATAGTGGATCTTGGTCAAGCTAAGTTTTTAATCCGATCAAATTTACAGATCGACTGTGGCGGACCAGTTTCAGTTTAATGGTCATCGACACTTGATCAGGGCCAAAGCACATTGGCAGGTGTGGGACATTTCTCTTGATCTGAGGGTAAATTTAGGTCAGATTCTGACAGTCTGAATGCTTATAATTTTCCCGCAAGCGACATGACTCGGATTACTTAAATTCATATTAATTTCTAAAAATATTCACTTTCTTACACACTTCGCTCCGGACTCAAGAAAATAGTCCCAAGACATCATCTGGACTTGATTTTTGAGGTGATTGTCAAGTCCAACTAGGCAATCATATTTGTCTAAGTTTGTCATTATCAGACTTTCGATGTGTGGTCTAGGTCCGATACGGTGTTTTTGAATGCTCCCGAGAGCAATTGGGTTTAGAGGTTGATCCTAGATTTTAGGGAAATGTAGCGTTAACAATTCTACAAGTTTTGAGTCTTGTAGAATGTATTTAAAGTGATTGGTGTTAATTTCACAAGTAATCTAGTTTAACACTAGTTAATTCTCATTTTATTTCTAAAGGATTTGGTCCTAAGTGATTTCTGTTTGAGGTGGTACTCGGGTTTTCGTACGGATTTTTTCAGGACGTTACACATACTCCCCCTGTGTATTACACATATATCCAAAAAAAATATACTACTACTCCACAATGCTTATACAAAATCCATATACATAACCAAACCAAATACATTCTCCCCCTTTTTGTCAATAATATGACAAAGGAAGGAACAATGACATGAAAGAGTAAAAATTAAGATGGGAAGGATATATGAGAAAATTCAAAGTGCTCTTATCATTAATCATAAAATAAAGTTAGCAGTCCCATAAACTAAAATAAAGCAAAGTAGTATGAAAGTTATTATAGACCATGGGATAAAAACTTCTAATTAGATCCTGAAGAAGGAGTAGGTATAGTAGGATTAAGTTGATGAAGGCCCTTGTTTAAGCACATAAGATATGTGTGCATATATTTAAACTGCATATTATGGGCAACATTCATGTTCTCTACCTTCTCTTCAAGTGCATGAAGACACGCATCAAAATTTGATGGCTCATAATCAGGATCATTAGCAGAATCTGATTCAATTTCATTAAAAATATCATCCATATTTATATCATCAGGAGGAAGATCACCAGCTTCTTCTTCATTCCCTGCTTCAGCTCCATCACCATCCACATCAACTTGGCTAGGAGCCAATTCCAATTTCATCTTGTTAATATTTGAATTGTTAAAAATAAGATGATGGATGAGAGCCTCACCGATAGGCATAACAACCTGCATATGAGAAGCTAAAATAGTCATAAGATAGGCAAATGAAATATCACTATGACCCGGATGGAGATGACACTGAATCATGGAATGACATATCAAAGAAGGAAGACAAACTTTAGTACCAGAGATGACAAAGTGAAAAACCCAAACCATAAAGGAAGTTAGTTCTGTTTTATTACCAGAACGTGGATACAAATTTGAAATAAAGATTCTATGAAGAACCCTGTATCTGGATAACAAATACTTTGAGGGGAGCACATTCCCTTTATGAGTCCATTGCACATTCATATTGCATAAATCTTTAGTCAGCATGCATTTTTCTGATTCTAAGGGTTTCTCAGCTAGAGTATGAATAGGAATACCCTCGTCATTAACAGGTATTCCATTAGCCCTGAAATCAGATGACGGTCAATTTCAAATGGGCCTTCTTTAGTATCAATTTTAAACGTTAAATTCTCAATTATGAAGGCCCACCCCAATGTAAGATGTTATCCCATCCTATAGCTTAGAGGAGTGGAATGATACTAAAAGGAGAAATGTGATCAAGAAATACAGGATGGTGGGCATGACTAGTTGGGCGTCGGCTCATTGGAGAGAAAATAAGAAACACAGATGGTGGTTTTTCTCCAAATTAAAGTGTCCAGTGCGCTACATGACCGGTCTTGGACCATCCTCGACCGGTCGTACCATGACGGTTGAGCACGTCCTCGACTAGTCGTGTACCAACAAAAATATGCATTTTTCATACAAATTTAAAATTTAAACCAATAAATTATCAAATATATATACACTATAATACAAGCACGCATGAAAATTTAATTTAGATTACACATACCAAGATCAATTTTCAATTTATTAAACCTACTTTTGTCAAGTGATTTAGTGAAAATGTCAACAAGTTAAGTCTCGGTAGGAATGTATTCCAAAGATATCAGCTTTTCTAGTTCTAATTCACGAATATAATGAAATATAATGTCAATATGATTGGTACATGAATGCAAGATTGGATTTTTTTAAATATTTATTGCACTTGAATTTTAAATCTCGTGCAATTCCATAATCGCTTAACATACGTTTGAAATGACCAAGCTATATGTCCAAGAGGGGGGGGGGGGGGGGATGAATAGGACAATGCAAAATTTAAGATAAAAACAATGGAATAAAAGAAAGAGATAGCCAAACAAAGAAATTCAATTTACAATGCTAAAATAAAATGTAAGCTATATGTCCGGGGGGGGGGGTGAATAGGACAATGCAAAATTTAAGATAAAAATAATGGAAAAAAGAAAGAGATAGCTAAACAAAGAAATTCAATTTACAATGCTAAAATAAAATGCAACCTTAAAATTCAAATCTTGAGAGGTTGATACAAATGTTGTTCTAAGGACAACCTTACACCAAAAACGAGAGTTTATGGTAGGACAACCTTATTTCTAGAAAGGTCTTTGTATCAAAAACTCAAACAGAAGAGGAATAAATAAATAGTAAGGAATTGAAATAAATTACAGGAATTTAAATCTAAATTATTACAACATTCTCCACTGTGCTTGAAATGAAAATATTATAACATTTACGTTCACATATACATCCCACAAATCTGAATGATCAAAGATAGAAAATATAAATTACACATCTACAAAACATAAAGAGTTATAGTGGTTCACCTGTGTGTACACCAACTGTTAAAAAATAGCCACACAGATTGCTACTCCACTCCTAATATCCTCACATAGGGTATATTAGCGTTCACTACCAAATTAGGTTTTCACAGGTTCACCCAAAACCTTCACAATTGTGTCTTTTAGAAAAAAGGCTTACACAATTCGAAAACCCTCACTTCTGAGTTTTCTGTCTCTCCTCAGATAACCACCATAATGAGATTTTTCTAGCTTAATCTCAAAAGAAATAAAAAAGAATTTAATTTACAATAAATGTAAAATACCTAGATTTCTCCTTTTGTTTCAGCCCGGAAGAACCAATCGGAGTAGATGATCGAACGTAGAATTTCAAAGTCCAATACTCACTTTATAATGGTTCTAGGTACTAATTGATTATAAATTAAACCAGTTGGACTAGCAATATTTGATTTTGATTCTAGGAAGAAGGAATATCACAATTTCTCTTTTCAATTAAGATTGGAATGTAGAAACAAAATTAAATTAAATAAAGCTTACAAAAGAGAATATAAATTATGCACAAAGTAGCTTAAAATGAACACAAACTTATCTTAGAGTGATCCCTTAATTTTACTAGAATTGAGTTATCAAACTCTAAAATTCGTGCTCTATTTATAGTTGCAGAAATTGCACCTTTAACTGGTCCTATGGACACTACGAATGGTCATAGGAGAAACAAATTTTTGAATTTTTAAGCGCGATCATATAAAAATCATTCCACGACTGGTCATAGGGTGTCTATGACTGGTCATAGGCCCTCTAAGACTGGTCGTAGCATTCCCATGACTGGTCATAGGACCCAGAGTTTGGTTACTAGAGTTTGAGTCATAGAACCAGGACTGGTCATAAGATGAGTCGACACTGTTCACATGACCGGTCGAATAGAGTCCAGGACTAGTCATGGACGAACAAAAAATTCTGAAAAAATGAAACAAACTTAGGACTGGTCTTGGAATCTCTTAGACTAATCGAAGCAATGCTAGGACTAGTCGAACATAGTTCAGGACTAGTCGTAGAACAGTTCAATTCCATGAAAAATGATTCAATTGAATTGTGTATTCAAAATGACCTATCCTAAGGATAATCTAAGGTTAATAATACCTTGAAAGTGAGGTTATGAACATCGAGACTTCTTATCTTCAGATGGTAAATGACCTTTGAAGATTATGAAGCTTGAGATCTTTTAACTTGATGTAGTACCGACTTATGTCTTGAGCAAGATCGCTTCTACCGTTTTAACTTGTACTTGCAATCTTTTGTAGTAGCTTGTACTCGCATTTCTTGAAGTAATAAAAGTTGTTCTTCGTTCGTAACTTGAAGCAAAATGCTTAGAGCGGTGAAGCAATGTCAAAGTGCTTAGAGCGGTGAAGCAATGTCTTGAACATTTATAACAATGAGCTACACAAGACATAGATTGAGATTTTGTCACCACAAAATTTGACAACCAAATGAGCATAAAACCATAGCACTTACAATCTCCCCCTTTGTCAAATTTGTGACAAAACACGCAACAATAATATAACCAATATAACCAATATGAATACAAAGAATTATGCACATGTTATAAAAGAATGCACTAGCTTTTCATGCATAGATGCAACAATAAACAACACATCATTTACCAGATGCAACAACAAACAACACATCATGCACCAGATGCAACAACAAACAACACATCAAGATGAAGTAGGCAAGACACACCTCCTTACTTACTCCCCTTGAGTAACATACATATATCCATCAACATATCAATCCATATGCAATCAATCCATATAAGCAATACCATATAAATTCTCCTCATTTTTTCCATAATATGACAAAGGAAGAAGAAAACAATGGACAATGATAATAAACAAGATTAATCAAGGAGTCAAGATATAAGTAAATAAAATCCACATAACATGAACTATTTCAAACCAAAGTCAGTAAACCACTGTCAACAAACCAAATAAAGTTTACAACCCAACAAAAGTAAACTTAAGGTTATTACATACCACTAGTATATCACTTAATCTAAACCTGAAGAAGAAGCAAGTATGGAAGGATCAAGTTAATGCATGCCCTTGTTTAAGCGCCTAAGATACTTGCGCATATATTTGAATTGTAAGTCATGGGAAACATTCGTGTTTTCAAACTTCTCCTCAAGTGCACGCAGATGCACATCAAACTCAGATGGTTCATAATTAGGATCATTAGAAGAATCAGACTCATTTTCATTAAAAATATCATCCATGTTTATGTCATCAAGAGGAAGATCATCAGTTTCTTCTTCATTCCCAACTCCAGCTCCATCACACCATCCACTTAGCCAGGAGCCAATTCTAATTCATTTTATTTGTATTTGAGTTGTTAAAAAGAAGATTATGGATAGGAGCCTCTCCAACAGGTATAGCGACTAACATATGAGAAGTCAAAATATTCATAAGATAGGCAAATGGTATATCACTATGACCTGGATGGAGACGAAACTGAATGATGGAATGACATATTAACGATGAAAGACAAACTTTAGTACCAGAGATGACAGAATGCAAAACACGAACCATAAAGGAAGTCAATTCTATTTTATTACCAGAACGCGGATACAGATTTGAAGTAAAGATTTTGTAGAGGACTCTATATCTGGGTAATAAGTACTTTGAGGGAAGCGCATTCCCTTTATGAGTCCATTGCGCATTCATGTTACATAATGCTCTAGTGAGCATTCATTTTTCATATTCAAAGGGTTTTTCAGTTAGAATATGAATGGGGATGCCCTCATCATTAACAAGTATTTCCATAAAGCCAGATATTAGATGACGGTCTACATCAAATGGGCCTTCTCTAGCATCTATTTTAAATGTTAAATTTTCAGCAGAAAAATCAGAGATGCATGCAAATATGGACTGTATAATAGATTGGTATGCAGGCCCACCCCAATACAATATGTTATCCCAACCTATAGATTGGAGGAGTGAAAAGATACCAAATAGATCAATGTGTTTAAGATCAACAGCTCTTTTAACAATAGCCTTGTGCAAACACAAATCCTGAACAAAAGAGGGATCATCTTTGGGTGACCGAAGGTGGCGCTGAGTTATTGGAGTAGATCTAAAAGAAGATAGACCACAGGCTGTTTTCTTTTTCCCTCTAGCATCCATTGTCAACAAGAATATCAAAGAAATAAAAAGATGTGGAATGGGATTTTGCTAGATCATATTTTTGAAGAGAAAACCCCAAAATTGCAATGAATCACAACACAAATTACCTCAAGAGTGAAAATGAAGTAATATAGACTAGATTCTACAAGCATAACATAACCAATGCACTAACCTTAATGATCTAGGTCGGTGGATTCGACTGGTCGGGCGTTGGCTCGTTGGAGAGGGAGTTAGAAATAAGGAAGATGAGATTTTCCCCTAATTTAAAAGACCCAACGCGCTCTACGACTGGTTTTGATCTGTCCTCGACCGATCGTACCAGGACTAGTCGAGTACACCTACAACTGGTCGAGTACCAACTAAAATATGCAATATTATCATAAAAATTTAAAATTTAAACACAAATTCTTAAAAATATTTACACTATGATACACATATGCATGATTAATCAGTTTTGAATGCAATTCCAAGATCTAATTTTAATTTATTAAACCTACTTTTATCGAGCGGTTTAGTAAAAATATCAGCATGTTAAGTCTTTATCAGAATGTAAAAGATATTATTTTTTCTTCTAGTAATTCACGAATATAATGATACCTCATATCAATGTGCTTGGCACGGGAATATTGGATTGGATTTTTTAAAATATTTATAGCACTAGAATTATCGCAATGTAAAGTCATTGAATCCTGTGTAATTCCATAATCACTTAACATACGTTTCATCCAAACAAGCTGAGTACATGCATTTCTAGGTGCGATGTATTTAGCCTTAGTAGCAGAGAGTGATATGAAATTTTTTTTCTTACTAAACTAAGAAACTAAAACATTTTTTGATATAAAAACAGTCACCACTGGTTGATTTCCTATCATCAATATTTTCTGCCCAATGAGCATCAGTGTACCTTGCCAATTGAATACTAGTATCAGATGGATACCAAAGATCCAAATTAACTGAACTTGCAACATATCGCATAATCCGTTTAACAGCAGTAAAATGTGAATCTTTTGGATCAGACTGATATCTAATGCAAATACCAACACTTAAAGCAATATCAGGTCTACTAGCAGTTAAATAAAATAAACTGCCAATCATACCCCGATATAACTTAGGATCAACATTTTTACCTATAAAGTCCTTTGAGAGTCTTAAGGTTGTACTCATAGGAATATCAAAATTTTTACCATTCTCAAATCTAAAATTTTTGATCAAGTTCAGAGCATATTTGGTCTGATAAATGAAAATACCATTAGGTTGCTCTTTTACTTGCAACCCAAGGAAATAGTTTAGTTCCCCAACCATGCTCATTTCGAACTTAGATTTCATTAATTCTACAAACTCAACAGTCATGTTAGTACAGGTGGATCCATAAATAATATCATCAATATAGATCTGAACTATTAAGATATCATCGTTATGTTACTTAACAAATAAGATTTTATTAACACTTCCCATTTGAAAATCATGACTTAGGAAAAACTTAGTCAATTTCACGTACCATGCCCAAGGAGCTTGCTTTAAGCTGTAGAGGGCCTTTTTAAGATGATACACATGATCAGTGTTCTTAAGGTCTTCAAAACCATTTCTTTGTTCAATATATACTTCTTCATGTAGATCACCATTTAAGAAGGCACTCTTTACATCGATTTGATAAATTTTAAATTTTTTAGCACAAGCAATTCATATAAACAATTTGATTGACTCAAAACGAGCTACTAGGGCAAAGGTTTCATCATAATCAATTTCTTCAATTTGAGCGTACCCTTATACAACCAGTCTAGCCTTGTTTCGAATTATATTACCATGTTCATCAGACTTATTTTTGAAAATCTACTTAGTTCTGATAATATGTTTATCTTTAGATCTAGGAACAAGATACCAAGCATCATTTCTCATGAATTGGTTAATCTCTTCTTGCATCACAACAATCCAGTTTTTGTTTGTAAGAGCTTCTTTTACGTTAGCCGATTCTATCTGAGATGTAAAGCATATGTAGTTACAAATATCTTCTAGTTGTCTATGAGTGCGTACTCCAGTGAAAGGGTTTCCAAGAATCAGAGTGGTTGGATAATCTTTAATAGTTCTCAATTCAGAATCAGTTTGATTTGATGAAGTATCTGGTTTGTCAATTAAAAGAACTTCATCATAGTCTGAACTTGGGGTAGGTGTATTCAAGTGATCGTCTATGACCACATTTATAGATTCTTGAATAACATCAGTCCTTTTGTTCAGTACACAATATGCGTTACTATTTAAAGTGTATCCTAAAAAGATCCCTTCATCACTCTTAGTATCAAACTTGCCCAGATTTTCCTGGTCACATAGAATATAGCACTTGCTGCTAAAACCTCGAATGTATTTGACAGTACGCTTCTTATCAAACTACATTTCATAAGCAGTTTTACTATTCGACTTATATAAAATCGGTTAATTATATAACATGTAGTATTAACAGCTTCAGCCCAAATATTTTTAGATAGCTTCATGCTATTCAACATTACATTAGCCATTTCTTGAAGTACTCTATTTTTGCTTTCAACAATTCCATTTTGTTGAGGAGTTTTGGGCACAAAATTGTTATTCTCAAATTCAGATCCATGATCACTACAGATCTTACTAACTTGAGAACATTTTTCCGTTTGAATCCATTTGAGAACTCTTTTTATTTCATCAAGGGTTTTTGACTTATCCCTTAAGAAAGATACCTAAGTGAATCTGGTAAAATCGTCTACTATTACTAAAATGTATTTCTTGCCACTTCGACTTTTCATCTTGGTAGGTCGTATAAGATCCATATGGAGAAGTTCGAGTGGTCTTGATGTGGTATTGGAGTACATTGCTTGCCTATTTGGCATTCACCACATATTTTGTCTATCTTTTGTAATTTTGGTAGACCTCTAATTAGTTCTCTTTTACTCAATCTGTATAGATTACGGTAGTGTACATGTCTAATGCGTTTATGCCACAAATATGTCTCATTGCTATAGACCATGTAACACGTTTGATTAGATGAGCTGGATTCACTAACTATGTAGCAGTTTTCAGAAGTTCTGTGACCAGTTAAGATTACTGAACACTTATTATTTAAAATTTCACAAACTTAGTTAGAATATTTTATGCTATGATTGTTATCGCATATTTGAGATATGCTTAATAGGTTGTGTTTTAAACCTTCAACGTATAAAATATTTTTAAACAAAGGGAGGTTATAGAGTTGAACCATACCTTGGCCAATAATCTTACAATTGTTGCCGTCGCCAAACGTGATTGAACCATCAGTCATATCTTTAAGATCGGTGAATCATCCTTCATCACCAATCATATGCCTTGAACATCCATTATCTAGGGTACCACTTTGAATAACTTGTAGCTTTGAAAGCAGTGTGGGCAATCAAGCAAGAAACCTTAAAAACCCATTTCATAATAGTTTTGGGTTTAAGAGTATAGTGGGTCTTCTTTTGATTGTAATTATTGTTAGAGTGACCCACTGAGTTAGATTTTAAAATCTCCTTAAGAAGATCAAATATTTTCTCTGCTAAAGGGTTTCAGTTCTGATGTTTATAATTGATATAATTATTTTTCAATTTTTGAAAAATTTTAGTAATTTTTAAAAAAACTTGATTTGTACTTTTCCGTTTTGAGTTAAAGGTCTCTCCTTTTACAAACTTAGGAGGCATATTCTTATGTTTAAGATGAACATTTTTCTCGTAGCCCAAACTGGATCAATTGTCACATTTCCTTGATCTAGAAAAAAAGTTTTTCTAACTTTGGATCTCCTTAGGCATACTTCCATGTATCCTTTAAACTTAAAAGAGAAGAGACTTCAAGTTTAAGGTTTTCATTTTCAGATTTCAGACTTTTAATCTGGGAGGTTTTGAATTCCAAATCACATTTACAATTTTCAAAACAATTTGAAATATGGGATTTTTCTAAAACAGGGGATTCAAAATTTTCTTTAAGCTTTGAAATTTTTTCTTTTTAAAGTTTAAGTTTAATGACAATTTTACAACTTTCTTTGTATAAGGCATTGTAAGCATCTTGAAGATCATCTTTATTTTCACATTTACTGTTCAAATTTTCTTCACCCGTTGAATCATTATCTGAAAATGTGAAATTGGCTAGAGTCATACGGGCTTTTACTTCATTACCCGACTCGGTTTCAGAATCTTCTGAATCAGAAGAGGCTTCAGAATTAGAGGATTCATCCCAAGTAGCTAATATACTCTTCTTTTTGGGTTTATCCTTTTTAAGACATTTGTTTGCTAAATGATCATATTCTTGGCAGTTGTAACATTGACTATCTTTTAAAGATTTTCAAGTCTTAGATTTAAATTTAGATCTTTTCTTGTCATTTACTTTTTAAAAATCAACCCTCTTTTTACGTTTGAAAATTTTATCTCCAAGACCCCACATAGAGTTTACAATGTCATTTAATCTAGTGTAGAAGTCCATAAAGATTTCATTTTCTTCCATATGTATTTCTTCAAATTTGGTTGTGAGGATTTGGACTTTTGATTTCTTGATAATTGATATACCATCATATGCCATTTCTAAAATATCCTAAGCTTTCTTTACAGAATCACGGGATATAATTCTTTTGAATTCATCCGGTGATAGTGCGCAAGTAATTGCATTTAGTGCTTTAGCATTTTCACTACTCTCACTTTTCTGAAATGTGGTCCATGAGAAATAAGGTGTTACACTCATTGATTTTAAACCATCGATCCTAGTTACTTTAATGGTAGGAGGGGTCCAATCATTCATTTTGGCTAGCCACACACTTTTATCCATGGATTTAAGGAAGATCCTCATCCTGGCTTTCCAATAGGCATAATTGGTGCCATCGAAAGGTGGAGACCTAGTGACTATATGGTTATCAAAATTTAACATCTTAAATATAGCTTTGATCGATTAGCTCAGGAAATAAATCCAAATAAAAAGAATTTAAAAGAGCTAATTGGCTCTGATACCACTTGAAATGGCCAAACTATATGTCCTAAGAGAGGGGAGGGGGTAAATAGTACAATGCCAAATTTAAGATAAAAATAACGAAATAAAAGAAAGAGATAGACAAACAAAGAAATTCAATTAACAATGCTGAAATAAAATGCAACCTCAAAATTCAAGTCTTGAGAGGTTGATATAAATGTTGTTCTAAGAACAACCTTACACCAAAAGCCAGAGTTTATGGTAGGACAATCTTATTTCTAGAAAGTGAAAGTACACCTAACTAGTGCCCTGGTTTGTCAATTACGGTGTAAGTTGAGTCAGTCGGACAACAGCACCTAACAGGAAGATCAAGTCAAGTGTCTGCCTCAACTGGATGTGTGGAAGCTCATCATAGGTAAATCATAGCCTCACATCCCATGTCCCAAAACACTATGTGATTAAAACCCTTAAAAATAAGTAAAACATCTTAGGGTTTTAGGTTAAGAAAACTTTTTACCAAATAGAAAAATCCCTAAGTTTTTCTTATCCTGTCTATTATATCGATTCCCTTTTTAATATGATCGACCTGCTCTATCGATGTCTTCGGCATATCAATCGATACAATCGAGTGAGGACATAAAACGTCTAGCAATCAAAACATTCATCAAGACGATTTATCAATATATCAACGGTTCAGTCGATATCATCGATATTCGAATATCGATCCTATCGGAAGAGGATCGATAATATCGCCAGACAGTTTTTCAGTGCCCCTATTTTTCTAAAGAAAACTTCTATGTGCTTCAATATATCGTTGACTGTCCGATTCAATCTGAACTCAAATACCGATCATATCGGAAATCAGTCGATCATATCGATAGTGGGCGCATGTTTCTTCCAGCATTAATTTTAGGTTATTTTTAATGTTGATCGGGGGGCCAGTCGATAAATCGATATTCATATCTTGATCATATCGAGACCTGGTCGATTGGATCGAGACTGGACATAAATCGTCCAGTAAGCTTATAGATAAATCTATACAATTTATCGATCCTACCGACACGGTCTCCGATATCATCGATATACAAATTCCGATGACATCGACTGTTCCCCGATCATATCTTTAGAACCTGAAATTCTTCAAGGCTTCTCTCTCTTATTTTCACCTGTCGATAGATCGGTCCATCTCTCGATGGAATCGGAGTTTGAAATCCGATAACATCGATGTATGTATCGATCCCATTAACCAGTTGGCGAAAGGTTTTCAAAAGTGAAATGACATTTAAGTTTGTATCATCGAGAGGTCAGTAGATACAATTGAGAGTATACGCTTGATCATATCGACCCTTTCTCGATGATATCGAACTCTGTCATAAATGTGACCATTTTATATCCGTTGGAACCTTTTGCCTATATATAGAGAGGTTAGTCTTTATTGCTGACAGATAAAGAAGAGAGTGCTTCTGAGTGTTTTAAACTTCATATCATTTATCTTTAGCTCTTTCTCTCAGGTAGTTCATCCTCCAATCCACCCTAATCATTGATATTCAATAGAGTGGATTGGGGAATGAAATTTCGCATTTAAGGATCCTTCAGCTACTACCTTAATGACAAATAATTAAGCTGGGATGCCTCGAATGCATAGATGATTGGAACCACTCTATCTTCCTTATAGGAAAATCTTTAGAGAGTGGAATTCCATCATAACCTTGAGCCAACCTAAAGCCTAACATAGGTACATCTTTGTGTTGCGGACAAGGGAGCTGAAGACTCTTCATCAATAAGAATGAGATCTTCATCACTGCGCTAAAAGGGACTCATCAACTTATCTGTAAGTACTTAGAGTCCAGAGGACATTTATGATCATTTCTTTATAGGATTGGGTCGTAGGTGTTGCTCACCATTTGAAGTCCTCAAAGGAGGCCTCCAACGGGAGTGTACGTGCGGGGTGCATTGTGTGGACCCATGCTTTGTGGAGAGCATAAACATCTGGGTGCATTGTGTGGACCCTTGCTCTATGTGGGCATAAACATCTGGGTACGTTGTGTGGACCCTTGCTCTGTGTGGGCATAAACATCCGGGTGTGTTGTGTGTACCCTTACTCTATGTGGGCATAAACATCTGGTTAGGAGTGTGCCAGCAAAACTCCAGGGTTTGACGTGAACCGAGTAGAAACCTCTGTAAAGGTTGAATGTGAACCTGATTTAAAACCTTAGGTTTGAGGTGAACCATGGAAAACCTCCTTAGTGAAGTCCGGTCACTTAAGGGTTAAGTGTGGATGTCGGTAGTGGAGTAGACAAGTAGTCGAACCACTATAAAATGACTGTGTTTGAGATTGGTATTGTTTTTCATTTATGTGATTTCCTTACATGCCTTTATATCTGATCATCTAAATTCACATCTTATACACACACACAGTCATATCCATCATAATCTTATCTATAAATTTCTTGTCTTTTAATAGTTTGTGATTGGATCCTCTACCAGGTTTGGAAGCCAGTAGAGTTAATTTTGAGTAATCCTAATATGAACTCTGTGATAGGATTAGTGTGATAAGGATTTTTAAATAATTCATCAAAACTTTAAAAAGTCCTATTCACCCCCCTCTAGGACATATTGGCATATTCCTACTTCAACTCAAGCGGTCTCCGCCGCTATTTCAATTGGTATCAGAGCGGGTCTCTCTTTAAGGGCTTCACCGCCTAGAGAGTGATCTTGACTGAAGTAGAAATATGGCCAAAGGAGAGGGCTCATCTGTCACTGAATGGTTCAATCCCAAAGTAACAACAATTGAGGAGTGTAGAAATATTGATGAGATGAAAGTAGAAGAACTAGTAGGTTCCCTACAAATTTTTGAACTACACTTCACACAACCCCAAAAATCTAAAAACATTGTCCTAAAAACCTCTAAGAATACAAAACATGAGGACAGTGAGAGTGAAAAAAAAAGATGAAGATGAGGAAGTGGCTCTGCTAGCACAAAGATTCAAAAGACTCTTTTAAAGAAATCACGGTCGCCCCTCTAGAGGTAGAAAGGTGGATGACAAACCTCCTACAGGAAAAATTGGAAAAAGAAACAAACCACAATGTTATGCCTGTCATGAGTATGGTCACCTATCTACCGAATGCCCAAACAGAAAAACCAAGGGCAAGGCGATGACTGCTACATGGGATGATACGGAGGAGTCAAACTCAGAAACATGTGACTCAGAGAGTGATGGTGGCTAAAAATCCTTGAAAATTCTTATGGCTTCCACATCTCCAATCATTCCCATGGAATCTGAAAGAAATGAAGAACAACAAGCTACTGAATCATTTTCATCTGACAATGAGAAAATTGAAGAAGAAGAAGATAAAGAGCAAAATGAACTTCAAGATGCTTACAACCAACTTTACATCCATAGCGTCAATATTGTCAAGAGACTTGGAATAGTCAAAAACAAAAAGGAATTGCTGCAAATAGATCTGGATAAAGCTTCAAATATTAATACTCATCTAATCACTGATTTGCAGCAATGTCATTCAGACAATGATAGACTTAAAAGAACTAACAACTCTTTGAAATCTGAGTCAGAGAAATTAAAGAAACACATCAAAGAACTAAATGACGAAAACCTGATTCTTCAGAATAAAAATTATACACTTCAAAATGATCTAGAAGAATCTAGAAAAATTGCCAAAACAAACTGTAAATTTTTTCAAAGTGGTGAGAAATTAGAAAAACTGTTAGGAATGAGAAAATATGGAGAGGACAAAAAGGGATTAGGTTATGGAAAGGCTAGAACAAAAACTAAATATCATGCACAACCATTTGAAAAATCTGTTGCATCCAGTAGTAACACCAAACCTATCCCAGCTCATTACAAAAATGAGGAGTCAGTTTATGAGCTAAACAAAAGAAGTATACAATCATCACCTCTTGAGATAGTTGACAGGATGAACGAGCAGTTAAGTCATGTGGACAAATCAGATAAGAAGAACAAATCTGCCACAAGTAAAACTTCTGTCACAAAGTGGGTGATTAAGGAAAAGATAAATTTCCTTGTTACTTAATCAGATCATTTATTAGGCAATGTGGCTAAATGGTACCTAGACAGTGGGTGCTCAAGACATGTCACAGGTGATAAATCTCTTCTTTCAAACTATAAGGATCTTCACAAGGGGGTAGTCACCAATGGAGATGGAACCACTGCTGAAGTAATTGGACAGGAAATTATAGAAGGAATTAATCTATTTAAGAATGAGAATACTTTTTGCATAAAAGGATTGACACATAACCTACTAAGCATCTCTCAAATCTGCGATAATGGGCATGCTGTAAATTTCAACAAAGAAGAATACAAGATTCTAGATCAATCAGGAAAATCAATTATGAAAGGTCTTCACACAAAGAACCACTACTACATTATTGTAGGAAAAGGAAGGAGTGATATTTAGAAACACTAAGAGTGAAGAAATTGGTCCAGGTTATGCATCAAAATCTGGATATTCGTTGAAATGATGCAATTTTGCTGAGCTTTTAAAGAAACAATCTGAAGCATCTCACCACACCTTTTGGACATAAATATCCAAATGTTTATACTTTTTAATGTACAGAAGATATACGAAATTTTGCTGATACTCTCTGCTAGGAACTTCAATAAGATACTATTCTGTATATGAACAATCGTTAGACTGAAGAAAAATTCGCAAAAATCTACCTTCGATATAAGTGTCGATTGGGCACTTGAGAATGTTGATCACATCGACTGCGAATTGATAGAATCGACGACTCTCTGGGTAGTTGAAACGTCGGGACAGTTGTTCTTCCCTAGAACTTGGAATTAAAAATAAAAATTTAGAATCAGAGAATATGATCAAAGGGATAGATTGTAGCTGCTTGGTGAGAATCAGAAGATCAAAAGGAGAGCCACATTTGGTGCTCTCAGACCTGGACATTTCATCTCCCCAAGATGGAAAAAGAGAAAGGATTGTTCCATCCACAGCGTGCATCAACTGAAAAGAAGAAAGGTAAGCATGATGCAACCACCTCTTATTCTTTATTCAACTTAAACCTTGTGACGGAGCGAATGGTTCACAAAAAGAGCATTGAACCCTTCAGAATCATCGATCTTCTAAAATAGATTGGATGGGAAAATGTTATGAATCTTGGTGGAATGTTTCAACATAATCTGGTACATTAGCTTATTAGCTTAATCTTCAATGTTGATAACAATCCTCCAATCATCACAGTTGCGGTCATCAATCGAGTCAAATACATCACGCCCAAACTGATAAGTAGGCTAGTTGACATCGGATTCACTGGAATATCTGTAACTGATCGCAAAATGAATGGTCTCGGTGTATGGGGGGAAGTTACTCGTGCTTTGTGCAATGGTGCCACAATTCCCAAGAATTCTAAAAATATTCTCCACATCAAGTACCTTGATCTTACCTATAGGATTCTTCACAGCATTTTCAGCACTAATGTCTATCCTTGTGAAATCTCCGGCACCAAACTCTCACCATACATTCTTAACATTCTGTATGACATTCATCTGAGAATTTCAATATGCCTGCCCACTCTGATTGTACAACAACTGATCCATGTGCTTATAGAAGCATTCATCACTACACTACCATATCCATGTCTTCTATCAAAGCTTTCACGTCAATTCGAACTACCACCGACTTATGATCTTCCTCATCCTTGTGCGTGGTTCAATTTTGAAGACATACATAAATTAAACATCTTTGAAAATGTATTTTGTGGTGGAAGAACTGGTTCAATTCCTGGCTGTAGTAGACTGGTGCACAATTCTGACTCTGTTAAAATCATTCCAAATATCCCTGTGCCAGACAGCATACAAGATCTTCTGGATGAACAAGCTCACATTTTAAAAAAATTAAATTATTGCGAAGCCTATCTTTCTAAAGCTCGACAACGACTGATAATCTTGCAATGCACAACTAAAAGAGTTCTGAAATGTCTACCTGCTCCATAAGCATGCTCAGGATACACATCCATCACATCTGTGAAGTCCTCTTGAAATGCTCCGGGCCTAAAAATCTTTTGAATGCCTGTGATCACATTTGTGGGTGTGATGAATTATAGACTTGCCAAGGTTATTTTTGGTTTGAATATACCCCGCGCGGGTTGCTATTTTGAAGAAATTCTTTTTAGAATTAAAAATGTCCTACGTATGGTACGGACTGCTTGTGATAGATTCTTGTTGACTGTTTTACATTGTCTTATCTCAATGCATCCATAGTTTTTGCATGGCATGTGCTGTTTCACTAATATATCTTTACTACCATCTTGGTTTATCTAGTGCATTATTGCAATGCATGAGACTTTATCTGATGCATGATTCACACTAGTTTACATTTAATGCATCTCTATCTGATTCTCCCATATGCTTATCTTTCTTCAGTCAATATCACTTGTTGTATCTTTGTCAATGACTGACAAAAAGGGGGAGAAAAATTACAAACACCCCCCGTGGAAAATTGGATATTTGTGCTCTTATTTGTTGCAGGTGTTAGGGGGAGCAGTCGCAATAAGAAAGGGGGAGTCTTTGAAGTAAGGGAGAGAAATTAATGGGTGTGTACATGGGTGATTAGAATTTGTAAAATTGTGTTAATACATGTACACATAACTTAGGATGTATCTGTCTAGATATTTTCCTAGGGTGTTTTGCATATTTTGTCATGTAATTGACAAAGGGGGAGATTGAAAGTACACCTAACTAGTGCCCTAGTTTGTCAATTACGGTGTAAGTTAAGTCAGTCGGACAACAACAACTAACAGGAAGATCAAGTCAAGTGTCTGCCTTAACTAGATGTGTGGAAGCTCGCCATAGATAAATCATAACCTCACATCCCATGTCCCAAAACACCAGGTGATTAAAACTCTTAAAAATAAGTAAAACATCTTAGGGTTTTAGGTTAAGAGAACTTTTTACCAAACAGGAAAATCCTCAAGTTTTTCTTACCCTTTCGATTATATCGATTCTCTTTTCGATATGATTGACCTGCTCTGTCGATGTCCTTAGCATATCAATCGATACAATCGAGTGAGGACATAAAACGTCTAGTAATCAAAACATTCTTCTAGATGATTTATCGATATATCGACGGTTTAGTTGATATCATCGATATTCGAATATCGATCCTATCGGAAGAGGATCGATAATATCGACATACAGTTTTTTGGCGCCCTTATTTTTCTAAAGAAAACTTCTATGTGCTTCGATATATCATTGACTGTCCAATTCAATCTGAACTCAAATACCAATCATATCGAAAGTCAGTCGATCATATCGATAGTGGGCGCATGTTTCTTCCAGCATTAATTTCAGGTTATTTTTAATGTTGATCGGAGGGCCAGTCGATAAATCGATATTCATATCTCAATCATATCGAGACCTGGTCAATTGGATCGAGACCGGACAAAAATCATCAAGCAAGCTTATAGGTAAATTTATACGATTTATCGATCCTATCGACACGGTCTCCGATATCATCGATATATAAACTTTGATGACATTGACTGTTCCCCGATCATATCTGTAGAACCTGAAATTCTTCAAGGCTTCTCTCTCTTATTTTCACCTGTCGATCGATCGATCCATCTCTCGATGGAATCGGAGTTCGAAATCCGATAACATCAATGTGTGTATCGATCCCATCGACCAGTTGGCGAAAGGTTTTCAAAAGTGAAATAACATTTGAGTTTGTATCATCGAGAGGTCAGTCGATACAATCGAGAGTATACGCTCGATCATATCGACCCTTTCTCGATGATATCGAACTCTGTCATAAATGTGACCGTTTTATATCCATTGGAACCTTTTTCCTATATATAGAGAAGTTAGTCTTTATTGCTGGCAGAGAAATAAGAGTGTGCTTCTGAGTATTTTAAACTTCATATCATTTATCTTAATCCCTTTCTCTCAGGGAGTTCATCCTCCAATCCACCCTCATCATTGATATTCAATAGAGTGGATTGGGGAATGAACTTCCGCATTCAAGGATCCTTCAGCTACTACCTTAATGGAAAATCATTAAGCTGGGATGCCTTGAATGCATAGATGATTGGAACCACTCTATCTTCCTTATAGGAAAATCTTTAGAGAGTGGAATTCCATCATAACCTTGACCCAACCTAAAGCCTAGCATAGGTACATCTTTGTGTTGCAGATCAAGGGAGCTGAAGACTCTTCATCAACAAGAAGGAGATCTTCATCACTGCGCTAAAAGGGACTCATCAACTTATCTATAAGTACTTAGAGTCCAGAGGATATTTATGATCATTCCTTTTTAGGATTGGGTCGTAGGTGTTGCTCACCATTTGAAGTCCTCAAAGGAGGCCTCCGACGGGAGTGTACGTGCGGGGTGCGTTGTGTGTACCCTTGCTCTATGGAGAGCATAAATATCTGGGTGCATTGTGTGGACCCTTGCTTTATGTGGGCATAAACATCTGGGTGCGTTGTGTGGACCCTTGCTCTGTGTGGGCATAAACATCTGGTTAGGAGTGCGCCAGCAAAGCTCCAGGGTTTGAGGTGAACCGAGTAGAAACTTCTGTAAAGGTTGAAGTGAACCTGATTTAAAACCTTAAGTTTGAGGTGAACCATGGAAAACCTCCTTAGTGAAATTCGGTCACTCAAGGGTTGAGTGTGGAAGCCGGTAGTGGAGTACAAAAGTAGTCGAACCACTATAAAATGACTATTTTGAGATTGGTATTATTTTTCATTTATGTGATTTCCTTTCATGCCTTTATATCTGATCATCTGAATTCACATCTTATACACACACACAGTCATATCCATCACAATCTTATCTATAAATTGCTTGTCTTTTAATAGTCTGTGATTGGATCCTCTACCAGGCTTAGAAGCCAGTAGAGTTAATTTTGAGTAATCCTAATCTAAACTCTTTGATAAGATTAGTGTGATAAGGTTTTTAAATTATTCATAAAAACTTTAAAAAGTCCTATTCACCCTCCTCTAGGACATATTGGCATATTCCTACTTCAACTCAAGCGGTCTCCACCACTATGTCATAATGGTCTTTGTATCAAAAACTCGAACCGAATAGGAATAAATAAATAGCAAGGAATTGAAATAAATTGTAGGAATTTAAATCTAAATTATTACAACATTCTCCACCATGCTTGAAATATAAATATTACAACATTCACATTCACATATACATCCCACAAATTTGAATGATCAAAGATAGAATATATAAATCATACATCCACAAAACACAAAGAGTTATAGTGGTTTGCTTGTGTGTGCACCAACTGTTAAAAAAAGTCACACAGATTACTACTCCACTCCTAATATCCTCGCACAGGGGATATTAGCATTCACTATCAAAATAGGTTTTCACTGGTTCACCCAAAACCTTCATAATTGTGTCTTTTAGAAAATGGCTTACACAATTCAAAAACCCTCACTTCTAAGTTTTCTAGCTCTCCTCAGATAACCACCACAATGAGATTTTTCTGGCTTAATCTCAAAAGAAACCAAAAAGAATGGAATTTACAATAAATGTAAAATACTTGGATTTCTCCTTTTGTTGTAGCCCGGAAGAACCAGTTAGAGTAGATGATCAGAGTAGATGCTCGAACCATTAGCTTTATAATGGTTCTAGGTTCTAATTGATTTTAAATTAAACCAGTTGGTTTGATTTTGATTTCAAGAAGAAGGAATATCACAATTCCTTTTTTCAATTAAGATTGGAATGTAGAAATAAAATCAAATTAAATAAAGCTAATAAAAGAGAATATAAATTATGCACAAAGTAGCTTAAAATGAACATAAACTTATCTCAGAGTGATCCCTTGATTTTACTTGAATTGAGCTATCAAACTATGAAATTCGTGCTTTATTTATAGTTGCAGAAACCACATCTTTGACCAATCCTGTGGACACTACGACTGATCGTAGGGGAAACAAATTTTTAAATTTTTAAGCATAATCGGATAAAAACCATTCCACGACTAGTCGTAGGGTGTCTACGACTGGTCATAGGCCCTCTACGATTGGTCGTAGCATTCTCACGACTCGTCGTAGGACTCAAAGTTTGGTTGGTGGAGTTTGAGTCGTAGAACCAGGACTGGTCATAGGATGAGTCGACACTGTTTACACAACCATTCGAACAGAGTCCAAGACTAGTCGTGGATGACCAGAAAATTTTGAAAAAATGCAACATACTTAGGACTGGTCTTGGAATATCTTAGAATGATCAAAGTAATGCTAGGACTAGTCGAACATCGTTTAGGACTAGTCTTAGAACAGTCCAATTCCATGAAAAATGATTCAATTGAATTGTGTATTCAAAATGACCTATCCTAAGGAAAATCTAAGGTCAATCATACCTTGAAAGTGAGGTTATGAATATCAAGACTTCTTATCTTCAGATGGTAGATGACCTTTGAAGATTGTGAAGCTTAAGATCTTTTAACTTGATGTAGTACCGACTTATGTCTTGAACAAGATCGCTTCTACCGTTGTAACTTGTACTTGCAGTCTTCTGTGGTAGCTTGTACTCGCATTTCTTGAAGTAATAGAAGTACTTCTATGTTCTTGACTTGAAGCAAAGTACTTAGAGCGGTGAAGCAATGTCAAAGTGCTTAGAGTGGTGAAGCAATGTCTTAAACATTTATAATAATGAGCTTGGCACCACAAAATTTGATAACCAAAGGAGCATAAAACCATAGCACTTATAATCTCCCCCTTTGGTGAATTTATGACAAAACACGCAATAATAATATAACCAATATAACTAATATGAATATAAAGAATTATGCACAGGTAATAAAAGAATACACCAGTTTGTCATGCACCAGATGTAAAAGAATGCACTAGTTTGTCATGCACCAAATGCAACAACAAACAACACATCATGCACCAGATGCAACAACAAACAACACATCAAGATGAAGTAGGCAAGACACACCTCCTTACTCCCCCTGAGTAGCATACATATATCCATCAACATATCAATCCATATGCAATCAAACCATAAAAGCAATACCATATAAATTCTCACCCTTTTTGTCACAATATGACAAAGGAAGAAGAAAACAATGGACAATGATAATAAACAGGAGTAATCAAGGAGTTAAGATAAAAGTAAATAAAATCCACATGGCATGAACTAGTTCAAACCAAAGTCAGTAAACCACTGTCAGAAAACCAAATAAAGTTTACAACCCAACAAAAGTAAACTTAAGGTTATTACAGACCAACTAGTATATCACTTAATCTGAATTTGAAAAAGGAGTAGGTATGGAAGGATCAACTTGATGCATGCCCTTGTTTAAGCGCCTAAGATGCTTGCGTATATATTTGAATTGTAAGTCATGAGCAACATTCATGTGGTCTACCTTCTCCTCAAGTGCACGGAGACGCGAATTAAACTCAGATGGTTTATAATCAGGATCATTAGCAGAATCAGACTCAATTTCATCAAAAATATCATCCATGTTTATGTCATCAGGAGGATGATCATCAGCTTCTTCTTCATTCCCAACTCCAGCTCCATCACCACCATCCACTTGGCCAAGAGTCAATTCCAACTTCATTTTGTTTATATTTGAGTTGTTAAAAATAAGATTATGTATAGGAACCTCTCCAACAGGCATAACGAACAACATATGAGAAGCCAAAACTATCATAAGATAGGCAAACAATATATCACTATGACCTAGATGAGACGAAACTGAATGATGGAAAAACATATTAAAGATGGAAAACAAACTTTAGTACCAGATACGACAGAATGCAAAACATGAACCATAAATGAAGTCAATTCAATTTTTCTAAACTAAGAAACTAAACAATTTCCAATATAAAAACAACCACCACTAATAGATTTCCTATCATCAATATTACCAACCCAATTAGCGTCTGAGTACCTAGCTAATTGATAATAGTTTCATATGGATAACAAAGACCCATATTTACTGTACTTTTGACATATCGTACAATCTACTTAACAACAGTTAAATTTGAATCTTTAGGATCAAACTCATATCTAGCACAAATTCCAATACTAAAAGCAATATCAGGTCTACTAGTAGTTAAATAAAGTAAACTTTCAATCATACTACGATATAATTTAGGATCCACATTTTTACATGTAGATTCTGTTGAGGGTCTTAATGTTGTACACATAGGAGTATCAAAATTCATACCAATCTCAAATCTGAACTTTTTGATCAAGTTCAGAGCATATTTGGTCTGAGAAATGAAAATACCATTAGTTTGTTGTTTTACTTGCAACCTAAGAAAATAGTTCAATTCCCCAACTATGCTCATTTCAAACTTAGATTTCATTAAATCTGCAAACTCAACAGTCATGTTAGAGCATGTAAATCTATAAATAATATCATCAACATAGATTTGTACTATTAAGATGTAATCATTAAGTTTCTTAACAAAAAGAGTCTTATCTACACTTCCCACTTGAAAATTATGACTCAGTAAAAACTCAGTCAATTTCTCATACCATGCCCTGGGAGCTTGTTTTAGGCCATAGAGAGCCTTTTTAAGGTGATAAACATGATTAGTGTTCTTAGGATCTTCAAAACCCATTGGTTGTTCAACATACACTTCTTCATGTATATCACCATTTAAGAAGGCACTCTTCACATCCATTTGATAAAATTTAAATTTTTTAAAGCAAGCAATGGAATAATTAGTCTGATTGACTTAAGACAAGCTATTGGGGCAAAGGTTTCATCATAATCAATATCCTCAATTTGAGTGTACCCTTGTACAACTAGCCTAGCCTTATTTCAAATTATATTACCAAGTTCATCAGACTTATTTTTAAAAATCCACTTAGTTCTAATAATATGTATATCTTTAGGTCTAGGAACAAGATACCAAACATCATTTCTCATAAATTGGTTAAGCTCTTCTTGCATCGCAATAATCCAGTTTTCGTCAGTAAGAGATTCTTTTACGTTAGCTAGTTCTATCTGGGATGTAAAACATACATAATTACATGTCTTCAAGTTCTTTATGAGTGTGCACACCAGTGAGAGGATTTCCAAGAATTTGAGAGGTTAGATGATCTTTAACAGTCCTTAATTCAGAATTATTTTTACTTGATGAAGTATCTGGTTTGTCAATTAAATGAACTTCATCATTATTTAAACTTGGGGCAGGTGTATTCAAGTGATCGTCTATGACTACATTTATAGATTCTTGAATAACACCGGTCCTTTTGTTCAATACTCAATATGCGCGACTGTTTAAAGAATTCCTAAAAAGATTCCTTCATCACTTTTAGCGTCAAACTTTCCTAGATTTTCACGGTCACATAAAATACAGCACTTGTTGCCAAAAACTCGAAAGTATTTAACAGTAGGCTACTTATCAAACCGCATTTCATAAGCCATTTTATTATTAAATTTACTTGTATAAACCCGATTGATTATGTAGCATGCAGTATTTATGGCTTCAGCCCATAGATTTTTAGATAGTTTCATACTATTCAACATTACATTAGCCATTTCTTGAAGCACTCTATTTTTTCTTTCAACAATTCTATTTTTTTATAGAGTTTTAGGTGCAGAGAATTCATGTAATATCCCCTGATTGCTTCAGAATTTTTCAAAATTACTATTCTCAAATTCAGATCCATGATCACTACGGATCTTACAGATTTGAGAACCTTTTTCCATTTGGATTCGTTTGAGAACTCTTTTCACTTCATCAAGGGTTTCTGATTTATCCCTTAAGAAAGCTACCCAAGTGAATCTGGTAAACTGATCCACAATTATCAAAATATATTTTTTTCCACCTCAACTCTCCGTCCCGGTAGGTCCTATAAGATCCATATGGAGAAGCTCGAGTGGTTTTGATGTGGCATTCGAGTTTATCTTCTTATGAGAGTTTCATGATTGCTTGCCAATCTGGAATTCACCACATATTTTATCTATTTTTTGTAATTTAGGTAGACCTCTTATTAGTTCTCTTTTTCTCAGTCTATACAAATTATGGTAGTGTACATGTCCAAGATGTTTATGCCACAAATCTGTCTCATCGGTATGGACCATGTAACACATTTGACTAGATGATCTGGGTTCATTAACAATATAGCAGTTTTCAAAAGTTTTGCAACCAGTTAAGATTACTGAACCCTTATTATTTAGAAATTCACAACCTTGGTTAGAAAATTTTACGTTATGGTTGTTATCACATATTTGAGATATGCTTAACAGATTGTGTTTTAATCCTTCAATGTATAAAACATTTTTAAACAAAGGGAGGTTATGGAGTTGAACCGTATCTTGGCCAATAATCTTGCAGGTGCTACCATCACCAAATGTGACTGAACCATCAGTCATGTCTTTGAGATCGGTGAATAGGCCTTTATCACTAGTCATATGCCTTGAGTATCCACTGTCTAGGTACCACTTCGAATGGCTTGTTGCTTTGAAAGTAGTGTGGGAAACCAAGCAGGTAACCTTAGGAACCCATTTCATAACTCTTTTGGGTTTAGGTGTATAGTTGGTCTTCTATTGTTTGTAGTTCATGTAAGAGTGACCTACTAAGTTAGATTTTAAAAGCTCCATAAGCAAATCAACTATTTTTTCGGCTAAAGGTTTTCAGTTCTGATTTTTATAGTTAATATAGTTGCTTTTAGGTTTTTGAAAAGTTTTAGTATTTTTAGAAAAATTTTGATTAGTACTTGTCCCTATTGAGTTTAAGGTTTCTCCTTTTACAAACTTAGGAGGCGTATTCTTCTGTTTAGGTGAAACATTTTTATCGTCTCCCAAACCGGATCGATCACCACATTTCCTTAATCTAGATAAAAGTTTTTCTAATTTTGGATCTCCTTGGGCATACTTCTATGTATCCTTTAAACTCAAAAGTGAAGAGACTTCATGTTTAAGCTTTTCATTTTCAGATTTAAGATTTTCATTCAGGGAGGTTTTGAATTCTAAATCACATTTAGTCTTTTCAAAACAATCTAAAATATGAGAATTTTCTAAAACAAGAGACTCAACATTTTCTTTAAGCTTTTAAAATTTTTCTTTTTGAAGTTAAATTTGACAACAATTTTATAATTTTCCTTGTATAGGGAATTATAAGCATCTTGAAGATCATCTTCATTTTCATAATCACTATTCAGATTTTCTTCACTTGTCGAATTATCATTATATGAAAAAGAAAATTTGGCTAGAGTTATAAGAGCTTTAACTTCACTGACCGACTCGATTTCAGAATATTTTGATTCAAAAGAGGCTTCAGAATCAGAGGATTCATCCCAAGTAGCCAACATACCCTTCATTTTGAGTTTATCTTTTTTGGGACACTTGTTTGCAAAATGCCCATATTCATGACAGTTGTAACACTGACTATCTTTTAATGATTTTTGAGTTTTAGATTTAGATTTCTTCTTATCATTCAATTTTTAAAAATCAACCCTCTTTTTACTTTTACAAATTTTATAAAACTTTTTTGCTAAAAGAGCCATATCATCTTCAGAGTTTTCTAAATCAGATTTGTTATTATTTTCTTGAAAAGTATTTTTAGAAGATTTAGGGTAATAGATTTATCTTTTGGAGCTTTAAAAGTTAACTCATAAGTCTGTAAAGAGCCAACTAATTCCTCTACCCTCATATTGTCCATATCACGAAGTTCCTGGATCGCAGTTACCTTAGAATTGAACCGTTCAGGAAGTGAGCGTAGTATTTTAGCACAAATCTTACTTTCTGGGATTTTATCACCAAAACCCCACATAGAGTTCACAATGTCATTTAATCTTGTATAGAAGTCTATGAACATTTCATTTTCTTCCATACGTATTTCCTCAAATTTGGTTGTGAGGATTTGAATCTTAAATTTCTTGACAATTGATGTTTCTTCATGTGTCATTTCTAAAATATCTCAAGCTTGCTTTACAGAATCACATGATATAATTCTTTTGAATTCATTCGATGATAGTGCACATGTGATTGCATTCAGTGCTTTAGCATTTGCACTGCTCTCACTTTTTTGAAGTGAGGTCCAGAAGAAATAAGGTGCTGCTCTCATTGATTTTGATCCATTGATACCGGTTACTTTAGTGGTAGGAGGGGTCCATTCATTCACTGTGGCTAGCCACACACTTTTATCCATGAATTTAAGGAAAATCCTCATCCTAGCTTTCCAATAAGCATAATTGGTGCCATCAAAAGGTGGAGGCCTAGTGACTGAAAGGCTATCAAAATTTGACATCTTAAATATAGCTTAGATCGATTAGCTTAGGAAATAAATTCAAATAAAAAGAATTAAAATGAACTATTAGGCTCTGATACCACTTGAAAAGGCCCGGCTATATGTCCTAGAGAGGGGGGGGTGAATAAGACTATGCCAAATTTAAAATTTAACAATGAAATATAAATGAATAAAGGAAAGATATAATTATAATCAAATCACACTATGAAAAGGTAAAGTAACCTCCAATAAAGAGATTGATACCGATGTAGTTCTAAGGACAACATTGCACCATAAAAACCAAGGGTTTATTGTAGGACAACCTTATTTCTAGAACAATTTGAATACCAAAAACTCAAACAGAAAGGAAACAGCAAGAAATAAATTCTAAACTATTACAATATTCCCCACAGTGCTTGAAATGTAAATATTACAACATTCACATGCACACATATATCCCACAATTTTGAATGATAAAAGATAGAAAATTAAAGCACACATCTACAAAACATAAAGAGTTATAGTGGTTCGCCTGTGTGTTCACCAACTATTAAACAACAGCCACATAAATTGCTACTCCACTCCTAATATCCTCACACAGGAGATATTAGCATTCACTATCAAAATAGGTTTTCTCAGTTTCACCTAAAGCCTTCACAATTGTATTTTTTTAATGGGCTTACACAATTCAAAAACCCCACTTTTGTATTTTTCTGGCTCTCCTCAAATAACCAACAGATTGAGATTTTTCTGACTTAATATTAAATAAAACCAAAAGAATAGAATTTATAATAAAGTAAAATACCTAGATTTCTCCTTTTGTTGTAGCCCGGAAGAACCAAGTCAAAGTAGAAGTTCAATGTCCAATACTCACTTTAAAATAGTTTTAGGTTCTAGATTGATTTTAAATTAATCCAGTTGGGCTAGCTCTATTTGATTTTGATTCCAAGAAGAAGGAATACAGCAATTCCTCTTTTCAATTCAGATTGGAATATAGAAAAAAAATCAAATATGAAAAAGCTAACAAAAGATAATATTAAATATGCACAATGTAGCTTAAAATAAACACAAACTTATCTCAGAGTGATCCCTTAATTTTTCTTAAATTGAGTTATTAAACTCTGAATTTCATCATCTATTTATAGTTGTAGAAACTCATCTACGACTAGTCCTGTGGACACTATGACTGGTCATAGAAGAAACAGAATTTTGAATTTTTGAGCGCTATCGGATAAAACCGTTCCATGACTAGTCAAAGGTCATCCACGACTGGTCGAAGGCTATCCACAACTGGTCGTGACATGCACATGATTGGCCTTAGGTAGTCTGATTTAGTCACTGGAGTTTGAGTCGTAACTGCAGAATTGGTCGTGAACAAGTCGTACACTGCTCACACGACCGGTCAAACAGACTTCAGGAATGGTCATAGCATAACCAAAAATTTTAAAAATTTGTAACAAACTTAGGACTAGTCCTAAAATTTCTAGGACTGGTCGAGCCAGTATTAGCACTAATCGAACAGAGTCTAGGACTAGTCTTAGAACAGTCCAAACACTTACTAAATGATTCAATTTGACTTAGGTATACAAAATGACATACCCTAAGGTCAATCTAAGGTCTTTCATTCCTGGGACATGAAGTATGAACATTGAAACTTCAGTTCTTTAGATAATGGTTGACCTATGAAGATTACAAAGCTTAAGATCTCTACACTTGATGTAACTTGAACTTGAAAACTAAATCTTGAGCTTGTACACTTTCTTGAGTCTTAAATTCTACTTGAGTCTTGAGTTGTACTTGTCTTTTGATGTAGCTCTTGAAAGACTTTGATCTCTGAAGTTTTATAGAAGTGGACAACACACAAGACCTTGCATGTCTTGAAGTAAAGCTTTATTCTCAACTTAAAACTTTGGTGATGCAATGTCTTGAACATATGTATACCTTCATACTATGCAAGACACAGATAGTGTTTTTGGCACCACAAATTTTGACAAAATAAAGGAGCTAATAGCCATAACACTTACAGGCCTAACAGTATACGGCCCTCATGCACTCATGCATCCACTCGGTCAAGACGTTAGAGCAACCTCTAGAACCAAGAGGGTTCTGGGACTTCCACCCAAGGATCTCTATAGCACCTCATATAGAATAGATTTTTAGAGTCTCATTTGGCCATCCACGATATGGCTGTGGAGGATACCGCCCTGATGTCACCGGGGCGTACGGTAATCATAATCACACGATGCAAGATGCTTGAGTCACATAATCCAATCATGCATTAATCTTACACATACTGAGTGCTCATGTGGGACAACACCGCCTATCAGGGAGTCCCATGAACAACCTACCCTATGACATATGCAATGGCCAACCACATCTTAAAATAAACAAGCAAATGATGCATATGGGTATGTATCATGATGTTATGCTGTCACATACTCATAATCGGTATTGATAACCGACATTGATAATCGGCTTATCAAACGGCCTAAGGGAAGGCCACAATGAGGACATATAGCCATCATTGCTCATCAATGTGGACATTTAATCATCATTACTCCTAAGCAGTGGCCTACATAGAGCCAAACATAAAGTGGGCCCCTGGCCTAATATACATCGTAATGGGCCTTACCAAATGGGTCAAAAATATATCACAATGGACCACAACAAATGAGTCGTAAATACATAACAGGTGGGCCTCAAATATCTAATAGGTGGGCCTCAAATATCCAACAGGTGGGCCTCAAATATACATCACAGGTGGTCCTTGCACATACAGTAAGCGAGCCTACTCATCATAGCTGGGCCTACTAGCAGTCTAGCTAAAGAACGTCCTGGATAACATACACATCATGGTGGGTCGCAATGGGCCACAACAATGGGCCTATATATATAATAAGTGGGCTCTATCAATGGGCTGCACTAATGGACCTCATACACATCAAGTGGGCTGCATCAATGAGCCACACTAATGGGCCTCATAAATGGGCAACAAATGTATCAAGGTGAGCCTCACCGATGGGGCACAAGTATATCAAAGTGGGTCTTTCAAATGGGCCACAAAATACATCAAAGTGGGCCTGACAAATGGGTCATAAAGTACATCAAGGTGGGCCTGAAAAATGGGTCACAAAATACATCAAGGTGGGCCTCACAGATGGGAGCTTGGATTACATCTAAAATCATTTCAATAGTTGCAGGTGCAACATGTGTATCACTGTACACATCATTCTATGGGGAACATGGCACCCTAATGATGATCAGCACCGCCCAAACATTGTCCATGTAAATCAGCACTGCCCAAACATTTTCAGTACTGTTCAACATGATTTGGACGGTGTGGATGAAATAAATACATCACGGTGGTGTCCACCATCCCATGGATGGAGCGGATATACAGCACATCATCAAGGTGGGTCCCAAGCTGACAAAATAGGTGGATGGCTATAGATATCAGTCCCACTGGACTGCTGACATCATTATAGCAGTGGGTCACATCATTTGGATGGTTAAGATGAATCACATACATTAAGGTGGGGTCCCCACAGCTCATCCAAATGAACAATGTTTAGGCGGTGCTGATCACATACATCAAGGCATGGAACACAAAACATACATCAAGGTAGGGCCTTACATGGCACCATCCAGAAATGGACAGTGCTGATGATCACATGGGCAAAACACATAAATCATGTGTGGGCCCCACAAACTACTGATAGCATGGGCAGTGTTGTCCAACAGATGGACGGCCCAAATATAGAATATATAAACGAGGTGTGTCTGGGTCCACACGTGTGGGACCCACCGTCACCAACTATATAGTCTATACACACACACACACACACACATATATATATATATATATTATATTATATTATATATATACACCAGATCCAGCATAGTATATATATTATATTACATTATATATATCAGCTCCAGTGTCCAAGCCCTAGACAACCTGAATACGAGACACACATTAAGGTGGGGTCTACATGTCCCACCTGATGGACAGCGTGGCTACAAATACATCACAACAGGGACTACACAGCACCATCCAGACCTTGGATGGTCTGGATTTAACACATGCATCGGATGGGCTCCACTGTCCCATCTGGATGGTTGGATTAAACAGATGGTCAACATGGAGAAACATATACATCTGGGCCCCTCTGTCCAAACAGACGAACGATATGAATATAACAAATACATCAGGGGGCCCACTGCAGCAGCCTTGCTGCTAGACGCCTAGGCTACTGGCCCAGCATCTAACAAATGGATAGTGTGGATTTAACACATATGTGAGTGGGACCCATAGAAGTTGCTGACGTAATCAGTAGTTACATCCCACCGTCCATCGTCTGGATGGAGAGGATGATACAATACATCATTGTGGGGTCCACAATATTATGATCATCATAACAAAAGAAAGATAGAGAGAGAGAGATGGAAAGACGTGAGAAGGGGAGGGACCACGCCACTATGGGCCCGCCCTATATAATGCAACATCAAGATGGGTTCCACATATGTGGGCTCTCAAATCACAAAATCAAATAATAAAATCACCCACCATTGATCTCCTCTTCCTTCTTCCACCAATGCATGTTAGAGGTCCAATGGAACGATTTCAACGGTTGAGATTGATCATGGAGGGTGGGATTGGATGGTAGGAAGGTGGGCCATAAAATTGCGGTAAAGACCGCTTTAGTTGTAGGAATATGCCAATATGTCCTAGAGGAGGTGAATAAGACTTTTTAATAATTTTATGATAATCTAAAATCCTATCACACTAATCCTAACAACAAGCAAATATTAGGATTACTCAAGAGTAACTCTATTGGCTTCCAAGCATGGTAGAGGATCCAATCACAAACTATTTGAGAGATGAACAATATGCAAACTAGTTTATGATGGATATGAATGTGTGCATGTAAGGTGTGATCTCAGATAATCAGATATAAAAATATTAGAAGAAATCACACAAACAAAGCAATCTCAAACACAGTCATTTTTATAGTGGTTCGACTACTTATCTATTCCACTCCTGGTAGCCGCACTCAACCCTTGAGTGTACCGGATTTCACTAAGGACGTTTCCCATGGTTCACCCCAAACCCAAGGTTTTAAATCAGGTTTACCTTTAACCTTTACAACCTATACCTAGGATGACTGTTTATGCTCTCACGAGCAAGGGTCAACACATCACACCCACTTTTAGGCACACTAGCCAACGATCTTCCATAAGACCCTAACTATTTATGCTCTCCACAGAGCAAGGGTCAACACAATGCACCCACCACGTACACTCCCCCAGGAGGCCTCCTAGAGGACTTGCAAGGGTGAGAAATACCTTAAACCCAATCCTATAAAGGAATGCTCACAAGGGTCCTCTGGACTCTGATAACTTACAGATAAGTAGATGAGTCCCTTTTAGCTCGTTGTTGAAGATCTCCTCCTTTGTTGATGAAGAGTCTTCTACTTCCTTAAACCACAACTCAAAAGATATACCGATGCATGAAGACAGGTTGGGTCAAGGTTATGATGGAATCCTACTCTCAAATATTTTCCTATAAAGGAGATAGAGTGATTTCAATCATCTGTGCATTCAAGGCATCCCAGCTTAATGATTTACCATTAAGGTGGTATTTGGAAGATCCTTAATTTTAGAAGTTCATTCCCCAATCCACTCTATTGAATATCAATGATAAGGGTGGATTGTAGGATGAACTCCCTTGAGAGAAAGGGCTTTGGGTAAATGATCTAAGGTTAAACACTTAAAAGCACTCTCTTCTTTCTCTGCTAGCAACTAAAGACAAGCTCTCTATATATAGACAAAAAGTTCCAATAGATATAAAACGGTCGCATTTATGACAAAGTTCGATACATCGAGCAGGGTCGATATCATCGAGCATATGCTCTCGATTGCATCGTCTAGCCGCTCGATGACACAAACCCAAATGTCATATGCTTTTGAAACTTTTTGTCAGATGGTTGAGGGGATTGAAACACGCGTCAATGTCATTGGATTTTGAACTCCGATATTATCGATACGAGGATCGATTCCTCGACATTTGAAAATGAGAGAGACTTTCTTTAAAATTTTTCAGGTCAAAAGATATGATTGAGGTACACTCGATATCATCAGAATTTGAATGTCAATGATATTGAAGGTCATGTCGATGCATCGATAAATCCAAAGATTTTACTAGTGAGTTTACTGAAAAGTTTATGTCCTTTCTCGATGCAATCGATCCAAACTCGATATCATCGATATTTGAATATCGGTTCTATCGAGTGACCCTCGATCTGAAATAAAAACCACCTGAAAAATGTTGTTGAAAAGACTGTGTCCAAGACCGATATCATCAATGGCCTTCCAATATCATCGATTTTTGAATTCCGAGGATATCGAGGGGTATATCGATATATCGAAGGTTTATATGATTTTCTTATAAAAATAGGGACAAATACTCTGTTATTGATTATATCGAGTCTACTTCGATAAACTCAATTTTAAATATCGATGATATTGATAGGTGTATCGATACATCGATAATTTCGTCTAGATGAATGTGGTTGCTGGACATCTTTGGTCCTCATTTCAATGGTATCGATTGATCATCAAGGACATCGGCAACACATATCAATTTTATCGAACATGATATCGATAAATCGACAGAGGTAGAAAACTTATAGATTTTTTGATTTTGTAAAAAAGTTTTCTAACCTAAAAACCCTGTGATATTCTAACCAATTTTAAGGGTTTACTTGGTGTTTTGGGACATAGGATGTGAGGCTTAAATTTACTTGTGGCGAGTTCAGGTACACATCCAGTTGAGGCAGATAGCTGATTGATCTTCATATGGAGCTTTCCTGTGTAGTTGACTTAACATTCACGCTAATTGACAAACCAGGGCACTTTCAATCTCCCCCTTTGACAATTATGTGACAAAATTCCAAAACACCATAGAACAATATCTATACAAACACATCCTAAATTGTGTGTACATGTAATTTACGTAATTTTACAATGTCTAGTGAAACCATACACACAAGTCAGTAGCTGCTCCCCCTAACAACATTCTCCCCCTATCTTGATGCAACTGCTCCCCCTAATGCCTGTATTACAATTCAAGTAGATATTCAATTTTCCTTGTGGGGTGTTTGAATTGTTCTCCCCATTTTTATCAGTTATTGGCAAAGGTATAACAGTTGATATTGACTGAAGTTAAAGCAACTTACGAGAACCAATAGTCTAAGAGCATACATATATAAAAGATAGATGTATAATAATCAAATCAGGTTAATTAGACATCATGTTTAGAGACTATGTATGCATAATAGTCCAAATAAAGCAGTGATAGAAGTAAATAAAATAATGATCAAAACATCACGTGCATTCCACACCATAAACTAAATAGACCAGGGGATCATAATCATGGTAGTAAGAATGTGAGTTATATCTAGCCAAATTCAAAATGTCCAAAAACATGAACTGCCCTAATTCGACAGTAGTATAACAGTTAACAAGACAAAATTACCAAGCCCATTCATGGGCATCCAAACTCAACCATCAGTTTTTAGCCCATCCATGAGCAACACACAAAAAAATAAAATAAAAATTGTTTAGACTGTGTAGGTTAGTGAGATATCACATACACTCATGAGAACGTAGAACATCCAAAAAGATACTAACATTCATACGTGAAAATAAGAGTGAGGTGTATGTGACAGCATCCAGAGACCAGCACTGTGGAGCCAAGGAAGATGGTGTCGTGTCGTCGCGCCGGCAAGTGAGTAGATCAACCAACTGTTGCATGGTCTGCTGCACTCCGTTGATCATGTGTTCTAAGACAGTGAGTCGTGTATCCACAGACTCTTTCGGTTGGGCGACATCACGGTGTATCGCCCCAATTCTGTCTTGATGCAGCTTGAACCTCCTTACATGCTCGACTGCTGATGTGGATGGTGCTTGATGGGGCATAGACAGTTCTTCCCCAGCCATTTCATTCTCTATAGTGGGAGCATCTCCTTCACCTCCTGCTGCTTCTTCTTGAATGCCTTCCTTTGGATCCTCGGGATACTTATGAACTTCAAGTCCATTATTTGAATGTTATTTTTATTAAAGACTTGGAGGGGAAGTTCTGGATCATTTGTAGTCAGAAAGTCAATGACGTTGCTCACTATGTGTATGATCCAAGGATAAAGTAGGTGAAGATCACGGGACGTATAAATAACATAGACTAACTGTGTACAAGCAGAGTCGGGAGTGCTAAGGCATAAAAAATATTTCATTGCAGTGGTCAGAGAATTCCATGGTGCGAATCTTTTCTAGAATTGTGCATTCTATATTTTGGTAAAATTCTATGTCTGGGGGTATTTTAGGTATTTTGGTAAAATTTCATGTCTGGGGGTGTTTTGGTAAAATTCCATGTCCGGGGGTGTTTTAGGGATTTCGGCAAAAATCCATGTCCGGGGTATTTTAGGTATTTTGGTAAAAATCCATGTCTAAGGATATTTTAGGAATTTTGGTAAAATTCCATGTCCGAGCGTAGTTTAGGTATTTTGGTAAATTTCCATGTCTAGGGGTAGTTTAGGTATTTCAGTAAAAATGCATTGAAAAGGGTATTTTGGTAATAAAGGGTGCATATGTGTTATTTTAATGGAGAGAAGTTGTACACCACTGTTTTAGGGAGAGCTTAATGCACACTATTGTTTAAGGAAAGAAGATGATCATATGTAAAGGGATAAGTGGTGGTGATCACCACTCTTACTCTGTAAGAGTGGTGGGGCTTATAAATACCCCTCTCGTACCTCATTTGGAAGGAGGGGATCAGTTGATCAGTTGGTGGGCTAGGAGACAAGAGAGAGAGAAGGAGACAAGAGAAGGAAGCATTGTACGTTGGATTATGCGGTGCACAATGGGGTTCCTGCACAATGTAAACCCCGGCACAATGCAAACTTCCGCACAACAGCATAAACTTCTGCACAATGGCAGGTCCCACACAATAACACCCTTCAAAGGAGTCTACACACGATGCCATCCTTCAAAGGAGTTTCCGCACAAAGAGCTGATTTGCACAATGACTCTCCGAAGAGTTTGCGCACAACAGCTCATGAAGGATTTTCGCACAATGGCGGGTCCCACACAACACCTCATGGAAGAGTTTCTGCACAACACCTCATGGAGGATTTCCACACAAACCTTCCTAAGTAGCCAACGCACAACACTGTTTAAAGTGAGATTTTTCACAACAGAGGAAGAAAGCCATCTTTCCTCCCGCTGTGCTGCTAACAGAGTCTATTGTAGCTGTCTTTTGACAAATCCACATCATTCACCATCTTCCTCTCGAGATTTTGACTGCAAATGATGGTTTTGGTCATCTGATTATGTGGCCCGATAAGATAATGAAGCTGAAATAGCTGCCGAACGGTCTCTTTGTGATTGATGTAACGATCATATGAATGAGCATGATCACTAAAGGTCAACATGGTTTTAATGGATTTTTCTCCCTCTACTTGATGAACGGTTCAGATCCACCTTTCACCACATGATGGTGGCCCATAACAAAAAGA
Source organism: Magnolia kwangsiensis (assembly GCA_037074715.1). Classification (NCBI taxonomy): domain Eukaryota; kingdom Viridiplantae; phylum Streptophyta; class Magnoliopsida; order Magnoliales; family Magnoliaceae; genus Magnolia; species Magnolia kwangsiensis. Next base: position 82,773,916 of record CM073572.1, on the reverse strand, counting down.
CAGAACCTTTGTTTTACAACAGAGTCGACGTATGTTGACTCTGTGAAGTTTGGTGGCCCATTTATTAAAGCTTCTTGAAAAATTCATTCCATGCATTGGATTTAGGACGAAAAATAATCAAGACTGGGGTGCTTTTGGAGTGAAATAAGCATGGCCCACGAGGATGTTTACTTCACCGTCCATTTCATGTTTAACGGATGAGATTCTATAATCGCCTGCATGGTGTCAAAAAGGATACCTAGACCTGGGTAATGTCCACCCTCTGCAGTGAATGGACGGTTCAAATTAATGATTTGGATGAGGATTCGGCCACACTAAGAAAGATGCAGACAGACAGTGAAGATGTTGCCCATTTTTAAAATGAAGAAGAATATGTCGGTCAGTAAGCGCTGACCAACTTAGGAAATTCTCGTGCACGGCTTGTGCACTTTACATGATGTACATGCGATGCACATGTGGGCTCTAGCATGATGTTCGTGAGGAATCTACTCCGCTCATCCACATTGTCAGCTTATTTAACATGTTGAGACCAAATTTGAAGCATATCCAGATAATAGGCGAGCCCCAAATCATCATTTTAAGGGCTGATTTGTCAGTTTGATCATTTCTATAGGGATTCATAAGCTGAAACTTGACGTGTATGGCTAATTTATGGTTCTAAGGCTACATATAAAGTTTCAAGCTAAATGAACGATGACAACCCCATGATCTTACATTCTGGGAGACTTTTTAGGCTCGTTTGATGTGAGTGGCTTGATTTCTTCGGGTCCTGGCCAAACTTCAACGAGATTCTTTACATTTCAAAGAAGAATGACCGGAAGGATGCTCTATAATTCAAGGAAAGATGGATAGAATGATGCTCAGAACTGATCTTAGCTGTAATGACTCGAAAAATTCCGTACAAAGACCCGAGTACCAACTTAGGCAGAAATCCCTCAGGACTAAATCCGTTAGAAACTAGACAAGAATTATCTAAGTGTTAACCTAGATTACCGGTGAAATTAGCACTAATCACTTTAAATACGATCTGCAAGACTCAAAACCTATAGGATTAGTAACGCTACATTACCCTGAAATCTAGAATCCAACTCTAAACCCAGTTGCTCTCGGGAGCACTTTGAAACTTCGTATTGGACCTGGACTGCACGTCCAAAGTCCGATAGCGATGAACTTAGACGATTATAACCACCTAATTGGACTTGACAATCACCTTGAAAATTAAGTGCAAACAATGTCCTGAGACTGTTTCCTTGAGTCCGGAGTGAAGAGTGTGAAAAAAGTGAAGATTTTTAAGAAATTAAATATGAATTTAAGTAATCTGAGTCGTGTTGCTTGCGTGCCATTTTTAAGCATTCTGACCGTTGGTTTTTAACCCAAATTCACCCTCGGATCAGGGATGATGGCCCACACATGTCAATATACTTGTGACCCTGATCGAGTTTCAGTGACCGCTGAACTGAAACTAGTCCACCATGGTTGATCAGGAAACCCGATTGAACTAAAAACTTAACTTGATCAAGATCCAGCACCTATCAGCTTAAGTCCGATCGCATTCAGCAAAGGGACCTCCAGAACTGCTCCATTGGATCGGAACAAGGCCGATTTGGTTATAACCTAAGTATACTATGGCCCTGGGACTGTTTCCGTCAGTTCTATGCCTATATAAGGACCTTAAACCCTCTCTCACATATTTCATACGAATTTTAAAACCCTAGCTAAGGAAGAGAAGAAAAAGAGAGAGAGTAAGAGAGAAGTTGGTAATTCATCCTGAGATTCTTCCCAGCTTCACTATGTGCCTGATCCACCTTTTCGAATCGTTATTTCGGCGATTCTAATTTCATACTTGGGTAAGAAAATCCAACCCTAACCTATTTTAGGGCTTAGGATAGTTGGAGTGATGAAATAGCTAACCTAGTTCGTGCTATAGGTTGCTAATCCGCCATTGACGAAGGCATACCGTTTAAATCATATTCGTTACGCTTCTACGATGTAAGGTACGAACTATAGATGTATAGATTATGGTTTTCAAAGCTTTCAATGTTAGATAATGATTTATTACTGAAATGGATGCTATTACACATGCTAAATGCGATATTTATTCTATTTTACGAATATGTATAGTCTATGTTGTAATAGAGTATTCCATGTGTTTGTTAAAATGTTTGTATGCATATGAAATCTGATGTTGTGATTGCCATTATTAATTGTTATTTGTACATGCTTGTTATGTATGCGACAACTCCTTAGCAAATGGATTTGCCCAAATATGCAATATGCCAACATACGTGATGTATGTTGAATAGTATAGTCTAAGTGCTCGTATAGACGCCTGAACGGGTTAGAAATTGATAGAGTATGATTTTTAAGGGTATTGAGATATGAATCTCAATCACCTTACTTGTGTGTATGATTTCCTCCATGAAATGTTTAGCATGTTTTTTTTATGCTAACTGTGTGTATGATTTCCTCCATGTACTGCATTCATGTTTAAGTTATATTTCATAACATGCTCATATGAATGTGGAATTTGAATCAAATGTCTATTATTGAGATTGTACGTGACTGGGACCATGTTATGGTCCAAACAATCGGTAACAGGCTTTGAGTTCGTGGCTGAGATTTATTCGCCATGTAAGAAGTGTTTGACGAACTCGAGCCGTACTAGACTTGTCGGCAGTGGTTTAGCCACACGGAGTGCTTATGCATTTCATGTCGATCAACTCAACATGTGATCGTGCTAGGCGAGCTTGTCAAGTAACCCGATTGACCCGATGTATGTTCACCATGTATGGATGCTTCTGTTTGAATCTAGGGTACCAAACTTACCGGTGTAATCCCATCAACCTTGGTACCTCGATCCGCTAAGACTCATGAGCCAGACATGGTGGTATGGGACACCGTGGTCGAGCTTTCGGCTATGCTGGACCGACGAGCCTCCCTGTAGTGACAAGTGAGCAATCTAGACTCGTGAGCCGATTATGATAGTATGGGACACTATATTCGAGTTGTCGGCCTACTCTGATTGATGACGAGCCTTTGTAGTGACCTCGAGTATATCTTGAAACTGCATTGGGGCGACAAGGCTTATTATAGTATATAGGATATAACTAGACCTATATTGATTAGTGACGAGCCCTTTACAACAATCTAGAACTATAATATCGTATGAGATTGTCTAGGACTGACGACCCTAGAATGGATCATTGTTTGGGTAATGATATAAGGGAGGTACCATAGCTTCCCAATCCTGTTGTATGAAAAGGACTAATAATAACTAGGTAATCACATTCATAACATAGCACTGCATGTGCCCCAGGTTGAAGAGCACAGAGGGAAGAAAGTATGCCGCAGACGTAAGATGGTGTTGCACGAGGGAGTGTAGGCGAGGGCATGTATCATGAAAACATTTCATCCTTGCATTAACAAGAGTATCTAGGAATGTTTGATATGTCTGCTTTATCATTACTGCTTGACTGAATTGATAACATGTTAATCTTTACTCTATGATTCCACTGAGTTGATCACTCACTCTCACGTTCTGGGAAGGTGTTCTGAACACCCACCAGACTCTATCTTAGCTACAGATGACGACGTGACTCGGGTGGCAGAGCCGAATTACTACGACGATTAGGACGAGTTCTCGTATATGCAGTTCTCTGACGGTTTTGCTTAGGCAGTAATGATCGATGGGGCTACCGGGCTTTTCATTCTAGTTAAAATTATCTCTCCACATTTTGATTTTTTTTTGAACTAATACATGTATATGGTGACTCAGTGATGTATTCATACTCTGGGGTTCGACAGAAATCCTTTGAACTCATATACAATTAGATACATTTTTCAGTCTTCCGCTTGCGATATATAAAGTATGAATTACTATTTTGGTATAATCCCACTCATGTTTAGTACACTATTATGAACAACATTCAATCATCATTATTTATGTTACATAAGTGATGCGTTGGAACTTGGAGCTAAGCTTTTGCTTGAGCCCCGATTTTCAAGGTGTTACAAGTTGGTATCAGAGCATGATTTGGATTAAACCGGACCTGTGTTATGGTCACATGACATACGATGATGCCATTTTAGCAAAGGAGGGTGGGAGAACAATCTAGAAACGGGTTTAGGACTCCTAGAGTCATCAATTGGTGAAAGTCTATTGAAAATGATCGCCAAGATCGAGTCCGTGCACACTCCTGATCACACACAATGACCCCAAACCATGTTTAGATCGTCATTGATGGGTATAGACCGTGTTTCATCCCATTATAGCCGTTAAAAATCTGTAAATGGGGATATGTATCAGATTTGTTACACAACGACCCGAAATGAGTCGAATCGAAGTAGGGGCCCAATTGGGGCATTTCTAAGGGGACCCAAGGTGGGACCCACATCACTTTAGACCCAGGGGGGAGGACCTCACCAGAATGGTGAGCCCTCACCGGATTGGTCAGAGACCAGCGAGGATCGGTTTGGCGAGGCCTTGCCGACCGGCGGACCAGACTGGGGTGGGCCATCGGGCCGACGCTAGTTGGGGCCTAGTTTGACCCACTGGTCCACGGTTTCACTAATAAAACACTCCTAAACACCCCTCTCTTCATAATCTCACCCTCTAAGCTCTTCTTTTTCTTCAAAACTTCTCATTCCTCTCTCAAATCGCCCTTCCAATCCCTCTTTCCTTCATTTCCTTTCAAGATTTACATCCCTCCAACGTGCTCAGCCATACCCATCAACCAACCCTCTCTTTTCCTTTGATTTGAGCTCTTAAATCCCCCATTTGAGTCTCAAATTCGTGTAAACCCACTAACCCATCCTATTTTGTCATTTTTTTCTCTTTATCCCCTTTCATTTGAGCCTTTATACCCTCATATAAGGCTCAAATCTATGGAGACCCAAAGATCTCATCCCTTTCCTTCCTTTTCTTCACTTTTCCATGGCTTTCTTGGAGGTTGTCACAGCCCTATTCTCGATTTCTACCATTCTTTCTCTCATGGGAAAGAAAAGAGCTCTTTTGGATGAAGCTGGGCTTAGTCGCCTCGCTCGCTCAAGGAGACCAAGAGGAGCCACCGTGAGTACAAGCACTGGTAGAGAGTTACAGACAAAGTGGGGTCTTAATCCCCAGGCTCCCGTTGGAAGAGCTTTGTTGGCACAGCTATCTCATAGAGTTTACGAGGGCCGTAGGGTCCTTTTTGAAGCACATGTGGATGGGCGACTCTTTGACGAATACCTGTTGTTCGAGCGCTTGGAAGAGGCCAGGTGGGGTCCGCTATTTGAAGGTGAGTCTCGTGCAAATGTGAGCACCATCCGAGCCTTTTATGCTCGTATTCGAGAGCCTACGGTAGAGCCCTTATAGTTCAAAATCTCCTTTAGCAGAGATTAGGAGGCCACAATCAATGTTGGTTTAATATCTCGGCTCCTAAATGTGCCACTTGGCGTGGTACATGCAAGTGAAAGGAATCTGAATAGTGTACATGAAAGGGATTGCCGCACTAGGTTTCTATGTGGTCGACTGGTTCAGTGGCAGCATAACAAGAGCCTCGTAGCAACCAATATGAAGGGCGACTTCCGCCTGCTTCACCACATCTGCACATTCAACGTCTACCCCAGGTGGAGCAATCGCAGTGAGTGCACGCGTCTCATGGTGAATTTTCTATACCAAGTGGGGCAGGGATCGAAGTTGTGCGTGCCTATGTTTATACTGTGATAGATAGACCTTATCACATGTTCAAATAGAAGAACTGAGTCGCTCCCCTTCGGCCGACTCATATGCAAGATTGCACTTGAGTTTGGCTACAAACTTGGGGTGAAATTTCCAGCGCCGATTCATTACATCAATGAGACCACTCTCAATCAGATGAATATTGGGCCACGTCAACGACAAGCCCAACTTGAAGAGAGCGAGGATGAAACTAAGAGCGAAGAAGAAGAAAGTGAAGGAGAAGGCGGGGCTGAAATAAAAGGAGAGGAAGAACAGGGAGAAGAAGAAGAGGCTCAGGACAGGAGTGAGAGCTCTCCTACTACGGCACCGGAGCAGGGTACTGATCAAGCCGATAGGGATGCCCGTAAAGCTCGACTTGAGGAGGGCCAGGCTGTCCTATGACAGGATATCATAGATCTTCGGGGCCTCAAGAAATACAAGTTCAAGAAGGTGACTCGTACTCTGAAGACTATCCTGTGCTGCCTACAGGATAAGGGTGCCCCTTCTCCTTCGCCAGATTCGAATGCTTAGTCATCCATGTTGTTGCCCCGTAGCTTGTTTGCTGTTTGTAGGATGTTAGTGTTTTATGTTGATAGGCTTAGTAAAGTAGTAACTTTTAGGATGTTTTAAATGTTTGAAGTCCTGGTTGTATTAGCGCACATGCATTTCCGGTTATGATCCATGTAAAACTGTATTCCATGTATTATGACAAATTTTGGTAAATGAAATGCATGTAGTTTGTTTTTGCTATGAAGTGTGTAAAATGCTTAAAGGATTGTGTGCTGCTATGCTGCATCTTACGTAAGTTGCACCCTATCTTGTGTAGGGAATCCCACCTAAGTTCACTCGGAGCACGACACGCCTCACATTGAGTGACTCGATGGACCCGGCACCTCCCCAGAGTGATGGTCATGCGGACACTGGTTTGGGCTCGATTCATGAGACTATGCCTGAGTCTCAGCCTTCTACTGGTCTTACAGTTGGACCGCCACCTTACACACCATCGGTTCGTGACTAGAACTATGCGTCTTCTTCGATGCAGCATGTACCTTAGTCAGCTCCACCTATGGATAGGTTGGAACAGTTGTTAACGATGATGCACCAGCAGCAGGAGTAGCACCGACAGCAACAGATGCGGCACCAGTAGTAGCTCTTGGCCACCATTGCAGGAGCCCTAGCTCAAGGTGGGGGTACGACTCCACCTTCACCATCTGTAAGCCCTGCTGCGACTGTAGGGCCTTCCGCTTGGGATGAGGGTGTGACTTTGCCTACACCTGTTATATACCCTACGGGGAACTAGGGTACTAGTGGCCTCTTAGAGTGATTCCAACGCTTACGGCCTCCTACATTTGCGGGTTCTCACAGACCCGAGAAGGCTGAATATTGGCTTAACCGCATCTCCAAGATGCTAAGGATGCTACATTGTAAGGAGCCGGAGCAGGTTGAGTTGGTTACCTTTATGTTGGAGAAGGAAGCTAGCTTGTGGTGGGATAGTGTCCTGTGGACCATGGCAGTTGACTATGTATGGACGTGGGCAACATTTGAGACCCGCTTCCACGAGAAATACTATCCCCTTACATACCGGCACGAGAAGGTGAATGAATTTCTGCTCCTTAAACAGGGAGGCATGTCAGTGACAGAGTACGAGAACCGGTTTATGGAGTTGGGTAGATACGTCCATACTATACTTGCTGACGCGCAGATGCAGATGTGGCATTTTTCTGAGGGCCTGCGACCCGACATTCGCTCGAAGACGTGTTGTGCTAGCATACCCTCATATGCTGAGCTAGTACACATGTCTATACGAGCAGAGCAGGATGGGGATCGATTGTCATGTTCTCATGGGCCTATGATCCTTAGGCCATGACGAGATATGCCGAGCAGGTCATTCCTCGACAAGAGGACCCATACCGACTCTTCTCTCAGGATAGTTGAGCCACTAGTTTCGATGAGGTGACCTGGTGTGACATGTATATACTGTGGGAGACCAGGTCATGTTGCGGAGAGTTGTTTTACGCGTATGAGAGACAACGGGTTTATACCGTCACAGAGAATCGACTACCCTCGTCCTCAGGCTCTATCGGCTCTACCCCTACGAATTGCACCTTCACATCCATCATTTCTACTGCCGGGACCCCGATTTAGGCTGCCCCAACGGCCCATGGTACCGCTGCCTAACCGCCCGCAGTAGGCTCGGGTGCATGCACTTACAGTTGAGGCTTCTGAGGGTGCAGATCTAGCACCGAGGTCATTTGAGGGTACGACTCATATCTAAGGTACTTCAATTTTCTTACTGGTGGACACTGGGTCCACTACTTCTATGATTTCATGTTCAGCAGTCAAGCGACTGGGGTTGGATACTGCTCCTACGAAAGGAGTGAGGGTTATCATCGCCGCTGGGACATTTTCTGATGTTACTAAGATTTGCAAGAGCTGCCCGATAAGCTTGGGCAGCAGGACCGTATTAGTCGACATGATTGTCTTTCCTTTGTTCCATTACGATGTCATTCTTGGTATGGATTGGCTCACTAGGATACGAGCAAAGATTGATTGCGAGGCTAGAGTGGTGACATCCTATAGACCTGAGGGTGTAGCTTTTACCTTCCTAGTTTAGGTCAGTCACCCTTCTCGGATGAGTTGTTACTCTTCCTTACTGAAGAATGTTGATGGCTCGAAAATTAAAAACACGCTTGTACTTCAGGATTATGAGGAGGTGTTTACGATGATTCCTGGTTTACCTCTGCAGCATGAGATCGATTTTACTATTGATCTCATGTCAGGTGCGACACCTGTTTCATTACCGATGTATCGTATGCCGCCATGTGAGATGGAGGAACTGAGGAAATAAATTGACGGGTTGGTAGAAAAGGGCTTCATACAACCAAGTGTGTCTCCTTAGGGAGCACCTGTGTTGTTTGTCAAGAAGAAGGATGGGTCGTTATGGTTATGTATTGATTACTGCAGGTTGAACCAATTAACCGTGAAGAATAAGTACCCTTTGCCTAAGATAGACGATTTGTTTGATCAGTTGAAAGGGGCATGATACTTTTCAAAGATTGACCTACAGTCAGAGTATCATCAATTGTGTGTCAGGCATGAAGACGTGCAGAAGACTACATTCAGGACCAGCTTTGGTCATTATGAGTTCCTTGTGATGTCGTTCGGCCTTACGAATGCACCGACAGTGTTCATGGACTTGATGAACAGGGTGTTTCAGTCATTTCTATACCGATTCTTCATCGTGTTTATCGATGATATTCTGGTATACTCTGCGATTCAGGAAGAGCACGAGAGGCACCTACAAGCAGTCTTGGATACTCTAAGGAAGAACCAATTGTTTGTATAGTACAAGAAGTGCTGGCACAAGGAAGTCAAGTTCCTGGGACATGTAGTGTCCAAGGAAGGGATAACGGTGGACCTTGCTAAGGTAGCTACAGTTCAGGACCGAAAATAGGCTACTTCGGTTACTGAGGTGAGGAGTTTTCTTGTTCTGGAAGGCCATTACTGACGTTTCATTCTGAACTTCTCGAAGATAACCAGACCTTTGTCTCAGTTAACTCAGAAAGACTTGAAGTTCGCCTAGAATGAGAAGGTGGGAGCAGCTTTTCAGGAGCTGAAGGATAGACTTACATCCGCCCCCGTGCTAGTATTTCTAGAGCAAGGGGTCAAGTATATGATATACACCAACGCATCTCGTGTTGGTCTAGGTTGTGTCCTTATGTAGAAGGACAGGGTGATTGTATATGCCTCGAGACAGTTGAGGAAACACGAGGAGAATTATCCTATGCACAACCTCAAGTTAGCAGCAGTCATATTTGCATTAAAGCTTTGGAGACATTACCTCTACGGAGAGGAGTTCGAGCTCTTTTGCGACCACAAGAGCCTTAAGTAAATATTCACTCAACGGGGCTTGAATATGAGGCAATGCCGATGGATGGAAACCATGGACTTCAAGTTCAAAGTCTCCTACCATCCTGGCAAGGCCAACCTTGTGGTAAACGCGTTGAACCATAAGAAGGGGATCATATTTGCGGCTCTGCTAATGATTGGGGAGTGAGATATGCTAGAGTTTGTTCGTGACTTTGAGCAGAAGCTCACTATGGAGGAACTGTTTGAAGTCATTGCACGTGTTTGTGTACAACCCCTCATTGATGATAGGATCATTGAGGCTCAGGCAAACGATGAGCTTTTGGAGAAGATGAGAGAGTGGGTTGGTATAGATGAGGACTCAGAGTGTACTGTTGGTACGGATGGGGGCTTACGTTATCGTGGCCGCCTATGCATATCAAACATTCCTGAGTTGAGGCGAGAAGTTCTTGAGGAAGCGCACAATTCGAAACTAGCGATGCATCCTGGAAGCACGAAGATGTATCGAGATGTGAAAAGTTCGTACTGGTGGGACAACATGAAGACTCATATAGCAGAGTATGTATCCCATTGTCTCACATGCCAGCAGGTCAAGGAAGAGCATCGCCGACCTCCTGGACTGCTTCAGCCCATGCCCATAGCTAAATGGAAGTGAGACTTCATCTCTATGGACTTTATATCAGGGCTGCCAACGACGAAGAAGGGACATGATGAAAGTGCTCCTATTATGTGCCCTGGTTTGTCAATTACGTTATATGTTGAGACAGTCTGACGACATCACCTAACAAGAAGATCATGTCAAGCGTCTGCCTCATCTGGATGTGTAGAAGCTCACCAAAAGATAAATCATAGCCTCACATCCCATGTCCCAAAACACCAGGTGATTAAACCCTTAAAAAGAACTAGAACATCTTAGGGTTTATGTGTAAGAAAACTTTTTATCCAAAGGAAGATTTTCTAAGATTTTCTTACACTGTCGATTATATTGATTCTCCTTTCAATTGATCAACCAGCTCTGTCGATGTCCTCGACATATCAATCGATACAATCGAGTGAGGACAAAAAGCATCCAGCAATCAGACAATCTTCTGGACGATTTATCGATATATCGACCTTTGAGTCGATATCATCGATATTCAAAAATCGATCATATCTGAAGTGGATTGATCGTATCGACAGACTGCTTTCCGGCGCTCCTATTTTTCTAAAGAAAACTATCAACTGCTTCGATATATCGATGACTGTCCGATTCAATCTGAACTCAAATATCGATCATATCGGGAGTCAGTCGATCATATCGACTGTGGGGCGCATGTTCTCTCCAGCATGAATTCCAGGTTGCTTTTAATGTTGATCGGGGTGCCTGTCGATAAATTGATATTCATATATCGATTATATCGAGACCATGTCGATTGGATCGAGTCAGGACATAATTTGTCCAACAAGCTTACGTGTAAAATCTATACGATTTTCGATCCCATCGAATGGTCGCCGATATGATCGACGTATAAATTTCAATGACATCGACTGGTTCCCCGATCATATCTTTGATCCTAAAATTTTTCAAGACTTCTCTCTTATTTTTCAACTATCGATAGAATCGAACCATCACTCGATGGAATCGGAGTTCGAAATCCGATATCATCGATGTGTCTCGAAATGACAATTGAGTTCTTATCATCGAGAGGTCGGCGGATACAATCGAGAGTATACGCTCGATCATATCGATGACTGATCGATAATATCGAACTCTGTCATAAATATGACCGTTTATATCCGTTGGAACCTTTTGCCTATAAATAGAGAGAGTTGTCTTCATTGCTGAGAGAGAGAGAAAGAAGAGAGTGCTTTAGTGTGTTTTAACCTTCCTATCATTTACCTAATCCCTTTCTCTCAGGAAGTTCATCCTCTAATCCACCCTCATCATTGATATCTTATAGAGTGGATTGGGGAATGAAGTTCTGCATTTAAGGATCCTTCAGCTACTACTTTAATGATATATCATTGATCTGGGATGCCTTGAATGCATAGATGATGGGAACCTCTCTATCTTCCTTATAGGAAAACCTTTAGAGAGTGGTAGTCCATCATAACCTTGACCCAACCTAAGCCTAGCATATATACATCTTCATGTTGAGGATCAAGGGAGCTGAAGACTCTTCATCAATAAGTAGAAGGTCTTCATCATTGTGCTGAAAGGGACTCATCAACTTATCTGTAAGTACTAAGAGTTCAGAGGACACTTGTGATCATTCCTTTTTAGGATTAGGTTTTAAGTGTTGCTCACCATTTGAAGTCCTCGAAGGAGGCCTCCGACGGGAGTGTACGTGTGGGGTGCATTGTGTGGACCCTTGCTCTGTGAAGAGCATAAACATCTGGTTAGGAGTACGCCAATAAAACTCCAGGGTTAGAGGTCAACCGAGTAGAAACCTCAGGGTGCGTTGTGTGGACCCTTGTCCTATGTGGGCACAAACATCTGGTTAGGAGTACGCCAGTAAAACTCCAGGGTTTAAGGTGAACCGAGTAGAAACCTCTGTAAAGGTTGAAGGTGAACCTGATTTAAAACCTTAGGTTTGAGGTGAACCATGGAAAACCTCCTTAGTGAAATTCGGTCACTCAAGGGTTGAGTGTGGAAGCCGGGAGTGGAGTAGACAAGTCGTCGAACCACTATAAAATGACTGTGTTTGAGTTTGATATTATCTTTTATATGATTGCCTTGCATGTCTTAATATATGATCACATCCTATGCACACAGAGTCATATCCATCACAATCTCATCTATACATTGTTTGTCTTTTAAATAGTTTGTGATTGGATCCTCTATCAGGCTTGGAAGCCAGTAGAGTTAAGGTTGAGTAATCCTAATCAATACTCTGTGATAGGATTAGTGTGATAAGGATCTTTAATAATTTATAAAAAATTTAAAAAGTCCTATTCACCCCCCTCTAGGATATACTGACCTATTCCTACTTCAACTAAAGCGGTCTTCACCGCAATTTCACATGATTCTATTTGGGTGATCGTCGATTGATTGACGAAGTCGGCTCACTTCCTTTCGATAAGAGTCACGAACTCTGTAGACGAGTTGGCTAGGTTGTAGATCAAAGAAATTATTCATCTACATGGAGTTCCATTGGAGATTGTGTCGGACAGAGACACACGATTCACATCTATCTTCTGGACTCGTATCCAGGAAGTGTTGGGTGTGAAGTTAAAGTTCAATACCACGTTTCACACATAGACTACGGGCAGACAGAGAGAGTGAATCTGATTTTGGAGGATATGCTGCAGGCTTGTCTTTTGGACTTCAAGGACAGTTGGGATAACTGTCTCCCGTAAGGAGAGTTCGCCTATAATAACAGTTTTCAGGTGAGTATTGGCATAACTCCTTACGAGGCCTTGTATGAGCACCCTTTCCAAGCACCGCATTGCTAGGCAAAGGTTGGAAAGAACAGTTTGATTGGCCCAGAATTAGTACAGGCGACCTCAGAGAAGATCGACATTATCAAGCGTCGACTTCTGACAGCCCAAAGTAGACAGAAGAGTTATGCCGACACGAGGTGACGACTGCTTGAGTTTGAGGTTGGAGACCATGAATTCCTCTGAGTTTCTCCTATGAAGGGAGTCCTACGGTTTGGTGAGAAGGGGAAGCTCACACCGAGGTTTATTGGTCCATTTCAGATTTTGGATCGAGTGAGGGAGGTAGCGTATCACCTGGCTTTACCCACACCACTATCAGGCGTACACAACGTATTTCATGTATCTATGTTGAAGAAATACATTCCTGATCCTTCACACATCATTAGATGGGAGCAGGTACAGTTGAGCAAGAATGCTACATATGTAGTACATCCGACACGTCTTAGATAGGAAGGAGCAAGTGTTGTGCAGTAAGGTGATTCCACTCGTGAAGGTACTATGGACACACCGTACTAAGGAGGAAGCTACTTGGGAAATAGAAGTTGAGGTCAGAAAGAACTACCCTCAGATTCTCTAGGAGTACGAAAAGGTACTAATTTTGAAGACGAAATTTTTCTTTAAGGGGAGTAGATTGTAACGACTCGAAAAAATTCGTACAAAGACCCGAGTACTAACTTAAGAAGAAATCCCTCAGGACTAAATCCTTTAGAAACTAGACGAGAATTAACTAAGTGCTAACCTAGATTACCGGTGAAATTAACATTAATCATTTTAAATATGATCTGCAAGACCTAAAACCTATAGGATTAGTAACGCTACATTACCCTGAAATCTAGAATTTAACTCTAAACCCAGTTACTCTCAGGAGCACTTTGAAACTTCGTATTAGACCTGGACCGCACGTCAAAAGTCCAATAGCGATGAACTTAGACGATTATGACCACCTAGTTGCACTTGACAAACACCTCGAAAATCAAGTCCAAATGATGTCCTGAGACTGTTTCCTTGAGTTCGGAGTGAAGAGTGTGAAAAAGTGAAGATTTTTAAGAAATTAAATATGAATTTAAGTAATCTGAGTCGTGTCGCTTGCACATCATTTATAAGCATTCTGACCATTGGTTTTTGACCCAAATTCACCCTTGGATTAAGGATGATGACCCACACATGTCAATATACTTGTGACCCTGATCGAGTTTCGGTGACCGCTGAACTGAAACTGGTCTAGCACGGTCAATCTGGAAATCCGATCGAACTGAAAACTTAACTTGATCAAGATCCAGCACCTATGAGCTTAAGTCCGATCGCATTCAGCAAATGGACCTCCAGAACTACTCCATTGGATCGAAACAAGGCCGATTTGGTTATAACCTAAGTATACCATGGCCCTGGGACTATTTCCGTCAGTTCTGGGCCTATATAAGGACCTTAAACCCTCTCTCACATATTCTATATGAATTTTAAAACCCTAGCTAAGGAAGAGAAGAAAAAAGAGAGAGAGTAAGAGAGAAGTTGATGATTCATCCTGAGATTCTTCCCAGCTTCACTACGTGCCTGATCCACCTTTTCGAATCATTATTTCGGCGATTCTAATTTCATACTTGGGTAAGAAAATCCAACCCTGACCTATTTTAGGGCTTAGGATAGTTGGAGTGATGAAGTAACTAACCTCGTTCGTGCTATAGGTTGCTAATCCGCCATTGACGAAGGCATACCGTTTAAATCATATTTGTTATGCTTCTACGGCGTAAGGTGCGGACTATAGATGTATAAATTATGGTTTTCAAAGCTTTCAATGTTAGATAATGATTTATTACTGACATGGATGCTATTACACATGCTAAACGCGCTATTTGTTCTGTTTTACGAATATGTAATGTCTATGTTGTAAATCAAGTATTTCATGTGTTTCTTAAAATGTTTGTATGCATATGAAATCTGATGTTGTGATTGTCATGATTAATTGTTATTTAAACATGCTTGTTATGTATGCGACAACTCCTTAGCAAAAGGATTTGCCCAAATATGCAATATGCCATCATACATGATGTATGTTGAATAGTGTAACACCCTGAAAATCGGGGGTCGTGTATAAACTCAACTCCCGAGTTCCAGACCGTCACTTATGCAACAAAAATGGTTATGATTCAATGTTGTCTGATTTAAAGCATTCACATGAGTAAAAGTATACCAAAACTGCAATTCATACTTCAGATCCAGTGATAAAAGCAAGCGGAAGACTAAACAAGATATATATCACTGTATGGAAAAACAAAGTAATCTCAACTGTCTCCAAAGTATGACTACATCTCTGAGTCTCATATACATGTACATAACAAAAGAATAATGTTCAAAAATAAAAGTCCCACTGATGTCCCCTCGATCCAGGTCACCTACGGAAAGCCGTCATGATACTGCATATACGAGAACTCATCCTGGTCCTCGTCATCATCTAGCTCCACCTCCTGGATCTCATCGTCACCTGCAACTACAACAGGGTCTGGTGGGTGTTGCAAACACCATCCCGTAACGTGGGAATGAGTGATCAACTCAGTGGAATCATAGAGCAAAGATTAGCATGTTCACAATTCAGTCACGCGATAATAGTAAAGCAGTAAATCAGACAAGTCCTAATACTGTTGTTAATGCAAGATGATATGACGTGATGTATGCCCTCACCGACGATCACCCTCATACGGCAACATCTTACGACCGCGGCATGCCACACTCCCTAGAGTGCTCCACATCTTCCAGGCACATGCAATGCTATGGTGATATGATTACCAAGTTATTATTAGTCCATTCAAACAGCAGGATTGGGAAACTAAGGTACCTCCCTTGTATCAATCCCAACACGGATCCTGTCTAGGGTCGTCACTCCTAGTAATCTCATACGATGTACATTTCGTAGGTCACTGCAAGGGCTGCCAGGGCTGTTGCTCGCACTCGTTGCACCGCTCCCCCATCACCTTATCAATACAGGCCTACTGTACTCTACTGCACGGAAGGGTCGTCGCCTCCCGTGAACTCAGAATACGCTCGCGGTCACTACAAAGGGCTCGTCGCCTGATCAGTGTAGGCCGACAGCTAGAATATAGTGTCCCATACCACCATAATCTGCTCACGAGTCTAGGTGCTCACTGGTCACTACGGGGAGGTTTGTGGCCCCAGCGTAGGCCGACAGCTCGACCACGGTGTCCCATACCACCATGCCCGGCTCATGAGTCTTCGTGGATCAAGGTACCACGGTTAATAGGGTTTACAATGGTAAGTTCAGTACCCTAGGTTCAAGCAGTTATGATACATACATGGTGAACAAACATCGGCCAGTCGGGTTACTTGACGGGCTCGACTAGCGCGATCGCATATCGAATTGAACGACATGAAGTGCGTAAAACACTTCGCGTGGCCTAACCACTGCCGCCAACTCTCAACACGAATCACATTCATCGACGCGTCGTTCGTGACTATGACCAGTCAGCCACGAATTCGCTCGGTTACCGACTGCCTGGACTAAGTCAAGTCCCACACATCTATGGAATCACTATAAAAGTATTGGAATTGAAATACATCATGTGAGCATGTTAGCACATGTTATAACATTCAACTTAAGCAAATCTTCAAGGCATACTTCCCATGCATATTCAACTTAAGCAAATCCTCAAGCACATACATTCCATGCATGTAATGAAATCATGCATTTTGTCAACATGTAGAAAATCATTTAGGTTGGCATAATAATTGAAAAATCAATCACAAAGTATCAAATAACATCATTTAATTCAATACATACTAATACAAGCATTTATACAAACACATGCACTACACACTTAGGTCTACATATAGCATGTCGACCCAAAGTGTGCAACTAGGCGAATCTCTTCGCCAAACTAATTATGCACGCATTCCTAACTCCCTAATGCGACAACAAACCATGTCAATCACATCAGCAAAATATGAATGCAAACAGTACTTCCTACAAATGACTAAAATGCCCTAAATCTCATATTCTTCGTTAGCTTACGAAACGGGAAACGGAGAGCATTTTGTACATGTCAAACGGCGATGCCGTCAAGAATCTACTATTAAACGACATTGAAAGCATTGGGAACCGTCAATCCAAGCGTCTAAAATCCTCACCTAGTGTCTTGTAGACTCGGGAATTGAAGCGGAGTGTATATGCTTCGTCTACGGCGAGTAAGGAGCCTAATACATAAGATCCATAAGCTACATCGCCATGGAAACAAGAAAAACTCAAATCACCAACTATTAAGGGTTTTTACTTACCTAGGATTGCGGTGGAATCGCCGGGAAAGCGGTAGAGGAGTGTCGCTTAAGCATGTGCAACACGTAGCACAAGTGGCGGGAAGAACTCTCCCACTCTCTCACAATCTCTCACTCTTTTTCTCTCTCCCAAGCTAGGGCTTCTCTCAAATTCGGATGGGAGAGAGGAGTGAGGGTTTCAACCCCTTTTATAGCCTAAAACATTCCCAAAATAGGCTTGGGAACAATGTTTACTTGGTGCCTAACCAAATCGGGGCCGTTTCGGTCCAAAAGGGCATTTCTGGAGGTCCCCAGGCCAAGTGCGGTCGGACTTAAGCTCATGCATACTAGATCTAGCATACATCCAGTTTTCAGACCGGTTGGGTTCCCAGATCGCACGTGGCGGCCCAGTTTCAGTTTAACGGTCACCGCATCAAGATCAGGCCTATAAGTCCCGTGATATATAATAGATATTTTTCCTGATCCAAGGGTGTAATTTGGCTGTATTCTGACGGTCAGAATGCCTAATACTGATGCGTCAATTTTGTGTGCCAGATTTAAATTTGAAATTCCAACTATGTCCCTATTCACACTCTCTTCGGTCCGGGCTCAATGAAATAGCCTGTGATCATCGGTTTGACTTGATTTTTGGAATGAGTGTCAAGCCCAGCTAGACGGTCCTAACGGTCTAAGATAGGAGGTATCGGACTTTCAACGTGCGGTCTAGATCCAATACAAAGATTCAAAGTGGTCCAGAGAACAAACCGGCTTAGAGTTTGATCCGAGGCTTTAGAGCATTATAGCACCCTTAGTTCCACTCGCTTCGGGCCTTGTAGAACGTATTTAAAGTGATCAGGGACCATTTCCCAGCTATTCTAACGTTGCACTAGCTAACCTAGTCAAATTTTCCAAAGGAATGAATTCTACGCAAATTCGGGTCGAGTTGGTACTCGAGCCCAAGTATGGATTTTTCACGGGCGTTACAATCTACCCCCCTTAACAAATAATTTCGTCCTCGAAATTTTGTACCTTTTCATACTCCTCGAGAAGCTGTGGGTAGTTCTTTCTGATCTCGGCTTCTGTCTCCCAAGTAGCCTCCTCCTCAGTATGATGCGTCCATAGTACCTTCACAAGGGGAATCACCTTGCTACGCAGTACCTGCTCCTTCCGGTCTAAGATGCGTGTCGGTCGCAGGATATAAGTAACATCCTCTCCTAACTGCACCTGCTCCCATCTGATGATATGAGAAGGATCAGCAACATACTTCTTCAGCATAGAAACATGAAATACGTTGTGGACGCTCGCGAGGGGCGTGGGTAAAGCCAATCGGTAAGCCACTGCTCCCACACGATCGAGGATCTGAAATGGACCAATGTATCGCGGTGCCAGCTTCCCCTTCTTCCCGAACCGAAGGACTCCCTTCATAGGGGAAACTCGCAAAAACACATGATCCCCGACTGTGAACTCTAGTGGTCTCCGTCTCGTATCGGCGTAGCTCTTCTGTCTGCTCTGCGCTGTAAGAAGCCGACGTCGAATAATATCAATCTTCTCTGACGTCGCCTGCACCAACTCTGGGCCAATCAAGCTGCGCTCACCGACCTCTATCCAGCAATGCGGTGCGCGACAAGGTCGCCCATACAGCGCCTCATAAGGTGCCATGCCGATACTCGCCTGGAAGCTATTGTTGTATGCAAACTCCGCATATGCAAGACAGTCATCCCAACTGTCCTTGAAGTCCAATGCGCAAGCTCGCAACATGTCCTCCAGGATCTGGTTCACTCGCTCTGTCTGTCCGTCCGTCTGTGGGTGGAAGGCAGTACTGAACTTCAACTTCACACCCATAGCCTCCTGAATGCGAGTCCAGAAAATAGAAGTGAACCGCGTGTCTCTGTCCGACACGATCTCCAACGGAACTCCATGCAGACGCACGATCTCTCTAATATACAATCTAGCCAGCTCGTCTGCAGAGTTCGTAACTCTGATCGGTAGGAAGTGCGCCGACTTCGTCAATCGGTCGACGATCACCCAAATAGAATCATGCCCCTTCCTCGTCTTCGGCAACCCAGAAATGAAGTCCATGGAAATGAAATCCCACTTCCACTCTGCAATCGGCATAGGCTGCAAAAGTCCAGGTGGTCGGCGATGCTCTGCCTTCACCTGTTGACAAGTGAGACAACGGGACACGAACTCAGCAATGTGGGTCTTCATACCTTCCCACCAGTACGTCCTCTTCACGTCACGATACATCTTCGTGCTGCCAGGATGCATCGCGAGTCTAGTAGAATGCGCAGCCTCGAGAATCTCTCGTCTCAAGTCAGGGACATCAGGAACGCATAGGCGGCCACGGTAACGTAAACCCCCATCCATGCCAACTCGCCAGTCGGCGTCATCATCATCACTGGCCTGCTCTCGAAGCTCAGTAAGATGCGCGTCGTCCCTCTGCGCCTCGATGACACGGTCATCGATCGGAGATCGCACCTGAACATGTGCGATGAACTCGAATGGCTCCTCTACGGTGAGTTTCTGCTCAAAGTCTCGCAAAAACTCAACCATATCCCACTCGGCAACCATCAGCGGAGCCGCAAACTCTATCGCCTTCTTGCGGCTCAACGCATCAGCCACAAGGTTCGCCTTCCCAGGATGGTAAGAGACTTCAAACTTGAAGTCCTTCAGCGTCTCCATCCATCGCCGCTGCCTCATATTCAAGTCCCGCTGTGTGAATATGTACTTGAGGCTCTTGTGGTCGCAAAAGAGCTCGAACTCCTCTCCATAGAGGTAATGTCTCCAGAGTCTCAGTGCGAATATCACGGCTGCCAACTCCAGGTCGTGTGTAGGGTAATTCTCCTCGTGCTTCCTTAATTGTCTCGAGGCATACGAAATTACCCTGTCCCTCTGCATAAGGACACAACCCAAACCAACGCTAGACGCGTCAGTGTATATAGTGTATTTAACCCCTTGCTCTGGCAATACTAGCACAGGGGCGGACGTAAGTCTGTCCTTCAGCTCCTGAAAAGCTGACTCCGCCTTATCATTCCAGGCGAACTTCACGTCCTTCCGTGTCAACTGAGATAAGGGTCTCGCGATCTTCGAGAAATCCTGAATGAAGCGCCGATAGTAGCCAGCGAGACCCAAGAAACTCCTCACCTCAGTGACAGAACCAGGCTGCTCCCAGTCCTGCACCGCAGCTACCTTAGACAGGTCAACTGCCATGCCATCCTTGGACACCACGTGTCCCAGAAACTTCACCTCCTGCTTCCAGAAGTCGCACTTCTTATACTGTGCGAACAACTGATGCTGTCTGAGCGTATCAAGGACCAAACGCAAGTGCTCCTCATGCTCCTCTCGACTCCTAGAGTATACCAAAATGTCGTCGATGAAGACAACGACGAATCGATAGAGGAAAGGCCGTAGTACCCGGTTCATCAGATCCATGAACACAGCCGGTGCGTTCGTGAGACCGAACGACATCACAAGGAACTCGTAATGACCAAAACTGGTCCTGAACGCTGTCTTCTGCACGTCCTCATCTCTGACGCGCAGCTGATGATATCCTGACTGAAGATCAATCTTCGAGAAGTACTGCGCTCCTCTCAACTGATCAAATAAGTCATCGATCCTGGGCAAAGGGTACTTGTTCTTCACTGTGAGTTGGTTCAGCCTGCGATAATCAATACACAATCGCAGCGAACCATCCTTCTTCTTCACGAACAAGACCGGTGCTCCCCAAGGAGATACGCTAGGCCGTATAAGGCCAAGCTCTAGTAGACCATCAATCTGCGTCCTCAACTCCTCCATCTCACATGGTGCCATGCGATACGTCGGCAGTGAGACGGGTGTAGAACCAGGAATCAGATCGATAGTGAAATCGATCTCACGTCTGGGCGGCAAACCAGGGATCTTCCTGAATAGATCCCCGAACTCAGAAACAACTGGCGTCTGCTCAAGTACCTGGGCACCAGCGTCGCGCAACAGGGTGGCGTAGCTAAGAATGCGGAAAGGAAGATTTACCCGCACTAAAAATGTGAAAGGCGTGCCCTCAGGCTCGTACACCGTCACCACACGAGCCTCGCAGTCAATCTCGGCTCTCGCTGCAGTCAACCAGTCCATGCCAAGGATGACGTCGAGATATACGAGCGAGGGATCGACGACCAAATCAAGAGTCATCGTCCTGCCTCCCAGATCAAGTAAACAACCCTCACACATCTGGGTGACATCCGAATAATCTCCATGAGCTGCAAGGACTCGCACGCTATCCATAGTGATAGTCTGCAACCCAAGACGTCTGACTACGGCACGCGATATCAAGGAAATCGTGGAACCAGTGTCCACCATGACAAGAACGGGAGTACCTCCGATATGGCCCGTGACCTCGAAGGCTGAATGCTGGAAAGTCGGCGTCGTAGCTGCCTCAGCGGTCAGTGCATGAACTCGAGCCTGCTGTGGCCGGTTCGGCCGCTGTGTCAAGGGCCGTGGGAGCTGTCGAATCTGCGATACTGTGGGTCTGAAAGAGGACTGCGCAGGAGCTGACCGTATAGGCGGTGCTGATATCGCCTGTGGACGTACACGATCAATCTTCTGCGGCGGCGAGAACCCACTGTCCCGCATCCTCGCAAAGCAACTCGGCGCTAGGTGGCCCGTCCTCCCACAGTATGTGCATGATAGATCAGGGCGCCGAAACGGTCCTACTGGCGCCGTGGTCCTGGTAGGAGGATCAATGCGAGGCCTCTTGCCCGCGAAGGGCCTATCTGGCAACTCCGGTCGCGGCCTAGAAGTAGTCGGGCCTCGTGATCGCGCAAGTCGATCCACGTCCTGCTCTGCCCGCATGGACATGTGAACCAACTCCGCATAGGAGGAGAAACTGATGCAGCACATCTTCGACCGAATATCCGGTCGCAAGCCCTCCAAAAAGCGCCGTATGCGCATCTGCTCATCAGCTAAAATCGTCGGGACGTACCTGCCCAACTCTGTGAACCGATGCTCATACTCGGTGACCGTCATCGCTGCCTGCCTGAGACGGAGAAACTCATTCTCCCTCTCGTGTCTGTAGGTCTGAGGATAATACTTCTCATGGAAGCGAAACTCGAATGCTGCCCATGTCCACACGAAGTCTGCGGTAACAGTCCGCAATACACTATCCCACCACATACTGGCCTCTCTCTCAAACTGGAAGGTAGCCAGCTCTACCTGCTCTGCCTCAGTGCAGTGCAACATGCGCAGAATCTTCGACACTCGGTCGAGCCAAAACTCAGCCTCCTCGGGTCTGTGAGAACCCGTGAAAGTAGGAGGCCGCAAGCGCTGAAATCGCTCCAGAAGGCCCCGAGTGTCGGCAGGGTTCCCCGCAGGGAAAGCAGGCTGCGCAGGAAGTGCTATGCCCTCATCCTGGGCGTAAGCATAGGCATCCTCAGCTGGATGCGCAGGTGGTGCAGGCGGAGTAGATGCAGTCGCACCCCCACCCTGGGCTAAAGTCCCGACTATAGTAGTCAATAGCTGCTGCTGCTGTAGCATCATAGCCATCATCTGCTCGAATCTATCAGGTGGTGGAGCAGGCTGTGGCGGATGAGGTGCGGAAGTAGATGCGCGCTGTGGCTCTCTAACTGATGGTGTAAATGGCGGTGGTCCATCTGTAGGACCAGTAGCAGGCTGAGACGATCGAACAGTCTCAGGAATCGGGCCCACAGCAGGGTCCGGACGAGTACCAGACTGAGAAGGAGCCTGATCCATCTGCTCTAACAATGAAAGCCGAACCGCGCTCCTCGTAGTCTTAGGTGGCATTCCCTATATTCAAAATAGGGCGCAACCTTGTCAGTCTCAATTGCACAAATACACCACAATCATTCACTAAAGAGTCAAGGCATTCCATGCACTTCAATTAATCAAAATTGTCACAATACAAGGGATATATCCTTACAAGCATCATGACTAGAATGACATGGAAATTAAGACAGTTAAGCAACAGCGACAAAAGCAAAGCACTAGCCCTAATAGGCTTTACACACATGAAACAGAAAATAGCTAACTACTCATAACAACAACAAAGATCGCGTTGCTAGTCGGAGTCTGGCGACGGAGGAGGAGCACCCTTATCCTGTAAGCAACACAGGATTGCCTTCAAGGTGCGAGTCACCTTGCCAAATTTCTTCTTCGTAACGGCCTTGGCATCAGCGACCTCTGCTCGAAGTTCTTGGACTTCCCTTCGCAAAGCGGTCTGACTCTCCTCCATCCGAGCAATGCGATCGTCAATAGTAGTCTGCGCAGAAGGAGGAGGACTCTCATCAGTATCCTGAGCCTCCTCTTCTGCTTCTTCCTGAGTCTCTTCCTGAACTTCTGCACTAGGTTCTCCTTCGCTTTGATCTTCCTCTTCATCAAAGTCGTCCCCACTATCCCTTTCAAGTTGATTTTCACGATATTGCGACCCAATCTTCATCTTAACCATCGTCGACTCATCGATGGTGTGAATCGATACCGGCAACTCGGGTCCCAGTCTATAGGCAAACTCAAGCGCAATTCTGCAAATGAGTCGGCCAAAGGGAAGGGATTCGGATGTTCTTCTCGACCTGGCTATGAGAACTA
Organism: Magnolia kwangsiensis; assembly: GCA_037074715.1. Classification (NCBI taxonomy): domain Eukaryota; kingdom Viridiplantae; phylum Streptophyta; class Magnoliopsida; order Magnoliales; family Magnoliaceae; genus Magnolia; species Magnolia kwangsiensis. The sequence goes on along the minus strand of CM073572.1, from coordinate 82,750,101 downwards.
TCTGCCGTAAGATGAAAGTGGCCATACATACGTTCTCTCCCTGAGCCACCAGAAATAAGAAATCGACCATAAGACGTGTACATTCAATGCGGTTCGTCGACCTAGGATAAACATTGAACGTGCAGATGTGATGCAGCAGACGCAAATCCTCAGACATGTACGTCGCCTTGAGGCTATTATTAGGCTGCCATGGAACCAACTTACCGCACAGAAACCTGGTGCGGCGATCTCGTTCACGTCTAGTCCTCAAATTTTTCTCACTTGGATGTACATCACCTAGAGGCACGTTGAGAAGTCGCGCAACCAACTGGACGTCGATCGTAGCCATCCGATCTCTACCAAAAGGGATTTTGAACTGCAAGGGCTCCAAGGTAGGACTCTGGATGCCAGCATAGAGGGCACGAACAGTGCTCACATTAGCACGAGCGCGAGCTTCAAAGATCGGTCCCCAGTGCGCAGCTTCAATGCGTTCGAACAACAGATATTCGCCGAACAATCGCCCATCTACGTCCGCCTCAAATAACACTCTACGATCAGTGTATTCACCATGAGGCATCTCTGATAGGATGGTTCGTCCAAGGTGTGCATGGGGATCCAAATCCCGCTTCGTACGGCACTCCAGGACTGCAGCTGGACCTGCGGCGGCGCTTGAACTTGCGGCACCACCCCGCGGTCTTCTCAATCGAGCAGGGCGGCTCGGCCCAGCCTCGTCTGTTGCAGTTTTCCTCTTACCCATCAAAGACAGGATGGATGAGAGTGACAAAAGACCCAAAATAGCTTCCACGAAAGCCATGGAAAACGCCGAAAATGCGGAGAAATGGCTGCCCAATCTGACAAAAGGAAATCTAGGCGTCGTAGAGGGATGCTTCCAGCTTCCCAAGGCTGTAGTTTCAGGGAAAAATAAGAACAAAAAGATGAAATGGAGCTGCTCACGATTTCAGCACTATTTGGGGGATTTTGGAGCTCCAAATGGGAAAATTTTCAAGGAAAGGGGCTGCCAACACCCAATAATCAATGGGTGGTGGTCGGTTTTGTCCAAGGAAGGGATTAGGAGGGGTTTGGGTCGCCGGGGTTTGGAATGGAGCGCTGAAAATCAAATCTAGGGCATGCAAGGGGGCTGTTTGTGAAGGAGAGGGGTGTTTTAGGGGTTTTCGTGGGATGGGAGGTACCTAGGGGTGTTGTGGGAGACATATAAGTGGGTGCGCCCAAAGGGCAGCACCGTCCGAGGTGGCCGGCCGGCGATGCATCGCCCGGCCGGCGATGGCATCGCCGGCCAACCTCCAGGTTGGCCAGCGGGACCCCATGGGTCTGGTCCCCCATGGTCCCAGGGTCCCAAAAAGTCTAGTCCCACCCCTTAGTTCATAGTATTTTGGTCCCTATGGGCCCAAACATGTTTTTGGGGCTTTCCGGGTCCACATCGCAATCCCGAATACCAAACCATATGATGCAGCATATGAATTTGGGGTAGAAGGATCCAGTACATCTTTCTAGCTCCTTAGTTGCTAAAGAAAGTGAAGTTAGAATGGCCTTATGGCCATTTTTCATGAAATTTTACTATTCACTGTAAAATTTGGTGAATGTACTAATTTGTGTTATATTCACATTAGGTTTGATGCCTAACATGAAATGGATACAAAAGAACTGAAGGTTGAAGTGTTTAGAGAAGGAATTTTGAGAATTTTTGGCAAAACGGGGTTTTTAAGCCCTGGCGATTGATTACTAGAGTCGTGGTCATTCCACGGCCCATGGATTCACTTTTGCGGTTTAAAACCGCTCATAGGACATCTCCACCCGACTTCCTACAGCTTAGAAGTGATTCGGGTCGCTTTACGCGACCCGAGATGCGTTACAGACTCGATCTTGCGATCGATCCTTATAGACTTCGCCTATCGGCGAATCTGTGATCCTAGAAGTGTTTCTAGATCCTTCTCGCACCCACCTAAGTCAAAGGAAGCGACAGCGTACGTCGCAAGACCATAACCCAGGCCCAGTATACTCTCATTCATGCTTTGATACCAACTTGTAACACCCTGAAAATCGGGGGTCGTGTATAAACTCAACTCCCGAGTTCCAGACCGTCACTTATGCAACAAAAATGGTTATGATTCAATGTTGTCTGATTTAAAGCATTCACATGAGTAAAAGTATACCAAAACTGCAATTCATACTTCAGATCCAGTGATAAAAGCAAGCGGAAGACTAAACAAGATATATATCACTGTATGGAAAAACAAAGTAATCTCAACTGTCTCCAAAGTATGACTACATCTCTGAGTCTCATATACATGTACATAACAAAAGAATAATGTTCAAAAATAAAAGTCCCACTGATGTCCCCTCGATCCAGGTCACCTACGGAAAGCCGTCATGATACTGCATATACGAGAACTCATCCTGGTCCTCGTCATCATCTAGCTCCACCTCCTGGATCTCATCGTCACCTGCAACTACAACAGGGTCTGGTGGGTGTTGCAAACACCATCCCGTAACGTGGGAATGAGTGATCAACTCAGTGGAATCATAGAGCAAAGATTAGCATGTTCACAATTCAGTCACGCGATAATAGTAAAGCAGTAAATCAGACAAGTCCTAATACTGTTGTTAATGCAAGATGATATGACGTGATGTATGCCCTCACCGACGATCACCCTCATACGGCAACATCTTACGACCGCGGCATGCCACACTCCCTAGAGTGCTCCACATCTTCCAGGCACATGCAATGCTATGGTGATATGATTACCAAGTTATTATTAGTCCATTCAAACAGCAGGATTGGGAAACTAAGGTACCTCCCTTGTATCAATCCCAACACGGATCCTGTCTAGGGTCGTCACTCCTAGTAATCTCATACGATGTACATTTCGTAGGTCACTGCAAGGGCTGCCAGGGCTGTTGCTCGCACTCGTTGCACCGCTCCCCCATCACCTTATCAATACAGGCCTACTGTACTCTACTGCACGGAAGGGTCGTCGCCTCCCGTGAACTCAGAATACGCTCGCGGTCACTACAAAGGGCTCGTCGCCTGATCAGTGTAGGCCGACAGCTAGAATATAGTGTCCCATACCACCATAATCTGCTCACGAGTCTAGGTGCTCACTGGTCACTACGGGGAGGTTTGTGGCCCCAGCGTAGGCCGACAGCTCGACCACGGTGTCCCATACCACCATGCCCGGCTCATGAGTCTTCGTGGATCAAGGTACCACGGTTAATAGGGTTTACAATGGTAAGTTCAGTACCCTAGGTTCAAGCAGTTATGATACATACATGGTGAACAAACATCGGCCAGTCGGGTTACTTGACGGGCTCGACTAGCGCGATCGCATATCGAATTGAACGACATGAAGTGCGTAAAACACTTCGCGTGGCCTAACCACTGCCGCCAACTCTCAACACGAATCACATTCATCGACGCGTCGTTCGTGACTATGACCAGTCAGCCACGAATTCGCTCGGTTACCGACTGCCTGGACTAAGTCAAGTCCCACACATCTATGGAATCACTATAAAAGTATTGGAATTGAAATACATCATGTGAGCATGTTAGCACATGTTATAACATTCAACTTAAGCAAATCTTCAAGGCATACTTCCCATGCATATTCAACTTAAGCAAATCCTCAAGCACATACATTCCATGCATGTAATGAAATCATGCATTTTGTCAACATGTAGAAAATCATTTAGGTTGGCATAATAATTGAAAAATCAATCACAAAGTATCAAATAACATCATTTAATTCAATACATACTAATACAAGCATTTATACAAACACATGCACTACACACTTAGGTCTACATATAGCATGTCGACCCAAAGTGTGCAACTAGGCGAATCTCTTCGCCAAACTAATTATGCACGCATTCCTAACTCCCTAATGCGACAACAAACCATGTCAATCACATCAGCAAAATATGAATGCAAACAGTACTTCCTACAAATGACTAAAATGCCCTAAATCTCATATTCTTCGTTAGCTTACGAAACGGGAAACGGAGAGCATTTTGTACATGTCAAACGGCGATGCCGTCAAGAATCTACTATTAAACGACATTGAAAGCATTGGGAACCGTCAATCCAAGCGTCTAAAATCCTCACCTAGTGTCTTGTAGACTCGGGAATTGAAGCGGAGTGTATATGCTTCGTCTACGGCGAGTAAGGAGCCTAATACATAAGATCCATAAGCTACATCGCCATGGAAACAAGAAAAACTCAAATCACCAACTATTAAGGGTTTTTACTTACCTAGGATTGCGGTGGAATCGCCGGGAAAGCGGTAGAGGAGTGTCGCTTAAGCATGTGCAACACGTAGCACAAGTGGCGGGAAGAACTCTCCCACTCTCTCACAATCTCTCACTCTTTTTCTCTCTCCCAAGCTAGGGCTTCTCTCAAATTCGGATGGGAGAGAGGAGTGAGGGTTTCAACCCCTTTTATAGCCTAAAACATTCCCAAAATAGGCTTGGGAACAATGTTTACTTGGTGCCTAACCAAATCGGGGCCGTTTCGGTCCAAAAGGGCATTTCTGGAGGTCCCCAGGCCAAGTGCGGTCGGACTTAAGCTCATGCATACTAGATCTAGCATACATCCAGTTTTCAGACCGGTTGGGTTCCCAGATCGCACGTGGCGGCCCAGTTTCAGTTTAACGGTCACCGCATCAAGATCAGGCCTATAAGTCCCGTGATATATAATAGATATTTTTCCTGATCCAAGGGTGTAATTTGGCTGTATTCTGACGGTCAGAATGCCTAATACTGATGCGTCAATTTTGTGTGCCAGATTTAAATTTGAAATTCCAACTATGTCCCTATTCACACTCTCTTCGGTCCGGGCTCAATGAAATAGCCTGTGATCATCGGTTTGACTTGATTTTTGGAATGAGTGTCAAGCCCAGCTAGACGGTCCTAACGGTCTAAGATAGGAGGTATCGGACTTTCAATGTGCGGTCTAGATCCAATACAAAGATTCAAAGTGGTCCAGAGAACAAACCGGCTTAGAGTTTGATCCGAGGCTTTAGAGCATTATAGCACCCTTAGTTCCACTCGCTTCGGGCCTTGTAGAACGTATTTAAAGTGATCAGGGACCATTTCCCAGCTATTCTAACGTTGCACTAGCTAACCTAGTCAAATTTTCCAAAGGAATGAATTCTACGCAAATTCGGGTCGAGTTGGTACTCGAGCCCAAGTATGGATTTTTCACGGGCGTTACAAATAGTGTAGTCTAAGTGTTTGTATAGACGCCTGAACGGGTTAGAAATTGGTAGAGTATGATTTTTACGGGTATTATGATATGAATCTCATTCACCTTGTGTGTATGATTTCCTCCATGAAATGTTTAGCATATTTTATTCATGCTAACTGTGTGTATGATTTCCTCCATATACTGCATTCATGTTTAAGTTATATTTCATAACATGCTCATATGAATGTTGAATTTGAATCAAATGTCTATTATTGAGATTGTACGTGACTGGGACCATGTTATGGTCCAGACAATCGGTAACAGGCTTTGAGTTCCTGGCTGAGATTTATTCACCACGTAAGACATGTTTGATGAACTCGAGCCGTATTAGACTTGTCGGCAGTGGTTTGGGCACACAGAGTGCTTATGCATTTCATGTCGATCAACTCAACGTGCGATCGTGTTAGTCGAGCTCGTCAAGTAACCCGATTGACCCGATGTATGTTCACCATGTATGGACACTTTTGTTTGAATTTAGGGTACCAAACTTACCGGTGTAATCCCATCAACTTTGGTACCTCGATCCGCTAAGACTCATGAGCCGGACATGGTGGTACGGGACACCGTGGTCGAGCTGTCAGCCTACGTTGGTGCGATGAGCCTCCCCGTAGTAACCAGTGAGCAGCCTAGACTTGTGAGCTGATTATGGTGGTATGGGACACTATATTCGAGCTGTCGGCCTACTCTGATTGGTGACGAGCCCTTTGTAGTGACCTCAAGTATATCCTGAAACTACATTGGGACGACGAGCCTTATTGTAGTATATAGGATATAACTAGACCTGTATTGATTGGTGATGAGCCCTTTACAGCGATCTAGAACTATAATATTGTATAAGATTGTCTAGGACTGATGACCCTAGAATGGATCATTGTTTAGGTAATGATATAAGGGAGGTAGCTTAGCTTTCCAATCCTGCTATATGAAAAGGACTAATAATAACTCGGTAATCACATTCATAACATCGCACTGCATGTGCCCCGGGTTGAAGAGCACAGAGGGAAGAAAGCATACCGCGGACGTAAGATGGTGTCCCATGAGGGAGTGTAGGTGAGGGCATGCATCATGAAAACATTTCATCCTTCCATTAACAAGGGTATCTAGGAATGTTCGATATGCCTACTTTATCATTACTGGTTAACTGAATTGATAACATGTTAATCTTTGCTCTATGATTCCACTGAGTTGATCACTCACTCCCACATTCTAGGACGGTGTTCTGAACACCCACCAGACTCTGTCTTAACTGCAGATGATGTCATGACTCAGGAGGTTGAGTCGGATTACTATGACGATCAGGACGAGTTCTCATATATGTCGTTCTCTGACGGTCTCGCTTAGGCCGTGATGATCGACGGGGCTACAGGGCTTTTCATTCTAGTTGATTTTTTTTGAACTAATACATGAATATGGTGACTCAGTGATGTATTCATACTCTGGGGTTCGACAGAAATCCTTTGAACTCATATACGTTTAGATACATTTTTCAGTCTTTTTCTTGCGATATATAAATTGATCTGGAGTATGAATTACTGTTTTGGTATAATCCCACCCATGTTTAGTACACTATTATGAACAACATTCAATCATCATTATTTATATTGCATAAGTAATGCGTTTGAACTCGGGAGCTGAGCTTCTACTCGACCCCCGATTTTTAGGGCATTACATTAGTGGTCAGATCAAAGGCTTCAAGCCCGCACAAATTTCCATTTCATTGAAGACTAGTTTATCAGATCGACATTCCCCCTAAGTCCTAGGAGATGAATGAAACAAGCATCGGAATGCTGCCGAAATTTCCATTAGACTATCTTATCTTTCATTCATTACGTTAATTATACTTTGTTTTCAGAATCAAGGGAATCAGAGGATGTAAATGAACTCAGAATAAATGTGATCAATGTTCTCTCATTCTTTCTTTGTTATCATTGAATAAATCCCCAAATCAAATGCATTTTTTTTCTTGTCGAAACAAAATGGTGACTCTGCTGGGAATTATTATTCCATGGAAGTTAGAAAAATATTTATAGAACATTTATCACTTTTTTAGCATCTGTATAGATGCCAAAATGGCGACTCTCAGTGGGAACATCCTCCCCTTCATCTCTAAAAACAAAGTATATTTTTATTTAATAAATTAACTAACAGTCTGTTCTGAATGAGATGTACTACATCGATCTTTCTCTCGATTAATGTAGTTGCCTACTTCACATCCAATAAAATTCTACTAGAAAGTATCAAAGAAGATCAAATCAGTCATGATCAAGGACAGATAGTGTCAGGTAACATCCAGAGTAGTTTCTGTTTCACCGGTAATGCAACAAAAGAATGAAGAAAGGATGATAGTGTATTGATGCACAAAATATACAAAGTTTTCATCATACATTACTTTTAAGAAATGAGAGGATATTGGAGATAAGAAAGAAAGAAGAAAGAATATTAGAAAGAAAGGATATGTAAAGAAGAATGAGACCTGTACAAAAGTTATAGGGTTCTACGCATATAGGGACAATGGTGATTAGATCAAGTTGACAGAGATGGCTGAGATTTGGTGAAAGGTGGGCCCATCAGATGTATATCAAGAGTCTGTACATATGGAGGTCTAAAAAAATGGAACATAGTGATTTCTGAAAATGAAAGGTTCAATCTTCTTTTACAAGGAATATCATCCTGCTGAGTACAAATATCAATACATTCGAAGTGTGCAAAAATAGAGAATTTACCAACAAGATGTTAATCATCCTTCACTAGATGAATGTGTTATTGAAGACCTTACTTTTCCAACAGCGACTATCGTGAACAATAGTAAACCTTGAGGAAAGCCTCTAGATGAGAAGTTAGTTTGACTGAATCAGACGTTGTATGCCAATGAGAAGATGAATCAATTAGTGCATTCATTAGTCAATAGAGAACCCAGGTGGCATCGTCACAACTTTCCAAAGTAAAAGAGCAAAAGTAAAAGCGAAGATGCACAACTCCCATATGAATCAGTTATTTAAAAGTCTTAAGAGAGTAGCAGAAGATACTGTCGAAGAAAGAAAGCAAAATGAAGGATTGTCAAAAATAATAATAATAATAAATAAAGAATTGAATCGTCCGATGAAGAAAACATTGGCGATTTTACAAATAAGAAAGTAGAGAAAGAGTTTGGACAATTCAAGGATGAGGGGAAATATACAGTTGAAGAAGGCGGCATACTCCTTATGATCGCTAGCTGTAGAGGCAACCAAACTACCATGGTTACAATATTCAAAGGAAATGAAGCAAAGAATAAAAGAATATTCCACAGGAAATGATTGACAATAGTAAAATTGTCATAAGAAATAAAAGAGAGAGTAATGACATATGATCCTAAAGGAAAACAGTCACTTGATAGAAGAATCACAACGTTTTGACCAAGAAGATTTACAACGTTTTGACCAAGAAAATTCACAGCGTTTTGACTTAGAAGATTCATGGCACAATTATCCATGGGAGCAAGATAAGTATAGTCTCAGAATGCCAGTAAAGTCTCAGAATCCTAAATGAGGTAATCGTTGATTCCTCGAGATGATAATTGTCTATATCAATTTTTATAGGTCAAAGTTGGGGGCAAAAGCAAGTTCCAATGCTAGCAAGCATTGATGATTGCCATCAAGTATTGACGATTGTTGCCAACAAGTAGAGGAGCAAAAGGATTGTGAAAGACAAGGTCATATACTCTCACTTATGCGAATGAATAAAAGTGCAAATTTTCAATTGACTTTGAATTTCAGAAGAAATTCTGGAGATACAATTGAAGAAGAAGAAAAGTGAATGGCTTGAAGAACAAGTTACAGAAGACAGTTGATAAAAGCAAAATTGTTAAGGTATATGACATAAGAGAAAAAAAAAAGAGAGTATACAGGCCTCATTAGTTCAATACCGGGGGAAAAGCTAATCTTAAGAAAAAGAATAAAATGATGCGACATCAGTATATTTGTTAAAGGTCACAACATTGTGATTTTTGATTACGAAGATTCCCAGAGCAATGCTTCCTAATCAAAAGGGGGCAAGACAGGTGAATAAAACTGTGAAATATATTTCTCACCATAGAATGTATTTCCTTTGTGTATATGAATAAAATGTTGGCTTTCAAGTACATCAAGTCATCGCCAAATGAAAAGAGTTGATAATTGCTGTCAAGCATTCATGATTGTCACCGACACTGAAGATTATCGCCAAATTCACCAAACACAGATGATTATTGCCATCTTATTTTTTAAGGCAGCTTAGCCAAGCCTATATGGACAACTACGCATAAGACCTATGATCATTTAAGGCAGCCTAGCCAAGCCTATATGGCCAACTACGCATAAGACCTATGATCATTTAAGGCAGTCTAGCCAAGCCTATATGGCCAACTATGCATAAGACCTATGATCATTTAAGGCAGCCTAGCCAAGCCTATATGGCCAACTTTGCATAAGACCTGTGATCATTTAAGGCCGCCTAGCCAAGCCTATATGGGCAACTACACATAAGACCTACAAAGCCTGAAATTGGCAGTAAACTATCTTACTCTTTAAACCCAGTGTCAGGTCCAGTTCAGTAAAATCTGGTTGTCCAGTTCAGTCAAGTCTGGTCAGTTAAGTTCAGTAACGTCCAGTCAAGTCAAGTCAAGTCTAGTCAAAAGTACACAAGTTCCACTGCTCAAAAGCATAAACTAAGTTTATCATTCAAAATGCTGCAAATACATATTAGATATGCTCTTAAATATGTAATTGCCTGATGAAATTTTGAATATTGAGTAAACAACATGCAAAAATACATTTCTCTTGAATCAGGTTCAATTTATAGCAACAGTAAATGCCTTTCAGATATTGGCAATTATCTACTCTAAAGTTTAAGCCTTCAAGATATTGGCAATTATCTACTCCAAAGTTCAAATCTTCAAGATATTGACAATTATCTACTCAAAAGTTCAAGTCTACAAGGTCAATTAGCATATTGACAAGCGCCATAAGGTCTTTTCATCTCTCGCCTTCTTAATGAATAGAAAAATATTATCGCACAAGATTCTCAAAAGGGGTCAAAGAATAAACTAGCAAGGAATTATCATTCTCTTTCGGACAATATAAAGATCCAGATATATTCTTTCGATTCGTTAAAGTAGTAGTAAAGATTATCCATCCTTCAGGAGTATCGGCAGGCTTTATTTTAGAAATATTATCTTCTGAAGAAATCTTTATGTGACATTAACAGGGAAAGGGGGCAAGATCTATGTCTTTAAAGTAATCTATGCCTTAGTCTTTCTGTAATCTCTTATGCACAGTGAAGAAATTCATATGCCAAGAATTATGAGTAATGATATCGCAAGACTCCAAGTATCAGATCTGATGAAGACAAAGAACAAACGGAATCATCATCAGTAACTTCCATTACCTTTAAAAAGATATTAAATGGAAATTGAGAGAAGTTTTACTTACTTTTCAAGATTAGAAAAGATCATAGGAAAAGTCTATGTCAAGGAGCACAAGCTAGAAATGACTCAGTAAAAAGACCCACCGATTGAACCTTTAGAGCTGAAGATGACATCCCTACAAGTGCGATATAATGAGCAAAGAATGTAAAGCACGATGACGAGCGCAAAGATGAAATGATGAAATCATTATCATATTGGAAATATCACAATCATCCTAAAAGAGAGAAGAAGCTTTCAATATATTTCAGAATTATCAACGCTTCATAATGCTAAATTGAAAAATTACAATGTATTGAGATACTAATTTTGATTAATTTGGCAGGAAAGACTGTCATGCCCCAAACCCGAAAATTGGATTCACAAGAATCCCGATCGCCGAACCCGGTGCCAACAGCCTCCGTAGTACCCCATTCTCGGCTCCCAGCATTCATACGCTAGGTTCCGATCCTAGGATCCTACAAGGAGGATTTTCCAACGTACATTTGTCTCATAAGAAGCATAACCACAAGTATACCCAAATCATAAAGGCAACATCATCATCACATATCCATGATATAATTATTTGAATACAATGCTGAAAGGAAACTATAAATATCAAAGTCAAAGCTCCAGAAGATAGCTGCACACTCCAAGCTCAATGTTGTTGTAACCTAACACCACCTACATGCATCTATCGTGCATAAGCTTATAGAAATCTTAGAGGGTGGTGAAAGTGTGTGCGCAAGATAAGTGCCGAGTATACCATAAAGCCCATAAATCATACATCATCGGAATAAGCAGAAATACTGACAAGATCATGAATCATACGATATCAAAGTAATCAAAGTAAACAAAAATATACTGGTAAGTCCACGAGTCATATAATATTAAAATACGCAATACAGATCAGCAATGCAAATGAGGAGTCATAGTGAGCCATATATCAGATACAGATGGTACAATGTAATATGTAAATTTTGTTAAGTCTGTCTAGGCCATATAAGTATAGAAAATATAACGACCCAAAATGCCATATGAATACAGATGCAATATGCAATGTAAATGAGATGACTAAGCTGGAGTTGAGGTCGGGATGATAGTATGTAGTATCGCAAGCTACGGGGTCCATCACAAGGGACTTCTATCCAAACCAGTCTCATACCTAAATTTGGATAGTTAGACTCAATGTGGTAAACTCCTGGCCTCAGGTTAGTCGCGCGCCCAACTGAAATATTGGCCATGCGAAGGTACACGTAACAAATATTTATGCATCACCAGCCCGAGTGGATAGTGAATGAATGAATGAATATGCAATTCCTTCTCAATAAGTCCACATATCAGTACATTTCCTCTCTGGGATCATCACCGGGGTCTAGTACACTCCACGCCATGTAGCGCCCCATCAAGCGCATAACTGGTTAAGTGGAAGAGACCTCACTACCTACTTGACTAGTAGTCTGCCAATACCTACCCGTCTCGACGATAACGGACCCATTCCTCGAGTTGGTCAAACTCAGCCTAGCTATGCCTACTCCCTCAGGTGGGTAAGGCCACGTCCCCTCCTAACTGACCACAGACAATGAGAGACGTGCTCTCCTGGTATTCGGCACTCGGGTGCTCATGTATATCCACTGGGTCTCGACGTTGGGGCATCCTCTGATACTAAGAGGGTTTTAGGGATTTTTACCTAGGGCCATCTACGGCAGCCCGATGCTAGAACCAAACATTTTGAGTGTCCCATATGGCCATCCACTATATGCCTGTGGAGGCTACAGCCCTGATGTCGTTAAGGCGTACAGTAATCACAATACACAATACAAGATGCATAATCCATACAATCTAGTCATGCATTAATCTTGCACATACTGTGTGCTCATGTGAGATAGCCTCCACCTATCAGGGAGTCTCATAACAACCTACCTAATGACATATGCAATGGTTAACCACATCTTATAACAAACATGCAGATGAGGCGCATGGGCATGTATCATGATGCTATGCGGTCACATACTCATAATTGGTATCAACAATCAACCTCGATAATGTGGACATTTAACCAACATTGCCCTCATGGAATGGCCCATACAGAGCCTAACATACAGTAGACTCATGACCTCATACAAGGGTCAAATATACAACACCATGGGCCTTACTCAAGAGCTTAATACACATCATGATAGGCCTCACTCATGGGCCACATATACATCAAGTGGGTCGTATCTCACGGGTCTAATATACATCACAATAGGCCGCTCACACAGGCCTAATATACATCAAGTCGGGCCTCATCATATGGGCTAAAAATATTTCACAATGGGTCATGTCCCATTGGACTCAAATACATCACAATGGGCCTCGACAATCAGAATCGACCTCGACAATCGACACCAAAAATCAGCATCGATAATCAGCACCAACAATCAGCGTATAAACAAGGTGAGGTCCATTGATGGACAATTGATCAACCATAATATAAAGATCTGCCCATGACCGTGGTTATATCAAATCTGATGGCATGGAGCCACCCGTATATGGAGAATGGGGCCCACTTATTTGGGTTAACCCAAGAAGAGAATGTGCTTAATAAGGACTAAGGGAAGGTCACAATGAGGATATCTAATTGTCATTGCCCATCAATATGGATATCTAACCAACATTGCTCCCAAAGAGTGACCTACATAGGGCCAAGCATATAGTGGGCCCATGGCCTCACATATAATCATGATGGGCCTCATTTACGTCACATCGGCCTTGTCGTATGGGCCAACATACATCACATTGGGCCTCGAATATACAATAGGTGGGCCTTGTACCTAGGCCTCAAATATAGCAAGTGGGTTGTATCAATGGGCCGCACCAATGGGTCAATATACATCAAGTGGGAGTATCAATAGGCCGCACCAATGGGCCTCATATAGGACAAGTGGGCCTTAAATATACATTACAGGTGGGCCTTGCACATGGGCCTCATACACATCAAGTGGGTTGTATCAATGGGCCGCAGGGTGAGTTATAATACGGACATTTAACCAACATTATTCTCACAATGTGGGTGTCAAACCATCATTGTCCCTAAGGCACGACCCGCCATTAACATCATTACATAAACTATGGTGGAATCACACATTGCAATGGGCCTTATAAATATTAAGGTGGGCCTTAACAATCGGTCACAAATACATCAAGATAGGCCGTATCACATGCCCCAAAATAATCATATTGAAAGATCATTTGGGCCATACCATAAATAGAAATGGAGATAACAACTTTCATTATTAAACAATTCATAGGGCTCACTATAAAGTTTATTTTCCAACCAATCTAATCATAAGGTCATAAGGACCTGGATTAAGAGGGAAAACAAATTCCTTACTGATCCAAAACTTCTATGACCCAAATGGGTTTCCATGATAGGCGTTTAATCCTCCACTATTATGTGGTGTGGTCCACCTGATCAATGGCCGAATACGTCAAGGTGTGGCCTGCCTTAATGTATTAAAGATCTAACATATTCATAAACTAACACAGTGATAGATGAAGTGGAAACACGTATCAGCTTAATAGGAAAGTATTGTGGCCCTTAGAAATTTTTGAACAGTGAATGTCACTATCCCCACTATTTAAAATGGTGGGGTCCACTTGAACTTATGGATATGGCTCATTCTTTAGCTCATGCCATAAATGAGCTTTCAAAGTGGTTGAACGGTTTGGTTACAATACATGCATCATGATGGGTCCCATATATTGTCATGCCCCAAACCTGGAAATCGGATTCAGAGGAATCCCGATCGCCGAATCCGGTGCCGACAGCCTCCGTAGTACCTCATTCTCGGCTCTTATCATTTATATGCCAGATTTCTGATCCTGGGATCCTACAAGGAGGATTTTTTTTTATACATTTAACTAGTAATAAGCATAACCACAAGTTTCTCCAAATCATAAAGGCAACATCATCATCACATATCCACTAATATAATCATTTGAATACAATGCTGAAAGGAAAATATATATGTCAAAATCAAAGCTCCAGAAAATAGCTGCACGCTTCAAGCTCAATGCTGCTGCAACCTAACATCACCTGCACGCATCTATCGTATATAAGCTTATAGAAAGCTTAGAGGGTGGTGTAAGTGTGTGCATGAGATAAGTGCCAAGTATTCAATACAATATCATAATCATACAATACCGGAAAGCTATTAATCCATAAACCATACAATGACTGAATAAGCAGAAACACTGATAAGAGCAGGAATTATCAGCGTAAACAGAAATACTGACAAGATTATAATCATGCGATAACAGAATAAGCAGAAGTATGAACAAGTCCATAAGTTAATCAATATCAGAATATGCAATATAGGACAGCTATGCAAATGATGAGTCATAGATAATCAAATGTCGAATGACAAGGATATAATGTAATACACAATTCGAAAGAGCTAACAAATATCATCACTCTCATCTAAGTCATGGGAATACAGAAACATAATAACCCACAATGCCACATGCCGAAGAGGTAATGGAATATGCAGTATATGGTGCTAATGGAATGACCATGCTGGAGTGTGATGTCAGGATGATAGTACGTAGTATCCCACAAGGAACCACTATCCAAACCAGTCCCATACCTAAATTTGGATAGTCTGACTCGACGTGGTAAACTCCTGATCTCAGGTTAGTCGCGCGCCCAACCGAAATTCTTGTCATAACGAAGATACACAACTTATGCACCACCAGCCCGAGTGGATAGTGAATGGATGAATGAATGAGTATGCAACTCCTACTCAGTAACCTGTCAGCACAGTAGCCTGCCAACCGCTGGTAGCTCGCCTAGTGTGGTAGCTCACCCAGGCCTCAGCCCCACCCACATCACACCCGCCCACATCAGCGTCCGCCCATGTGCGCCCGCCCACATGCACAACAGTGACAGGGTGTCATAATATCATGTCAGTCCTCATATCAGTACGGTTCCTCTCTAAAAAATCACCGGGGTCTATTACACTTTACACCACCTGCCGCCCCAATCAAGCGCACGACTGGGTAAGTGGAAAAGACCTCACTATCCGCCTGTCAGTAGTCTGCCAATACCTACCTGGCTCACCGATAGCGGACCCATTCCTCGAGCTGGTCAAACTCAGCCTAGCCATGCCTACTCCCTTGGGCGGGTAAGGCCGCACTCCCTTTCAACCGACCACGACACAGTGGAGAGCGCAGCCATCTGGTAATTGGCACTCAACGCTCATCTACCCACTTGTTATAGACGTTGGAGCATCCTCTGGAACCAAGAGGATGTTTAGGGATTTTCACCCAGGGTCATCTATGGCGGCCCGATGCTCGAACAGATTTTCGGTGTCCCATCTGGCCATCCAAGATATGCCTATGGAGGCTATGGCCCTGATGTCACTAGGGCGTACAGTAATCACAACACAATGCAAGATGCATGAGTCATACAATCCAATCATGCATCCATCTTGCTCATGTCATGTGCTCATGTGAGATAATCTCCACCTATCAGGGAGTCTCACATCATCCTGCCCAATGATATATGTAATGGTCAATCACATCTCATAACAAACATGCAGATGATGCGAATGGACATGTATCATGATGTTATGATGTCACATACTCATAAACGGTATCAATAACCGGCGTCGACAATGTGGTCTTTTAACCAATATTGCTCCCAAGGAATGACCCACATAGAATTAAATATATAATGGGCACATGGCCTCACACAAGGGCCAAATATACGAAACAGGTGGGCCCTAGTCATGGGCCTAACACATATCACAATGGGCCTTGCCCATAGGCCTCAAATACATCTGGATGGGTCGCACCCATGGGCCTCAGATATATCACAATGGGCCTCAAATATACTTCGCAGGTGAGTCACATACCTGGGTCTAATACACATCAGTATAGGCTGCATCACATAGGCCTAATATACATCACTATGGCCACAACTCATGAGCTTTAAATACACAATAGGTGGGCCCTACACATGGGCCTCAAATATATATCACAGGTGAGTCTCAATGGACGGGTCACCAATACAACAGGATGAGCCTAATGACATGGACCCCATAAATATATCGAATAGGCCGCACCAATTAGGCCTTACATACATTGCAATAGGCCATGACCCATGGGCCTTGCATACATCACAATGGGCCTTGCACACATCAAGGTGGGCCTCAACAACGGGCCTCATACACATCAAGGTGGGCCTCAACAACAGGCCTCATACACATCAAGGTGGGCCTCAACAACGGGCCTCATACACATCAAGGTGGGCCTCAACAACGGGCCTCATACACATCAAGGTGGGCCTCAACAATGGGCCTCTTATATGGCCTTAGCAATAGGCCACAAATATATCAAGATGGGCCTAATCAATCATATGGGCTAAATCAATCAAATGGCCGATACGAGCAAGTCGATCAAATGGACCGATACAAATGGGCTGTGCGTCATGGAGTTATACTAAGCATGTTATAAAGTAATGCCCTATCCTTACAACGTAGCTGGCCTAGACGGCTTGCATACAACAAATACGGGCCTACTAATGGGCCCTAGGGAGAGTCGTAATGCGGACATTTAACCAACATTATACTCGCAATGTGGACGTCAAACCAACATTGCTCCTAAGGTGTAGCCCGTAGTGAATAACATTAGGTAAACCAGGTTGGGATCACACATTGCAATGGACCTTAGGTACACTCCATTGGGCCTTAAATACATCAAATGGGCCATGTCATATGGGCCTTTTACTCATCAAATGGGCCACATCAATGGGCCGCACCAATGGGCCTTATGTGCATTGCAATGGGTCATAACCCATGGGCCTTAGATTGCATCAAATGGTTCTCGACCCATGGGCCTTATACATATCAAATGGGCCTAATCCCATGGGCTTTAAAATACATCAAATGGGTCCAATCTCATGGACCTTGGAACACATCAAATGGGTCCACTCTATGGGCCTTAAATTACATCAAATGGGCCTAATCCCATGGGCCTTGGAACACATCAAATGGGTCCACTCTATGGGCCTTAAATACTTCAACAACTAGCTACATTCATGGACCCAATTAAATTCAACTATGGTGGACCTCAAAAGTGCATTCATTAAGCCCAACATTTAAGGAACTAAAGGTATAAATCATTTCCTCTAAGATCTTTATAATATGGTGGGCCCCACTCCTCAAAATTTCAGCCCAAGGCCAGCATAATTATAACATGTTGCTGTCCTAAATTTAGACACTCCATTGGAGTGGGTCCAAGGCCTCTAAAACTCTAAAAATTGAGGGCCAAGGTCCCTCATCATGCATATAATGAGAGGAAACCCAAAAAGGTGGCTCACCATCAGAAGAAATATTTTTGAATTATGGTTTTTTTTATCAAGGCATATTGCTAGACTGCACAGCAGAAAAAATCTGGGAGTCCAACCATCTTGGCCCATTCTTTTGGATACCCAAATGGGGTCTCTTGAGGCTAAAATTTCACAAAGTATACTTACATAGGTGGGACAAATCCTCCCAAAATTTCATAATTTTTATATATCTCTAAGTATTTTAATTAATT
Organism: Magnolia kwangsiensis; assembly: GCA_037074715.1. NCBI lineage: Eukaryota > Viridiplantae > Streptophyta > Magnoliopsida > Magnoliales > Magnoliaceae > Magnolia > Magnolia kwangsiensis. Next base: position 82,731,856 of record CM073572.1, on the reverse strand, counting down.
TAAACAAGACAGACTGTCCAGAAAATTGGACAGACCTGGACGTCCCAACATGGTGGGCCAGTCCGGCCCTCACCACGGTGTGTACAGGGGTCCATTAGCCCTAAAATTTGGTAGGTGAGTTCTGAAATAAGTAGACCACACTCCTAAAAAATTTCAAAATTTTTGAATATCTGTAAATATTTTAATTCATTTACATAAATCAATCTGTCCTGAAAATCAGACTGATCTGGACACCATATTATAATGGACCGGTCCCGCCATCACCATGGTGTGTACAGGAGTCCATTGGCCCCAAAATTTTGTAGGTGGATCCTACCATAAGTATGACACTCCCATGAAAATTTTTATAATTTTTAAACACCCATAGGTATTTTAATAAATTTTAAAAATCCAACTGTCCATGGTGGAATGTTGCTGGAACAGTGCATAAAATCCAGACTGTCCACCTCACTTAGACCACACCTTTGAGACCCCAATGAAGGTCAGTTGGGGCTGAAATTTGGGGAACATCAAGATAAGATCCTCACCTTTCAGAAAAGTATATTTAATATGTATGAATAGTCCCCCAAACAGTCCTAAAATCTTGTCCAAAAACAACCAGAAACTGTCCAGAAAATTCTGGACAGCAACATGTACTTAGATAAAATTTATTATATAAGTTAAATAAAAAGGAAAATACATTAATGGGCCACACACATCAGGAAATAAAATGAGGAAAAGAGAGATAGAAGGATAATTCGGCCATAGGGAAAGGGGCTCCGCCACTATTGAGCCCTTCCAAGATCAATCACACCCGCACATCATACCTAGATCTACATTTACAACATGGATCTTGCACATGCATGGCCTATAATTAAAATGCATGGTGAGGGTGCCATCCTCACCATGGTTATAAGGTCTAGATGACCCAAACATAATATGATATGAAATAAAACTACCATGGATCATACATGCATAAGGTAGGCCATTAGGCCACAACCATGGGATTGTGTGGGATCTCCACCATTGATTGGTGGGTCCTACACTTCCCTCATGAAAGAAAGGAAATATCTAGGCTATAGAAATCAGATTTTTTTATATCTAGAGGAGCACCCACCGTTTGATCTTCTTGCTCCTATGAGTTCCTTAGCACCTTAGCTTTGATTCCAATGGAGGAGATGGGGAATGGATGGTTAGGATGGGAGATCATGGGGTAGGAAAGTGGGCCACACTTGAAGTTTTGAAAGAGAGGGAGAGGCTTGGAGAATTCTCATACGTATGGAGTTTCTCTCCCTTGGAGATTTGAAAATGAGAAAGAGAGAAAGAGTTGTAAAGGGAGAGAGAGAGAGTGATGAGTGATGGAGTGATGGATGTGTGTATGAATTTTTTGACTTTGGTGGCCTTTTTTGTAAGAAAGGAATGGGTTTGTAAGACCTTTTTGACTTTTGTGGCTTATTTGGGAAAAGGTGAAAGGTGATGTGCACTTGACATGTACTTGACATGTGATGGATTGATTGATGAGATTGATGTGACATCTCGTAGAGATTCTCTTGGGTTTCACAACGCATGGCATTTTTCTCGCACCGAACGCTGGCCTACATCTCCTGACCAGGGTATCGCCTCGGCGCGCGAGTCACGGCATCGGAACCGCAGCGATGGCGCGGTCGCTATGGTAATGGTCTTGGGTTGAGTCAATACGGGGTGACGGCATATGAGTCAAGGTCGCACGTTAATATCGGTTAAGGGTCGAAGGTTGCCGGAATTCGACCAGTAAGACCGTGAAAGTCTATGGAACAGTACAGTCTAGGATACGGAGCTTACATATATAGATGGCGTGGATGATACAGGGGGACCCATAGAAGCTTAGTGATGCCACTCTAGCTGCTATAGCTAGAGTGAGGTACACCAGCCATCCCACCCAGGGACGGTGTGGGGTATAACACATGCATCAGTGGGTCCCACGTGGGGCCCACCATAACGTTTATTTTCCATACCAGCTGTTGATAAGGTTGCACGGACTCAGATGAATAGGAAAAACAAATTTCATATTGACCCAAAGCTTCTGTGAAGACCTAAATGGGTTTCAATGGCAGCCATTCAATCACCATTGTTTCCTATGATGTGGGCCACCTGAGCTTTAGATGGGGCTGATATTTAGAGGGCAGCCCACTGCCCCAAGGGTCTACAAAATGGCCGGTGTGGATATATAAAATACACATCATGCTGGGGCCCACGGCTAGACCGTGGTCCTACTATCCATCTGTCCGTCCGCCAATGCCTGCTGCAGCAGCATGCATTTTTTTTTCTTGAGGTTTTTCACATGTGGGGCCCGTGTCTTAAGAATCCACTCCACCCATCAGATTCTAAGACTCAAAACGCACCATACAAGCCTAATATTCGGCAGGTTTCGGTGAGTAAAACATAAAGGTGAGTCTTTAATGGTAACAATATGGTTTTCTTTGCTATGTCTCCCCAAAAAATTGAATTTACTTCATTTTTTAGTTCAACACCTAAAACAGGCTGAGGAATGGAATGGATGGCGTGGATTGAATACATACATCAAGGTGGGGCCTGCATGAGCAGCCCACCTAAAAAGCATAAAAATCAAGCTAATATATTTTTATTTTTTTTGCTTTCCCAGTTCACGTCCAGACTCTAGACGGTTCTGGGCAAGACAAATACATTTAGGGTGGGCCCTGCTTAGGTGGACCACCACATGGATGGGTGGTGTGGAACAACATATATATAAAGTGGGCCCCACCTATAAATGACTTGGATCAAATACATGCTTAATGGTGGGGTCCATCCGGGTGGGCCACACAACCACATTATCACACACAATAAAAAATTAAGAGAGAGAGGAAGAGAAAGAGAAAAAGGAAGACTGAGTGATGAAGGGACCTCGGCACTATGGGCCTTCCCTATCATTATTTACAACATACATCAAGTGGGTCCCATTTCATATGGGCCCACCAATCAATATCAATGGTGGAGATCTTTCTCCAACGAAATAGAAGGTCTAGATGACCCCTTTTCAAACTAGAAAGTAAACATCATGATGGGGTCCATGGAGAATGGCCCCATCATGGAATGATATTGATAATCAAGGTGGGCCATCTACCACATTCTAGGGTCCAGAGTGAGATCCATACCATCGATCGGTAGGCCTCACTTAATCCATCATAAAAATATGAAAACTAGCTTATAGAAGCACCCACCGTTTGATCTTCTTACTCCCTTAGTTCCTTTGCTCCTTAGCTTCGATTCCAATGGAAGATGATGAAAAATGAAGGGTCGAGATGGAAGATGAGAGGGTTAGGAAGTGGACCACACACAAAATTCTCTCATGGAGATTTGGAAGAGCTTGGACATGTGGTTTTTTTTTTTTTTTTGGGGGGGGGGGGGGGGTGTTGCTTAGAAAAGAAGGGAGAAATAAGAGAGAGAAGATGGGATGGAGTGATAGATGGGAGAGAGGGATGGGTGGTGTAAGAGTTTGTTAACTTTAGGGGTAGGCTGTGTAAGAAAGGGTATGGGCTTGTGTAAGAACTCTTGACTTTTGAGGTTACTTGGGGAAGGATGTGAGATGATGGTGTACTTCACATAATGGGATTGATTGATTGATGGATGTGACATTAGGTAGAGATTCTCTTGGGTTTTGCAACATGCGGTGTTTTTCCTCGAACTGAACACGCGCCCACATCTCCTGACCTATGTATCGCCTCGGCACACGAGACGTGGCATCAGAACGGCGACGGCGTGGTTGCAATGGTACAAGTCTTAGATTAAGTTGACTCAGATTTACGGGATACGAATTAAGGTCGAGCGCAAACATCGATTTTATGTCACGGGTTCTCGAAATACGTCGGGAAGGATCGCGAGAGTTGAAGGAATAGTACGGACTAGGATATGTGCCTTACTGCTCTCCCCACCTAATAAAAATTTCATCCTCAAAATTTAAATCACAACATAACCAATACAGATCTTACCAAGGGAGGGAAACCACACTGCTATATATATAATTAGAACACATCATACTAACATAATTAAACATTTAAGAGATGGGGATAATGCCCTCGAATCTCAAGCTCTGACTCCTAAGACACCTTATTCAGGAACAATTTAGGAAGATGATGTAGGGGCTATGTCACAGGAATCATCGATGACTCCTAATGTTTGAGGATCCCGCTACTGCTGCTGCTGCTGATGGGGTCCTGGTGCAAATATTATCATCACTGTTGTTGCTGCTAAGGTCAGGGACACTCGCTCCTACGATGCCCAATCCCACCACACCCAAAGTAAGCACCAGAGAATGGTCTGGATGGCAGGGGCTGCCGAGGGTGGCGGCACTCCCAGAAACGGTGCCCTGCCTCATCACATCCGAAGAATACACTTGAGGACTGACGTTTAGGTGGTGTAAATGCTCGGAAGGACGGATGGTTGTTATGCCTCTGTGGCCATCGACATTGCTGTAGCTGGGAGCTACCGAAGGGGGCCTTCCTCATCTGGTCTCCTCTCTGAAGAATAGCGATCATTGCTTGCAACATCTACTGTAACTGGTCCGCACTTACAGACACAGTCGGTGCTGCGCTAAACTCAGATGGGGGTGTAGAAGTCTCTGGTGGGCGGACAGGAATCTCAGGCGGGGAAGCAGAAGTCGTTTAGGTCACTTGCTTGGGTGTCATGTCCTACAGGAAAGAACAAGGGTTGATCATCCTTAGACACTCTCGGAATGCACATGCAATAGGGAGCTATATCGAGAAGTTTCTAAGTTATTCAAACTCGGGGATCTAACCATTTTAAGTTCTAAACAGTCATCGAGTGTAGGGTGGCTATCATCAGATATGTGATGTTATCATCAGGTACTCCCAAGTAATGCTCTGATACCAACTTTTGTCATACCCTAAACCAGAAAATCAGATTCATAAGAATCCTGATCACCGAACTCGGTGTTGACAACCTCCATAGCACCCCATTCTCGGCTCCCAGCATTCATACGCCAAGTTCCGATCCTAGGATCCTACAAGGAGGATTTTTCAACATACATTTGTCTTATAAGAAGCATAACCACAAGTATACCAAAATTATAAAGGCAACATCATCATTATATATCCACTAATATAATCATTTGAATACAATGCTGAAAAGGAAATACATATATAGAAATCAAAGCTCAAGAAGACAACTACACACTCCAAGCTTAACGCTACTGCAACCTAACGTCACCTACACGCATCTATCGTGCATAATCTTATAGAAAGCTTAGAGGGTGGCGAAAGTGTGTGCGTAAGATAAGTGTCAAGTATACCATAAAGGCATAAATCATACATCATTGGAATAAGTAAAAATACTGACAAGATCATGAATCATACGATATCAGAGTAATCAGAGTAAGAGGAAATATACTGGTAAGTCCATGAGTCATATAATATTAAAATATGCAACACAGATTAGCAATGCAAATGAGGAGTCGCAGAGAGTCATATATTAAGTACAGATGGTACAATATAATATATATATCCTGCTAAGTTCGTCTAAGCCATATAAGTATAGAAAACATAATGACCCAAAATGTCATATGAATGCGGATGCAATATGCGATGTGAATGAGATGACCAAGCTGGAGTGTGAGGTTGGGATGATAGTACATAGTATCACAGGCTACGGAGTCTATCACAAGGGACTTTTATCCAAACCAGTTCCATACCTAAATTTGGATAGTTAGACTTAATATGGTAAACTCCTGGTCTCAAGTTAGTCGCGCGCCTAATCAAAATCCTTGTCATGCGAAGGTACACGTAACAAATAGTTACGCACCACCAGTCCGAGTGGATAATGAATGAATGAATAAATATGCAATTCCTGCTCAATAAGTCTACATATCAGCACGGTTCCTCTCTAGGATCGTCACCGGGGTCTAGTACACTCCACGCCACTTGACGCCTCATCAAGCGCACAACTAGATAAGTGGAAGAGACCTCACTATCCTGGCTAGAAGTCTACCAATACTTACCTGACTTGTCGATAGCGGACCCATTTCATGAGCTGGTCAAACTCAGCCTAGCTATGCCTATTCCCTCGACGGGTAAGGCCACACCTCCTCCCAACCGACCATGGCATAGTGAGAGACGTAGCCTCCTAGTATTTGGCATTCGGGCACTCATGTATATCTACTCGATCTCGACATTGGGGCATTCTCTTATACCAAGAGGGTTTTAGGGATTTTCACCTTGGGCCACCTATGACAGCCCGATGCTAGAACCAAACATTTTCAGTGTCCCATTTGGCCATCCATGATATGCCTGTGGAGGCTACAGCCCTGATGACGCTAGGGCGTACAGTAATCATAACACACAATACAAGATGCATGAGTCATACAATCCAGTCATGCATCAATCCTACACATACCGTGTGCTCATATGAGATAGCCTCCGCCTATCAGGGTGTCTCATAACAACCTGCCCAATGACATATGCAATGGTCAACCACATCTCATAACAAACACGCAGATGATACGTATGAGCAACACAGATTAGAAATTTTTGAATAGTGAATGTCACTATCCCCACTATTTAAAATGGTGGGGTCCACTTGAACTTATGGATCTGGCTCATTCTTTAGCTCATGCCATAAATGAGCTTTCAAAGTGGTTGAACAGTTTGGATGCAACACATGCATCATGGTGGGTCCCATATACGGATGGTGTGCATGATACAGGGGGTCCCACAAAATCTTAGTGACGCCACTCCAGCAGCTATAGCTGGAGTGAGGTACACTAGTCGTCCCACCCTGGGACAGTGTGGGGTACAACACATGCATCAATGGGTCCCACGTGGGGCTCACCATAACGTTTGTTTTCCATCAAACCTGTTGATAAGGTTGCACAAACTCAGATGAATAGGAAATACAAATTTCATATTATTTCCTATGATGTGGGCCACCTGAGCTTTAGATGGGGCTAATATTTAGAGGGCGGCCCACTGCCCTAAGAGTCTACAAAATGGACGGTGTGGATATACAAAACACACATCATGTTGGGGCCCATGGCTAGACCATGGTCCTGTTATCCGTCCGTCCACTAGCACCAGCACACGCTGCTGACAGCAACAGTTCCTGTTGCAGCAGCATGCATTTTTTTTATTTTCTTCAGGTTTTTCACATGTGGGGCCCATTTCTTGAGAATCCACTCCCCCCATCAGATTCTAAGACTCAAAGCACATCAAACAAGCCCAATATTTGGCACATTTCTATGAGTAGAGCATAAAGGTGAGTGTTCAACGGTAACAATACGATTTTCTAAGCTATGGCCCACCAGAAAATTGGATTTACTTCATTTTTCAGCTCAAAGCCTAAAACGGGATGAGGAATGGAATGGACGGCGTGGATTAAATACATTGATCAAGGTGGATTCCGCATGAGCGAGCCACCTAAAAAGCATAAAAATTAAGCTAATATATTTTTTTTTGCTTTCCCAGTTCACATTCAGATGCTGGGCGGTTCTAGGCAAGACAAATACATTTAGGGTGGGCCCTGCTTAGGTGGACCACCACATGTTTGGGTGGTGTGGAACAACATATATACAAAGTGGGCCCCACCTACAAATGACTTGGATCAAATACAAACTTATGGTGGGGTCCATCTGGGTGGGCGACACGACCACAATATCACACACAATAAAAAATGAAGAGAGAGGGAGAGAGAGAAAAAGGTAGACCGAGTGATGGAGGGACCGTGGTACTATGAGCGCTCCCTTTCATGATCTACAACATACATCAAGTGGGTCCCATTTCATATGGGCCCACCGATCAAAATCAACGGTGGAGATCCTCTCTCCACCGAAATAGAAGGTTTAGATGACCCCTTTTCAAACTAGAAAGTAAAATTCGGTAGGCCATTGGCCACATCCTAGGGTCCAAAGTGAGATCCATACCATCTATTGGTAGGCCTCACTTGACCCATCATAAAAATATGAAAACTATCCTATAGAAGCACCAACCGTTCAATCTTCTTACTCCCTTGGCTTCCTTTGATCCTTAGCTTTGATTCCAATGGAAGATGATGAAGAATGAAGGGTTGAGATGGGACATAAGAGGGTTAGGAAATGGGCCACACATAAAATTCTCTCATGGAGATTTGAGAGAGCTTGAACGCATATTTTTTTTGGGTTGCTTGGAAAAGAAGGAAGAAATAATAGAGAGAGAGAGAGAAGATGGGATGGAGTGATGGATGGGAGAGAGAGGGATGTGTGGTGTAAGAGTTTGTTGACTTTAGGGGTAGGTTGTGTAAGAAAGGGTATGGGCTTATGTAAGAACTCTTGACTTTTGGGGTTGCTTGGGGAAGGGTGTGAGATGATGGTGTACTTGACATGATGGGATTGATTGATTGATGAATGTGACATCGGGTAGAGATTCTCTTGGGTTTTGCAATGCATGGTATTTTTCCTCAAACTAAATATGGGCCCACATCTCCTAGCCTAGGTATTGCCTCGGTGCGTGAGACGTGGCATCAGAACCGCGGTGACGACGCGGTCCTAATAGTACAAGTCTTAGATTAAGTTAACTCAAATCTATGTGATACGACTTAAGGTCGTGCCCAAATGTCGATTATAGGTCGCGGGTTACCGAAATTCATCGGAAAGGATCACGAGAGTTGAAGGAACCGTACGAACTATGATACGGGCCTTACAAAGACTATCATTCAAAAGCTTGAATCATGCAGATTATGAATAAAATAAATAATAAAAAAATCTATTACAGTAGGAGTAGAATTAAAGAACAACTCTCTAGACACAGAATTAAAGGAAAAAGTCACTGGAGTTGATCAAAGAGACCATTACAGCAGCAAAGGTGTTGAAAGATAGTTCTTTGATCAAATCGCTGAAAGACAAAGTCACCACAGCTGTTACAGTGGCAAGTTTCGAGGAAAAGAGAATTTCATCTTCTCTAGTAAAGCATCTACTCAACAATGCTAGCAGGGGGTATTCAAAATTTTCATTTGAACGTAATTGTTCAAATCTTCCATTCGAGCGCGATCGTTCACGTCTTTCGTTCAAACATGAGCATTCCAATCTTCTGATCGAATGCGATCATTCAATCTTTTGGTCAAATATGAGCATTTCAGTCTTCCGATCAAACGTGATTATTCGATCTTCCATGCAAGTATGACCATCCAGTCTTCCATGAAAGCATAATCATCCAGTCATCCTTCAGTTGCAATTCATTCAAGATTCTTCAGGTGGAGGAGGATCAATCCTCCATTTGATTTCAGGAATCAATCAAAGAAGGATCGAGGGGGCATCAGTTAAGGCATAAAAAATATTCCATTACAATGGTTAGAGAATTCCATGGTGCAAAACTTTTTCAGAGTTATGCACTCCGTATTTTGGTAAAATTCCATGTCCGGGGGTATTTTAGGTATTTTGATAAAATTTCATGTCCAGGGGTATTTTAGATATTTCAGTAAAAATTCATGTCCGAGAGTATTTTAGGTATTTCAGTAAAAATCCATGTCCGAGGGTATTTTAGGCATTTCGGTAAAAATCCATGTTTGAGGGTATTTTAGGTATTTTGGTAAAATTCCATGTCCAGGAGTAGTTTAGGAATTTCAGTAAAAATGTATTAAAAAGGGTATTTTGGTAATAAAGGGTGCATACGTATTATTTTAATGGAGAGAAGTTGTACACCACCGTTTAAGGGAGAGCTTAGTGCACACCGTTGTTTAAGGAAGGAAATGATCATATGTAAAGGGATAAGTGGTGATGATCACCACTTTGTAAGAGTGGTGGGGCCTATAAATACCCCTCTTTTGCCTCATTTGGAAGGAGGGGATCAGTTGATCAGTTGGTGGGCCAAGAGACAAGATAGAGAGAGAAGAAGGAGACAAGAGAAGGAAGCATTGTGCGCACTTCATTGTGTGCTGGAAGCATTGTGCTACGCACAATGGGGTTCCCGCACAATGCAAACCTCGGCACAATGCAAACTTCCACACAATGGCATAAACTTCCGCACAATGGCAGGTCCCGCACAATAACAACCTTCAAAGGAGTCTGTGCACGATGCCATCCTTCAATGGAGTTTCCGCATAAAGAGCTGCTCCGCACAATCACTCTCCTAAGGGTTTGCGCACAACACCTCATGGAGGATTACCACATAATGGTGGGTCCCACACAACACCTCATGGAAGAGGTTCCACACAACACCTCAAGGAGGATTTTCGCACAAACCTTCCTAAGGAGCCAGTGCACAACACTCTCCAAAGAGAGATTCTGCACAACAGAGGAAGAAAGCCATCTTTCCTCCCGCTGTGCTGCTGACGGAGTCTATTGTGGCTATCTTTTGACAAATCCACACTGTTCACCATCTTCCTCTCGAGATTTCGACCGTGAATGATGGGTTTTGGTCATTTGATGATGTGACCCGCTAAGATAATGAAGCTAAAACAGTTGTCAAACGGTCTCTTTGTGATCGATGTAACAATCATATGAATGAGCATGATCACTAAAGGTCAACATGGTTTTGATGGGTTTTTCTCCCTCTGCCTGATGAACGGTTCAGATCCACCTTTCACTGCATGCTGGTGCCCGCAACAAAAACACAAAACCTCTATTTTGTAACAGTCGACGTACATTGACTTTGTGAAGTTTAGTGGCCCATTTATTAAAGCTTCTTGGAAAATTCACTCCATCCATTGGATTTAGGACGAAAAACCATCAAGAATGGGGTGCTTTTGGAGTGAAATAAGCGTGGCCCACGAGGTTGTTTACTTTACCATCCATTTCATGTTTAACGGTTGAGATTCTGCAATAGCCTACATGGTGTGAAAAGGACACCTAGACCAAGGTAATGTCCACCCTATGGAGTCAATGGACGGTTCAGATTAATGATTTGGATGAGGATCGGGCCACTCTAAGAAAATTACAGACGGATAGTGAAGACGCTGTCCATTTTCAAAATGAAGAAGAAAATGTCAGTCAGCAGGCACTGATCGACTTTGGGAAATCTCGTGCACGGCTTGTGCATTTGTACATGATGTGCATGCGATGTACATGTGGGCTCCAGCATGATGTTCATGAGGAATCTGCTCCGCCCATCCGGATCGTTAGCTTATTTAACACGTTGAGACCGAATTTGAAGAGTATCCAGATAATAGGCGAGCCCCATTCATGATTTTAAGGGCTGATTTGTCACTTTTGTTATTTCTAGAGGGATTCAGGAGCTGAAACTTGACGTGTATGACTAATTTATGGTTCTAAGGCTGCATATAAAGTTTCAAGCTAAATGAACAGTGGAAACCCCATGATCTTACATTCTAGGGGACTTTTTAGGCCTGTTTAATGTGAGTAGCCTAATTTCTTTGGGTCTTGGACAAACTTCAACGGGCTTCTTCACATTTCAAAGAAGAATGACTGGAAGGATGCGTTATATTTCAAGGAAAGATGACTAGAATGATGCTCAGAACTGATCTTAGCGATCAGATTAAAGGCTTCAAGCGCGCACAAATTCCCATTTCATTGAAGACTGGTTGATTAGATAGGCATTCCTCCTAAGTCCAAGGAGATGACTGAAACAAGCATCGGAATGCTGCCGAAATTTCCATCAAACTATCTTATCTTTCATTCATTACATTAATTGTACTTTGCTTTCAAAATCAATGGAATTAGAGGATGTGAATGAACTCAGAATAAATGTGATCAATGTTCTCTCATTCTTTCTTTGTTATCATTGAATAAATCCCCAAATCAAACGCATTTGTTTTCTTATCGAAATAGGGAGGCAGATTTTTATCCCATTGGCTATTGAATACACAATCATGGTCATGAACCCTGTGAGTTCAGAGTGGTTGGTACTTCTAGGATAGATGTTTGTGGTGAAGATACCATGCAAGACCTGAAATCGCAGTTCCATGAACTTAGATTTCAATGCATTTCCTTGATACCAAGGAATGTCCCTCACATGACAGAGATACTTAGTAACCATGGACCAGGTTTCAACATTTTCAAGGTCTATTTCAGGGAGACCGACGGGTGACATTGTCAGCCCGAGGATGTTTGCCATTGTAGCAAGAGTGATCAGGACATCATCACCATCAAGAGAGACCATGATTGAAGGAGGATTAGACACGGGTGAGTGACAAGTGGCGAGGAAGTTGCGTGTGCGCTCAAGATGATACGGCCCACTGAAGTAAAGAATGGGCAACCAATCGATTGTAGAAAATAGGATTCCAGATTGTACTGTTTTAAACAATCCTTGTCTTCCTTCCTCTCATGAATGAGCTTTCTACCCATGTATTTAACTGAAAGTGGATTTTCGCTAGCCAGAGGAGGTGATGGTGTTTCGGACTGGGACCTGCCACGTGAAGTTTGTCGTGACCTCTGACGAGTGGGGGTCCCTCGTTTGAGGGCTCTTTCTCTCTCTTTTGATGTAAGGGTTTTTCGTCGAGAGGCTTTAGAAGCCTCCCCAAGACAAGACACCGTTTCTTTGTCCTTACTCATAAAGATAGATTTGGGAAGAACGGACAAAATTCCTCTTTTAAAGAAACTGAAGATACCCGACCAAAAAGTAAGATAGAATTTGGAATGGAAGGAATGGAAGGATAATACACCGATGTACTTACGGCTGAGGGGATGAGCAAAAAAAATGAAAATACCTTTTTGAAAAGAAAATGAATTATTTTTTTTCGCTCGACCACCTTTTATCAGGCGACGGTCTTCAATATCATCGACCAATGTTTCGATGATATCGATGTAACTCCCCTGGTGTTATCGAGACCATCTTCAATATCATTCTAAATCATATGGCTCTTCACATTCCAAAGACGCGTCGATGATATCGACCCTTGATCGATTAATCGAAAATGACTTATCGACAGACATATCGAGGATGCATAATTTTCATCTTTCCACACTTCCACAAACTTATGTATAGAATAGAATATCTTTGAATCAGTATACACAGTAAAATTTTGTACAACCATTGTACAAATCAAAATTATAAACATTAAGATGTTTAAATACAAAAAGATTGAGGTGAGGAACCTTAAATATATCATTAAGAGCTCAACAAAATCGCATCATTTTGTAAATATCGAGATTTTGATGCATGACTTAGACTTATCTTTTCATGCTTAATATTTCAGGGTATATAAATAGAGTGAGTTATCAGGTAATTCAACTTTTCTTTCACTATCCATTTTGAGATAAAATTCTTTACTATGGTAGATTTTGTTTTCATGTTCATCTTACCCACTTAATCCAATAATTCCTTCATTCTATTAGTCATTCTAGGTGGTGATGTATGAGTATTTCTTTTAACCAATCTCTTAGGTGGACTATTGACATTCTGTATTTCTCTAGTCAGTTTGAGTTTACCAATATGATTTTGACCAGAGTTATGTGGAGTCCTTCCAGGTGTCAAGCATTTAAACTATAATGGCCCAAATCACCGCATGAATGACAAACTAGAGTAGTTCTCATTATACTACCTGAAGTAGCCATTTTTTCAGTTATTGGTGCTGCATTTCTAGTTCTTATTTTAGTTTTATCATATCCTAGGCCACTCTTGTCTTTTCCTCGTCTTCCCATCCCTAACAGTTTTTCTAGCTTTTCACCACTTTGGGAAAATTTATAGTTTATTTTAGCAAATTTTTTGAATTTTTCTAAGTCAAAATGGAGTGTGTGATTCTCATTCTGGAGATGCTCATTTTCATCTTCTAATTATTTAACTTTAGTAAACTTCGATGATTCCACTTTTAGGGATAGATTGATTCTTTCCAACTTATCATTATCTGAATGATATTGTTGTAAATCATTGATTAGATGTGCATTAATTTCTAAGGTTTTGTCCAGATCTCTTTGCAATAATTCTTTTTTGTTTCATACATTTCAAGTCTTTTAAGGATGTGGATGCTATGAATATAGAGTTGATTGTAAGCATCCTGTAGTTTATCCTATTTCTCTTCCTCCTCTGTTTCCTCATTATCAGATGGAAATGATTCAGTGGCATGTGGTTCTTGCTCGTTCTCATCTTTACTGGGAATGATTGGAATAGTGGAGACTATAAGAATTTTCAAAGATTTCTGATCTCCATCGCTCTCTGAGTCGCTGGATTCTGAATTTGACTCTTCTGTATCATCCTATGTGGGAGCCATTGCCTTACCCTTAGTTTTTCTGTTTGGGCATTCAGTAGACAGGTCTCCATACTTCTAACAGGCATAAAATTGTTGTTCTTTGGTTTTTTTACCAAATTTACCTGCAGAAGGTCTGTTGTCAATCTTTCTTCCTTTAAGTGGACGGCCACAATTTTTCTGAAAGAACTTTCTGAATCGTTGAGCCAATAGTGCCACTTCCTCATCTTCATCTTCTCTTTCACTTTCAATGTCTTCATTTATTATTTTCTTTGAAGTTTTGAGGACAGTATTTTTGAATTTTTCGGTTTGTTTGAAGTGTAGTTCAAATGTTTGTGGGGAACCTACTAGTTCTTTTACTTTCATTTTGTCTATGTTCCTACATTCTTCAATGGTTGTTACTTTAGGATTGAATTGTTCCAGTAAAGATCTTAGAATTTTCCTAAGATTTTAGGTACCGAAACTTTCTCTCCTAATTTACTCATGGAGTTGCAAATGATATTCAACTTTACGAAAAACTCCATTAAGGTCTCATGTTCTTCCATTCTGAGACTTTCGAACTGTGAAGTCAGGAGTTACAATTTAAATCTTTTCACAGTGCTTGTTCCTTCATGGGTTTTTTCCAACAAATCCCATGCTTCCTTAGATGTCCCACACATACTGATTTAATTAAAAATATCTTAAGACACAACACAGTAGATAACATTCATGGCTTTAGCCTTTGCAGTTTGATTTTCCTTATTTAACGTTGTCCACTTCTCTTTAGGTTTCGGTTTGGTGAAATTGTGTTATTATCAAGTACTATTTGTTCTGATGGTGGCGCATATCCTCTTTCAACTATACCCCAAACATCATGGTATAAGGATATCAGAAAGTAGTGCATTCCAGCCTTTTAGTGTGCATAATTTGATCCATCAAGTACTGGAGGTCTAGAGACCGATGAGCCCTCTCCTTTGGCCATATTCCCAACTTTAGTCAAGATCACTCTCTAGGTGGTGAAGCCCTTAAAGAGAAACCCGCTCTGATACCAAGTGAAATTGCAGTAAAGACTACTTTAATTGAAGTAGGAATATTCCAATATGTCCTAGAGGGGGGTGAATAGGACTTTTTAATAATTTTATGATAATTTAAAATCCTGTCACACTAATCCTAACAACAAGCATGTATTAGGATTACTCAAGAGTAACTCTACTGGCTTCCAAGCTCGGTAGAGGATCCAATCACAAACTATTTGAGAGATGGACAGTACACGAACTACTTTATGATGGATATGACTATGTGTGTGTGAGGTGTGATCTCAGATAATCATATATGAAAATATTAGAGGAAATCACACAAACAAAGCAATCTCAAACATAATCATTTTTATAGTGGTTCGATTACTTGTCTACTCCACTCCTGGTAATCGCACTCAACCCTTCAGTGTACCAGATTTCACTAAGGGGGTTTCCCATGGTTCACCCCAAACCCAAGATTTTAAATCAAGTTTACCTTTAACCTTTACAACCTACACATAGGCTGACTGTTTAAGCTCTCAAGAGTAAGGGTCAACACATCGCACCCACTTTTAGGCACACTGGCCAAGGATCTTCCATAAGACCCTAACTGTTTATGCTTTCCATAGAGCAAGGGTCAACCCAACGCACGCACCACATACACTCCTGCCGGAGGCCTCCTAGAGGACTTGAAGGGTGAGAAACACCTTAGACACAATCCTACAAAGGAATGATCACAAGGGTCCTCTGGACTCTGAGAACTTACAGATAAGTAGATGAGTCCCTTTTAGCTCGTTGTTGAAGATCTCCTCCTTTGTTGATGAAGAGTCTTCTACTTCCTTGAACCGCAACTCAAAAGATATACCGATGCATGGCGACGGGTTGGGTCAAGGTTATGATGGAACCCTACTCTGAAATATTTTCTTATAAAGGAAATAGAGTGATTCCAATCATCTATGAATACAAGGCATCCCAACTTAACGATTTTCCATTAAGGTGGTAGCTAGAGGATCCTTGAATTTAGAAGCTCATTCCCCAATCTATTCTATTGAATATCAATGATAAGGGTTGATTGGAGGATGAACTCCCTTGAGAGAAAGGGCTTTGGGTAAATGATGTAAGGTTAAATACTTAAAAGCACTCTCTTCTTTCTCTGCCAGCAACTAAAGACAAGCTCTTTATATATAGGCAAAAGTTCTAATGGATATAAAATGGTCGTATTTATGAAAAAGTTCGATATCATCAAGCAGGGTCGATATCATCGAGCATATACTCTCGATTGCATCGACTGGCCACTTGTTAACATAAACTCAAATGTCATACGCTTTTGAAACTTTTTATCAGCTGGTTGAGGGATCAAAACACACATCGATGTCGTCGGATTTCGAATTCCGATATTATTAAAATGAGGATTGATTCCTCGGCATTTGAAAATGAGAGAGACTTGCTTTAAAAATTTTTAGGTCAAAAGATATGATCGAGGTACACTCGATATCATCGGAATTTGAATGTCGATGATATCGAAGGTCGTGTCGATGCATCGATAAATCCAAAGATTTTATGAGTGAGCTTACTGGACAATTTATGTCCTTTCTCGCTACAATCGATCTGGCCTCAATATCATTAATATTTGAATATCGATTTTATCAAGTGACCCTCTATCTAAAATAAAAATCACCTGAAAAATGTTGCTGAAAAGACTATGTCCAAGACCGATATCATTGATGGCCTTCTGATATCATCGATTTTTTAATTCCGAGGATATCGAGGGCTACATCGATATATCGAAAGTCTATATGATTTTCTTATAAAATACAGGGACACAAATACTATGCTATTGATTATATCGAGTCTACTTCGATATACTCGAGTTTCAAATATCAATGATATTGATAGGTGTATCGATACATAGATAATTCTGTCCAGATGAATATGTGGTTGCTGGACATCTTTGGTCCTCATTTCGATGGTATCGATTGATCATCGAGGACATCGACAACACACATCAATTTTATCAAACATGATATCGATAAATTGACAGAGGAAAAAAACTTAAGATTTTATGATTTTGTAAAAAAGTTTTCTTACCCAAAAACCTTATGATATTCTAATCAATTTTATGGGTTTTATTTACCTGGTGTTTTGGGACATGGGATGTGAGACTTAGATTTACCCGTAGTAAGTTTGGTTACACATCCGGTCGAGGTAGACAATTGATTGATCCTCCTATGGAGCTTTCCTGTCTGGTTAACTCAACACTCATGCTAATTAACAAACTGGGGTACTTTCAGGCCACACCAGGCTCTCTCATGGAGGTTGGACGTGGGTTGCTTGGAGAGAAAGGGAGAGAGATGTGAGAGGGAGAGGTTGTAAGAGAGAAAGGATGGGTGATTGATGGGGTGTAACGCCCTGAAATTCGGGGGTCGAGCATAACTCAGCTCCTGAGTTCCAAAATATCACTTATGCAACATTTTTTATGATGGATGAATGTTGTCTGTATTAGTGCATTAAACATGAAATAGATTAAGCCAAATCGGCAAACATAATTCAGGGACAGTTAGAATACACAAGCAGAAGTCTGAAATAAATATATAAACCAATCCAATCCCCAAAATATGAGTGCTCTACCTGGTCAATAAGTACATGTTTTTTTCTTCAAAATACATATAACAAAATGTATTAGTCCTCTATAAAGTACAAGTCCGGAAGTCCCGTCGATCAGGACTCAGCTCATGCAAATTCGTCCAAAAATTGCATGAACGAGAATGCCTCCTCATCCTCATCAAACTCCGGCTCTGCCTCACAGGCATCACCATCACCAGTAACTAAGTCAGATCTGGTTGGTGTTTAAGCACCATTTCAGAACATGGGAATGAGTGATCAACTCAATGGAACTATACAGGAAAGGTTAACATGTTATCAATTCAATCAACCAATAATGATAAAGCGATACAATCAAACATGTCCTAGATATTCTTGTTAATGCAAGAATGATATGAGAAAATGATGCATGCCCTCACCCAACCTCCCTCTTGTGACAACATCTAACGATCGCGGCATGAATCACTACCACTATGCTCTACACCAACGCCAACGACACATGCTGTGTGATTTTATGAGCATGATTACCAAGTTCTTATTAGTCCTTTTTATATAGCAGGATTAGGAAGCTAAGGCACCTCCCTTATATTAAATCCCAAATAATGATCCATTCTAGGGTCGCCAGTCCTATAAATCTCATACAATATTACTATTCTAGGTCGCTGTAAAGGGCTCGTCACCAATCAATATAGGCCTAGTATACCTTAGTTATTACAAAAAGGTTAGTTGCCTATCTGCAGTGTCAAGGTATGCTCGAGGTCACTACAGAGGGCTCGTCACCAATCAATGTAGGCCGATGGCATGAATATAGTGTCCCATACCACTATAATCGGCTCATGAGTCTAGGTTAGTTACTGGTCACTACGGGGAGGCTCGTCGCCCCAGCGTAGGCCGACAGCACGATCACGGTGTCCCATACCACCATGTCCGACTCATGAGTCTTAGGGGATCGCGGTACTAAGGTTAACAGGATTTCATTGGTGAGTTCGGTACCTTAGATTCAAACAGTAGCATCCAAACATGGTGAACATACATCGGTCAATCGGGTTAATTGACGAACTCGACTAGGACGATCTCACGTTGAGTTGAACGACATGAAATGCATAAGTACTCCATGTGGCCTAACCACTGTCGAACATCCCAAGTACGGCTCGAATTCGTAGAACACATCCTGCGTGGCGAAAGCAATCACAGCCACCAGATCGAGAACTATTACCAATTACCTGGACTGTTATATAGTCCCAACCACGTGCAATCGCAATAATACATATTCAAGCCAAATACTACAATCATATGAACATGTTATGGAATATAACTTACATATGGATACGTAGTACATGGAGGAAATCATACACACAATTAAACATGAATAAACAAACTATACAGTACATGGAGGAAATCATACACACAGTTAAACATGAATAAACAAACTATACAGTACATGGGAGAAATCATACATATAGTTAAGGTAGTTGAGATTCATATCTCAACACCCTTATAAATCACACTTTACTAACTACTAACTCATTCAGGCATTTATACAAACACTTAGACTATGCTTTCCAACATACATCACGTGTGTCAGCCGTATTACGTATTAGAGAAAATCCGTTTGCCAAGGAGTCGTCGTATACATAACAAGCATATATCAATGACAATTAATCATGGAAATCATAACATCAAATTCTTTATGTATACAAACATTTCAACAAACACATGAAATATACTATTTACAACATGGGTTATACATATACGTAAAATAAAACAGATAATGCATTTAGCATGTGCAATAGCATCCATGTCAATAATAAATCATTATCAAATATTGAAAGTCTTGAAAACCATAACCTAAATGTATATAGTCTACACCTTAAACCAGAAAATGAAAAATGGATATGATTTAGAGGATAAGTCTTTGTCAACGACGAATAGGCAACCTAAGGCATGAAATAGGTTAGCTACAACAACACTTAAACTATTCTTAGCTCCAAAACAGGTTAGGATTTGATTATCTTACCCAAACATGAAATTAGAATCACCGGAATAACGATTCAGATAGGTGGATTTGGTGCGTAGAGAAACTGAGAAGAATCTCAAGACGAATCACCAACTTCTCTCTCACTTTCTCTCTCTCTTTTTCTTCTCTATCTTAGCTAGGGTTTGGGAATTCATATGGAATATGTGAGAGAGGGTTTAAGGCCCTTATATAGGCCCAAAACTGATGAAATTAGTCACAGGGCTATGGTATACTTAGGTTATAACCAAATCAGGCTTATTCTGATCTAACGAAGCATTTTCGAAAGTCCCTTTACTGATTGCGATCGGACTTAAGCTCACTAAAATAGGATCTTGTTCAAGTTAAGTTTTCAGTCCGATCGGGTTTCCAGATCGACCATGGTGGATCAGTTTTAATTCAACGGTCATCGAAACTCGATCAGGTCCACAAGTATTTTGACATGTGTGGGCCATCTTCCCTGATCCGAGGGTGAATTTGGGTCAGAAACCAACGGTTAGAATGCTTATAATCGGCGCACAAGTGACACAACTCAGATTACTTAAATTCATATTTAATTTTATAAAAACCTTCACTTTCTCATAGTCTTCACTCCGAACTCAAGAAAATAGCCTCAGGACATCATCTGGACTTGATTTTCGAGGTGATTGTCAAGTCCAACTAGGCAGTCATAATTGTTTAAGCTTATCGCTATCAAACTTTCGATGTGTGGTCCAGGTCTGATATGAAGTTTCTGAATGCTCCCGAGAGCAACTGGGTTTAGAGTTTACTTCTAGATTTCAGGGTAATGTAGCGTTAACAATTCTATAGGTTTTAGGTCTTACAGATTGTATTCAAAGTGATTGGTGCTAATTTCATTGGTAATCTAGTTTAGCATTAGTTAATTCACGTTAAATTTTTAAAGGATTAGGTTCTAAAGGATTTCTGCTAGAGGTGGTACTAGGGCTATGCATGGATTTTTCCAGGACGTTACAACCTACCCCCCTTAAAGAAAAACTTTATCCTCAAAATTTGTACCTTCTCATACTCCTCGAGGATCTGAGGGTAGTTCTTTCTGACCTCAGCTTTAGTCTCCCAAGTGGCCTCTTCTTCACTATGATGCGTCCACAGTACCTTCACAAGTAGGATGACCTTACTGCACAGTACCCGCTCCTTCCTATCCAGGATACACGTCAATCGCAGTACATAGGTGGCATCCTTGCTCAACTGCACCTGCTTCCAACTGATCATATGCGAAGGATCAGGAACGTACTTCTTTCGTATGGACACGTGGAATACATTATGCAAGCCTGCGAGTGGTGTGGGCGAAGCAAGGTGATACACTACTGCCCCTACTCAATCAAGTATCTGAAATGGGCCAATGAATCTTGGCGTGAGCTTCCCTTTCTTGCCAAACCGAAGGACTCCCTTCATGGGGAAAACCTTAAGGAACATATGGTCCCCAACTTCAAACTCAAGCGGTCACCGTCTCGTATTGGCGTAGCTCTTTTGCCTGCTCTGTGCTGATAGTAGTCGATGCCTAATAATTTTGATTTTCTCTGACGTCCTCTGAACCAACTTTGGGCCAATCAGAGTCTTCTCGCCCACTTCTGCCCAGCAATACGGTGCTCTACACGGGCGACCATACATTGCCTCATAGGGAGCTATGCCAATACTCGCCTGAAAGCTATTGTTATACGCGAACTCTGCATAAGGAAGATAGTCATCCCAACTGTCCTTAAAATGCAACACATAAGCTCGTAACATATCTTCTAGCACTTGATTTACAAGCTCTATCTGCCCGTCTGTCTGCGGATGCAATGTGGTACTGAACTTCAACTTCACACTCATCGCTTCTTCGATACGAGTCCAGAAGATAGATGTGAATCGCATGTCTCGATCTGACACAATCTCCAAAGGAACTCTATGCAGACGTACAATCTCCTTGATGTACAATCTGGCCAACTCGTCTGCAGAATTTGTAACTCTGATCGATAGGAAATGAGCTGACTTCATCAACCTATCAACAATCACCCAAATAGAGTCATGTCCCTTCCTCGTCTTAGGCAGTCCTAAAATAAAATCCATATAAATGAAGTCCCACTTCCATTCAGCTATGGGCATGGGTTGAAGCAGTCCAGGAGGTCGGCGATGCTCTGTCTTGACCTGCTGGTACGTGAGATAATGGGACACAAACTCTGCAATGTGGACCTTCATATTGTCCCACCAGTACAAATCTCTTCATGTTTTGATACATCTTCGTGCTACCTGGATGCATTGCAAGCCTCGAACTGTGGGTTACCTCAAGAACCTCTCATCTCAAGTCAGGAACGTTGAAAAGGCCTAGCTATATGTCTTAGAGGGGGGTGAATAGGACAATACCAAATAAAATTTGTAACAGCGAAAATTAAATAAATACGATAGCCAATAGTTAAAGTAAATCAATCCCAATGCAGGAATGTAAAGCAACCTCAAAATTCAGATCTTGAGAGGTTGATACAAATGTTATTCTAAGGACAACCTTACACCAAAAATAAGAGTTTATGGTATCACAACCTTATTTCTAGAAAGGTCTTTGTATCAAAACTCAAATCGAAGAGGAAAAAAAAATTAAATGCAAACAGTACAGAAAAATAAACTGCAATCAATTATATACTGTTCTAAGGACAACCATGCACCATAAAAATGGCAGAGAAACCTTACTAGAATAAATAAGAATGTTGATAAAGGAATCAAAAGAAATAATAGCTAAATTATTACAACATTCCCACAATGCTTGAAATAAATGATTACAGCATTCACATTCACATATACATCCCACAAATGAATAATAAAAGATATGAAATATAAACCATTCAACCACGAGACACAAGAGATTATAGTGGTTCGCCTGTGTGTTCACCAACTGTTCAATAACAGCCACACAAAATGCTGCTCCACTCCTAATATCCTCACACAAGGGATATTAGTGTTCACTATCAAATTAGGTTTTTACAGGTTCACCCAAAACCTTAGAATTGTATCTTTCTATGTAGGCTTACACAATTAAAAAAACCCCACTTTCTGAGTTTTCCTGGCTCTCCTCAGATAATAAATACAATGAGATTTTTCTGACAAATCCCAAAAAAAACCAAAATAAAAAGGAATTTATAATTAAATATAAATTACCTAAATATCTCCTTCGTTGTAGTAGCCCAGAAGAACCAAGTCAAAGTAAATGATTGAATGTCCAAGTTCAATGTCCAAAGTCACTTTACAACAGTTCTAGTTCTAATTGATTTTAAATTAAACCAAATTAGGCGTAGCTCTATTTGATTTTAATTCCAAGAAGAAGGAATACAACAATTCTTCTTTTCAAATTAGAATGGAATTCAGGAACAAAATCAAATAATGAAAGCCAACAAAAGAGAATAGAAATTATGCACAATGTAGCTTAAAATGAACACTAACTTATCTCAAAGTAGAGCTTTAAATATACTTGAATTACATATCAAATCTCTAAAATTTATGTTTAATTTATAGGCAAGCAAATCATGTCTTCGACTGGTCTTAAGACCCCTACAACTGGTCTTAGAACCAAGAGAAATTTGAAATTTCGGGCACGATAAGATTTTGCAGTTTCACGATCGGTCGTGGGTACCCTACGACTGGTCGTAGGTCACCTTCGACCGGTCGTAGGTTCCACACGACTGGTTGTAGACCTATGAAAATCATTACTGGACTTTGAGTCGAAGGTCTGCGACTGGTCGAAGAACTATTCGACACTGTTCTTGCGACTGGTCGAATAGTCCCCAGGACTAGTCAAAAAGTAACCAAAAAATTATGAAAATTCTCAACAACTTAGGACTAGTCGTGAAATTTCTTGGACTGGTTGAAACAATGCTAGGACTAGTCGAACAAGGTCTAGGACTAGTCTTAGAGCAGACCAAATTTACGTATAAAACACATATGGAGTATGTATCCAAAATGTCCTACTCTAAAGGTTAACCTAAGGTCAGTCTTACCTCAATAGTGAAGCAAGGACATTGAAACTTGAAGACAAGTGACCTTTGAGTGTAACACCGCCTGAGATCTTTGAACTTGAAGGCTTCTTGAACTTGAACAGTTCTGAGATCTTAAAAGCTTCAAAGTAATGTCTTTGTCACCACAAATTTGACAATAACACGGGGCTATAAACTATAGCACTTACAATCTCCCCCTTTGTCAAATTCGTGACAAAAGACATATCCAAGTTATGATACATAACACCGAATATCTGATTAAAGAATCATGCACCAGTTGATATACATTTCATGTACCTGCAAATCAATATTCATTTACTCCCTACAATCCACCACACATAAACACTCATGCTCATTCTATCTATTCACATACAGTCTATCTCTTCACATACTCTCCCTGAGAAACATATATGTAAAAATATGGCAATTAATCCAACACATAAAAATCAGATAAATCTACTCCCCCTTTTTGTCAGAATATGAAAAAGGAAGTACAAAATAGGGTGGAAAGGAGTAATAATCAATGAGAGAAATAAGATGATAGCAGATAAGCATAGCATAAGAAACACATATAATGTAGGAACGGAGCTAAATCAACAATAGCAGATCCAGTCAAGTGAACATAGTAGAAAATATAGTTATTACAGGCCAGCGAGTAGAAAATATACTAATCATAACCATATGAAGGAGCAGGGATGAAAGGATCAAGTTTATGCATGCCCTTATTCAAACACCTAAGATACTTGCGCATATGTTTGAATTGTAAATCATGGGCAACAGACATGTTGTCCATCTTAACATTTATATTTTTGACTTTCTCCTCCAATGCACTCAGTCGAGCATCAAAGACCGAAGGCTCATAATCTGTCTCATTTGTAGAGTCAAATTCAATTTCTTCCAAGATGTCATCCATATTAATATCATCAGGAGGAAGATCACTAGCTTCTTCCTCATGTTCAGCTTCATCTAGGAAGAAATTCCAGCTTCATCTTATTAATATTAGAGTTGTTGAATATCAGATGATGGATAGGTTTTTCAGATAGTGTATGAATGGGAACTCCCTCATCATTCACAGGAATTTTCATAAGAGCTGAAATCAAGTGACGTTCTACGTCAAATGGTCCTTCTCTTGTGGTAATTCTAAATGTTAGATTTTCCAATAAAAGTTCAGTTATGCAAGCAAACATGGATTATGCAATGGATTGGTATGCAAGCCCACCCCAATGCAATAAGTTATCTCAACCTACATCATGGAGCATAGGAAGGATATCAAAAGGAGTAGTATGATTAACATCAATAGGATGTTCAAAAATAACATTATGCAATCTTGTATTGTGTGAACAACCGCAAATCAATAACATTCGCACAATTCTAAATGTTATACCTTCCTTGGACACCACATGTCCCAGGAACTTAACTTTCTCTTTTCAGAAGTCACATTTCTTATATTGTGCGAACAACTGGTTCTTCCCGAGAGTGTTAAGGATAGCTCTCAGATGTTCTTCATGCTCTTCCTGACTCTTGAAAAATATCAGAATATCGTCAATAAACACAATAACGAATTGGAATAGAAACGGCCAAAATAATCTGTTCATCAGATCCATGAACACGGCCGGAGCATTTGTGAGTCCAAATGACACCACAAGGAACTTGTAATGACCAAAACTAGTCCTGAATGTAGTCTTCTACACATCCTTATCCCTGATGCACAACTGATGATACCCAGACTGTAAATCTATCTTCGAAAAATACCGTGCCCCATACAACTGATCAAACAGATCATTAATCCTGGACAAGGGATACTTGTTCTTCACCATCACCTGGTTCAACCTATGATAATAAATACATAACCGCAGGGAACTGTCTTTCTTCTTCATAAACAATACAGGCGCTCCCCAATGTGACACACTCGGTCGAATGAAGCCTGCCTCTAATATTATATCAATCTGTCTCCTCAGTTTCTCCATCTCACATGGAGGCATATGATACATCGACAAGGAAATAGGTGTCACATCGGGCACAAGATCTCGATAGTAAAGTCAATCTCGCGTGGAGGAGAAAGTCTCGGGATCTTCTCAAACACATTAGGGAAATCTCGAACCACTGGTATATCTCCCAACGTCGGATCATCAGAACTCTCTAATAATGAAGCGTAACTACTAACTCGACAGGACCAACTGACCTGAACTAGAAATGTAAAGACCGTGCCCTCAGGTCTGTAGGCTGTCATGACTCTGGCTTCGCAGTCAATCTCTACTCTCATCTTGGTGAGTCAATCCATCCCAAAAATGACGTCGTAGTGACACAATGGGGTGACAATCAGGTCGACGACCATTGTCCTGCTACCCAAATCTACCGAGCAAGACTCACAGGTCCATGTAATATCAAAAAAGGTCCCCGTAGCTGTTGTGAGTCTCACTCCCTTCATAGGAGCCGTAACCAAACTTAGCCGCTTGACCGCGACACAAGATATGATCAAAATAGTGGACCTAGTGTCCACCAATAAGAAGACATGCGTACCTTGAATATAAACGAGAACCGCAAAAGATGTCAGTGTTGAATCTTCCTCGGGTGCCTCAGTTGTAAGCGCATGAACCTGAGCCTGCTGTGAACAGTTCAGTGGAGGTACCATGGGCCGTTGTGGCGGCCTGAAACGAGGTGTGGATGGTTTGAAAGATGGGTGAGCTGGTGCTGATTGAGGTGGTGGTGCTAAAATAGCCTGAGGCATCGAAAGATTAATCCTCTGAGGCAGCGAGAAATCATTTTCTCGCATCCTGGTGAAACAAGTCATCTCAGTGTGGCCTGGCTTCTTGCAGTAGTTGCACCATACGTCTGGTCACCTCACAGGGGTAGGAGATGCCAAGAACCTCGGTGGTGAATATACACGAGGCCTCTTACTGAGGAAAGGCCTGCTCGGAAAGGCAGGTTGCTGCTTAGGAGCCATAGGTGCTCGCATACGAGACAACCTGTCCCCGTCCTACTCAGCTCACAGGGACATGCTCACCAACTCGGCATAAGAAGAGATGCTTGCATAACACATCTTCGATCGAATCTCGGGCCACAGACCCTCAGAAAAATGCCGCATCCGCATCGACTGGTCACTTAGAAGCAAAGGAGCATACCTGCCCAGCTCCGTGAACTGGTTCTCATACTCCATCACCGACATCCCTCCCTGACGGAGGTGAAGGAACTCACTCTTCTTCTCGTGTCGGTAATTGACCGGGATATACTTCTCATGGAAGCGAGCCTCAAACGCCCCCCACATCCACTCAAAACCCTCTGCAACTGTGCGGAGAACACTATCCCACCATAAGCTGGCCTCCTTCTCAAACATGAAGGTGGCAAGCTCGACCTGCTCCACCTCGAAACAGTGAAGCGGCCTCAGCATCTTAGAGATGCAGTCAATCTAATACTCAGCCTCCTCGGGTCTGTGAGTACCTATAAAAGTGGGAGGCCGCAAGCACTAGAATCTGTCAAATGTACCGCTAGCACTAGCGTTCCCAACAGGATGTACAGACTAGGCAGGCGGAGTCGCCCCCATCAATTGAGCAAAGATACCAGCCATGGAGATCAAGAACTTCTGCTAGATCTGATGTTGTTGCTGCTGCTGCTGTCGTATCTGCTAATGCTGCTTCATCAACAACATCATCTACTCTAGCCTATCAAGAGGCAGAGCAGATGCGATGCATGAGGCTTCGACGTGGATGCACAGTTCTGCTCAGGAACCAAAGGTGTGAGAGGAGGGACCATAGATGGTGTCACAGGAGTCGGCCCAGCAGTAGGTCCAGAAGTCGGCTGAGAATCCGGTATAGGATCAGAATGAGACGGGCCCAAATGGGGGTCCATATGGCTATCGCTCAGGGGAGGACCCCGTCAAGCGACTCACCCAAAGAGAAACGAGCCCAAGTCCTTGAGCCCTTAGGTGGCATAACCTACATACAACAGAGGGTGCAACCAGTGAGATTAAACATTCACACAACCCATCAACAAAGCATTAACATCACAACCAAAGAAACAACATGCATTTCATTTAATAAAATTGTCACAATACATGAAGTGCAGCATTACATGGATCACGACAGAGAAAGCATGTGATCTATTACAACTAAGCTTCAAACACTAAACAACTATTAATCTACTACGCTTATAAAGGCTACACACAAGAACAAGCAACAAAACAAACAAACAACGACTACATAAAGGACTATTCATCAGAATCTGGTGATGGAGGAGGGACACCCTTATCCTATAGATAGCAGAGGATAGACTTCAAAGTGCAGGTTACTTTCTTGAACTTGTGCTTCACGAGGCCCCGTAGGTCAAAAATGTCCTGCCGTAGAGTGGACTGACGCTCCTCAAGTCTGATTAAACGGACTTCTCTATCAGCCCTATCAGGATCATGCTCTTGAGTCGCAGGAGGAGGACTCTCATCCGTATCCTGAGCCTCCTCTTCTTCTTTATCCTGCTCTTCTTCTTCTTTTATCTCAGCTCCACCTTCCTCATTACTCTCTTCCCCTTCGCTTTCTGTCTCATCCTCACTCTCCTTAAGTAGGGCTTGTCGTTACCGAGGCATGATATCTATCTGATTGAGAGTAGTCTCGGTGATGAAATGAATTGGCACCGATAATTCAGCCCCAAATCTGTAGCCAAACTCAAGTACAATCCTACATATGAGTCGACCGAACGGGAGAGATTTAATCCTTCTATTAGAACATGCGATAAGGACTATTTGTCACAGGACATACGTAGGCACAGAAAGCTTCTCTCCTTGCCCCACCTGATATAAGAAATTCACCATCGGCACATGTATTCACTGCAATTACTCCACCTAGGATAAACATTGAACGTGCAGATGTGGTGAAGCAGGTAAAAGTCATCCGTCATATTGGTCACTAAAAGGATTTTGTTAGGCTGCCATTCAATCAGACGACCACAAAGGAACCGTGTGCGGCGATCCCTTTCACGAGCACTACTCAGATTCTTCTCATTTGCATGCACCTTGCCAAGTGGCACATTCAGAAGCCGAGATATCAAAGCAACATTGATTGTGGCCTCTTGATCTCTTCCAAATAATATTTTAAACTGCAAGGGCTCTAATGTTGGCTCTCGAATGTGAGCGTAGAAAGCTCGGACAGTACCCACATTTGCACGATGCTCACCCTCAAATAGCAGACCCCACTTGGCTTTTACTAGGCACTCAAACAGCAAGAATTCTCCAAATAGCCGTGCATCTACATAAGCTTCAAAGAGGACCCTACGACCCTTATAAACACCATGAGATAGCTCTGCCAATAAAGACCTTCCTATGGGAGCATGGGGATCTAGATTCTGCTTCGTCTGCAACTCTCAAGCGGTGATTGAACTTGCAGCGGCACCTCTCGGCCTTCTAGAATGGGTGGGCCGACTAGGCCCGACTTCATCTACATGAGCTCTCTTCTTTTCTATGAAAGAGAGAATGGTGAAAATGAAAAATATGGCAGTAATAAGCTCGAATAGAGCCATAGAAAATGAAACAAATAAGAAGAATGGGATGAGTGATGGGGTTTCGATGAATTTGAGACTCAAAGTAGCGATTTGAGTGCTCAAATGGGAAGAAAAGAAAGGGAAATCAGCAGTAGAGGTGGGTTTTGAGATAGGTAGGGAGAGGGTGTATGAAAATGGAAGAAGAAAAGATTTGAAGAGGGATTTTGGGGGAGATTTGAGAGATTTTTCAAGAAAAGGAAAGCTAGGGAGGGTAGATTGTGAAGGAAGGACGCTATAGAGGGGGTTTTAATCAACTAACCGAGCACCAGTGGGCCACACAATGCCCTAAAACTATTGGCCCGATCGGCCCAACCCGTCCGGGCCCACTGGGCGGCGAGGGCCTCGCTGGTCTCTGGACAACCCAGCGAGGAATCGCCCCACCGGTGAGGTCCTCTTCCCCCTTGGGTTTAAAAATATGTGGGTCCCACACTGGGTCCCCCTAAAAATGTCTCGATTGGGCCCCTACTCCGTTTCGACTCGTTTCGGGTTGTTTCGAAGTAAATATGATACATATCCACATTTACCAATTTTTAATGGCTGGAATGGAATGAAACATGGCCTAAACCAGTCAATTGACAGTCTAAACGTTGTTTAGAGTCTTCGTGTGTGATCAGGAGTGTGCACGGACTCAATCTCGGTGATCATTTTCAGTAAACTTTTGCCAACAGACAAAACTGGGAATCCAAAATTTATTTCTAGAATTTTCTCGCACCCTCGCACGTTGAATTTACGTCAGCGTGCATCGTGTGACTGTATTAGTGATTTGATACCAACTCAGTGTGCATCGTGTGACCTAGGTCCAGTTTAATCCAGATCATGCTTTAATACCAACTTGTAACACCCTAAAATTCGAGGGTCGAGCTTAACTCAGCTCCCGAGTTCCAAAATATCACTTATGCAACATTTTTCATGATGGATGAATGTTATCTGTATTAGTGCATTAAACATGAAATAGATTAATCCAAATCAACAAACGTAATTTAGGGATAGTTAGAATATGTAGGCAGAAGTCTGAAATAAATATATAAACCAATCCAATCCCTATAATATGAGTGCTCTGCCTGGTCAATAAGTACATGTTTTTTTGCTTCAAAATACATATAACAAAATGCATTAGTCCTCTATAAAGTGCAAGCCCTGAAGTCCCATCGATCTGGACTCAGCTCTTGCGAATCTGCCTGAAAACTGCATGAACAAGAATGCCTCCTCGTCCTAATCAAACTCCGGCTCTACCTCACAGGCATCACCATCACTTGCAGGTAAGTCAGAGTCTGGTTAGTGTTTAAACACCATCTCAGAATGTGGGAGCGAGTGATCAACTCAGTGGAACTACACAATAAAGGTTAACATGTTATCAATTTAATCAAGCAGTAATGATAAAGCGGTAAATCAAACATGTCATAGATACTCTTGTTAATGCAAGAATGATATGAGGAAATGATGCATGACCTCACCCAAACTCCCTCTTGCGACAACATCTAACAACCACGGCATGAATCACTATCACTGTGCTTTACACCAACGCCAACGGCGCATGCAGTGCGATGTTATGAGCATGATTACCAAATTCTTATTAGTCCTTTTCATACAATAAGATTGAGAAGCTAAGGCACCTCCCTTATATCAATTTCCAAACAATGATCCATTCTAGGGTCATTAGTCCAGGTAAATCTAATACGATATTACTGTTCTAGGTCGCTATAAAGGGCTTGTCACCAATCAATACAGGCCTAGTATACCTTAGTTACTACAAAAAGGCTCATCGCCTGTCTGCAGTGTCAAGTTATGCTCAAGGTTACTACAGAGGGCTCGTCACCAATCAATGTAGGCCAACAACACAAATATAGTGTCCCATACCACTATAATCGGCTCATGAGTCTAGGTTACTCACTAGTTGTAACGCCCTGAAAATCGGGGGTCGGGTAAAAATTCAACTCCCGAGTTCCAGAGCATCACTTATGCAACATTTTCAATAATGGATGAATGTCGTCGGTAACAGTACATAAAACATGAGGTGGATTAAGCCAAAATAACATATTATACTCCAGAGACAGTTAAATTAGCAAGCGGAAGAATGTGATAGATACATAAAATATATAAATGATTGTAAGTCTCCAGAGTGTGAACATGTTACCAGGTTAACTAAATACATGTATACTCCAAAATAGAAAGAAAAAAATATACATGAGTGCTCTAAAAATATAAAATGACAAGTGTCATGGCATCTAATCAACCTCCCTGTAATCCCGTTGATCAAAACACGGAGGAGAAGTCCTCCTCAGCATCATACAAGTCCAGCTCCGCTCCACAAGCAGTGCCCTCATCTGAAACTAAAATAGGGATTGGTGGGTGTCCGAAACACCTTCCCATAATGTGGGAGTGAGTAGCTAACTCAGTGGAATCATAGTACAAAGATTAACATGTTATCAATCTATCACGTGATAATGATAAAACAAACAAAATAAACATTCCTAAATACTGTGATTAATGCATGGATGAAATGACATGATGGATGCCCTCACTGACATACTCCCTCATGTGGCACCATCTGCGTCCGCGGCATGCTTTCTTTCCACAGTGCTCCACATCTTCCAGGCACATGCAGTGCAACATGGATATGATTACCGAGTTTTTATTAGTCCATTTCATACAGCAGGATTGGAAAACTAAGGTACCTCCCTTATATCAATACCCAAACAATGATCCTATCTAGGGTCGTCACTCCTAGTAATCTCATACGATGATATATTTCTAGGTCGCTGCAAGGGCTATCAGGGCTGTTGCATGCACTCGTTGCACTGCTCCCCCATCACCTTATTAATACAAGCCTAGTTTATATCCTTGAGACTGCATCAGGACTCGTCGCCCCCATGCGGTGTCAGGATAAACTCAAGGTCACTACAAAAGGTTGCCACGGCTGTTGCTCGCACTCGTTGCTCCACTCCCCCATCACTTTATCAATGTAGGCTGACAGTAAGAATATAGTGTCCCATACCACCATAATCTGCTCAGAGTAGGGTGCTCATTGGTCACTACGGGGAGGTTTGTGGCCCTAGCGTAGGCCGACAGCTCGACCACAGTGTCCCATACCACTATGCCCAGCTCATGAGTCTTAGGGGATCGAGGTACCAAGGTTAGAGGGGCTTTCCAATGGTAAGTTTAGTACCCTAGGTTCAAGAAGTTATGACAAATACAAGGTGAACATACAATGGTCAGTCGGGTTACTTGATGAGTGCAACTAGCACGAGCGCACGTTGAATCGACCGACATGAAGTGCACAAGCACTTCGTGTGGCCTAACCAGTGCCGATGACTCTAGTACGACTCGGGTTCGTCATACATATCCTTTGTGGCGAATAGAATCCAACCACGAATTTTAAACTATTACCGACTGCCTCGACTAAAGTATAGCCCCAAGCATAAAGATGTAAATCAGTAATCATATAAGATAAACAAAATTGGAATAACAAGTAATCCAAGCATGTTAGCAACATGTTATAAGATACAACATAGGAAATTAAACCATACACAAGTACTTCACACATAAGGAAATCAATTGAAATACGACAAGCGTAGAGGAAATCATATATATCATCAAATTAGTTGAGAATCCAGTCTCAACGCTAATCTACAACACCATATACTCAATACTTACTAATACATACATTTATACAAACACTTAGACTACTCAACTCCAACGTACTTGACGTATGTTGATTACAATATATAATATGACAGATCCTTATATCAAGGAGATGTCTAATACACAACAATCATGTTCTTACATTCAAAACATATGGCAGGCATAAATCATATTGATTTAGGCATTTCAATAAACACTTAGTCTACACACATTAGTCTACATAGCATATGTCGGCCAATATGTGCATTAGGGCGAATCTCTTCGCCAAACAGATCATACATCCATAACTAGTATAAATACATGGAAAATACGCATGACAATCATATCGACAAAATACGTATGTATACAGTATTTCCTACAAATACCCAAAATACCCTAAATCTCATATTCTTCGTACGTATTCGAAATGAAAAACGGACAGCATGTTGTACATGTCAAATAGCATTCTTGTCAACAATCTACCATTAAACGGCATTGAAAGCTTTGAAAACAGGTAATCTAAGCATCTAAGATCCGTACCTTTCGCCGTAAAAGTGTAACGAATCGAACAGGAAGTCTACGCTTCGTCAACAACAGATACGCCACATATGGCAAGAAACAGGTTAGCTAAAACTCTTCTACAGCTAGTCTAAGCTTCAAATCAGGTTAGGGTTAAGGTTTTCTTACCTAGAACGAAACCAAAATCGTCGGAAGAACGATGCAGGTGCGTGGCTTTGGCACGTGGAGCAGCAGGAAAGACTCCCTGGAATAATCACCAGCTTCTCCCTCACTTTCTCTCTCTTTTCTCTCCTCTCTCCTAGGGTTTTTTCTAAATTTGTACGGGTTAGAAAGCTAAGGGTTTAAGGCCCTTTTATAAGCCCAAAAGTGACAAAAATAGACTTGGGGCCAAGGTATACTTATTTTATAACCAAAGTGGGCTTGTTCTGATCCAACGGAGCATTTCTGGAGGTCCTGTTACTAAGTGCGGTCGGACTTAAGCTCTCTGACAATGGATCTAGGTCAGGCGGAGTTTTCAATCCGGTCGAATTTCCAGATCAACCGTGGCGGAGCAGTTTAGTTTGACGGCTACCGGTACTCGATCAGAGCCACAAGTGCGTTGACATGTAAGGGCCACCTATCTTGATCCGAGGGTAAATTTTGATAGAATTCTGACGGTCAGAATGCTTAGAAAATGTCGCGCAAGTGACACGTGCCAGATTTCATAAATTATATTAATTTCTAACATTTCTCACACTCTTCACTCTAGACTCAAGGAAATTGTCGTGGGACATCATCTGGACTTGATTTTTGAGGTGATTGTCAAGTCCAACTAGGCGGTCAGGATTTTCTAAGTTCAGGGTAATCGGACTTCCACGTGCGGTCTAGAGCCGATACAAAGTTTCAAGGTGCTCCCGAGAGCAATCGGGAATAGAGTTTGATCCTAGGTTTTACGGTATTGTAGCATCACCTATCCTATACGTTTTGACTCTAGCAGATCATATTCAAAGTGATTGGTGAGAATTTCATATGTCATCTAGTACAGCACTAGTCAATTCTCGTTAGATTTCTAAAGGAAGCAGCCTTTATTGATTTTTTTTTTGAGATGAGATTTGAAGGGTGGAGTGGGGGTGCCTGGAAACGGAAGAAGGAAGAGTTTGGGGGGGTGGTTTTTACCAAAAATCGGATGTTTGGGAGAGAAAGGAGAGCTTGGGGGGTCACTTTGTGAAGGAAGTACCTGATCGGGGAGGTTTTAAGGGACGGCCCACACCTCAGGGGGTCACCCTAACCCCCAAACTCCATCGGCCCGAAGGCTCGCCCGATTAGGGCCCACTGTACGGAGAGGCCTCGCCGGTCAAAGTCAAATCTGGTGAGGCCCGGCCTATGGGGCGTGGTCCCCCTATCCCCTAGGTCCCAAATGTATGTGGGGCCCACCTTAGATCATTGTGCATTAGCGTGGGTAGGCCCACGACTCTGTTTCGCACTATTTCGGGTCATTTTGTAAATCAAAATTATTTTATGCACCATGTAGCATATGATTTTGGGGTATGAGAGGCTAATCCATCTAACTAACCCATTTATTCCATGAGATTCCATGATTGGAATGATCAGAAGTCCAATTTATACATATATTTACTATTTGTAGTAAATTTTTGCTTAAGTATTATTTTTCATCATTTATACATTAGGATTTATGCCTAATGTGAAAGGACTTAGAAAAAGTTAAAGAATGGGGTGGTGAAATGAGAGATTTTGAAGGAAATGGGTTGAAAAGCGATGTTTGAGGCTTTAGGATTGAGCTCTGAAAGTGTTATGGCTGACCCATTGCCTAAGGACGTCTAATTTTATGTTGGTAAAAATATAGGGTGTTACACTGGTCACTATGGGGAGGCTAATCGCCCTAGCGTAGGCCGACAACATGACTACGGTGTCCCATACCATCATGTCTGGCTCATGAGTCTTCGGAGATCGCGGTACCAAGGTTAACGGAATTTCACTGGTAAGTTCGGTACCTTAGCTTCAAACAGTAGCATCCAAACATGGTGAACATACATCGGTCAATCAATTTAATTAACGAGCTCGACTAGGATGATCGCACGTTAAGTTGAACGACATGAAATGCATAAGCACTCCGTGTGGCCTAACCACTATCGAACATCCCAAGTACGGCTCGAATTCGTCGAACACATCCTGTGTGGCGAAAGCAATCACAGCCACCAGATCGAGAACTGTTACCGATTACCTGGACTGTTATATAGTCCCAATCACGTGCAATCACAATAATATATATTCAAGTCAAATCCTATAATCATATGAACATGTTATGGTATATAACTTACATATGGATATATACAGTACATGGAGGAAATCATACACACAGTTAAACATGAAAAAACAAACTATACAGTACATGGAGGAAATCAAACACATAGTTAAGGTAATTGAGATTCATATCTCAATACCCTTATAAATCACACTTTACTAACTACTAACTCATTCAGGCATTTATACAAACACTTAGACTACGTTTTCCAACATACATCACGTATGTCGGCCGTATTACGTATTAGGGCAAATCCCTTTGCCAAGGAGTTGTCGCATACGTAACAAGTATATATCAACGACAATTAATCATGGCAATCATAGCATCAAATTCCTTATGCATACAAACATTTCAACAAACACATGAAATACACTATTTACAACATGGGTTATACATATACGTTAAACAAAACAGATAGTAATTTAGCATGTGAAATAGCATCCACGTCAATAATAAATCATTATCAGACATTGAAAGTCTTGAAAACCATAACCTAAACATATGTAGTCCGCACCTTAAACCAGAAAATGAGAAACGGATATGATTTAGACGATAAGTCTTTGTCAACGACGAATAGGCAACCTAAGGCATGAAATAGGTTAGCTACAACAACACTTAGACTATTCTAGCTCCAAAATAGGTTAGGGTTTGATTGTATTATCCAAAAATGAAATTAGAATCAACATAATAATGATTCAAATAGGTGGATTTGGTGCGTAGAGAAACTGAGAAGAATTCCAAGACGAATCACCAACTTTTCTCTCACTTTCTCTCTCTTTTTCTTCTCTATCTTAGCTAGGGTTTGAGAATTCATATGGAATATGTGAGAGAGGGTTTAAGGCCCTTATATAGGCCTAAAACTGATGAAATTAGTCCCAGAGCCATGATATACTTAGGTTATAGCCAAATTGGGCTTATTCCGATCCAACGGAGCATTTCTGGAAGTCCCTTTACTGATTGCGATTGGACCTAAGGTCACTAAAATAGGATCTTGTTCAAGTTAAGTTTTCAATCCAATCGGGTTTCCAGATCGACCGTGGTGGACCAGTTTCATTTCAACGGTCACCAAAACTCGATCAGGGGCACAAGTATTTTGACATGTGTGGGCCATCTTCCCTAATCTGAGGGTGAATTTGGGTCAGAAACCAATGGTCAGAATCCTTATAATCGGGGCGTAAGCGACACGACTCAGATTACTTAAATTCATATTTAATTTTTTAAAAACCTTCACTTTCTCACACTCTTCACTTCGGACTCAAGAAAATAGCCTCAAGACATCGTCTGGACTTGATTTTCGAGGTGATTGTCAAGTCTAGCTAGGCGATCATAATTTTCTAAGCTCATCACCATCGGACTTTCGATGTGCAGTCCAGGTCTGATATGAAGCTTTTGAATGCTCCCGAGAGCAACTGGGTTTAGAGTTTACTCCTAGATTTCAAGGTAATGTAGCGTTAACAATTCTATAGGTTTTGGGTCTTACAGATCGTATTTAAAGTGATTGGTGCTAATTTCATTGGTAATCTAGTTTAGCACTTGTTAATTCACATTAAATTTCTAAAGGATTAGGTTCTAAAGGATTTTTGCTAGATGTGGTACTCAGGTCTATGCACGAATTTTTTTAGGACGTTACATGGGGTGTGAGGTGATGTGTACTTGACATGAGATGTGATTGATTTGAAAGCTCTTATGGGGTTTGCAATTGTATGGCATTTTTCCTTAAACTGAATGTGGGCCCACATCTCCTGGCCCGGCTATCATCTTTGCGTGCGAGATGTGGTGATGGCGCAGTCGCACTAGTATGAGTCTTGGGTTGAATCGACTCTGGAATACGGGATACGACTTAGGGTCGTGCACAAATGTTATCTACCTGTTTCGGGTTGTAAAAATTTGACTGGGAGGACCGCGGAAGCCTATGGAACGGTACGGGCTAGGATAAGGATCTCACACATAACATTTGGTTTACTATTCTTTTGTTACATAACCTGATTAAGATTGACGGTATTCGTGGACTCAGTATCTGATATTTAGCTTACTATGTCTGTAACGCCCTATATTTCGAAGGTCGAGCAAAGCTCTACTCCTAAGATTCAGAACATCACTTATGTATTATGGATGATGATATTTAGATTTCTTTCATATTCATGAATTAAGCATACATGGGATTATACTAAACAACACATCAAACTCTAGATTTAATGAAATTAAGCTAGTGCGGAAGTCTAAAACATATCTATTTAAGTATGCAGGTGTTTCACAAAATTTCCTTCAGAGTAGGAGTATGTAACTAGGTCCAATATATACATGTATAGTTTTAAAATGTACAAAATTTGGTAGTGTAAATGTGTCCGATTAAGCCCTGATGCCCAGTGTCCCCTGCGCAATGGTTCGTGTTCTACATCGACCCGCTGGAGAGTTGGAAGTAGGAGAATCCCTCCTCCTTATACAAGAAGTCCTGCTCTAGAGCATAGATGCCATCTGTACTTACATCTACATTAAAGTATGGTTGGTGTTTTAAAACACCGTCACAGAGTAGGAGTGAGTGATTAACTCAATGGTTCTATAAAGTAAAAGTTACACATGTTATCAAGTCAATCAAAGCAGTATCATAACAATCACTTCCTAACTACTCTTTTTTTAATGCAAAAATAGAGTGCAAGTAATGATGCATGCCCTCACCCATCAATGCTCCCTCACACGCGACTCCAACAACCTATTTCACATATGACAACACTTTCTCAAACGGTGCAACTCTAATGCCTTTTTGGCACATCTTAACTAATGCAGTGCAATGCATGGTCGTGTTAGTCAAGTAATTAATTAAGTTCATTCATATAGTAAGTTTAAGAAGCTAGGGTACCTCCCTTTATATCATGACCCAAATCGAACATTTGTCATTTAAGAACCACAGTGGTCCTACTCCTATGTTCTGGATCCATCTAGGTTCATCACTCCTAGTGAAACATATACGATAGGCAAGTTGTAGGTTCGTCACTCCTAGTCAAATACATACGATAGGCAAGTTGCACGAAGTTATTCTCACGGTCACTACGGGGAGGCTTGTCACCCCACTGTAAGTCGACAGTATGAACATGGTGTCCCATACCTCCATGCCCGACTCACGAGTCTTAGTTGCTCATTGGTCATTACGAGGAGGCTCATCACCCCAGTGTAGGCTGACAACTTGGACACGATGTCCCATACCACCATGCTCGACTCATGAGTCTTAGTGGATTGCAGTACCATGGTTAAAGTGGATCTTTACATTAGTGAGGGGAACCTTAGATTCAAGCAGTTGCATCCATACATGGTAAACACGTAATAGGTCAATCGGTTCATTAGGCAAGCTCGATTGGTACGGGCGCACGGTGAATTAATCGACATGGAGTGTGTAAGTGCTCCTTGTATCCTACCCACAGTCGACAATCGTTGTGTGACTCAGATTCATCGAGTTTACCTAAGATGGTGAGACTAATTCGACCACTCGAACCAGGACTTTTACCAATTGCACGGGCTATGTTTGTAGCCTCAATCCTACTCAAATGCGGCTAAAAATCACGTGTACTATTTATCCTAACATTCAACAAACAATCCATGTGAATTTCTCATGTGAACATTTCATCAAACACATAGGCCATGCTAATACAACATGCATTTATCAATTGATTTCATAGATGAAATTATACATATGCATAAGACAATCAAAATTCTATCTTAATACCCATAGTAAATACAAATCATCAACAATTTTCTCATTTGGACAATTTATCAAACACATAGACTATGTTAGTTACAACATATATTTTATCAATTCTTAATACAGAGAGATCTACATGCATATGACAATGATGAAACCTAAAATTATGGTAAAGACCGCTTTAGTTGAAGTAGGAATATGTCAATATGTCCTAGAGGGGGGTGAATAGGACTTTTAATAATTTTATGATAATTTTAAAAACTTATCACACTAATCCTAACAATAAGCATATATTAAGATTACTCAAGAGTAACTCTACTGGCTTCCAAGCCCTGTAGAGGATCCATTCACAAACTATTTGAGAGATGATCAATATGTAAACTAGTTTATGATGGATATGACTCTGTGTGTGTGAAGTGTGATCTTAGATAATCAGATATAAAAATATTAAAGGAAATCACATAAACATATGAACAACAATCTCAAATACAGTCATTTTTATAGTGGTTCAACTACTTGTCTACTCCACTCCCGGTAACCTCACTCAACCCTTGAGTGTACCGGATTTCACTAAGGAGGTTTCCCACGGTTCACCTTAAACCCAAGGTTTTAAATCAGGTTCACCTTAAACCTTTACAACCTACACCTAGGCTGATTGTTTATGCACTCATGAGCAAGGGTCAACACATCGCACAAACTTTTAGGTACACTAGCCAATGATCTTCTATAAAACCCTAACTGTTTAAGCTCTCCACAGAGCAAGGGTCAACGTAATACACCCACCACGTACACTCCCGCAGGAGGCCTCCTAGACGACTTGCAAGGGTGAGAGACACCTTAGACCTAATCCTACAGAGGAATGATAACAAGGGTCCTCTGGACTCTAATAACTTGCAGATAAGTAGATAAGTCCCTTTTAGCTCGTTGTTGAAGATCTCCTCCTTTGTTGATGAAGAGTCTTCTGCTTCATTGAAACCACATCTAAGAAAATGTACCAATCCATGTCGACGGGTTGGTTCAAGGTTATTATGGATTCCTACTCTTAAATTTTTTTTCTATAAAGGGGATAGAGTGATTCCAATCATCTATGCATTCAAGGCATCCCAGCTTAATGATTTGCCATTAAGGTGGTAGCTGGAGGATCCTTGAATGCGGAAGTTCATTCTCCAATCGACTCTATTGAATATCAATGATGAGGGTGGATTGGAGGATGAACTCCATTAAGAGAAAGGGCTTTGGGTAAATGATCTAAGGTTAAAACACTCAAAAGCACTCTTGTAATGCCCTGAAAATTGGGGGTCGAGTAGAAGCTCAGCTCCCGAGTTCCAACGCGTCACTTATGTAATATAGATAATAATGATTGAATGTTGTTCATATTAGTGCATTAAACATGAGTGGGATTATACCAAAACAGTAATTCATACTCCAAATCAATTTATATAATGCAAGCAGAAGATTGGAAGATGTATCTAAATGTATATGAGTTCCAAGGATCTCTGTCGAACTCCAGAGTATGAATAAATCACTGATTCACCATATACATGTATTAGTTAAAAAAAAATTCAAAATGTGGAGAGAGAGTTTCAACTAGAATGAAAAGCCCTGTGGCCCCATCGATCATAACGGCCTAAGAGAAACTGTTAGAGAACTACATATACGAGAACTCATCCTGATCGTCGTAGTAATCAGGTTCCATCCCCTGAGTCGCGTCGTCATCCGCAACTAAGAAAAAGTCTGGTGGGTGTTCAGAACACCGTCCCAGAACATAGGAGTGAGTGATCAACTCAGTAGAATCATAGAGCAAAGATTAACATGTTATCAATTCAGTCAAGCAGTAATGATAAAGCAGATATATCAGACATTCCTAGATACTCTTGTTAATGTAAGGATGAAATGTTTTCATGATGCATGCCCTCGCCTACTCCCTTATGCGACACCATCTTACGTTTGCAGCATGTTTTCTTCCCTCTGTGCTCTTTAACCTTGGGCACATGCACTGTGATGTTATGAACGTGATTATCAAGTT
This sequence comes from Magnolia kwangsiensis, assembly GCA_037074715.1. Lineage (NCBI taxonomy): Eukaryota > Viridiplantae > Streptophyta > Magnoliopsida > Magnoliales > Magnoliaceae > Magnolia > Magnolia kwangsiensis. The sequence goes on along the minus strand of CM073572.1, from coordinate 82,690,484 downwards.
ATTATTAGTCCTTTTCATACAACAGGATTGGGAAGCTAAGGTACCTCCCTTATTTCATTAACCAAATAATGATCCATTCTAGGGTCGTCAGTCCTAGACAATCTCATACGATATTATAGTTCTAGATCGTTGTAAGGGCTCGTCACCAATCAATACAGGTCTAATTATATCCTATATACTACAATAAGGCTCATCGCCCCAATGCAGTTTCAGGATATACTCGAGGTCACTACAAAGGGCTCGTCACCAATCAGAGTAGGCCGACAGCTCGAATATAGTGTCTCATACCACCATAATCGGCTCACGAGTCTAGGTTACTCACTAGTCACTATGGGGAAGCTCGTCGCCCCAGCGTAGGCCGACAGCTCGACCACGGTGTTTCATACCATTATGTTCATCTCATGAGTCTTAGCGGATCGAGGTACCAAGGTTGACAGGATTACACTGGAAAGTTTGGTACCCTAGATTCAAACAGGAGCTTCCATACATGGTGAACATATATTGGGTCAATCGGGTTACTTGACGAGCTCGACTAGCACGATCGCATGTTGAGTTGATCGACATGAAATGTATAAGCACTCCGTGTGGCCAAACCACTGCCGACAACTCTAATACGACTCGAGTTCGTCAAACACGTCTCACGTGACGAATAAATCTCAGCCACAAACTCAAAGCCTGTTACCGATTGCCTAGACCATAACATGGTCCCAGTCACGTACAATCTCAATAATAGAAATTTGATTCAAATTCTACATTTATATGAACATGTTATGAAATATAACTTAAATAGGAATACAGTACATGGAGGAAATCATACACACAGTTAACATAAATAAAATAAGCTAAACATTTCATGGAGGAAATCATACACACAAGTAAGGTAATTGAGATTCATACCTCAATACCAAAAAAAAAAATCATACTCTACCAATTTCTAACCCGTTCAGGCGTTTATACAAACACTTAGACTACATTATTCAACATACATCACGTATGTTGGCATATTGCATATTTGGGCAAATCCTTTTGCTAAGAAGTTGTCGCATATATAACAAGCATGTACTAACAATAAATAATCATGGCAATTGCAACATCAGATTTCATATGCATACAAACATTTTAACAAACACATGGAATACTCTATTTACAACATACACTATACATATTCGTAAAATAGAACAGATAGCGCATTTAGCATGTGTAATAGCATCCATGTCAGTAATAAATCATTATCTGACATTGAAAGCTTTGAAAACCATAATCTATACATCTATAGACCGTACCTTACGCCGTAGAAGCGTAACGAATCTGATTTAAATGGTGAGCCTTCGTCAATGGCGGATTAGCAACCTATAGCATGAACTAGGTTAGCTATTTCATCACTTCAACTATACTAAGCCCTAAAACAGGTTAGGGTTTGATTTTCTTACCCAAGTATGAAATTAGAATTGCCAAAATAACGATTCTAAAAGGTGGATTAAGCACGTAGTGAAGTTGGGAAGAATCTCAGGATGAATCACCAACTTCTCCCTTACTTTCTCTCTCTTTTTCTTCTCTTCCTTAGCTAGGGTTTTAAAATTCGTATGGAATATGTGAGAGAGAGTTTAAGGTCCATATATAGGCCCAGAACTGACGAAAATAGTCCCAGGGCCAGCAAAAATCTTTGAAAATCTTTGAAGCTACGACCAGTCCTAGGATCCTAAGACCAGTCGTAGACGGGATTTTTCAGGCTATAAATTAAGCACGAACTTCAGAGTTTTAGCAATTCAATTCAACTCTATTCAAGCATTCTTTAGGCTATACTCTGAGATAAGTTTGTGTTTGTTTTAAGCTACTTTGTGCTTATTTAATATTCCTTTTGCTAGCTTATTTTTTATTTGATTTTGATCTACATTCTAATCTCATTAGAAAAGAGGAATTTCTGATATTCCTTCTACTTGGATTCAAAATCAAATAGAACTAGCCCTTTTGATTTAAAATCAATTAGACTTGGAACCATTCTTAAAGTGAGTATTGAACTTTGGACGTTGAATCAAACTTCTATTCCGATTGGTTCTATCGGGCTACTTCAAAAGGAGATTCAGGTATTTTACATTTGTGTAATTTACTTTCTTTGGTTTTGTTTGAGATTTGCCAGAAAAATCCCATTGTATTGGTTATCTGAGGAGAGCCAGAAAACTCAGATTGTGAGGGTTTTTGAATTGTATAAGCCCGAGATGAAAGACACAATTGTGAAGGTTTTAGGTGAACCTGTGAAACCTATTTTGATAGTGCATGCTAATATCCCGTGTGTGAGGATATTAGGAGTGGAGTAGCATTCTGTGTGGCTGTTGGATAACAGTTGGTGTACACACAGGCGAACCACTATATATCGTTGTGTTGTGGATGTGCTTTATTCTTTCATTTATTTATTCATTCAGTTTTGTGGATTGTATTCGTGGATGAATGCTGTAATCTTTTTATTCCAAGCAAGTGTAGGGAATGTTGTAATAACTTATGATTTATTTCTGCAAGTTATTTTGATTTTCTTATCTTTTATTCCTCATTGATTTGTGATATAAAGGACGTTCTAGAAATAAGGTTGTCCTACCTTAAACCTTTGGTTTTTGGTGTAAGGTTGTCCTTAGAACTGATATAGTGTCATTCTCTTTATTTTAGGCTATTTGAGATTTCTTTAAATTCAGCATTGTGCTTTATTTCTTTTATTATTTCGTTTTTATTAGTTTTATTTGGCATTGCCCTATTCACCCCCCCTCTAGGGCATATAGCTAGGCCCTTTCATCATCCCAAGTAGCCATCATGCTTTTTTTTTTTAATTTGTCCTTTTTAGGACATTTGTTAGCTAAGTACTCATACTCTTGACAGTTGTAACATTGATTATCTTTCAAAGATTTTTAAGCTCTAGGTTTAGATCGTCTCTTATCATTTGACTTTTGAAAATCAACTTTTTTCTTGCTTTTGAAAATTTTGTAAAACTTTTTTGCTAAAAGCGCCAGATTATCTTCAGAATTTTTTAAGTCCAAAGTGCACTCTTGAGAAAAATTTTTAGAAGATTTGAGAGCAATTGATTTTCCTTTAGGAGCTTTAAAGGACAACTCATAGGTTTGAAGTGAACCAACTAGTTCCACAAGCCTCATGGTATCCGTATCACGAAGTTCCTGAATCGTGGTCACTTTAGAATTGAACCGTTCAGGAAGTGAGCGTAGTATCTTTGTGCACACTTTACTTTCTAGGATTCTATCACCAAGACCCCACATAGAGTTCACAATGTCATTCAATCTAGTGTAGAAGTCCATAAACATATCATTCTCCTCCATATGAATTTCTTCAAATTTAGTTGTGAGGAGTTGGACTTTAGATTTCTTGACAATTGATGTACCCTCGTGCGTCATTTCTAATACATCCCATGCTTGTTTTGCATTTTCACAAGAGATGATTCTTTTGAATTCATCTAGTGATAATGTACAAGTAATTGCATTTAGTGCTTTTGCATTGGCACTACTCTCACTTTTCTGAAGTGTGGTCCAAAGAAAATAAGCCGTTACTTTCATTGATTTTGAACCATCGTCATTAGTTACTTCAGTGATAGGAGGGTTCAAATCATTTACTGTGGCCAGCCACACACTTTCATCCATGGATTTGAGGAAGATACTCATCCTGGCTTTCCAATAAGCATAGTTTGTGCCATTAAAGGGTGGTGGCCTAGTGACTCATAGGCTATCAAAATTTGACATCTTAATATAGCTTAGATCGTTTGCTCAGAAAATAAATCCTATAAATAAACAATAAGCATGAGCTATTAGGCTCTGATACCACTTGAAATGGCCTAGCTATATGCCCTAGAGGGGGGGTGAATAGGGCAATGCCAAATAAAACTTAAAACAGCGGAATAATAAAAGAAATAAAGCACAATGCTGAATTAAAAATCAATCTCAATAAACTAGATTTAAGAGAATGATAATATATCAGTTCTAAGGACAACCTTACACCAAAAACCAAAGGTTTAAGGTAGGACAACCTTATTTCTAGAACGTCCTTTGTATCACAAACCAATGACAAATAAAAAGCAAGGCAACCAAAATAACTTACAGAAATAAATCCTAAGTTATTACAACATTCCCCACACTTTCTTAGAATAAAAAGATTACAACATTCGTCCACGAATACAATCCACAAAAATGAATGAATAAAGGAATGAAAGAATAAAGCACATCCACAACACAACTATATATAGTGGTTCGCCTATGTGTACACCAACTGTTATCCTACAGCCACACAGAATGCTACTCCACTCCTAATATCCTCACACACGGGATATTAGCATGCACTATCAAAATAGGTTTCACAGGTTCACCTAAAACCTTCACAATTGCGTCTTTCATCTCGGGCTTATACAATTCAAAAACCCTCACAATCTGAGTTTTTTGGCTCTCCTCAGATAACCAATACAATGAGATTTTTCTGGCAAATCTCAAACAAAACTAAAGAGAGTAAATTACACAAATGTAAAATACCTGAATCTCCTTTTGAAGTAGCCCGGTAGAACCAATCGGAGTAGAAGTTTGATTCAACGTCTAAAGTCCAATACTCACTTTAAGAATGGTTCCAAGTCTAATTGATTTTAAATCAAAATGGCTAGTTCTATTTGATTTTGAATCCAAGAAGAAGGAATATCAGAAATTCCCCTTTTCTAATGAGATTAGAATGTAGATCAAAATCAAATAAAAAATAAGCTAGCAAAAGGAATATTAAATAAGCACACAATAGCTTAAAACAAACACAAACTTATCTCAGAGTATAGCCTAAAGAATGCTTGAATAGAGTTGAATTGAATTGCTAAAACTCTAAAGTTCGTGCTCAAGTTATAGCCTGAAAAATCCCATCTACGACTGGTCTTAGGATCATACGACTGGTCGTAGCTTCAAAGATTTTCAAAGATTTTCGCGGGATAAGGATTTGCTGTTCCACGACCGGTCGTGGGTAGCCTACGACCGGTCGTGGGCCACGTACGACTGGTCGTGGGTCACCTACGATCGGTAGTAGGACCTCCAATTTAGTTGCTGGAGTTTGAGTCATAGGGCTAAGACTGGTCGAAGGACAAGTCGTACAGCTCATAGGACTGGTCGTAGGGTGTCCAGGACTGGTCGTAGGACAACCAGAAAAATCTAAAAATCTTTAACAACCTAGGACTGGTCCTGAAAAACTTAAGATTGGTTATAGCAGATCTAGGACTGATCTTGAAGTCCCTAGGACTGGTCTTATAACAGCCCAAACAAGTATATTAAAATATACGAATTATGAATCCAGAATGCCTTATAGTAAAGCCCATCCTAAGGTCAGTCTAAGGTCAAACAAACCTTAAAAGTGAGATGGACATTGATAGTCTGTACACTCAGATGACCCTTAAGAGAAGCTTGAGAATATACGAATCTTATAGTAGGCCTTCTCGAGCTTGATCCTTTCTTGAGTTGACAAAGTCTTTGTAACATCCCGAAAATCGGGGGGTCGAGTAAAAACTCCACTCCCGAGTTTCAAAATATTATTTCTGCAACATAGATATGTACGATTGAATGTTGTCTGTGATAATGTATTAAACATGAGTGAGATTAAGCTAGAACAGCATATCATACTCCAGAGACTATTAAATTTGCAAGCGGAAGACTGCGATAGTAGGTATAACATATGTAAATTGTTGTATGTCTCCAGAGTGTGAACATATTACCAAGTTATATACATACATGTATGCTCCGAAAGTGAACAAAGGAATATACATGAGTGCTCTAAAAATATAAAATGACAAGTGTCAAGGTATCTAATCAACCTCCCTGTAATCCCGTCAATCAGATCTCGCATAAAGGAGGAATCCTCCTCATCATCATCAAGTCCAGCTCCGCCTCGCAGGCCGCGCCATCATCTGCAATCACAATAGGGACTGGTGGGTGTCCAGAAACACCATCCCGTAACATGGGAGTGAGTGATCAACTCAGTGGGATAAGAGAGCAGAGATTAGCATGTTATCAAATCAATCATGCGATAATAATAAAGCAATAAATCAAACAATCCTAATACTGTTGTTAATGCAATATGACATGACGTGATGTATGCCCTCACCAACGATCTCCCTCATACAGCACCATCTTCGTCCGCGGCATGCAATCGACCCTCAAGTGCTCCACATCTTCCAGGCACATGCAATGGCATGGTGATATGATTTCCGAGTTATTATTAGTCCATTCAAACAGCAGGATTGGGAAACTAAGGTACCTCCCTTATATCAATCCCAACACAGATCCTATCTAGGGTCGTCACTCCTAGTAATCTCATATGATGTATATTTTGTAGGTCGCTGCAAGGGCTGCCAGGGCTGTTGCACGCACTCGTTGCTCCACTCCCCCATCACCTTATCAATACAGGCCTACTGTACTCTACTGCTACGGAAGGGTCGTCACCTCCCGTAGACTCAGAATACGCTCGCGGTCACTACAAAGGGCTGCCAGGGCTGTTGCTCGCACTCATTGCACCGCTCCCCCATCACCTTATCAATGTAGGCTGACAGCAAGAATATAGTGTCCCATACCACCATAATCTGCTCACGAGTCTATGTGCTCACTGGTCACTACGGGGAGGTTTGTGGCCCCAGCGTAGGCCGACAGCTCAACCACGGTGTCCCATACCACCATGCCCGGCTCATAAGTCTTTATGGATCAAGGTACCATGGTTAATAGGGTTTACAATGGTAAGTTCAGTACCCTAGGTTCAAGCAGTTATGACTCATGCAGGGTGAACATACAACGGCCAGTCGGGTTACTTGACGGGCTCGACTAGCACGGTCGCATCGCAAGTCGAACGACATGAAGTGCGTAAAACACTTCGCGTGGCCTAACCACTGCTGCCAACTCCAACACGACTCGCGTTCATCGACGCGTCCTTCGTGGCCAAGATAAGCTAACCACGAATTCGCTCGGTTGCCGACTGCCTGGACTACGTATAGTCCCAAACACATATGAATCCACGTCAGCGATCATGTGAGAGTATTGAAAATGAAACACAACCATGTGAGCATGTTAACACATGTTATATCGTACAACTTAAGTAAATCATCTAACACATGCCTTTCGTACATATAATGAACTTATGCATATCGCCAACATATAGGAAATCATTTCCATCAGCATATTAATTGAGAATTCAATCTCAAACTAAATCAAAATGAAATCATCAAGCACATGTTATAACATACAGCTTAAGCGAATCGTCAAGCACATGCATTTCATTCATATCATGAAATCATGCATATGGCTAACATGTAAGAAACCATTTACACCAGCATATTAATTGAGAAATCAATCTCAAACTAATTCATAACACCATTTAATTCAATACATACTAATACAAGCATTTATACAAACACTTACACTACACACTTAAGTCTACATATAGTATGTCGACCCGAAGTGCGCATTTAGGCGAATCTCTTCGCCAAACTAATTATGCACGTATTCCTAACATTCTAATGCGACAATAAACCATGTCAATCACATCAGAAAAATATGAGTAAAAACAGTACTTCCTACAAATGACTAAAATGCCCTAAATCTCATATTCTTCATTGGTTTACGAAACAGGAAACGGACAGCATGTTGTACATGTCAAACGGCGTTACCGTCAAGAATCTACTATTAAACGACACTGAAAGCTTTGGAAACAGTCAATCAAAGCGTCTAAAATCCACACCTTTTTCCTTATAGGTGAAGTGATTCGACCGGAGCATATACGCTTCGTCTACGGCGATCAGACAACCTGATACACATGTACATCAGCTACTATTCTATTTGAATCGAAGAAATCCCCAAATCAGCAAGTGGTTAGGGTTTTTCTTACCTAGAAGTGTGTTGGAATCGCCGGGAAAGTGATCGGAGTGCGTCCCCTAAGCTCGTGCAGCAGCAGCAGCAGGTGGCAGGAAAATCACTCCCACTCTCTCTCACAAACTCTCACCTTTTCTCTCTCCCAATCTAGGGCTTTTTGCAATTTCGGATGGGAGAGAGGAGTGAGGGTTTCAACCCCTTTTATAAGCTTAAAAACGCCCGAAATAGGCTCGGGAACGAAGTTTACTTAGTGCATATCCAATTCGGGGCTGTTTCGATCCAAAAGATGCTTTCTGGTGGTCCCCTGGCCGAATGCGATCGGACTTAAGCTCACGCGTACCAGATCTAGCACGTATTAAGTTTTCAGTCCGGCTGGGTCTGCAGATCGCACGTGGCGAACCAGTTTCAGTTCAGCGGTCACCGCACGTAGATCAGGGCTGAAAGTCTCATGATATAAAATAGAAATTTCTCCTGATCCGAGAGTGTAATCTGGCTGAATTCTGATGGACAGAATGCTCAATACTGACGCGTCAAGTCGTGTGCCAGATTTGAATTTAAAATTCCAATTCTGTCCCTATTCGCACTCTCTTCGGTCCGGGCTCAATGAAATGGCCTGTGATTATCGGTTTGACTTGATTTTCGAAATGAGTGTCAAGTCCAGCTAGGCGGTTCTAACGGTCTAAGATAGGAGGTATCGGACTTTCGACGCGCGGTCTAGATCCAATACAAAGATTCAAAGTGGTCCAGAGAACAAACCTGCTTAGAGTTTGGTCCGAGGTTATAGAGTATTATAGAGTCATTGGTTCTACTCAATTTGGGTCTTGTAGAACATATTTAAAGTGATCAGGGACTATTTCCCAGCTACTTTAGCGTCGCGCTAGCTAACTTACACTTATTTTCCAAAGGAATTAATCCTACGTGATTTCTTTGACTATGGAATTGGGTTCTGAGCGATTTCTCAGGTGTTTTAGTTAACCCATTACCTAAGGACGTCTAATCCCAGATTAGCCAAAATTTGGGGTGTTACAGTCTTCTACTTGTACTTGTTTGAATATTGAACATGCATACTTGGAGACTTCTATTCTTGAATTCTTCATCCATGACTTGAAACTTTCTTCATTTAAATTCTTATCTTGAAATACGATGTTTTGAAGCAATGAATAGTCTCAACCATGAAACAAAAGATATAAAAGGCATAGATATAAGTTTTGGCACCACAAAATTTAACAACCAAAGGGATATGAAATCATAACACTTATAATGTATACTCCAAAAATGAACAAAACAAAGATACATGGGTGTTTCATAAGTACAAAATAACAAGTGTAATGACATCTAATCAGCAACCCCGTAACCCCGTCGATCAGAACACGGTTTACATAAACCCGCCTGATAGCTGCATATAGGAGAAACCCTCATCATCATAAAAGTTTGGCTCCACTTCGCAAGAATTGCCATCATCTGAAACTAAAACAGGGACTGGTTGGTGTTTTAAACACCGTCCCATAACGTGGGAGTGATTGATCAACTCAGTGGAACGGTAGAACAAAGGTTAACATGTTATCAATTCAGTCAAGCAGTAATGATAAAGAAATACAATCAAACATCCTTAGGTACTCTGGTTAATGCAAGAAGGGTATGTATAAATGATGCATGCCCTCGCCTGCACTCCCTCTGCGATCTTCATCTCACGGCCACAGTCACTTCCTCAATACTCTGCCCAACGCCAAATGCCACATGTAATGCAGTGCATGAACGTGATTACCAAGATCTTATTAGTCCTTTTCATACAGTAGGATTGGGAAGCTAAGGTAACTCCCTTATGTCAATACCCAAACAATGATCCATTCTAAGGTCGTCAGTCCTAGTAAATCTCAGACGATGTTACGGTTCTAGGTTGCTGCAAAGGGCTCGTCACCAATCAATTCAGGCCTAGTTATACCCTAGATGCTACAATAAGGCTCGTCACCTCAATGCAGTCTCAAGGTATGCTCGAGGTCACTACAAAGGGTTCGTCACCTTATCAGTGTAGGCCGACAGCTCGAATACAGTGTCCCATACCACCGTATTTGGCTCATGAGTCTGGGTTGCTCACTGGTCACTACGGGGAGGCTTGTCGCCCCAGCGTAGGCTGACAGCTAGACCACGGTGTCTCATACCACCATGTCTGGCTCATGAGTCTTAGCGGATCGAGGTACCAAGGTTAAAGGGGCTTTTTACTGGTAAGTTTAGTACCTTAGGTTCCAACAGTGGCATCCATACATGGTGAACATACATTGGGCTAATCGGTTTAGTAGACGAGTTCGACTGGTACGAGTGCACGCTGAATAAATCGACAAGGTACCGTTCTTGACGATCCTCGTATGACTCGGATTCATTGAACTCATCAATTGTAGCGAGACGACCTTGGCCACTAATTCGAGATTCATTACCGATTTCCTGGACTACATCGTAGCCCCAATCACATCCAAACACAGTAGGCATTCATATGCGATAGTTAAGCAACATGTGACAGCTAGTTTCATGAATAAATTACATTGAGCATTTTAATAAACTCATACGGTACATGTTATCCTACGTAGGCATCCCATACGTAAAACACATAGTAGTAAGATAGGATACATGAAAGAAACTATAACTACAAGTAAGGGAGTTGAGAATCCTATCTCAACACCCTCATTACATACATAAAGATAAGCATTTCCTCATTCAGGCATTTTATCAAATACATAGGCTACACATTTCAACATACATGCATTAGACTACTTATAACATACATCCTGGCAAGCCCCTTTTTCAAAGGAGTTTCCACATATACAACAAGCATATATTCATAGTTAATAATCATGGCATGCACATATCCAAATTCCATATTCATTCAGACATTTTTACAAGCACTTAAAATACACACATTACATGCTTGTAATAAATTAGTTAAACCATATAGTATGGTAAATCCTTTCACATAGGAGATGTCATATGGACAACAATCATGTATTCCCACACATCAATCATAACAAGTACAAATCATAATTTTATAGTCATTCAAACATTTCAACAAATACATGAAATGCATTATATTTAACATAGTCACATATATATGTAATAAATGGAAATCCTTACATCTAAGCATATGTGATAGCAGTTAAGTCGGTCATAAATCATTAACTAACATTGAAAGCTTTGAAAACCATAACCTAAAACATCTATAGTCCGCACCTTACGCCGATAGACTCGTAACGAAATCAATTTAAACCATAAGTCTTTATCTACGGCACGATGCTAACCTGTGGCATGCTATTTCACCCTACACTCTATTCAAATCTCTAAAACCAACTAGGGTTAATATTCCTTAACTAACAAAGAAGTTGGAATCACTGAAATAATGATACAGAAGCAGTGATGCTGCCCGAGGAGCGATAAGGAAGGATCCTAGGAGAAAACCCCAACTCTCTCTCTCTCTCACTTTCTCTCTCTTTCTTCTCTTCTCTCTCCTAGGGTTTTAGTAAACTCGTATGGAAGAGAAATGGGGTGGGTTTAGGCCTTTATGTAGGCCCAGGACTGATGGAAATGGCCCTAGGGCCAAGGTATACTTAGGTTATAGCCAAAACCCATCTGTTTCAACTTAACGGAGCATTTCTTGAGGTTTCTTTACTGAATGCCATCGAAATTAAGCACACAATTATTAGATCTTGATCAAGTTAAGTTTTCAGTCCGATTGGGCTTCCAAATCGACCGTGGCAGACCAGTTTCAGTTCAGTGGTATCGAAACTCGATCAGGGCCACAAGTATATTGGCATATGTGGGCCATCTTTCCTGATTCGAGGGTGAATTTGGGTTAGAATCCAACGGTCAAAATGCTTATAAATGGCGTACAAATGAAACAACTCAGATTACTTAAATTTATATTTAATTTCTAAATAGATTCACCTTTCTCACACTCTTCGCTCCGTATCAAGCAAATCATCTCAGGACCTCATCTGGACTTAATTTTTGAGGTGATAGTCAAGTCCAACTAGGCGGTCATAATTGTATAAGTTCATCGCTATCGGACTTTCGACGTGCGGTCCAGGTCCGTTACAGAGTTTCTGAATGCTCCCGAGAGCAACAGGGTTTAGAGCTGTATCCTAGGTTTCTAGGTAATGTAACATTAGTAGTCCTACTCATTTTGGGTCTTGTAGTTCATATTTAAAGTGGTTCAAACTAATTCTACTGAGTATTCAGTTTAGTACTTAACCAAATTCTACCCTAATTATGGCAGAACACGGTCCTAGGGCCATTCTATGCCCTATTTTTGAAACTTTTTGTTATTATATTATTTTAATTATTTTTCTATGAGTTCATCATTAATTTTACCCCATCTTCACCAAATTTCATGAGATTTTTTGTTGTAGAAAAATTCTAAAATTTCCAGAAACAGCAGCTGTCCAACAAGTGATTTTCAGATAGTTGTCACAATGACATTATTTAAACTATATTAAGTTTTGTATTATATTTTTTACATATTTTTATATAAAACTATACTCATTTATCTTCAATCTGGTTTTTGAATTACCTAAATAAGAGTTATAACGAGGGAGATATGATTTTTCCAAGGTGGATAAAATGCAGAGAAAAATGCAGAAAATGGGCTGCCAAATCCGCTGTACGGACGAGGCCTCGCCAAACCGGCAAGCCCCTCACCAGTCACCCTCACCCCCCCCCCCCCCCCCCCCCCTCTCGGGGATGCTGAAAACATGTGGGACCCACCTCGAGTCCCCCCGAATTGAGTCGTTTGGGCACACGAGTTCGTCGAGGCACTTATCGGGTCTCATTTACAAACTGGAATGAGTTATGCGACGTACAATATATGATTTTGGAGTAGGAGAAGCTAATATATCCAAATAAGCTATCTACATCATGATATTCTAAAAATTTAATAGTCAAAATCCCATTGTATTCATATATGTACCATTTATAGTAAGTTTTAATTTAAGTATAGTTCTTCACCATTTAAACTTTAGGATTTGTGTCTAATATGAAAGTACTTGGAGAAATTTGAAGAATGAGGTGGTGAAAGGTGAAATTTTGAAGGAAATGGATTGAAAAGTGATTTTTAGACTTTGGGATTGAGCTCTGAAAGTGTTATGGTTGACCCATTCCCTAAGGACGTCTAATTCAAGGTTGGTAAAAATTCGGGGTGTTATAATCTACTCCCCTTAAAAATAATTTCATCCCCGAAATTGACTAAGGGTAATGAGTAAAGATTCTATTATTCCTTTTACCCAAGCTTTTCTGATTTCAAGTTTATATGAGTGGTGAGGTATATACATCTATACTAGTATGGTGCATTTTGGTCTATCCTCCTTAAAAATTTTCTCTTTATCTCTTGCTTATACCCTAATGGTTTGCTATATTTTATTTCTTTATCTATTTAGAGTCTTGACGATGCTTAAAGTAAGATATATGTTTTCAATGGTCAACCAATATGGAGAGACAGTTGTAGTGGGCTTGATCCTGATACTTCGCTCACCTACCTGACCAGGGTAGAAGGCTCATCGTATCCCTTCATAGTCCTGGTAAATCCTGGTTTTCTACTCAGTCCAAGTAGTGAGTCCATTGGTAGTCGCCCAGGATTAAGAATTGGGTCAAGCCGCGAATACTTCACAATTGTATATTTCAGTAACTCCGTATAGTCCGATCACTCCACAGCTTAGGGAATGCCCATTACTGAAAGGTTCCAATTTCTTATTTATAAGGTTGCCCTTTAGGTCTTGGTCTAGGAGAGTCCTCGTCTGAATCTATGTCCAAGGTAGGGGTTAATAAACATCTTATAGATCATCCTAAAAAGGTTTCTAACTCTACCAAATTCATAACTTTTCATCTAACCTGAATCATTTTCCTTCGATCCTGGGCCAGTGGGAAAAGGGCCAACCATGCTTCCGCTACGCCACTTTGATCCAACAGCTGTATTAACTAACCTAACTAGATTGGACTCATAATGTTCTATCGCCCTTAAAAATTATTTCTACTCTCAAGGCTCAAGAATCTATGTCTCGATCCGTATGTTGGAATGAGGTGTAATTTAGGACCTATCCTTGACATAGAATGGAATACGATCTCCCAATACTTATACTCTTCCTTTCATTGATGATGTGTACTATGGAATTGGTACATATGGTTATAGTAATGAGCCTAATCTCTATTGTGGTTGATTCCAGGGATGGGTGTGAGTTGGTGGCAAGATGCCTAATTATACTAAAGGACTCTTACTACGATCCTGACTTACCCTCTTTAATCATGTCCAGTTTAATACCGTAATATAATCTATACATTATTAGTACTATCTCTCAAAGTTCATATGCACAATATGTATGCTAGAATAGTCTGGAATTCAGGACCCAGTTCTTAACTGTCTATTGGCCATTTGAGACCTTTCTTGGGCCAAAAAAAAAATCTCTATTGGCTATAGGTTCTTAACACTTCTCAAAGATGAAGTAATAAACTTTTGGTTATATGTGGTCAGGCCAACACAGAAGAAAAGTTATGTAGTGGGTCTGAGCCGAATACATAGACCTTCTGCCTAGCTAGGACAAAAAATTTATCGTATTAGTTCTTAATCCTAGTTGATCCCGATCTTTAGCTTAATCAGAGCATAGAGTTCATTGGTAACTACTAGGATTGAGAATTCGATTCAAACTACAAATACGTCGCTTACATACAGTTCCTTTACTCCGCATTCCCGATTGTAATAAGTCCTTGGGAAGACAATTCTAAGGAGTGTATTGATTTATCCTAGCATTCAATCCGAGGGATATATAAGCTTTCAATTATATAGACTTATCAACACAACTTTTCTAAGAGTTATTAAGGATTCCTATAAGTATCAAGGGAATCCAACAAAGGAATGAGGTCTCACTCTAACCAATCAAGACAAGTAACTAAGTCTACATTTCAATTATCTTAGCAAAATTAATCTTTTACATTCCTTAGTTTAACTAGTAACCTGGTCTTAACTTCTAAGTAATAGTAATCCAAAGTCTACGCTTATACGCTAAATGATTTCATATCAATCAAATATAAGGAATTATTTTATTGCTTAAGGTTAAAAGTTTCCTGATTAGAATCGAGTTGCCTGAACCTAAATTTAATTGCACTCGAGCACTTCACATATGCTCATACCAATGAAGGAGGTTCTCGTGTTCACATTAGTAATTTATTAGATTTCCTATATTGTCTGATCTTTCGAAATCTAGGAGTACCAACTCTAGATACAAAACTCTAAGAGTCCCAGCACTTGATGGTCATTGTTTATACACTAAACTACAATGTTCTGTCTCGCCCGTCAATAGAGACCGTTCTAACAGAATTTCGAGGGTCGAGATCCTATTTCGACCTTCGTTCGGCACTTGTACTTGTCTTCTTCTTAAGATGGCTTGGATGGCTACACCAAGCCTCATCCGGGGCCGCTTTCTTCCTTCCCATGAGTGAAAGGAGCATAGAGATCGAGAAGATGGCTGTAATTAGCTCAAAAAGAGCCATTAGAGTGGAATGAAGTAGGGAAATAGGATGGGTTAAAGAATTCCAATCCTTGAGGTATAAGGTAACTGTAACACCCCGGATTTTGGCTAATCTGGGATTTGACGTCCTTAGGCAGTGGGTCAATTAAAACACCTGAAAAATCGTTCAGAACCCAATTCCATAGCCAAAGAAACCACTTAGGATTAATTTCTTTAGAAACTAAGCATAAGTTAGCTAGCGCAATGTTGGAGCGGCTGGGAAACAGTCCCTGATCACTTTAAATACGTTCTACAAGACCCAAATCGAGTAGAACCAACGACTCTATAATACTCTATAACCTCAGACCAAACTCTAAGCAGGTTTGTTCTCTGTACCACTTTGAATTCTTGTATTGGATTTAGACCGCGCGTCGAAAGTCCGATACCTCCTATCTTAGACCGTTAGAACCGCCCAGCTGGACTTGACAATCATTTCAAAAATCAAGTCAAACCGATAAACACAGGCTATTTCATTGAGCCCGGACCGAAGAGAGTGCGAACAGGGACAGATTTGGAATTTGAAATTCAAATCTGGCACTCGACTTGACGCGTCAGTATTAAGCATTCTGACCGTCAGAATTCAGCCAGATTACACCCTTGGATCAGGAAAAATTTCTATTTTATATCATGAGACTTTCAGCCCTGATCTACGTGCGGTGACCGCTGAACTAAAACTGGTCCACCACGCGCGATCTGCGAACCCTGCCGGACTGAAAACTTAATACATGCTATATCTGGTACGCATGAGCTTAAGTCCGATCGCATTCGACCAGGGGACCACCAGAAATCATCTTTTGGACCGAAACAACCCCGCTTTGGTTAAGCATCAAGTAAACTTTGTTCCCGAGCCTATTCCGGGCATTTTTAAGCTTATAAAAGGGGTTGAAACCCTCTCATATCTCTCCCATCCGAATTTAGGAAAAGTCCTAGATTGAGGGAGAGAAAAGGTGAGAGTTTGTGAGAGAAGGTGGGAGAGATCTCCCTGCCACCTACTGCTGCTGCTGTACGTGCTTAGGCGACGCACTCCAATCACTTTCCCGGCGATTTTAACACACTTCTAGGTAAGAAAAACCCTACCCACTTGATGATTTGGGAATTTCTTCGATTCAAATAGAATAGTAGCTGATGTACATGTGTATCAGGTTGTCGGATCGCCGTAGACGAAGCGTATACGCTCCGTTCGAATGTCAACATCCATAAGAGACAAGGTGCGGATTTTAGACGCTTTGATTGACTGTTTCCAAAGCTTTCAATGTCGTTTAATAGTAGATTCTTAACGGCAACGCCGTTTGACATGTACAACATGCTGTCCGTTTCCTGTTTCGTAAACTAACGAAGAATATGAGATTTAGGGCATTTTAGTCATTTGTAGGAAGTATAGATTTCATTCATATTTTGCTGATGTGATTGACATGATATGTTGTCGCATTAGAATGTTAGGAATGCGTGCATAATTAGTTTGGCGAAGAGATTCGCCTAAATGCGCATTTCGGGTCGACATACTATATGTAGACTCAAGTGTGTAGTGTAAGTGTTTGTATAAATGCTTGTATTAGTATGTATTGAATTAAATGGTGTTATGAATTAATTTGAGATTGATTTCTCAATTAATATGCTGATGTAAATGATTTCCTACATGTTAGCCGTATGTACGATTTCATTATATGTATGAAATGCATATGTTTGATGTTGCACTTAAGTGGTATGCTATAACATGTACTTGATGATTTCATTATGGTTTAGTTGAGATTGAATTCTCAATTAATAGGCTAATGGAGAGGATTTCCTATATGTTGGCGATATGTATAATTTCATTATATGTGTGAAAGACATGTGTAGGATGATTTACTTAAGCTGTACGTTATAACATGTGTTAATATGCTCACATGGTTGTATTTCATTTCCAATGCTCTCACATGATCGCTGACCTGGATTCATATGTGTTTGGGACTATACGTAGTCCAGGCAGTCGGTAACCGAGCGAATTCGTGGTTAGCTTATCTTCGCCACGAACGACGCGTCGATGAACGCGAGTCGTGTTTGGAGTTGACGACAGTGGTTAGGCCACGCGAAGTGTTTTACGCACTTCATGTCGTTCTACTTGAGATGCGATCGCGCTAGTCGAGCCCGTCAAGTAACCCGACTGGCCGATGTATGTTCACCTTGTATGAGTCATAACTGCTTGAACCTAGGGTACTGAACTTACCATTGTAAACCCTGTTAACCATGGTACCTTGATCCATAAAGACTCATGAGCCGGGCATGGTGGTATGGGACACCGTGGTCGAGCTGTCGGCCTACGCTGGGGCCATAAACCTCCCCGTAGTGACCGGTGAGCACCTAGTCTCGTGAGCAGATTATGGTGGTATGGGACACTATATTCTAGCTGTCGGCCTACACTGATCAGGCGACGAGCCCTTTGTAGTGACCGCGAGCGTATTCTGAGTCCACGGGAGGCGACGACCCTTCCGTTGCAGTAGAGTACGGTAGGCCTGTATTGATAAGGTGATGGGGGAGCGGTGCAACGAGTGCGAGCAACAGCCCTGGCAGCCCTTGCAGTGACCTACGAAATATACATCGTATGAGATTACTAGGAGTGACGACCCTAGACAGGATCTGTGTTGGGATTGATATAAGGGAAGTACCTTAGTTTCCCAATCCTGCTGTTTGAATGGACTAATAATAACTTGAAAATCATATCACCATAGCATTGCATGTGCCTGGAAGATGTGGAGCACTCTAGAGAGTGTGGCATGTCGCGGTCGTAAGATGTTGCCGCATGAGGGTGATCGTCGGTGAGGGCATACATCACGTCATGTCATAACTGCATTAACAACAGTATTAGGATTGTTTAATTTACTGCTTTACTATTATGGCATGATTGATTTGATAACATGTTAATCTTTGCTCTATTATTCCACTGAGTTAGCTACTCACTCCCACGTTACGGGACGGTGTTCCTGGACACCCACCAGACCCTTTTGTGATTGCAGATGATGGCGCGGCCTGCGAGGCGGAGCTGGACTTGATGATGATGAGGAGGATCCCTCCTTTATGCGTGCTCTGATTGACGGGATTACAGGGAGGTTGATTAGATACTTTGACACTTGTCATTTTATATTTTTAGCGCACTCATGTATATTCGTTTCATCTACTTTTGGAGTATACATGTATGTGTATAACCTGGTAACATGTTCACACTCTGGAGACATACAACAGTTTATATATGTTATACATACTATTACAGACTTCCGCTGGTTAATTTAACTGTCTCTGGAGTATGATATGCTGTTCTGGCTTAATTTCACTCATGTTTCATAGATTATCACAGACAACATTCAATCATACATATCTATGTTGCATAAATAACATTTTGGAACTCGGGAGTTGGGTTTTTACTCGACCCCCTGATTTTCGGGATGTTACAGTAACGTTTGTGTGCTCAAATGGGAGGAAATGAAGGTAGTAGGAGAGAGATTTTGGTAAAAACGGTGGAGGGGCGTAAGCCTTGAAAGATAATGAGAAAATGGGAGCATAGAGGGAAGATTTGAGAAGGGAACAAAGTTTTTGGAGAGAAAGGAGAGCTTAAAGGGGTAGTTTGTGAAGGGGTGTTGTTGTGGGAGGGTTTAAAACTGACCCAACGTACATCAGTGGGCCACACAAGGCCCTAGAGTCGTCGGCCCGAGCTGATCCCTGGCCAGGCCCGCTGAGCGGCGAGGCCTCGCCAAACCGACGAGGCCCTCATCGACCTCTGGAGATTCTGGTGAGGGATCGCCAGTGGCGCAATGTTCTCCAGTCCCCTGGGTCCCAAAAATGTGGGGGTCCCACCCTGGGTCCCCTTGGACATGCTCTGATAGGCTCCTCACTCTATTCCGAGTCGTTTCGGGTCACTTCGGGTCTTTTGCTGATATATTTTCACGTTTATCACTTTTAAATGGCTGGGATGGGATAAAACATGGTCTAAGCCCATCGATAGACGGTCTAGAAGTGGGTTGGGATCATTTCGCGTGATCACGGGTATGTACAGGCCCGATCTCAACAGTCGTTTTCGGTAACTTTCGCCAAATAGTGAACTGGGAAACCTAAACTTGTTTCACTTTTATAATTCTATCCGCCCTAATCTTATTTAATGTAGTTGGTCGAACGGGCCCTAAATGTCCCATAATTTGGAGGTTATGCAGGTTATGGGACACAAAAATGTGGGTTTTGTGCCCAAATGAGGGGCTATAAGGAAGGTGAAGAGTTGTAAAGAATAGTGGTGGATAGGTGTAAGATGTAGAAGAAGATGGAAGCTTGAGTGAATAAAAGTGGCGATATGAGATCATTTTACATGGTCTCGGTTACATATGGGCTATTCTACGATAGTTAATTCGCTCGTCGGCAACGCTTGGGATTCTAATGTAGTTTTTAGATTCCATCGCCCCCTTCCTAAGTCAGAGTGCATCAGTATGTGTCGTGTGACCAAAACCCATGTCCAGTTTAATCCAAATCATGCTCTAATACCATCTTATAACACCTTAAAAATTGGGGGTCGAGCAGAAGCTCCACTCCCGAGTTCCAACGCATCACTTATGTAACATAAATAATGATGATTGAATGTTGTTCATAATGGTGCATTAAACATGAGTAGAATTAGACCAAAACAACATATCATACTCCAAAGACAGTTAAATTTCGCAAGCAGAAGACTGTGATAGATATATAAAATATGTAAACTGTTGTAACTCTCCAAAGTGTGAACATGTTACCAAGGTAAATATATACATGTATACTCCAAAAATGAACAAAATGAAGATACATGGGTGTTTCATAAGTACAAAATAACAAGTGTAATGCCATCTAATCAGCAACCCCATAACCCCGTCGATCAGAATATGGTATACATAGACCCGCCTGATAGCTACATATAGGAGAACCCTCCTCCTCATCATAAAAGTTCGGCTCCGCTTTGCAAGCATTGCCATCATCTGAAACTAAAACAGGGACTGGTTGGTGTTTCAAACAATGTCTCATAACGTGGGAGTGAGTGATCAACTCAGTGGAACAATAGAGCAAAGGTTAACATGTTATCAATTTAGTCAAGTAGTAATGATAAAGTAATATAATCAAACATCCCTAGGTACTCTGGTGCATGAACGTGATTACCAAGTTCTTATTAGTCCTTTTCATACAGCAGGATTGGGAAGCTAAGGTACCTCTTTATATCAATACCCAAACAATGATCCATTCTGGGGTTGTCAGTCCTAGTAAATCTCAGACGATATTACGATTCTAGGTCACTGCAAAGGGCTCTTCACCAATTAATGCAGGCCTAGTTATACCCTAAATGCTACAATAAGGCTCATCACCTCAATGCAGTTTCAAGGTATGCTCGAGGTCACTACAAAGGGTTCGTTACCTTATCAATGTAGGTCGACAGCTCGAATACAGTGTCTCATACCACCGTATTCAGCTCACGAGTCTGGGTTGCTCACTGGTCACTATGGGGAGGTTCGTCGCCCCAGCGTGGGCCGACAACTCGACCACGGTGTCCCATACCACCATGTCCGGCTCATGAGTCTTAGCAGATCGAGGTACAAAGGTTAGAGGGGCTTTTCACTAGTAAGTTTGGTACCTTAGGTTCCAGCAGTGGCGTCCATACATGGTGCACATACATTGGGCTAATCGATTTATTAGACAAGTTCGACTGGTACAAGCGCACGCTAAATAAATCAATAAGGTACCGTTGTCGACGATCCTCGTACGAGTCGGATTCACCGAACTCATAAATTATAGTGAGACGACCTTAACTACTAATTCGAGATTCATTACCGATTGCTTGGACTACATCGTAGACCCAATCACGATCAAACACAGTAGGCATTCATATGCGATAGTTAAGCAACATGTGACAACTAGTTTCAGGAATAAATTGCATTGAGCATTCTAACAAACTCATATTGTACATGTTATCATACGTAGGCATCCTATTCATAAAACACACAGTAGTAAGATAGGATACATAAAGAAAACTATAACTACAAATAAGGGAGTTGAGATTCCTATCTCAACACCCTCATTACATACATAAAGATAAGTATTTCCACATTTAGGCATTTTATCAAACACATAGGCTACACATTTCAACATACATGTATTAGACTAGTTATAACATACATCCAAGGAAGCTCCTTTTTCAAAGGAGTTGCCACATGCACAACAAGCATATATTCATAGTTAATAATCATGGCATGCACATATCCAAATTTCATATTCATTCAAACATTTTTACAAGCACTTAAAATACCCACATTACATGCTTGTAATAAATTAGTTAAACCACATAGTATGGTAAATCCTTTCACATAGGAGATGTCATACGGACAACAATCATGTATTCCCACACATCAATCGTAACAAGAACAAATCATAATTTTATAGTCATTCAAACATTTCAACAAACACATAAAATGCATTATATTCAACATAGTCACATATATATGTAATAAACAGAAATCCTTGCATCTAAGCATATGTGATAGCAGTCAAGTCGGTCATAAATCATTAACTGACATTGAAATCTTTGAAAACCATAACCTAAAACATATATAGTCCGCACCTTACGCCGGTAGACTTGTAATGAATTCAGTTTAAACCATAAGTCTTTATCTGCGGCACGATGAAAACCTGTGGCATGAAATAAGTTAGCTATTTCACCCTACACTCTATTTAAATCCCTAAAACCAACTAGAGTTAAGATTCCTTACCTAAGAACGAAGTTGGAATCGTTGAAATAGTGATACACAAGCAGTGATGCATCCCGAGGAGCGATGAGGAAGGATCCCAGGAGAAAACCCCAACTCTCTCTCTCACTTTCTCTCTCTTTGTTCTTTTCTCTCTCCTAGGGTTTTAGAAAAATCGTATGGAATAGAAATGGGGTGGGTTTAGGCCTTTATGTAGGCCCAGGACATATGAAAATGGCCCTAGGGCCAAGGTATACTTAGGTTATAACCAAAACCCATCTGTTTCGACTCAACGGAGCATTTCTCGAGGTCTCTTTACTGAATACGGTCGGACTTAAGCTCACAATTATTAGATCTTGATCAAGTTAAGTTTTCAGTCTGATCGGGTTTCTAGATCGACTGTGGCAGACCAGTTTCAGTTCAGCGGTCATCGAAACTCGATCAGGGCCACAAGTATATTGGCTTATGTGGGCCATCTTCCCTGATTTGAGGGTGAATTTGGGTTAGAATCCAACGGTCAAAATGCTTATAAATGGCATGCAAATGACACAATTCAGATTACTTAAATTTATATTTAATTTCTAAATAGATTCACCTTTCTCACACTCTTCGCTCCGTATCAAGCAAATCATCTCAGGACCTCATCTGGACTTAATTTTTGAGGTGATAGTCAAGTCCAACTAGGCGGTCATAATTGTATAAGTTCATCGCTATCACACTTTCGACGTGCGGTCCAGGTCCGTTACAGAGTTTCTGAACGCTCCCGAGAGCAACAGGGTTTAGAGCTGTATCCTAGGTTTCTAGGTAATGTAGCATTAGCGGTCCTACTCATTTTGGGTCTTGTAGTTCATATTTAAAGTGGTTCAAACTAATTCTACTGAGTATTCAGTTTAGTACTTAACCAAATTCTACCCTAATTATGGCAGAACACGGTCCTAGGGCCATTCTATGCCCTATTTTTAGAACTTTTAGTTATTATATTATTTTAATTATTTTTATAGTAGTTCATAATCAATTTTACCCCATCTCCACCAAATTTCATGATATTTCATGTTGTAGAAAAATTCTAAAAATTTCAGAAACAGCAGCTGTCCAACAAGTGAGTTTCGGATAGTTGTCACAATGACCTTCTTTAAACTATACTAAATATTTTATTATATTTTTTTACATATTTTTATATAAAAATAGACTCATTTATCTTCAATGTGAATTTTGAGTCCCCTAAATCGGAGTTATAACGAGGGAGATATGATTTTTCAAAGGTGGATAAAATGTGGAGAAAAATGCAGAAAATGGGCTGCCTAATCCGCAGTATGGACGAGGCCTCGGTAAACCGGCGAGTCCCTCGCTGGTCACTGGATATATGGGAGAGGGCTCACCCCAGGGGAGAGGTCCCCCCCCCCCCCCCCCCCCCCCCCCCTCCCGGGGATGCCAAAAACATGTGGGACCCACCTCGGGTCCCCCTAATTGAGTCGTTTGGGCCCACGAGTCCGTCAAGGCATTTATCAGGTCTCATTTACAAACTGGAATAAGTTACGCGATGTACAATATATGATTTTAGGGTAGGAGAAGATAATATATCCAAATAACCTATCTATATCATGATATTTCAAAAATTAAATAGTCAAAATCCTATTTTATTCATATATGTACCATTTATAGTAAGTTTTAGTTTAAGTATAGTTCTTCACCATTTAAACTTTAGGGATTTGTGTCTAATATGAAAGTTCTTGGAGAAATTTGAAGAATGAGGTGGTGAAAGGTGAAATTTTGAAGGAAATGGGTTGAAAAGTGATTTTTAGACTTTGAGATTGAGCTCTGAAAGTGTTATGGTTGACCCATTGCCTAAGGACGTCTAATTTCAAGTTGGAAAAAATCTGGGGTGTTACACTCTTGCACATAATGTGGCCCAAATTACGGCTCCACCAAAAATGGGTGCAGTAAATGGACATGAAAGCCATCCTAAACACTCTCACCCATAAGGGAGAGGATTAAGAGGATCTGTTCCGGTTGTGAGGACTGTAACACAAGACGATGTAAGAAAAGTCATCGAAGAAGCTATCAGAATGGAAAGAGAGCGCATAAATACTGGCCGATTCAGGTACCGGATGTCGTACTTAAGGGAATTAGAAGATATTCCCTTTCCAGCCAACTTCAAGCATCCGGACTTTCAGAAGTTTAATGGGGAAGGATAGCTAGAAGAGCACTTAATGCACTTCATCACCAGCATGGGAAACTTCTCTACAATACCTCAGTATTGCTTACGGTTATTCGGGTTGTCACTAACAAGCAAAGTATTCCAGTGGTATTTCAATTTAGCTCCAGGGTCAATACGTACGTGGGTTGGAGATGCAAGACGCCTTCATGTCAAACTTCTTCTCTTCAGAACGTGACATGAGCATCACAGAATTGGCTTTTGTACGGTAAAGAGAAGGAAAACCAATTGAAAAATTCATAGACAGGTGAAAGAGAGTAGGAGCTTTATGCAGGCAATTGCCGAAAGAAAAAGAACAAGTCAAGATGTGCCTGAACTCTATGGAAACGGGAATCGCATTTGGACTCACTAGCGCTGATATCAAAACTTTTCAAGACCTAGCCACCAAGGCTCATGCTTTAGAATTAATGACTTGTAAGATGCCAGCCTTTCATAATGAACCAGGTAGGAAAATACCCAGCAGGATGGCTGCAAATACCGTCGAGCAGGATAAAAGAAGTAAGGGCACAAGGGATTTAAAAGACAAGACACGAGAACATAAAGAAGAGTGGAAACAGTCAAGAAATAGATATGACATGAAGAGGGTTAGAGTGCTTAATTCTCACGAAGGATTCGCTTTCGACAAAGAAGATGTTAATCCTATGATGAATCAGCTACTGAAAATCGGCACAATATCATTACCGAAACCCAAACATCCTAAAGATGTGACAAGGACTAGGGAAAAGGATTTTTTCCATTATCATCGTCTGATAGGGCATCTGACGAAAAATTGTTATACTCTGAAGTGTATAATACAGCGAATGATAAATAAAGGCGAAATAGTAATCGATGAAGAAAAATAAAAGAGTACCATGGCAACAGTGAATATGCTCACAATCAGGGAAAGGTGTAAAGATGAAAAAGAGGAAAAAGATCACAAGGCCGTAAAGAAGGTATCAATGATCACCCTGAGATTAGGAAAGAAGATAATAAGTCCTACAAAACAGAAGGCAGGGGGCATAAGAAAGAAGCCATTGAAAGACAAGATAAAGATGATCAAAATGAAAAGAAGGATGAGATGAGGAAGGTGACTTACGACGTGGTGAGTCATTTGAAAGGGATCCCGACTCGACTTAGCGTTTACGATGCACTTAAATTATCAGAAGAATTTAAAAGAAGGTGACTTACGATGTGGTGAGTCATTTGAAAAGAAGCATGTTGAATGTTATGTTGATGACTTGGTGGTCAGATCAGGAGATCATCAAGAGCATCGTGAACATTTGACATCAGTCTTTCGTCAGCTTAGAAGGAAATAGTTAAAAATGAATCCAACTAAGTGTGCATTTGGAGTGTCTTCAGGAAAGTTCCTTAGTTTTGGTTATCCGGCATAGAGGCATTGAGATTGATCCGGGAAAAATCCAAGCCATTCAAAATATGCCACCACCAAAAACATTGAAGGAATTTAAAAGTTTGCAAGGAAAGCTAGCATACATTCACCGTTTCATTTCGAATCTTACAGGGAGGTGTCAACAGTTTTCCCATTTGATGAAGAAAGATATAAAATTTTTGTGGGACCAAGCTTGTCAGAATGCATTTGACTCCATCAAAGATTTGTTGAAATGGCCGCCAGTACTGACTGCTCCAATAAAAGGGAAACCACTAATTCTGTACATATCTGCGGCTGAAAGATCTTTAGGGGCTTTGTTAGCTCAGGTGAATAAAGCCGGAAAAGAAACTGCTCTTTATTATTTGAGTCGAACGCTGATGGGTGTAAAATGTAACTATACGTCGATCGAGAAGGAGTGTCTAGCGTTAATATTCATGGTACAGAAGTTAAGACACTATTATCTCTCTCACGAGATAACTCTGATCTCAAGGGCAAACCCTATCAAGTTTTTAATGACCAGGCCGATGTTGAGTGGCAGATTGGCCAAATGGATGCTGTTGCTTTCAGAATATACCGTTACGTATGAACCGGGACAAGCAGTGGCGGACTTCCTCGCAGTGCATCCCGCAGCAAAACATGAAATTGTCAATGAAAACTTTTCAGATGAACAAATAATGTTGGCTGAGTCACAAAACTAGTGCAGATGTACTTTGATGGCGTCGCTCGAGCATTAGGAGCGAGGGCAGGAGTGATATTCATTACTCATCAAGGCGACTTGTTGCCTTACTCTTTTACGTTGGGTACTATATGCACAAATAATAAGGCAAAGTACAGAGCTCTCATTATTGGAATGGAAATGGCCCGAGAAATGAAGATAAAAACGCTGCATATCTTCAGAGATTCTAAGTTGATCATAAACCAATTGACAACTGAGTTCGAAGTGAGGAAGCAAGAACTTTTACAGTACTATCGGAAAGCACAACAGTTGCTAGAACAATTCTATCATGTTAAAATTACACACATGTCGTAGTCTGAAAACGTGAAGGAAGATACTTTAGCCAGCCTGGCAGCAGCCTTGTCCTGCTTAAATTGAAGTCCTCTTCAAGTAACCATAGAAAAAATAAGATTTTTACCATCTGCAGAAATCATCGAAGAGACTGTTGAAACACTTGCTATATCGTGTTTGAAGATAACAACAAATGATTGGCGCCAACCTCTCATCGATTATCTCAAATATGACATCTTGCCAAAAGAACTAGCAGAGAAACAACATATCAAGCAATGGTCAAAAAGGTTCATTATAAGCGGAGAAGTATTGTACAGGAGATCGTACAATGGATTGTTGTTATGTTGCTTAGATAAGCAAGAGGCAAATCAAACATTATGAGAAGCACATTCTGGGGAATGTGGGGCACATCAAGCTGGCCGAAATTTGTTCCATAAAGTACATCGAATGGGATATTATTGGCCCTCCATGTTCAAAGACACGATTGATTATGCGAAGCGGTGTCATGAATGTCAGATTCATGGGGATGTCATACACGTCCCTCCAGAAGACCTGCATTAGTCGGTTGCCTCTTGGCCGTTTTCAGCTTGGGGGCTAGATGTCATTGGTCCCATAAATCCACCTTCAACCAAAGGTAAGCAATATATATTGGAAGCAACGGATTATTTCTCCAAATGGACAGAAGCGATTGCTTTATGTAATGTTAAAGAAGGGGATGTTGTTAATTTCATCTGTCACACAAACATATACCACCATAGTATCCCGAAGAAGATTGTTACAGACAATGGCACCCCTTTCAAGAACAGAGGCATAGAAATGCTCTATAAGAAATACAGCATTCATCATTCATTCTCAACACCTTATATCCGCCGACTAATGGATTAGCAGAGGCATTTAATAAAACAATAGTCAAAATACTGAAGAAGACAGTGATCGAAAATAAGCGTGATTGGGATAAAAGATTGCAAGAAGCTTTATGAGCGTATCAAACAACTCACAGGACATCGATGAATGCAACGCCGTTGTAACACCCTGAAAATCGGGGGTCGTGTATAAACTCAACTCCCGAGTTCCAGACCGTCACTTATGCAACAAAAATGGTTATGATTCAATGTTGTCTGATTTAAAGCATTCACATGAGTAAAAGTATACCAAAACTGCAATTCATACTTCAGATCCAGTGATAAAAGCGAGCGGAAGACTAAACAATGTATATATCACTGTATGAAAAAAACAAAGTAATCTCATCTGTCTCCAAAGTATGACTACATCACTAAGTCTCATGTACATATACATAACAAAAGAATAATGTTCAAAAAGAAAAGTCCCACTGATGTCCCCTCGATCCAGGTCGCCTACGGGAAGCCGTCGTGATACTGCATATACGAGAACTCATCCTGGTCCTCGTCAATCTCCGGCTCCACCTCCTGGATCTCGTCCTCACCTGCAACTACAACAGGGTCTGGTAGGTGTTGCAAACACCATCCCGTAACGTGGGAATGAGTGATCAACTCAGTGGAATCATAGAGCAAAGATTAGCATGTTCACAATTTAATCACGCGATAATAGTAAAGCAGTAAATCAGACAATCCTAATACTGTTGTTAATGCAAGATGATATGACGTGATGTATGCCCTCACCGACGATCACCCTCATGCGGCAACATCTTACGACCGCGGCATGCCACACTCCCTAGAGTGCTCCACATCTTCCAGGCACATGCAATCCTATGGTGATATGATTACCAAGTTGTTATTAGTCCATTCAAACAGCAGGATTGGGAAACTAAGGTACTTCCCTTGTATCAATCCCAACACGGATCCTGTCTAGGGTCGTCACTCCTAGTAATCTCATACGATGTACATTTCGTAGGTCACTGCAAGGGCTGTCAGGGCTGTTGCTCGCACTCGTTGCACCGCTCCCCCATCACCTTATCAATACAGGCCTACTGTACTCTACTGCACGGAAGGGTCGTCGCCTCCCGTGGACTCAGAATACGCTCGCGGTCACTACAAAGGACTCGTCGCCTGATCAGTGTATGCCGACAGCTAGAATATAGTGTCCCATACCACCATAATCTGCTCACGAGTCAAGGTGCTCACTGGTCATTACGGGGAGGTTTGTGGCCCTAGCGTAGGCCGACAGCTCGACCACGGTGTCCCATACCACCATGCCCGGCTCATGAGTCTTCGTGGATCAAGGTACCACGGTTAATAGGGTTTACAATGGTAAGTTCAGTACCCTAGGTTCAAGCAGTTATGATACATACAAGGTGAACAAACATCAGCCAGTCGGGTTACTTGACGGGCTCGACTAGTGCGATCGCATCTCAAGTTAAACGACATGAAGTGCGTAAAACACTTCGCGTGGCCTAACCACTGCCGCCAACTCTCAACACGAATCACATTCATCGACGCGTCGTTCGTGGCTATGACCAGTCAGCCACGAATTCGCTCGGTTACCGACTGCCTGGACTAAGTCAAGTCCCACACATCTATGGAATTACATTAACACTATACAAAGGTATTGGAATTGAAATACATCATGTGAGCATGTTAGCACATGTTATAACATTCAACTCAAGCAAATCTTCAAGGCATACTTCCCATGCATATTCAACTCAAGCAAACCCTCGAGCACATACATTCCATGTATGTAATGAAATCATGCATTTTGTCAACATGTAGAAAATCATTTAGGTCAGCATAATAATTGAAAAATCAATCACAAACTATCAAATAACATCATTTAATTCAATACATACTAATACAAGCATTTATACAAACACATACACTACACACTTAAGTCTACATATAGTATGTCGACCCAAAGTGCGCAACTAGGCGAATCTCTTCGCCAAACTAATTATGCACGCATTCCTAACTTCCTAATGCGACAACAAACCATGTCAATCACGTCAGCAAAATATGCATGTAGACCGTACTTCCTACAAATGACTAAAATGCCCTAAATCTCATATTCTTCGTTAATTTACAAAACGGGAAACGGAGAGCATTTTGTACATGTCAAACGGCGATGCCGTCAAGAATTTACTATTAAACGACATTGAAAGCGTTGGGAACCGTCAATCAAAGCGTCTAAAATCCTCACCTAGTGTCTTGTAGACTCGGGAATTGAAGCGGAGCGTATATGCTTCGTCTACGGCGAGTAAGGAGCCTAATACATAAGATCCATAAGCTACATCGCTATGGAAACAAGGAAAACTCAAATCAACAACTATTTAGGGTTTTTACTTACCTAGGATCGCGGTGGAATCGCCGGGAAAGCGGTAGAGGAGTGTTGCTTAAGCACGTGCAACACGTAGCACAAGTGGCAGGAAGAACTCTCCCACTCTCTCACAATCTCTCACTCTTTTTCTCTCTCCCAAGCTAGGGCTTCTCTCAAATTCGGATGGGAGAGAGGAGTGAGGGTTTCAACCCCTTTTATAGCCTAAAACATGCCCAAAATAGGCTTGGGAACAATGTTTACTTGGTGCCTAACCAAATCGGGGCCGTTTCGGTCCAAAAGGGCATTTCTGGAGGTCCCCAGGCCAAATGCGGTCGGACTTAAGCTCATGCATACTGGATCTAGCACACATCCAGTTTTCAGACCGGTTGGGTTCCCAGATCGCACGTGGCGGCCCAGTTTCAGTTTAACGGTCACCGCACCAAGATCAGGCCTATAAGTCTCGTGATATATAATAGATATTTTTCCTGATCCAAGGGTGTAATTTGGCTGTATTCTGACGGTCAGAACGCTCAATACTGATGCGTCAAATTGTGTGCCAGATTTGAATTTCAAATTCCAATTCTAACCCTATTCTCACTCTCTTCGGTCCGGGCTCAATGAAATAGCCTGTGATTATCGGTTTGACTTGATTTTTGGAATGAGTGTCAAGTCCAGCTAGACGGTTCTAACGGTCTAAGATAGGAGGTATCAGACTTTCGACGTGCGGTCTAGATCCAATACAAAGATTCAAAGTGGTTCAGAGAACAAACCGGTTTAGAGTTTGATCCGAGGCTTTAGAGCATTATAGCACCCTTGGTTCCACTCGCTTCGGGCCTTGTAGAACGTATTTAAAGTGATCAGGGACCATTTCCCAGCTATTCTAACGTTGCACTAGCTAACCTAGTCATATTTTCTAAAGGAATGAATTCTACGCAATTTCGGGTCGAGTTGATACTCGAGCCCAAGTATGGATTTTTCACGGGCGTTACAATCTACCCCCCTTAACAAATAATTTCGTCCTCGAAATTTTGTACCTTTTCGTACTCCTCGAGAAGCTGTGGGTAGTTCTTTCTGATCTCGGCTTCTGTCTCCCAAGTAGCCTCCTCCTCAGTATGATGCGTCCATAGTACCTTCACGAGGGGAATCACCTTGCTACGCAGTACCTGCTCCTTCCGGTCTAAGATGCGTGTCGGTCGCAGGATATAAGTAACATCCTCTCCTAACTGCACCTGCTCCCATCTGATGATATGGGAAGGATCAGCAACGTACTTCTTCAGCATAGAAACATGAAATACGTTGTGGACGCTCGCGAGGGGCGTGGGTAAAGCCAATCGGTAAGCCACTGCTCCCACACGATCGAGGATCTGAAATGGACCAATGAATCGCGGTGTCAGCTTCCCCTTCTTCCCGAACCGAAGGACTCCCTTCATAGGAAAAACTCGCAAAAACACATGATCCCCAACTGTGAACTCTAGTGGCCTCCGCCTCGTATCGGCGTAGCTCTTCTGTCTGCTCTGCGCTGTAAGGAGCCGACGTCGAATAATATCGATCTTCTCTGACGTCGCCTGCACCAACTCTGGGCCAATCAAGCTACGCTCACCGACCTCTAACCAGCAATGCGGTGCGCGACAAGGTCGCCCATACAGCGCCTCATAAGGTGCCATGCCGATACTCGCCTGGAAGCTATTGTTGTACGCAAACTCCGCATATGCAAGACAGTCATCCTAACTGTCCTTGAAGTCCAATGCGCAAGCTCGCAACATGTCCTCCAGGATCTGGTTCACTCGCTCCGTCTGTCCGTCCGTCTGTGGGTGGAAGGCAGTACTGAACTTCAACTTCACACCCATAGCCTCCTGAATGCGAGTCCAGAAAATAGAAGTGAACCGCGTGTCTCTGTCCGACACGATCTCCAACGGAACTCCATGCAGACGCACAATCTCTCGGATATACAATCTAGCCAGCTCGTCTGCAGAGTTCGTAACTCTGATCGGTAGGAAGTGCGCCGACTTCGTCAATCGGTCGACGATCACCCAAATGGAATCGTGCCCCTTCCTCGTCTTCGGCAACCTAGAAATGAAGTCCATGGAAATGAAATCCCATTTCCACTCTGCAATCGGCATAGGCTGCAAAAGTCCAGGTGGTCGGCGATGCTCTGTCTTCACCTGCTGACAAGTGAGACAACGGGACACGAACTCAGCTATGTGGGTCTTCATACCTTCCCACCAATACGTCCTCTTCACGTCACGATACATCTTCGTACTGCCTGAATGCATCGCGAGTCTAGTAGAATGCGCGGCCTCGAGAATCTCTCGTCTCAAGTCAGGGACATCAGGAACGCATAGGCGGCCACGGTAACGTAAGCCCCCATCCATACCAACTCGCCAGTCGGCGTCAGCATCATCACTAGCCTGCTCTCGAAGCTCAGTAAGATGCGCGTCGTCCCTCTGCGCCTCGATGACACGGTCATCAATCTGGGATCGCACCTGTACGTGTGCGATGAACTCAAATGGCTCCTCTACGGTGAGTTTCTGCTCAAAGTCTCGCAAAAACTCCACCATATCCCACTCGGCAACCATCAGAGGAGCCGCAAACTCTATCGCCTTCTTGCGGCTCAACGCATCAGCCACAAGGTTCGCCTTCCCAGGATGGTAAGAGACTTCAAACTTGAAGTCCTTCAGCGTCTCCATCCATCGCCGCTGCCTCATATTCAAGTCCCGCTGCGTGAATATGTACTTGAGGCTCTTGTGGTCGCAAAAGAGCTCGAACTCCTCTCCGTAGAGGTAATGTCTCCAGAGTCTCAGTGCGAATATAACGGCTGCCAACTCCAGGTCGTGTGTAGGGTAATTCTCCTCGTGCTTCCTTAATTGTCTCGAGGCATACGAAATTACCCTGTCCCTCTGCATAAGGACACAACCCAAACCAACGCTAGATGCGTCAGTGTATATAGTGTATTTAACCCCTTGCTCTGGCAATACTAGCACAGGGGCGGACGTAAGTCTGTCCTTCAGCTCCTGAAAAGCTGACTCTGCCTTATCATTCCAGGCGAACTTCACGTCCTTCCGTGTCAACTGAGATAAGGGTCTCGCGATCTTCGAGAAATCCTGAATGAAGCGCCGATAGTAGCCAGCGAGTCCCAAGAAAGTCCTCACCTCAGTGACAGAACCAGGCTGCTCCCAGTCCTGCACCGCAGCTACCTTAGACAGGTCAACTGCCATGCCATCCTTGGACACCACGTGTCCCAGAAACTTCACCTCCTGCTTCCAGAAGTCGCACTTCTTGTACTGTGCGAACAACTGATGCTGTCTGAGCGTATCAAGGACCAGACGCAAGTGCTCCTCATGCTCCTCTCGACTCCTAGAGTATACCAAAATGTCATCGATGAAGACAACGACGAATCGATAGAGGAAAGGCCGAAATACCCGGTTCATCAGATCCATGAACACGGCCGGTGCGTTCGTGAGACCGAACGACATCATGAGGAACTCGTAGTGGCCAAAACTGGTCCTGAATGCTGTCTTCTGCACGTCCTCATCTCTGACGCGCAGCTGATGATATCCTGACTGAAGATCAATCTTCGAGAAGTACTGCGCTCCTCTCAACTGATCAAACAAGTCATCGATCCTGGGCAAAGGGTACTTGTTCTTCACTGTGAGCTGGTTCAGCCTGCGATAATCAATACACAATCGCAGCGAACCATCCTTCTTCTTCACGAACAAGACCGGTGCTCCCCAAGGAGACACGCTAGGCCGTATAAAGCCAAGCTCTAGCAGGCCATCAATCTGCGTCCTCAACTCCTCCATCTCACATGGTGCCATGCGATACGTCGGCAGTGAGACGGGTGTAGAACCAGGAATCAGATCGATAGTGAAATCGATCTCACGTCGGGGCGGCAAACCAGGGATCTTCCTGAACAGATCCCCGAACTCAGAAACAACTGGCGTCTGCTCAAGTACCTGGGCACCAGCGTCGCGCAATAGAGTGGCGTAGCTAAGAATGCGGAAAGGAAGATTTACCCGCACTGAATATGTGAAAGGCGTGCCCTCAGGCTCGTACACCGTCACCACACGAGCCTCGCAGTCAATCTCGGCTCTTGCTGCAGTCAACCAGTCCATGCCAAGAATGACGTCGAGATAAACGAGCGAGGGATCGACGACCAGATCAAGAGTCATCGTCCTGCCTCCCAAATCAACTAAACAACCCTCACACATCTGGGTGACATCCGAATAATCTCCATGAGCTGCAAGGACTCGCACGCTATCCATAGTGATAGTCTGCAACCCAAGACGTCTGACTACGGCACGCGATATCAAAGAAATCGTGGAACCAGTGTCCACCATGACAAGAACGGGAGTACCTCCGATATGGCCCGTGACCTCGAAGGCTGAATGCTGGAAAGTCGGCGTCGTAGCTGCCTCAGCGGTCAGTGCATGAACTCGAGCCTGCTGTGGCCGGTTCGGCCGCTGTGTCAAGGGCCGTGGAGGCTGTCGAATCTGCGACACCGTAGGTCGGAAAGAAGGATGCGCAGGAGCTGACCATATAGGCGGTGCTGATATCGCCTGTGGACGTACACGATCAATCTTCTGCGGCGGCGAGAACCCACTGTCCTGCATCCTCGAAAAGCAACTCTGCGCTAGGTGGCCCGTCCTCCCACAGTATGTGCATGATAAATCAGGGCACCGAAACGGTCCTACTGGCACCGTGGTCCTGGTAGGAGGATCAATGCGAGGCCTCTTGCGCGCGAAGGGCCTATCTGGCAACTCCGGTCGCGGCCTGGAAGTAGTCGGGCCTCGTGATCGCGCAAGTCGATCCACGTCCTGCACTGCCCGCATGGACATGTGAACCAACTCCGCATAGGAGGGGAAACTGACACAGCACATCTTCGACCGAATATCCGGTCGCAAGCCCTCCAAAAAGCGCCGTATGCGCATCTGCTCATCAGCTAGAATCGTCGGGACATACCTGCCCAACTCTATGAACCGATGCTCATACTCGGTAACCGTCATCGCTGCCTGCCTGAGACGGAGAAACTCATTCTCCCTCTCGTACCTGTAGGTCTGGGGATAATACTTCTCATGGAAGCGGAACTCGAATGCTGCCCATGTCCACACGAAATCTGCGGCAACAGTCCACAATATGCTATCCCACCACATACTGGCCTCTCTCTCAAACTGGAAGGTAGCCAGCTCTACCTGCTCAGCCTCGGTACAGTGCAACATGCGTAGAATCTTCGACACTCGGTCGAGCCAGAACTCAGCCTCCTCGGGTCTGTGAGAACCCGTGAAAGTAGGAGGCCGCAAGCGCTGAAATCGCTCCAGAAGGCCCCGTGTGTCGGCAGGATTCCCCGCAGGGAAAGCAGGCTGCGCAGGGTGTGCTATGCCCTCATCCTGGGCGTAAGTATAGGCATCCTCAGCTGGATGCGCAGGTGGTGCAGGCGGAGTAGATGCAGTCGCACCCCCACCCTGGGCTAAAGTCCCAACTATGGTGGTCAGAAGCTGCTGCTGCTGTAGCATCATAGCCATCATCTGCTCGAATCTATCAGGAGGTGGAGCAGGCTGTGGCGGATGAGGTGCGGAAGTAGATGCGCGCTGTGGCTCTCTAACTGATGGTGTAAATGGCGGTGGTCCATCTGTAGGACCAACAGTAGGCTGAGACGACCGAACCGTCTCAGGAATCGGGCCCACAGCAGGGTCCGGACGAGTGCCAGACTGAGAGGGAGCCTGATCCATCTACTCTGACAATGAAAGCCGAACCGCGCTCCTCGTAGTCTTAGGTGGCATTCCCTATATTCAAAATAGGGCGCAACCTTGTCAGTCTCAATTGCACAAATACACCACAATCATTCACTAAAGAGTCGAAGGCATTCCATGCATTTCAATTAATCAAAATTGTCACAATACAAGGGATATATCCTTACAAGCATCATGACTAGAATGACATGGAAATTAAGACAGTTAAGCAACAGCAACATAAGCAAAGCATTAGCCCTAATAGGCTTTACACACATAAAACAGAAAATGGCTAACTACTCATAACAACATCAAAGATCGCGTCGCTAGTCGGAGTCTGGCGACAGAGGAGGAGCACCCTTATCCTGTAAGCAACACAGGATTGCCTTCAAGGTGCGAGTCACCTTGCCAAACTTCTTCTTCGTAACGGCCTTGGCATCAGCGACCTCTGCTCGAAGTTCTTGGACTTCCCTTCGCAAAGCGGTCTGGCTCTCCTCCATCCGAGCAATGCGATCGTCGATAGTAGCCTGCGCAGAAGGAGGAGGGCTCTCATCAGTATCCTGAGCCTCCTCTTCTGCTTCTTCCTGAGTCTCTTCCTGAACCTCTGCACTAGGTTCTTCTTCGCTTTGATCTTCCTCTTCATCAAAGTCGTCCCCACTATCCCTTTCAAGTTGATTTTCACGATATTGCGACCCAATCTTCATCTTAACCATTGTCGACTCATCGATGGTGTGAATCGATACCGGCAATTCGGGTCCAAGTCTATAGGCAAACTCAAGCGCAATCTTGCAAATGAGTCGGCCAAAGGGAAGGGATTCGGATGTTCTCCTCGACCTGGCTATGAGAACTATCTGCCGTAAGATGAAAGTGACCATACATACGTTCTCTCCCTGGGCCACCAGAAATAAGAAATCGACCATAAGACGTGTACATTCAATGCGGTTCGTCGACCTAGGATAAACATTGAACGTGCAGATATGATGCAGCAGACGCAAATTCTCAGACATGTACGTCGCCTTGAGGCTATTATTAGGCTGCCATGGAACCAACTTACCGCACAGAAACCTGGTGCGGCGATCTCGTTCACGTCTAGTCCTCAAACTCTTCTCACTTGGATGCACATCACCTAGAGGCACATTGAGAAGTCACGCAATCAACCGGACGTCGATCGTAGCCATCCGATCTCTACCAAAAGGGATTTTGAACTGCAAAGGATCCAAGGTAGGATTCTGGATGCTAGCATAGAAGGCACGAACAGTGCTCACATTAGCACGAGCGCGAGCTTCAAAGATCGGTCCCCAGTGCGCAGCTTCAATGCGTTCGAACAACAGATATTCGTCGAACAATCGCCCATCTATGTCCGCCTCAAATAACACTCTATGATCAGTGTATTCACCATGAGGCATCTCTGATAGGATGGTTCGTCCAAGATGTGCATGGGGATCCAAATCCCGCTTTGTACGGCACTCCAGGACTGCAGCTGGACCTGCGGCGGCGCTTGAACTTGCGGCACCACCCCGCGGTCTTCTCGATCGAGCAGGGCGGCTCGGCCCAGCCTCGTCTGTCACATTTTTCCTCTTACCCATCAAAGATATGATGGATGAGAGCGACAAAAGGCCCAAAATGGCTTCCACAAAAGCCATGGAAAATGCCGAAAATGCGGAGAAATGGCTGCCCAATCTGAAAAAAGGAAATCTAGGCGTCGTAGAGGGATGCTTCAAGCTTCCCAAGGCTGTACTTTCAGGGAAAAATACGAACAAAAAGATGGGATGGAGCAGCTCACGTTTTCAGCTATATTTAAGGGATTTTGGAGCTCCAAATGGGAAAATCTTCAAGGAAAGGGGCTGCCAACACCCAATAACTGATGGGTGGTGGTCGGTTTTGGCCAAGGAAGGTTGTAGAGGTGGTTTGGGACGCCGGGGTTTGGGATTGGTTGCTGAAAATCGAATCTAGGGTATGCAAGGGGGCTGTTTGTGAAGGAGAGGTGGGTTTTGGGGGTTTTCGTGGGGTGGGAGGTGCATAGGGGTGATGTGGACCCTGTTTAAGGGAGTGCGCCCGAAGGACAGCACCACCGGAGCTCGCCGGCCGGCGATGGCATCGCCGGTCAACTCACAAGTTGACCGGTGGGACCCCATGGGTCTGGTCCCCCATGGTCCCAAGGTCCCAAAAAGTCAGGTCCCACCCCTTGGTTCATAGTATTTTGGTCTCTATGAGCCCAAACATGTGTTCGGGGCTTTCCGGGTCCACATTGTAATCCCGAATACCAAAATATATGATGCAGCATATGAATTTGGGGTAGAAGGAGCCAGTACATCTTTCTAGCTCCTTGCTTTCTAAAGAAAGTGAAGTTAGAATGGCCTTATGGCCATTTTTCATGAAATTTTACTATTCACTATAAAATTTGGTGAATGTACTAATTTGTGTTATTTTCACATTAGGTTTGATGCCTAACATGAAATGGATAAGAAAGAACTGAAGGTTGAAGTGTTTAGAGAAGGAATTTTGAGAATTTTTGGCAAAACGGGGTTTTTAAGCCCTGGCGATTGATTACTGGAGTCGTGGTCATTCCACGGCCCATGAATTCACTTTTTCGGCTTAAAACCGCTCATAGGACGTCTCAACCCGACTTCCTACAACTTAGAAGTGATTCGGGTTGCTTTACGCGACCCGAGATACCTTACAGACTCGATCTTGCGATCGATCCTTATAGACTTCACCCATCGGCGAATCTGCGATCCTAGAAGTGTTTCTAGACCCTTCTCGCACCCACCTAAGTCAAAGGAAGCGACAACATACGTCGCAAGACCATAACCCAGGCCCAGTATACTCTCATTCATGCTTTGATACCAACTTGTAACACCCTGAAAATCGGGGGTCGTGTATAAACTCAACTCCCGAGTTCCAGACCGTCACTTATGCAACAAAAATGGTTATGATTCAATGTTGTCTGATTTAAAGCATTCACATGAGTAAAAGTATACCAAAACTGCAATTCATACTTCAGATCCAGTGATAAAAGCGAGCGGAAGACTAAACAATGTATATATCACTGTATGAAAAAATAAAGTAATCTCATCTGTCTCCAAAGTATGACTACATCACTGAGTCTCATGTACATATACATAATAAAAGACTAATGTTCAAAAAGAAAAGTCCCACTGATGTCCCCTCGATCCAGGTCGCCTACGGGAAGCCGTCGTGATACTGCATATACGAGAACTCATCCTGGTCCTCGTCAATCTCCGGCTCCACCTCCTGGATCTCGTCCTCACCTGCAACTACAACAGGGTCTGGTGGGTGTTGCAAACACCATCCCGTAACGTGGGAATGAGTGATCAACTCAGTGGAATCATAGAGCAAAGATTAGCATGTTCACAATTCAATCACGCGATAATAGTAAAGCAGTAAATCAGACAATCCTAATACTGTTGTTAATGCAAGATGATATGACGTGATGTATGCCCTCACCGACGATCACCCTCATGCGGTAACATCTTACGACCGCGGCATGCCACACTCCCTAGAGTGCTCCACATCTTCCAGGCACATGCAATGCTATGGTGATATGATTACCAAGTTGTTATTAGTCCATTCAAACAGCAGGATTGGGAAACTAAGGTAGTTCCCTTGTATCAATCCCAACACGGATCCTGTCTAGGGTCGTCACTCCTAGTAATCTCATACGATGTACATTTCGTAGGTCACTGCAAGGGCTGCCAGGGCTGTTGCTCGCACTCGTTGCACCGCTCCCCCATCACCTTATCAATACAGGCCTACTGTACTCTACTGCACGGAAGGGTCGTCGCCTCCCGTGGACTCAGAATACGCTCGCGGTCACTACAAAGGACTCGTCGCCTGATCAGTGTAGGCCGACAGCTAGAATATAGTGTCCCATACCACCATAATCTGCTCACGAGTCAAGGTGCTCACTGGTCACTACGGGGAGGTTTGTGGCCCTAGCGTAGGCCGACAGCTCGACCACGGTGTCCCATACCACCATGCCCGGCTCATGAGTCTTCGTGGATCAAGGTACCATGGTTAATAGGGTTTACAATGGTAAGTTCAGTACCCTAGGTTCAAGCAGTTATGATACATACAAGGTGAACAAACATCGGCCAGTCGGGTTACTTGACGGGCTCGACTAGTGCGATCGCATCTCAAGTTAAACGACATGAAGTGCGTAAAACACTTCGCGTGGCCTAACCACTGCCGCCAACTCTCAACACGAATCACATTCATCGACGCGTCGTTCGTGGCTATGACCAGTCAGCCACGAATTCGCTCGGTTACCGACTGCCTGGACTAAGTCAAGTCCCACACATCTATGGAATTACATTAACACTATACAAAGGTATTGGAATTGAAATACATCATGTGAGCATGTTAGCACATGTTATAACATTCAACTAAAGCAAATCTTCAAGGCATACTTCCCATGCATATTCAACTTAAGCAAACCCTCGAGCACATACATTCCATGCATGTAATGAAATCATGCATTTTGTCAACATGTAGAAAATCATTTAGGTCAGCATAATAATTGAAAAATCAATCACAAACTATCAAATAACATCATTTAATTCAATACATACTAATACAAGCATTTATACAAACACATACACTACACACTTAAGTCTACATATAGTATGTTGACCCAAAGTGCGCAACTAGGCGAATCTCTTCGCCAAACTAATTATGCACGCATTCCTAACTTTCTAATGCGACAACAAACCATGTCAATCACGTCAGCAAAATATGCATGTAGACCGTACTTCCTACAAATGACTAAAATGCCCTAAATCTCATATTCTTCGTTAATTTACAAAACGGGAAATGGAGAGCATTTTGTACATGTCAAACGGCGATGCCGTCAAGAATCTACTATTAAACGACATTGAAAGCATTGGGAACCGTCAATCAAAGCGTCTAAAATCCTCACCTAGTGTCTTGTAGACTCGGGAATTGAAGCGGAGCGTATATGCTTCGTCTACGGCGAGTAAGGAGCCTAATACATAAGATCCATAAGCTACATCGCTATGGAAACAAGGAAAACTCAAATCAACAACTATTTAGGGTTTTTACTTACCTAGGATCGCGGTGGAATCG
Organism: Magnolia kwangsiensis; assembly: GCA_037074715.1. NCBI lineage: Eukaryota > Viridiplantae > Streptophyta > Magnoliopsida > Magnoliales > Magnoliaceae > Magnolia > Magnolia kwangsiensis. The sequence continues at coordinate 82,649,712 of CM073572.1, read as the reverse complement.
CCGGGAAAGCGGTAGAGGAGTGTTGCTTAAGCACGTGCAACACGTAGCACAAGTGGCAGGAAGAACTCTCCCACTCTCTCACAATCTCTCACTCTTTTTCTCTCTCCCAAGCTAGGGCTTCTCTCAAATTCGGATGGGAGAGAGGAGTGAGGGTTTCAACCCCTTTTATAGCCTAAAACATGCCCAAAATAGGCTTGGAAACAATGTTTACTTGGTGCCTAACCAAATCGGGGCCGTTTCGGTCCAAAAGGGCATTTCTGGAGGTCCCCAGGCCAAATACGGTCGGACTTAAGCTCATGCATACTGGATCTAGCACACATCCAGTTTTCAGACCGGTTGGGTTCCCAGATCGCACGTGGCGGCCCAGTTTCAGTTTAACGGTCACCGCACCAAGATCAGGCCTATAAGTCTCGTGATATATAATAGATATTTTTCCTGATCCAAGGGTGTAATTTGGCTGTATTCTGACGGTCAAAACGCTCAATACTGATGCGTCAAATTGTGTGCCAGATTTGAATTTCAAATTCCAATTCTAACCCTATTCTCACTCTCTTCGGTCCGGGCTCAATGAAATAGCCTGTGATTATCGGTTTGACTTGATTTTTGGAATGAGTGTCAAGTCCAGCTAGACGGTTCTAACGGTCTAAGATAGGAGGTATCGGACTTTCGACGTGCGGTCTAGATCCAATACAAAGATTCAAAGTGGTTCAGAGAACAAACCGGTTTAGAGTTTGATCCGAGGCTTTAGAGCATTATAGCACCCTTGGTTCCACTCGCTTCGGGCCTTGTAGAACGTATTTAAAGTGATCAGGGACCATTTCCCAGCTATTCTAACGTTGCACTAGCTAACCTAGTCATATTTTCTAAAGGAATGAATTCTACGCAATTTCGGGTCGAGTTAATACTCGAGCCCAAGTATGGATTTTTCACGGGCGTTACAGCCGTATTCTCTAGTGTATGGTATGGAAGTTGTGATCCCAATTGAAATGTCAGTAGCTTCACTCAGAGTGGCGGTACACCAATCCATAACAGATGACCCAAATTCAAAGGTGAGACTGAAAGAGTTGGATCTACTTGACAAAAAATGGCTGGCAGCCCAACAGCAACTACAATCATATCAAGCCAGAATATCAGCCGCCTTCGACAAACATTTGAAATATCGTTCCTTCAAGAAGGGGGATATGGTGCTGATGCTCAAAAGGCCTATAGTGGTCACCCGTCGGACAAGGGGCAAGTTTGAGCCTAAATGGGATGGGCCTTATATAATAAAAGAAGTATACTCCAATTACGCATATAGAATTATAGATCAAAATGGACAGGGTATCAATATTTCGATCAACATTCGCTTCTTAAAGAGATACCATCCCTGAAGATGTTATTAGTTTTGATGCAGAACATCACCAACATAATGATTCTGAATTAAAAGGGGGCAAGGGTGAGCAAAACCATGTCTATATGGTCTGTATGTCATCCAGAGAATGAATAAGGAAGAAGTTTGCAAGTATGTTAAGACTAGACATCAAACAAGCAGTAAGAAGAGAAAATGACTATCGCCATTATCAAACAAGCTCTGAAAAATCCTATCAGAATTGGTATTGTCACCATGCCAATATACTATAAACAGCAAAGATGGGTTCTCCTGAAAATATTAGCAAATATAGTGACATATCAATCTCAATCAGAGTTTTCGCAGCACCGCAATGATGATCACTCTTTCCCAATCAGAAAAGTTTATTATTCTCATAGTGCAAAGACAACGATCATGCCCGTTATTGCCTTTAAAGGCATTTTAAGGTAGCCTAGCCAAGACTATATGGCCAGTTACGCATAAGACCTACAATCACCCAAGGCAGTCTAGTCAAGTCCCAAGAAGGCCATGTCCTAAAAGGACCAAATCTTAAAAGGGACCAGCTACGCACAAGACCTATCATTTTTACCATTCGGGCAGCAATGAGAAGCCAGTGGCCCTAAAAAGTCTATGAAGGCCATCATATGCATACCCATGTGGGCAGCTGATAAAGCCAAGGACTAAAAGCCTAAAAGGCCAAAAGTCCGTGAAGGCTAGTCACGCGTGTAAGACCAATGTCATCTGTATAGCTTTCCGGCAGTGTCACGAGAAACGGAGGTAAATGTTCTCCTGTGAATGGGCCTGACCTTGCAGACGAAGAAAAAGCAGGCCGCAGTGTGAGCTCTTTGGGCCATGTCCATAGATAGGCCAACTATGTGTAAGACCCCCCAGATTTAGGGAATCAATTCAAGTAGCAACTCATGAGGAAGGGCCTAAACCTACTCATTGATGGACTGGCGGCCCTGCATTTGGTACCCTAAAGGTAGTCTTGTGTGCTTTCTGAACTCCAGAGAGTTACCGCAGTCAACCCTGTATGTAAATCCAACTCGAGTTCACGGCCCCAGTAGCTTCCCTGGGCCCCTCTGATGGATCGTGGTTTGTGAACTCACTAGGCAGTGAGGAGTCCAGCGAACTCATAAGAGTTATAGAGACCATCATGTAAGACCCGACTCCTGCAAGAGTCTAAGAAATTGCTTGCTCCAACTACTTAAGAGCTTAAACTATGTGTGACTGACTAAATTGAAATTTAGTAACGCCAACTAAGACAAGGATCATTTAGGAAATCCTTTGCTAATAAGTCATAAAAGGATATATAAGAAAAATATAATAATATATAATATAATAAATAAAGTAGTATAATATATCAATAGTATGGCAAACAAAAGCATCATTATCAAAATATCATGAGAAACTTGTATCATTTGCGATCTTGAAAATAGTTACAGTAGCAAAACAAAACAGTCTTACAATTCCCTTGTAATGCCTAATGCTGCTAAGCATTGTTGTAAATTCTCTTGAAAATTAACTTGGACAGTAGCATGTTCCAAGCGAGCAATTGAAATCATTCTTGCAGGATCAGGGAGACCAACCAATTTCTCTTCTAGCGAGGTTATCAGTTCTTCGTTCTTAGTCATTTCAGATCTTTCGGAGTTAACAAAATGAAAGCTACAATCTATCTTCTCTTGTACTCTTTTAATATTCAGCCTCTCTTCCGAGATTTGTTTCTCCAATTGCACAATCTCTTGCTTCAAAAGAGAAATGCGATTCTGGGTAACTGCTTCATTATCAGCAAAGGCCCTCAGTTTCTCTCACAAAGAGGATTGTTCTTGATCATGGCGAGACACGATAGGAGCAAGCTGAGAAACCTTCTCTTTGGAGTATGCAATTTATTTCTTATACTCCAAGGTTTCAGGTGGGACAATCAGAGTTTCAGCTAAGGACAAAGCGGCTATTGAATTATGAAACCTTAAAAGGGCATTACGCACAAGAGAAACGTCAACTTTGACCATTCGTGCAGTGCTGTCCAGTACATCCAAAGCAGAAATCAAATCAAACCATTGATCAGGATCCTTGAACATTTCGATGATCGCCAATACAGAATTCTTGATCAATGCCAATTTATATGAAGGAATTTTCTCAAAAGATAACACGTGTGATGAAGTTCCGATAGAGCTAGAGCTTACTGCGCCGCTTTGAGGTATATTCCCTGTTAAGAAATAAGCAATACGAAATTATAATAACATTTTTATGTGCAGGCAATATAAAGAAATGTGGACAGAAGGGGATACTTTCTGCTGATGTCTGAATAGCGAGCGGTTAAGTCTCCCCAGCAAAAGGAGGGTAAGGAGTTATCATCTCAGCAAAAGAAGGAGCCATTGCTTCAATGCTCGAAACAACAGTAGTAGAGGTAAGCAGCACAGTTGGCTCCACCGGAGAAGCCATTTCACGTTTGGTGCTTGAAGCAACAGTGATCAGAGTAGGCAAATCAGCAGGCTCCGTTGGGAAAGCAATCTCGCATATCACTGATAGCGGAGGAATTGAAAATCTTGGCAAAGCTCTTGGTACAACAGGGGGCAAATTCGAAGGAGAGGCACTGTCTACCTCTGTATTTGTGGCTTGATTACCTAAGATAAAATGTGTACGATAAGGAGGCAAGAAAGGGAGAACAAAAGTAAACAATGATAGTAAAACTATCTTACATGGTGAATGTTCGTATTCTCCATAATCAAGGAGTTCTCATTCTTCTTCCTATGTGATAGGCGAAACTTCCGCAGGTATGGCTTCAAAAGATGGGAGTATATGCCACCCATCAGCTGGAGCCTCCTCTACAGCTGTATCATTGTTGTCACCGACATCAGCTTCTCCCTCTTCATAATCAGCATCTTGATATTCTTCTTCCATTATGCTTTCATTAGAAGTAGTACATTCAAATGAAGAAGATGAACTTTCGTCACTGGAACTTTCTTCACTTGATTCCTCAACGATAACTTGTTTCCCTTTTGAGGGAAGAGATTGATGATCTGCTGGTTCAACCTCTGTGGTTGTTACAACTGGAGAGGGAGTAGTTGCAATCGCTATTTAGGGAGAAGATTGGGCGCGTGTTCAGGATCTGGTCATTGGGGAAGAAGTTGGCTGCAATGGAGAAAGGTAAGTCCTAGAAACAAGGGAAGACATTGGCTATTACTAAGGATGAGTGGAAGGAGAGGGCTAGTCTGGAGCATCGACAATGTTCTCTGACTGAGGGATAACCTCTTCTGTAACTTCTCTTCGAAGACGCTAGAGGGGAATTTGTTCAAATTCACGAGTGTCGCCATATGTTGTCCAGCCTTCGAGAGTGTTGTCAGGCTTTATCTCACGAATGGGCTCATCCATGGAGATATATATGCAGCGATGACCAGCCGAGGGGGCATGACTTGCTTCAACAATGAAACCAACCCCCACTTCAAAAGTGCGTCCCTTAAGCGTAGGAGGAAGCCATATGGGTTTATTCACTAGTTGACTTTTTCTGACCAGGTAGGATTGGTGTACCCACCATCTCATGTGGTTATATCACTCTTAGGGTATGACCGCAATCTAGAATGATAAAGGAAGAGTTGGCACAGCCCCATAATTATTTTCAAATCATCACCCAATTAAATGGGCCGGTACCATAACTCTGTATCCTTCTGGTGACTAACCCGCAATCTTCTGGGACTGCTTGATCAAAGCCGAACTGGCGGGCAAAATGGCTTGGGTAATACGGCTCTCGCCAGAATTCAGTTCCTTCTCTCAAGGGGAGACTGCATGATCTGATAGATATAAAAAATTCCCTTTCCTTCGGGGATAGGGATTCTGTGTCCGCCTTCTCCGTATCCATGATATAACGAGACAAACCAAAATGGAAGTAGTTTATTTTTGCATCAGAGGCTATAGCATCCTTCGCCCAGTCATAGGATCTTTTTACCATAGATCTCTTTTGGAAGAAGTAGAGAGGAACCCCGGAAGGGTGAACATAGGCCTTGTCAGGTGCTTCAAAGGTCTAGGGAAAGTAAACGCTAAGCCAACCGAGGAAATAATGCCATGGCATGTATGTGGAAGCAGAACCGATAGATGGGCTCTTCAAATGGCATGCAATCTCTCTAAAGCCTCTGTAAATCGAACACAGGACAGGAGGAGCAAGAGAAAACTTAATTCCTTTAGCCATAGTGCCTACAACGACAAACAGAGATGGGCGGATGGCGTCTGCTGATTTTGAGCTGGGGAAGACCACCACGCTTAGCCAGTATGTGATGAATGTTGTCAGCTCTCCATAGTTAGAATATTCGGCATGAATTTTTATATTCCTTCGGAGACGTTCGAGCTCCTGTGAATGGCCGTCATCGAACCTAAAAGGATGAGAAGATGAAGGTGAGGTTATATATATGTCAAGCTACAATAAGAAGAAGTGGAAAAAGAGAAATCTTACTTAAAAGCTCTGCTGAAATGGGCCAGCCATTGCATGGGATGAATTTTGTGGATGTTCGGGAACTTAGACATTTCCCTGAAAAGTTCTGTAGTCGACTATGAAATAGAAGGGATGCGATCAGGCAAAGACACAAAAGAAAGTTCCTCGTTGGTAGGGATAAATTCGTCAAAGAATTTTTTGATTATTGGCAGGCCAGTGATCTTGTGGATATCCCAAAGAGTGATGCTTATTTCTCCTTCTGGAAGATGGAAAGAATTGGTGGAAGGGCACCAATAGTTGAGAAATGCTTTCAGAATGGAAGCTTCCTTGCAAAACGGGAATGATGTTGCTTCAATAGCATGGAATATATTGATCTTCGATAAAGTTCTAGCATACTTCGCTAAAATTACAGTAGCCCACTCGGAATAGTAGTTACGGGGAGTGAGAAGACCCCTCATCCTAAACTCTTTCGGGCTCCATATGAGGGTATGGTGGCTGAAGCGCTGTTTAAGTGTCTCATAGAAGCAAGTGAGATATAGGTTGTGATCGTCGTAGGAAGGGACAAGAAGATCATAGGATGAATGTCGCCTACTTTCTATCTTGGTCTCGGCGGCTGCAGAATGCCTTCTAATAACCTTGGCTCCTTAAATGACTAAGACTTCGTGTATGCCAGTCTTTCTATAGTTAGGTGATCTCTGGGTTCACAAACCAGCATGGAATGATGCCAGTGGATGTTAATCAGAAGTGAGATAAAGCCCTGTCTATATGGATTGTCGAATCTTATGGTGCCTTGGACCTCACGAACTGACTCTCATGAATTGTTGAGCTTCTTCCTATTGTGATCCTTTATCTTCTCCTAGAATTCCTGGGCTTTGTTGCGGTGGTGCTTCTTGGGTCTAGAAGGAGGAGGGGTGTCCTCTCTAACAGGTGGTCTTTGACTGCTCGTGTGATAATGAATCATCGTCTTTAACTACTTCTCCCAGTCATACTCGCGGCCATGCTTTAGAGGCCTATCAAGATCACCCATAATGATAGCCCTATGAATAGGAGATGGCAATGTCTCAATGCGTGAAGAGAAATCGAATGTAGGGAGTACGGGTTCTTTTATGTACGCGGGGCATCTAGGAGTTGTCTTGAACCACTTGTACGAGGATTGAGCAGGAGAGGATGATGATTCTACTACTTGAGGAGTTGGAGTTTGGTATGCCTCGATGTTGGGTAGTTCTTGGTGGGAAGGTTACTTAGAAGGAGGGTTTATAGCGACAAAGGTTCTTTTTGTACGAGCCATGACCGAGTGAAGGTGGAAAACTGACTAAGTCAGAAAGACTGGAAGGAGTAGATGTTGTACGAGTCGCACAACGAAGAGACAGTTGCGCGGACAGCGTAACGGCTCAAGGCCTTGCGCGATGAAAAAATGTTGCGCGAGTCGGGCAACTAAAACTAGTTACACGGGGGTGAAAATTCAAAGAAACAGAGTCTAGCTGCGAGATGAGAAAGTGAAGAAATGGCGAGTGTTGGACTATTTATAGAGGAAAGGGTCTAGTACAGAGCTCAGGTTTTCGTTGCGCAGGTTGCGTAATAACCTTAAGGAATGAAAGATTTTTCTTGAAGATTGATCCATATTTTTTGATTCAAGGGAACAAAACCACGGATCAAGGGGGCATCTGTTGGAGCATAAAAAGTCATCATGAAGGAAAATCCAAAGATGAGAAAAAACTATATAAAGTGAAGAAACGAAGAAGAAAATAAATAATGTTGCACGGATCGCGCAACCAGACCAGTCGTTGCGCGGCTCGCGTAATCGGTAGAAAGAATCTTAGGCATCACGCATCCAGAATAGGCATTGTGCGAGAGGAAAAGATCATTTTATCCTTGCGCAGATCGTGCACCAGAAATAACCATTGGGCGGATCGCGTGGCTATCTTTACCCTTACGCGGGTAGCGCAACCATAAACGACACAAATCGAAATGAACGGATAGAATTGATCTAAGGTGGGGCCCATGGCACAAGAAATGAGGGTTGACATGTGTGGAGGCCTATAAATACCCCACTCCCCTCCTCATTTGGGACGGAAGGCTTTCTGGAGAAAGTTAGAGCTCTGAAGATAAATTGAAGTAGTTGCGCGGGTCGTGCAACTGGGATACTAAGTTGCGCTAATCGCACAACACAGGAGAGAAGCTGCCCGGATCGCACACCCAAGCAGTATGTTGTGTTGACCACGCAATCGGTAATTCAGTTGCGCTAGTCGCACAACTAGGTCATCATGTAGCCAAGGAAAAAAGGGGTCGAAATGCTGTCGAAATCGTTGGAGTTCGACATTCGCTGCTTCAAGCCCTCTCCTTGGCACAACAGACGAGTTCAAAAGGGAAATTGGTTGATTAAATTCAACATTCCTCCTAAGTACCCAGGAGATGACCAAAACAGCACCGGAATGCTTTCGAATTTGAGATTTGACATATAACCTTATTAATTACCATTTATTCAGTATTCTATCTTGGAATCAAGGGATTTGTAAGGGATGCATATGAACTCAGAATCAATAACGCCATGATTATTATATGAAATCTCTTTGTTATATTGAAATAAAATAAATCCCCCAAATCAAACGCATTTGTTTTCTTGTCGAAATAATGAGCTCTCCATACCACCCACAGATTAGTAGGCAAGCTAAGATTTCTAATAGGGAGATTAAACAAATTTTAGAGAAGACGGTTAACCCTGATGTAACACCCTAGATTTTGGCCAACCTGGGATTAGACGTCCTTAGACAATGGGTTAACTAAAACACCTGGGAAATCGCTCAGAACCCAATTCCATAGCCAAAGAAACCACTTAGGATTAATTCCTTTAGAAACTAAGCATAAGTTAGCTAGTGCAACGCTAGAGTAGCTGGGAAATAGTCCCTGATCACTTTAAATACGTTCTATAAGACCCAAAACTTGTAGAATCCATGGTGCTATGATACTCTAAAACCTCGGATTAAACTCTAAACCAGTTTGTTCTCTGGACCTCTTTGAAACTTCGTATTGGATCTAGACCGCGCGTCGAAAGTCTGATACGTGCTATCTTAGACCGTTAGAACCGCCTAGCTGGACTTGATAATCATTTCGAAAATCAAGTCCAACCGATAATCACAGGCTATTTCATTGAGCCCGGACTGAAGAGAGTGCGAATAGGGACAGATTTGGAATTTGAAATTCAAATCTGGCACACGACTTGACGCATCAGTATTAGGCGTTCTGACCGTCAGAATTCAGCCAAATTACACCCTCGGATCAGGAAAAATTTCTATTTCATATCATGAGATTTGCAGGCCTGATCTACGTGCGGTGACTGCTGAACTGAAACTGGATCGCCACGTGCGATCTACGAACCCTGCTGGACTGAAAACGGGATGAGAGCAACATCCGACAAGTATGAACTTAAGTCCGATCGCGTTCGGCTAGGGGACCACCAGAAAATGATCTTTTGGACCGAAACAGCCCCAATTTGGATATACCTCAAGTATATTTTGTTCCTGAGCCTATTTTGGGCACTTTGGGCTTATAAAAGGGGTTGAAACCCTCACTCCTCTCTCCCATCCAAATTTGAGAAAAACCCTAGATTGGGAGAGAGAAAAGGTGAGAGTTTGTGAGAGAAGGTGGGAGGGATTTTCCTGCCACCTGTTGCTGCTGTGCACACACTTAGGCGACGCACTCCAATCACTTTTCTGGTGATTTCTCCTCATTTTCTGGTAAGAAAATACCCTAGAAGTTGCTGATTTGAGGTTCACTAGGATTCATAGCATGTTAGCTGATAGAACTTATGTATTAGGTCGCCTGATAGCCGTAGACGAAGCGTATACGCTCCGTTCGAAACGATACATATATAAAGTGAAAGGGACAGATTTTAGATGCTTTGATTGACTGTTTCCAACACTTTCAATGTCTTTTAATAGTAGATTATTGACGGCATCGCCGTTTGACATGTACAACATGCTGTCCGTTTCCTGTTTCGTAAACCGACGGAGAATATGAGATTTAGGGCATTTTAGTCATTTGTAGGAAGTACTGTTTTTATTCATATTTTGCTGATGTGATTGACATGGTTTATTGTCGCATTAGAATGTTAGGAATGCGTGCATAATTAGTTTGACGAAGCGATTCGCCTAAATGCGCACTTCGAGTCGACATACTATATGTAAACTTAAGTGTGTAGTTTAAGTGTTTGTATAAATGCTTGTATTAGTATGTATTGAATTAAATGGTGTTATGAATTAATTTGAGATTCATTTCTCAATTAATATGCTGATGTAAATGATTTCCTACATGTTAGCTATATGCATGATTTCATTATATGTATGAAATGCATATGCTTGATGTTTCACTTAAGTGGTATGTTATAACATGTGCTTGATGATTTCCTTATGATTTAGTTTGAGATTGAATTCTCAATTAATATGCTGATGGAGATGATTTCCTATATGTTGGCGATATGCATAATTTCATTATATGTGTGAAAGACACGTGTAAGATGATTTACTTAAGTTGTACGTTATAACATGTGTTAACATGCTCACATGGTTGTATTTCATTTCCAATACTCTCACATGATTTGCTGATGTGATTCCATATGTTTGGGACTATGCCTAGTCCAGGCAGTCGGTAACAGAGAAAATTCGTGGCTAGTTGGCATTTGCCACGAAGGACGCATCGATGAACGCGAGTCGTGTTTGGAGTTGGCGGCAGTGGTTAGGCCACGCGAAGTGTTTCAAGCACTTCATGTCGTTCGACTTGCGATGCGCTCGTGCTAGTCGAGCCCGTCAAGTAACCCGACTGGCCGTTGTATGTTCACCCTGCATGAGTCATAACTGCTTGAACCTAGGGTACTGAACTTACTATTATAAACCCTATTAACCATGGTACCCTGATCGACAAAGACTCATGACCCGGGCATGGTGGTATGGGACACCGTGGTCGAGCTGTCGGCCTAAGCTGGGACCACAAACCTCCCCGTAGTGACCAGTGAGCACCTAGTCTCGTGAGCAGATTATGGTGGTATGGGACACTATATTCTTACTGTCGGCCTACACTGATCAGGCGATGAGTCCTTTGTAGTGACCGCGACCGTATTCTGAGTCTACGGGAGGCGACGACCCTTCCGTAGCAGTAGAGTACAGTAGGCCTGTATTGATAAGGTGATGGGAGATCGGTACAATGAGTGCGAGCAACAGCCCTGGCAGCCCTTGTAGCGACCTACAAAATATACATCGTATGAGATTACTAGGAGTGACAACCCTAGACAGGATCTGTGTTGGGATTGATATAAGGGAAGTACCTTAGTTTCTCAATCCTGCTGTTTGAATGGACTAATAACAACTCGAAAATCATATCACCATAACATTGCATGTGCTTGGAAGATGTGGAGTACTTGAGGGTCGATTGCATGCCGCGGTCGTAAGATGGTGCCGTATGAGGGAGATCGTCGGCGAGGGCTTACATCACATCATCTCATATTGCATTAACAACAGTACTAGGATTGTCTGATTTACTGCTTTACTATTATTGCATGATTGATTTATGAACATGCTAATCTTTGTTCTATGATTCCACTGAGTTGATCACTCCCTCCCACATTATGGGATAGTGTTTCCGGACACCCACCAGTCCCTATTGTGATTGCAGATGATGGTGCGGCCTGCGAGGCGGAGCTGGATTTGATGATGATGAGGAGGATTCCTCCTATATGCGTGTTTTGATTGACGGGGTTACAGGGAGGTTGATTAAATGCCTTGACACTTGTCATTTTATATTTTTAGCGCACTCATGTATATTCGTTTTGTTTACTTTTGGAGTATACATGTATGTATATAACCTGGTAACATGTTCACACTCTGGAGACATACAACAGTTTATATATGTTATACATACTATCACAGTGTTCCGCTTGCTAATTTAACGGTCTCTAGAGTATGATATGATGTTTTGGATTAATCCCACTCATGTTTAATACATTAACACAGACAACATTCAATCATACATATCTATGTTGCATAAATAACATTTTGTAACTCGGGAGTTGGGTTTTTACTCGACCCCTCAATTTTTGGGATGTTACACCTGACCATAAGGATTAGTTAATCTGATTAACCAATGCTTTATGGGCCTACCGTACCGCATTTAGAACTCCTATTGGAATGTCTCCCTTTAGACTTGTCTATGATAAAGTTTGTCACTTACGTGTGGAGTTGGAACATAGAGTCTACCTAGTTATTAAGAATCTAAATTTTGATTTAGACAACGCTGGCTCGTTGCACAGGCTACAGTTGAACGAACTAGAGGAGATCCAGAATGATGCATATGAGAACTCGGTAATTTACAAGGACAGGATGAAGGTGTTAAATGATAAAAACTTCCTTCGAAAATCATTCTTGATTGGCCAGAAAGTCCTTTTATACAATTCTCGGTTACATATTTTTTTGGAAAAACTCCGATCTCAATAGTCTGGTCCTTTCACTATTACAAATGTCTATCCTCATGGGGCTGTTGAGATAGAGAATCCGAACAATGGCAATAGGTTTTAAATGAATGGATATCGTTTAAAGCCATTTGTAAAGAAATTCAATTCAGAGGACATGTCCATACCTTTGACCGATCCTGTGTACTAGGATTGATCCTGTGTACTAGGATTGATCTCCTAGTCAGATGGAGGTATAGGTAAGTTTGTCACTTTCATAGGACTAGGGTAGTTTTCTTTTTGCTATTTAGGACAGTCTGCTTATACTCTATTGAGTTTCATTTTGTGTTAACCAATTTTATGTTGAGATCCGTAGAAAAGCTTCAAAATTCGTTCTTCCATGTACTACTATCTTTCCAACATCATCTCCTTTATTTTCATTGCCTCTTTTACATCATATGTTTATTTCTTATACATTGAGGGCAATGTAAAATTTTTGTGGGGGTGTGGGGATTAGGTAACCTAATCAGTGTTTTCCTCAGTTTTGGGAAAAAATTTTGAAATTTTCCCAATATTTTCAGGTTGAAATATGTTTGAGAAGCAATAAATTGTGTACTAAGAATGCTTTGAGTAAAACAAAATAGAGATTGAATTTTGAATTGCTGGAGTTTAATCATCTAAGTAACTCATCACTTAAGTGCTTGCGCTCAATTGATTAAGAGGTAGTTTGAATATCATGTTAATTTAAATCAGAGGACACATTCAATTTGTCTTCTGTAAGACATGCTAGAAGTTCTGATTATTAGTATGTGAATCATTGATAGATGGTGAGAATCGAGTCTGGAGAATTTTATCCACCTTAAAAGAAGAAAAGAACCAGTTAAAAAATAGAAGATTGACAAAGAGGTCATGAAAAAGAATAAAAAGAATAAAAAATCTAGAAAAGAATGCAAACATAATGAATGGATAAAAATTGACCATCGATAAAAAAATCAAAAACTAAAAAAAGAAGGAGAAAGGGATGAATTCGGAATCAGTACTTGAGTTCAAACCAATCTTGAAGTGATGAGCATGGATAACATTATGAAACGATAGTATTCGTAAGGAAAGTAAGTTGATTTCCATTGTGCACATTGAAAATTATGGTATATAGACTTATAATCTGGTCGAATTAATAAAGAACTTACTTGATTGGTTGCTTATGTGATTCGGCTCTAGGATTTTCAAATCTCACTTTCGTATCTTATCTCTACCCATTCATACTGGAGTAAATAAAAAAAATATTTTCTTAAAAAGGATTTTGAACTTGAGATTGATGATTATTTATCGCATAGTTTGCTCGAGACTAGCAAAATGCTGGTTGGAAATTATGTTGAGGGTAAAATACTGCATATTATCCACCATTTTTTTCTTAGTTTTATAAATAAAATATGGCTTAACGGTATATTTTACATGTGTTTGTATTGTAAGGTGAATTTAAGAGCTTAGATTGAAAAGAATGCTAAAAGCATGGATTTAGTGCTTAAGAATTGTCAAAGAAAAAAGGGAACTTTGGAGACCAAGATTGAAGATTTCAAGACTCTAAGATCCAAGAAAACCAAGTGGAGAATGAAGGAAGTCGAAAGAACAAGCGTAGAAATCACAAAGACTGTGTCACTGAGAACCATTCGATGACATCGAACACTGGTTGATGGCATCGAATTTATGAAGAAAAATTGAGGTGGTTGTTGGACATATTGGGTGCTTCTCTAGATCAATCGAAGACATGTTCGATGACTCGAAGAAAGGTGCTCAATGACATCGAACTTATTGAAGAAATTGAAGTAACTCGCTGGACTGTTTTGAACACATTCTCGATGACTCGAAGACCTATTTAATGAATCGAGCTTCGCTTGATGACATCGAAGGACAGCTCAATGACACAGAGACTTATGCAGTGTGAAAGAAGAAAAGGTGTAACTTCCGGATTCAAACCCCTTTGATGACATCAAAGGGTGTTCAATGACATCGAACTAGTTATGCAGTGTGTACATGGACTGCATAAATTTGATCCAATTTGGCGATTTTGTGAAACTTTTCCTATAAATAAGGGTTTCCTAAGTCTTTCTAGGATATCGAGGGTTTGGAGAAAAGGGCAGAGCCGCTTCCCAAGAGTTCTTCTTCCATTCTTCTTAGTTTTTAATACTTTCTTCTATGCTTTTAGTTCCAATCATGACTATGGTTGGCTAAACCTCTTAGCTAGGGATAAGAGGTGAAGCTTATAGCGTAATTAGGATGTCAGGTTTGTTTTGATTCATATTTTGTTGAACTCTCTTAGATTCTAGTTTGATTATAAGGAATATTTTTAGTTGTTAATGGTTTTTTGTAACAAATTACAATAGATTTACAATAGCTTCGAATATCTTCTTTTCCTTAATTGAGTTTGTAAAATTAGTAAGTCGCGTTGTTCACCATCGTCCCTTGGGCATGGTAGGATGATAAAATCCTTCCTAACCTTCACAATTTTCTTATGATTGGTTGTGAGATTTGTAAATCTTGTTGTTTACCTTACCTCCTGGGCATGGTTAGGTGATGGAATCACTTCCAAATCTTCACAACTCTTACCAATTGGATAAGATAGGACTCTGATTCCAGTTATGTTCTTGAATCAAGCAAGGAAGCATCCTAAGAACCTACAAGTGGATCCTTAGAAACCCTAGTTCCCACCTTTAATTCCCTGCTAGTGCATGTACACATGCCTATTAAGGATGATTTGGTTGCACTGTCATAGGTCGTTAAGGCGGCCTATTTTGAGGTACAACTAGTCAGTAAAATGGTTGTGTTGGCGGTGTCGATCGTAAAGTGGAGCTGATATAGCTTGTGGTTGCTAACGGTTGATCTTAAGGTGATGTAAAACTATTGTCCCTCATCTTAGTAAAGCAATAGGTGTCTATATGGACCATCCTCTTACAGTAGGTGCACCATAGATCTGATCACCTCTGCTGGGTTGGTGGAGCCATAAGCGTGGGAGGCGAATCTATACATGGCCTCATGCTGAGGAACGGTTGGTTTGGCAATCCAAGCCAAGGCCTTGGGTCCATTGGTAAACATGTGTAAGACAGTCTGTCTCCATCCTGCTCAGCTCATAAGGACATGTTCACTAGCTCAGCATAGTTGGGAATGCTAGAACAACACATCTTAGTGTGGATTTTAGACCGCGAACCATCTGAAAAATGTCGCATTTTCATCGGCTTATCTGTTAGGATCAAAGGAGCGTATCTGGATAGCTCCATAAATCTATTCACATATTTTGACACGGTCTTTCTTCCTTGTCGGAGGAGAAGGAACTCACCCTCCTTTTCATGACGGTAAGTCAGGGGGAAGTACTTTCCATGGAATCGAGTTTTAAACGCATTCCACGTCCACACGTATCCAGTGGGAACGGTTCATAGGATGTTATCCCACCAAATACTAGCCTCCTTCTCGAGCGTATATGTAACCAACTCAACTTGCTCTGCCTCAGTACTGTGTAATGGCTTTAACACCTTAGAGATGCGATCTAGCTAGTATTCGACTTCCTCAGGCCTGTGAGTACCCACAAAGGTGGGAGGTTAGCAACACTGGAAGCATTCAAATAGACCGCTGGTATTCATATTTCTATCAGGATGCACAGGTGGTGCAGGTGAGACCATACTCATGTTTTGGGCAATGGCACATGCAATAGTGGCCCAAACTTGTTGTTGCTGCATTAGGAGCATCATCTGCTCCAACCTATCAGGGGGAGGAGCCGCCTGAGGCATGTGTGATGTCGATGAGGACGCACGGTTCTATTCCGGAACCGGTGGTACGTAAGGTGTTGGCCCATTAGTGAGGCCAGTAGCCGGCTGAGAATCTGGCATTGTCTCATAATTTGGGCCAAGGATAGGGCCCGTCTGGTTATCGTTCAGGGGAGGTGCCCCATCAATCGATCTGCCAAGTGCAAGTCGTGTCATATTCCAAGTGGTTTTCAGAGGCATTCCCTATATACAACATAAGGTGCAACATATGTAAGATTTTGAATAACAACGCTAAATTTTTCCATGAATTCTATACATTCTAAATCAAAAGAAGCTTCATGCATTTCATTTAACCAAAATTGTCACAATACATAAGATGTAGTTGTAACACCCTGAAAATCAGGGGTCGTGTATAAACCCAACTCTCGAGTTCCAGACCATCACTTATGCGATAAGAATGAATATGATTTAAAGTTGACTGAGTTAGACCATTCACATGAGTAAGATTATACCAAAACTGCAATTCACACTCCAGATTCAGTGATAAAACGCAAGCGGAAGACTGAAGATTATATATCACTGTATAGAAAATAAAATAAATCTCAACAGTCTCCAAAGTATGAATACATCTCTGAGTCTCATATACATGTAATAAATCAAAAATTAAAATGTTTGAGGTCCAACTAGTATGTCCCGCCAATTCAGGCCACCTATGCAAAGCCGTCGTGAAACTGCATATATGAGAACTCGTCCTAGTCCTCATCATAATCCGGCTCTACCTCCTGAATCACCGCCTCACCTGCAACTAAGACAGGGTCTGGTGGGTGTTGCAAACACCATCCCGTAACGTGGGAGTGAGTGATCAACTCAGTGGAATAATAGAGCAGAGATTAGCATGTTCTCAAATCAATCATGCGATAATAGTAAAGTAATTAATCAAACATTTCTAGATACTATTGTTAATGCAATATGACATGACATGATGGATGCCTTCACCGACATTCTCCCTCATACGGCACCATCTGCGTCCCCGGCATGCTTGCGTACCGCTTGGTGCTCCACATCTTCCAGGCACATGCAATGTGATGTGGATATGATTACCAAGTTATTATTATTCCTTTTCATACAGCAGTATTGGGAAACTAAGGTACTTCCCTTCTATCAATCCAAACACAGATCCTGTCTAGGGTCGTCACTCCTAGAAATCACATACGATGTTACATTTGTAGGTCGCTACAAGGGCTATCAGGGCTGTTGCTCGCACTCATTGCACCTCTCCCCTATCACCTTATCAATACAGGCCTAATGTACTCTCATTGCTACAGAAGGGTCATCGCCTCCCGTAGACTCAGAATAAGCTCGCGGTCACTACAAAGGGCTCGTCACCTGATCAGTGTAGGCCGACAGCAAGAATATAGTGTCCCATACCACCATAATCTGCTCACGAGTCATAGGTGCTCACTGGTCACTACGGGGAGGTTCGTGACCTCAACGTAGGCCGACAGCTCGACCACGGTGTCCCATACCACCATGCCCGGCTCATGGGTCTTTATGGATCAAGGTACCATGGTTAACAGGGTTTACAATGGTAAGTTCAGTACCCTAGGTTCAAGCAGTTATGACTCATACAAGGTAAACAATCAATGGCCAGTCGGGTTACTTGACGGGCTCGACTAGTATGAGCGCATCACAAGTCAAACGACATGAAGTGCGTAAAACACTTCGTGTGGCCTAACCATGCCACCAACTCCAAACACGACTCGCGTTCATCGACGCGTCTTTCATGGCAAATATAAGCCAACCACGAATATACTCCGTTATCGACTGCCTGGACTAATCATAGCCCCAAACATTTGTAAGTCAACATCAGTAATCATAAGTGAGTAATAGAAATGAAATTCAATACTATAAGTATGTTGAAACATGTTATAACATACAACTTAAGCAAATCACCTAACACATGCATTTCATACATACAATGAAATCCATACATATTGCCAACATGATGGAAATCATTTATATCAACATATTACTTGAGAATTCAATCTCAAAACTATTTCACAACACCATATACTCAATACATACTAATACAAACATTTATACAAACACTTAGTCTACACACTTAAGTCTACATAGTGTATGTCGACTCAAAGTGCGCATTTGGGCGAATCTCTTTGCCAAACCAATTATGCACGCATTCTTAATATTCTAATGCGAAAAATAACCATGACAAACATTTCAACAAAATATGGATGTAAATAGTATTTTTTACAAATGACTAAAATGCCCTAAATCTCATATTTTCCATATGTTTACGAAACAGGAAACGGACAGCATGTTGTACATGTCAAACGGCGTTGCCGTCGATAATCTACTATTAAGCGACATTGAAAGCGTTGAAATCAGCCAATCAAAGCATCTAAAATCTGCACCTTTTACCCTAGATGTGTATCGTTTTGAATGGAGCGTATACGCTTCGTCTACGACGAACAGGCGACCTAATACACAAGATGTATAAGCTACTTCGCTATTAGAATCAATGGAACCTTAAATCAGTAAGTGGTTAGGGTTTTCCTTACCTAGAAATGCGTTGGAATCACCAGCAAAGTGATTTGAACGCGATGCTTAGGCACGTGTAGCAGCTGCAGCAAGTGGCGGGAAGATCTCTCCCACACTCTCTCATAATCTCTCACTTTTTCTCTCTCTAGCTAGGGTTTCTAGCAAATTCGGATGGGTGAGATAAGTGAGGGTTTAAAGCCCTTTTATAGCCTAAAATCTTCCCAAATTAGGCTTGGGAACAATGTTTACTTGAAGTGTAACCAAATTGGGGCTGTTCTGGTCCAAAAGAGTAGTTCGAGAGGTCCCCTGGTCGAACGCGGTCGGACTTAAGCTCATGGTCACTGGATGTTGCTCACACTCAGTTTTCAGTCCGGCAGAGTTCATAGATCGCACGTGGTGGTCCAGTTTCATTTCAGCGGTCATCGCACCTAGATCAGGTCTACAAGTCTCATGATATGAAAGAGAAATTTTTCCTGATCCGAGGGTGTAATTTGGCTGAATTCTGATGGTCAGAACGCTTAATAATAACGCGCCAAGTCACGTGCCAGATTTGGATTAAAATTTCCAAATCTAACCCTTTTCTCACTCTCTTCACTCCAAGCTCAATGAAATAGCCTCTGAACGTCGGTTGGGCTTGTTTTTAAAATGATTGTCAAGTCCAGCTAAGCGGTCATAACAGTCTAAGATTGTAAGTATCAGACTTTCGACGCGCGGTCTAGATCCAATACAAAGTTTCAGAAGGTTCCTGAGAACAAACCGGTTTAGAATTTGATCCAAGGTTTCAGGATACTATAGCGTCATTGGTTCTACAAGTTTTAGGTCTTGTAGAATGTATTTAAAGTGATTAGGGACAATTACACAGCTACTCTAGCATTGCGCTAGCTAACTTACGCTTATTTTCTAAAGGAATTAATCCTACGGGATTTCTGGTCGAGTCAGTACTCGAGTTCCAGTACGGATTTTTCCAGGGCGTTACAGTAGTCTTACATGGATCATGACAGAAGATACATGTGAGCTAATCTAGTAAAAGCTTTAAACACTAAGCACACCAACATCCAACTAAGCCTACCAAGGCTATTACAAAGGAAAACAAGAAATAAGGAAAACCCAAAGACAACTACAACATGTGACTAGTCGTCCGACTCTGGTGAAGGTGGAGGCACACCCTTATCCTGCATACAACAATAGAAGGTCTTCAAAGTGTAAGACATCCTCTTGAATTTCTGTTTTAGGTAGGCCTGATTCTCTTCAATTTTGGTCATGCAGGCTTCTAAGGCAGTCGGATCATGGCAGTCATCATGTGTAGCAGTAGGAGGTCCCCCATCTGAATCTTGGGCCTCCTCTTTTTCCTCATTGCTTTCTTCATCATTTTCTTGCTCAGTACCTTCCCCTTCACTGCCTTCTTCCTCCTCGCTCTCTTCTTCAATCTCATCCCCAGACTCATCAAGTCTTGTTTGTCGTTGCATGGGGCTTATGCCCGTATTATTGAGTGTAGTGTCGTTAATGATGTGGATCAGGGCATGGTTCTCCATATGGAGTTGAAAGCCGAAATTTCAGGCAATCTTATAAATAAGGGGACCGAAGGGAAGTGAGGCATCTCCCCATGTAGATCGTGTAGTACCCACAATCTGAGATAATACGAATGTAGACAGGAACAGCTTGTCTCCCTGACCAGCTCTATGTAAGAAATCCCCCATGATCCAAGTACACTCTTGCGATTACTCCACCTAGGATATACGTTAAACGTAAATATGTGGTGGAACAGGCAGAAATCATTTGTTATTTTGGTCGATGCAAAGCTATTTTCTCGCCTCCACCGCTCAAGCTAGCCACAAAGGAAACGCGTGCAGAGATTTCTTTCTCGTTCACTAGCAAGGTTTGTCTCGCTAGCATGTACAAGCCCACATTCCATACCCATGATACAAGCTATCATTTCTACATTGACTATGGCTTCCCCTCTTCCCAAATGGATAATATACTGTAGAGGCTCCAGTAGTGGGTCCCGTATGTGGGTGTAAAAGGTTCGCACGATGCCTTCACTCACATGGGTATTTCCCTTAAATATGGGACCCCATCCATTTTCCAAGAGTCTGTCCATTACTGGGTATAACGCAAAAAGTCTTTCATCAACATGATCCTCGAATACAACTTTATGATTACGGAACCTACCTAGCTCAACGCCCGCCGATAGCAATCTTTCAATGGGGATCCGCGGGTCAAGATCCTGTTTTGATCTTCTCTCTTGCTCGGCGCTCATGCTTTCTTTGGCACCATCTTCTTCTTTGAATGGGTTGGGCGGCTAGACCTGGCTTCATCCGCGGGTGCCCTCTTCTTTCCGATAAGGGAAAGGAGCATTGAGAACGAGAATATGGCAGTAACTAGCTCGAAGAGTGCCATGGCAGTGAAAAACTTGGGTATTGAAGTGAATGGGAAAGTTTAGGGATTTTGAGACACAAAGATGGGTTTGTGTTCTCAAATGAGGAGAAAGAAGAGAGATGGAAGGTTGTAGAAGACGGGTTTAAGAGAATGTTGGAGGTGGGTGCAAGCTAAGGAAGAAGTTGAAGCATAATATATATGGAACGGAGATTTGGAAAAGAAAATGGGATTTTAGAGGGGTTTAGAGGGTTAGGAAAGGGGTGAAGTTGTAATAACCCAAATAAATCTTGACCATCAAATTTTAACCATTGATCGACATACCCAATTTGTTCGATATAGCCAACGATCTATAAGAACAACTAGTTCAATCTCAACCATTGATTTAGACATATTCGATCCAATTGTTCATTAACTAATAAATCCATCAAACGATACAACCATCAAACTGTGCATATGCTGAAATCATCAGAATACTTGTCCATCCATCTACCATCCATCTAAACTGACCATCCATCTCACCACTAATCCACAGGTACATAACGAAGTCCATTCCCCGATCTCATCTAGCCATACATTTATCCATCCATCTACCCATACATCCATCCATCCATCTATTATACCTTGATCCATCTATATCATCCATATGTAATCAAATACATCACAACCACACGCATGCACCAAACACATCATGCACATCCATCCATCTATCCATCCATCCATCCATCCATCTATTGATCCATCCATCCATCTACATCATCACAACCATAGCTTAATATTGGACACCGTGTATAACAATTTCATTCATGCACACACATGTGGCACACACACATGAGATACATGGTGCACATGCAGACTAGATTTCCCACCATGAACACCTATTTCATACACACCTCTTATACGTGTGGCACCCATGCACCACATACATCACATGCACTTGATGTTCATATACGTGACACACATAGCACATGTGAAACATACAACATGTCGTGCGTGCAAACCAGAGAACGTGTAGCATATGTTTGAAACGGACCAATAAAGAAGAAGAAAGAGAAACGGTAAGAGAGTAGTAAGAGTCACTCTCTCTTACACATGTTAAATATGGGAATGAAGAGGCTATAAAAGGGAGGTATGAGAGATAGAAACGAAATTATAAAGTGAGGGTGGAGTGTGCTTTAACGTGAGAAGAGTGAGGAGAGAGAGAAAAAAAAAGTATTACTAGACATTCATGTGGGAAAGAGAAGGAGAGAGAGATGAGAGAGGAGAAAAGGAGGAGAGAGAAAAAGGAAGAGAGAGGAAGAAAAGAAAAGAAGAAAATATTTTTTAAGAAAAAGTGAGTTTCTCTCACTTGATATTTGTCTTTATATATTTATTTTACTTATAATAAATTCCACTTGGTTTCCTTTTAATTTTTATTATGAAATTAATTCAATAATTGTACATTTTTCTCTTATTGATTTATTTATTGGATTCATAGTTTGTTGTATTTATCTAACATGAAATTTTTATAGTTCCCTTTATTTTAAGTAGCAAGTTGTGAATCAATTTTAAATTTAGATTATTACCCTTGCACTAATAATCTTTTATTATTTTTTTTATAAATTTTAAGATAGAGCATCTTTATAAAAATAAAAAAAAATAAAAAAATAAAAAACACTTCAAGTGTAATATACTTTTCCAGACTATCGAATTGGATTTAATGGATTGCATTGCATAAATATATTTTTATGTAGAACTTTAAATCATGTATTAGCAGTCTACAATGATTAGAAACAATTTATCCTTAGAAATATTTTACTCATGAAATATTAAAATTTTATATCCTTCGAACAGTTTTTGGAACACCTGAAAATAGGTGGGCGATCAAGACCTTTGGGTTAAAAATCCTTAAAGCATAAATAGGTGGGGCGATTAAGACCCTTGGGTTGAAAGTCCCAAAAACCCAACTAGTACATTTTGGAACCTCTATCGTACCCTTTGAGTGGGTGAGCATGTTAGGATTGCAAAAGGTTTTCACTGCCAGGTTCGGTAGGGTAGTAGTCTGACCAGCTAACGTACAAATGGGTCCCTCACCAAGTGCCCTTTAGATGGGTAAGCATGTCATGCAAGAGGTTCCCATTGCCAGGCTAGGTGTTGTATTGGCGTGGGTGTTGGCCAATTGGTGTAAACTGGCCCTAGTGTTAAAAAGAATAAACCACACATGTTATTATGGAGTATAACATCTGTTGATTTCATTTTTCTTTGAATTTAAATTGAAACATTTTGTTTATTAAATATCCTCATTTGTTATTTTTCCTAAATGTATATTGTATCTTTTAATACATTTTTATTCATATTACATGATATTATTTTGAAACCTATGTTGAGATTACTCACTAGGCTTCGCAGCTTACCCTGTTGGAATTTTAAAATTTAGGATCGGGATCACACGGAGGAGCTTAAAGAGATTTTATTTTATTTATTTTTATTTCTTCATCATTTTCTAAATAAATGTAATGAACATTAAGTATAGTATAATAGCATGACGAAATGTAATGAACATTAAGTATAGTATAATAGCATGACGATGACATGTGTTTGATGGTAATCTTAAATAGTCAAGACATGTACATTTTATTCTTCTTTAAATAACTGTTTGATTATTAAAATATTGAATTGTTATATTTCATGAATGAGATCATTTTGTCAATATATGTGTGGATTATGAAGTGTAAACATACAAAACATATGTCATGCCTTCGGGTATGAAAATCAGAGTCGGATATACCCAGGTGCCGGATTTCGAGGCGTGACAGATTGGTATCAAAGCCTAAGTTTAAAATCATTGAGGACCTAGGGTGTTACTTGAAAACTTAGTCACTTTGAAAATTAGGATATATCCCCCACGACTGTTGTTATGTTATGATCAAAACTTAACTTGTAGTATTTTCTTTTAGTGATCCACCCTTATATGATATCTAAAACTTATTGTTTGATTTAGAACATCTCTGGGAGCCGGCGTGGAGATAGAGGTAGAGGTAGAGCCAGTCCTATGGCGGCCACACCAAGGTCCACCGAAAGTGGCCAGTCACTTGATGGGGTTTTCCATGCTTTAAGTGACATGGCAGCCATTCTTAGACAGTACAATCGTCGCAATAATACAGGAGTCGCACAAGTTGTGCAGGATGGAATTGGGGGCTTAATAAGAAAATTTAAGAGATTGAAGCTGCCTACTTTTAAAGGTTTGTCAGACCCTATGGAGGCAGAAAAGTGGAAAAAGAAACTAGAGAAGATATTCACTATTATAGGATGTGATGAGGAGCAGAAGGTTACACTTGCAGTTTTTATGTTAGAGGGAGAGGCCGACCATTGGTGGGAGACAATTGTTAGAACAATTGAAGAAGATACCGCGCGGACATGGGATATGTTCTGTGAGAAGTTCAATGAAAAATACTTTCCTGAGTGTGTAAGGGAGGAGAAAGCAGAGGAATTCATAAGCTTAAAACAGGGGGAGATGATTGTAAGCCAATATGAGTCTAAATTTATTGAATTATCCCGTTTTACCCCATATATGATTCAGGATGAAGCTCGTAAAGCTAAGAAGTTTGAACGAGGTCTGAGAGGGTCAATTTGTAACAATATGACTCCACTTAAGCTTAAATTGTATACTGATGTAGTAGAACAGGCTCTAACGATAGAGCGAGACAATGAAGAATTTTGGAAAAGTTGTAACTAGAAGAGACAAGTGAAGAGTAATGCTAGGGTTACACCGAATACATCTCAAGCACAGGGCGATGCTTCCAAGAAGCTGAAGATGACAGTAACAAACAGCTCAACTCCTGCTCAACCAACGAACCGATTTATAGGTAAATGTTATAACTACTGAATGGAGGGTCACTCCGCTCGTTTTTGTAAACAATAGCCTCAACAACCACATTATCAGGCGCCCCCGTAGATGCACCCAAGACCTCAGCCACAGTATTAAGCACCTCAGCCACAGTACCAGAGACCTCCATATCATCAAGTACAGGAACAATATCAGAGACATCCACAACAAAGACCCCCTCAGCAACAACAACGCCCATGGCAACAACACTACCAGCTGAGGCAGGAAGGTCAGGCTTCTCGTGTGTTTTCTATAGTACCATCAGACATAAATTGTAATGGATCAATGGTGGAAGGTAACATAATTATTTATTCCTCCCCTGCTCAAGTTTTATTTGATTCAGGAGCTATACATTCTTTTATTTTAACTCTTTTCGTGCATACATCGGGTCTATCTCCTGAACTTCTAGATAAGAATTTAGCAATTGCTACACCAATAGGAAGCTATGTAGTGATAAATCTGATATGTAGATCTTTTCCTAACATGGTTGAAGATTTCATATTTGTAACACCCTAGATTTTATCCAACATGAAGTTAGACGTCCTTAGGCAATGGGTCGATCATAACACCTTGGTAACTTCTCATAACTCAATTTCAAAGCCAAAAATTCCTTTTTAACCCATTTCCTTCGAAATCTCACCCTTCACCATCTTATTCTTGAAACTTCTTGTAACACCCCTGATTTTTGCCAACCTGGGATTAGACGTCCTTAGGCAATGGGCCAACCATAACACCTTAGTAACCTCTCAGAACCCAATTCCAAAGCCAAAGAAATCATTTAGAACCTAATTCTTTAGAATTTAACGTGAATTAGCCGTCGCTACACTAGATTACCTACGAAATTAGAACTGATCGCTTTAAATATGTTCTGCAAGACCCAAAACTTGTAGAAACAATGACGCAATAATACCCTGAAATCCAGGATCAAACTCTAAACCAGTTTGTTCCCACGAACCCTTTGAAACTTTGTATTGGATCTAGACCACACGTCGAAAGTCCGATATCTACAATCTTAGACCGTTATGACCGCTTGGCTGGACTTGACAATCATTTCGAAAATCAAGCCCAACCGATGTTCTGAGGCTATTTCATTGAGCCTGGAGTGAAGAGAGTGAGAAAGAGTAAAGATTTGAAAATTTAATTTAAAACCTGGCACGTGTCTTTGCACATTATTATTAACCGTTCTGACCGTCAGAATTCAGCCAAATTTCACCCTCGGATCAGGAAAAATTTCTCTTTCATGTCATGATACTTGTAGACTTGATTTAGGTACGATGACCACTGAACTGAAACTGGACTGCCACGTGCGATCTGGGAACTCTACTGGACTGAAAACTTTATGTGATCAACATCCAGTATATATGAGCTTAAGTCCAACCGCGTTCAGCCAGGGGACCTCCCGAAATGCTCTTTTGGATTGAAACAGTCCCGATTTGGTTATAACTCAAGTATACTTTGTTCCCAAGTCTATTTAGGTTAGTTTTTAGCCTATATAAGGGCTTTAAACCCTCTCATATCTCTCCCATCCGAATTTGCTTGAAACCCTAGATTGAGAGAGAGAGAAAGTGAGATTGTGAGAGACTTTGTGAGAGAACTTCCTGCCGTTTGCTCCATCCTTTGCACGTACTAAAGCAACACATTCAAATCACTTTCCTGGTGATTTTCAATGCACTTTTGGGTAAGAAAATCATAACCACTTGCTGATTTATAGATTCCTTTGATTCAATAGAGAAGTAGCTTACGTATCTTGTACATTAGGTCGCCGTTACGCCTTTGACGAAGCGTATACGTGCTATTCGAATCGATACACGTCTAAGGCGAAAGGTGAGGATTTTAGATGCTTTGATTGACTGATTTCAAAGCTTTGAATGCCGTTTAATAGTAGATTGTCAAAGAGAACGTCGTTTGACATGTAGAACATGCTGTCCGTTTTCCATTTCATATACGTACGGGAAATATGAGATTTAGGGCATTTTGGGTATTTGAAGGAAATACAGTATACGTCCGTATTTTGCTGAAATGATTGCCATGGTTATTTGTCATGTTATGATATTAGAAATACGTGCATGATATGTTTGGCGAAGAGATTCGCCCTAGTGCGCACTTTGAGTCGACATACGCTATGTAGACTAAAGTGTGTAGATTAAGTGTTTGTATAAATGTTTGTATTAGTAGGTATTGAGTAAATAGTGTTGTGAATTAGTTTTGAGATTGAATTCTCAATTAATATGCTGATGTATATGGTTTCCACATGTTGGCTATATGAATCGATTTCATTATACATATATGGAATGCATGTGTTGGTTTATTTACTTACGTAGTATGATATAACATGTGTCAACATGCTTGTATTGTTTATATTTTGTTCTGTTACTCACATATGCTTACTGATGTTGATACACAAATGCTCGGGGCTATGATCTAGTCCAAGCAGTTGGTAATGGATCAAATTCGTGGTTGGCTTCTATTTACCACGAAGGATGCGTCAATGAACGCGAGTCGTGTTTTGGGCAGGCGGCAGTGGTTAGGCCACACGAAGTGTTTTTATGCACTTCATGTCGCTCAGCTTGAGATGCACTCGTACTAATCGAGCCCGTCAAGTAACCTGACTGGCCATTGTATGTTCACCATGTATGAGTCATAACTGCTTGAACCTAGGGTACTGAACTTACCATTAAAAACCCTGTCAACCATGGTACCTTGATCCATAAAGACTCATGAGCCGGGCATGGTGGTATGGGACACCGTGGTCGAGCTGTCGGCCTACGCTGGGGCCACAAACCTCCCCGTAGTGACCAGTGAGCACCCTACTCTGAGCAGATTATGGTGGTATGGGACACTATATTCTTGTTGTCGGCCTACATTGATAAGGTGATGGGGGAGTGGAGCAACGAGTGCGAGCAACAGCCCTAACAGCCCTTTGTAGTGACCTTGATTTTATCCTGACACCGCATGGGGGCGACGAGTCCTGATGCAGTCTTAAGGATATAAACTAGGCCTGTATTGATAAGCTGATGGGGGAGCGGTGCAACGAGTGTGAGCAATAGCCCTAGCAGCCCTTGTAGTGACCTACAAATATAATATCGTATGTGATTACTAGGAGTGACGACCCTAGACAGGATCTGTGTTGGGATTGATATAAGGAAGGTACCTTAGTTTCCCAATCCTGCTGTATGAAAAAGACTAATAACAATTCGGTAATCATTATTCATATCGCACTGCATGTGCCTGGAAGATGTGAAGCACTGCGGGAAGAAAGCATGCCACAGACGTAGATGGTGCCGCATGAGGGAGTATGTCGGTGAGGGCATCCATCATGTCATTTCATGCATGCATTAACAACAGTATCTATGAATGTTTGATTGTTTGCTTTACTATTAACGCGTGATTGATTTGATAACATGATAATCTTTTCTCTACGATTCCACTGAGTTGATTACTCATTCCCACGTTACAGGATGGTGTTCTGGAACCCACCAGTCCCTATTTTAGTTTCAGATGATGGCGCTGCTTATCAAGCGGAGCCGGACTTGTATGATGATGAGGACTTCTCCTCCGTGTTCTGATCGACGGGATTACAGGGAGGTTGATTAGATGCCTTGACACTTGTCATTTTATATTTTTGGAGCACTCATGTATATTTTTTTCTTTTCATTTTTGGAGTATACATGTATTTAATTAACCTGGTAACACGTTCACACTCTAGAGACTTACAATTACTTATGTATTTTATGTATTTATAACAGTCTTCCGCTTGCTAATTTAACTGTCTCTGGAGTATGATATGTTGTTTTGGCTTAGTTTCAATCTTGTTTAATGCCATTCTACAGACAACATGCATTTATCATTATCTATATTGCATAAGTGACGTTCTGGAACTCGGGAGTTGGGTTTCTACCCGACCCCCAATTTTTGGGATGTTACACTTCTTTAAGTACTTTTATATTAGACACAAATCTTACAGTTTAGGTGATGTAGAACAATACTTAAACTAAACATTACTATAAATAGTAAATAATAAGTAAAATGGGTTTTTAACCATTAACCTTTTTTATTCTCATGATATAAATGGGTTATTTGGATAGATTAGCTTCTCCTACCCCACAATTATATATTGTACATCACGTAACCCATTTTAGATTAAAAGATACACCAATTTCAAATATCAGATCGGCGAAACCACATCAAACGGAGTCGGGGGCCTATCGTAGCATGTCCAGGGGGGCTCACAGTGGGTCCCACATGTTTATAGGATCCAGAGGGCAGGAGGACTTTTCCCCATCGGCGACTCCTTATTGGAAATTCCAGTGGTCGACAAGGCCTTGTCCGTACAGCGGGCCCGGTCGGGCCGCATTGGGCCAGCCAGTCTGGTTTTTTACAAATTTCTGTGATTTTCATCCAACTTTGAAAATTCATATTTCCCTCGTTATAAATCTGATTTAGGTCATTCAAAAACTAAATTGAAGATAAATGAGTCTAGTTTGATATAAAAATAAGTAAAAAATATAATAAAATAATTAATATAGTTAAAAATGGGTCGTAGTGACAACTGTCTGAAAAATATAGTTTAGACAGCTGCTGCTTCTAAAAATTTTAGAATTTTTCTACAACATGAAATCTCATGAAATTTGGTGAAGATAAAGCAAACTTGATGATGAACTACTAAAAAAATAATTAAGATAATATACTAATTAGAAATGCCAGAAAGAGGCTTAAAACTGCGTTAGGACCTTATTCTTACCTAATTAGAGCATAATTTGAGTAAGTATTAAACTGAACAATCAATAGAATTAGCTTGAACCACTTTAAATATGAACTGCAAGACCCAAAATGAGTATAATCATCAATGCTACATTACCCTAAAACCTAGGAGCAATCTCTAAACCTGGTTGCTCTCGGGAGCACATTGAAACTCCATATCGGACCTGGACTGCACGTCAAAAGTCCGATAGCTACAAAGCTATACAAATATGACCACCTTATTATACTTGAAGATCACCTCAAAAATTAATTCTACATAGATCTCAAAGATATTTACTTGAGTCCGGAGCGAAGTGTGTGAGAAACTTGAATGTTTTTAGAATTAAATCTGAATTTAAGAAATCTGAGTCGTGTCGCTTACGGGCCAAATATAAGGATTTAGACCATCTGAATCTGACCAAAATATACCCTCGGATCAGAAAAAATGTCCCACACATGCTAGTGTACTTGTGCCCTAATCGGATATCGGTGATCATTGAACTGAAACTAGTCCGCCGCGTCTAATATGTAAATCTGATCGGACCAAACACTCAACTTGACCTAGATCCAATGTTTGGGATCTTAAGTCTGACTGCATTCAGCAAAGGGACCTCCAGAAGTGCTCTGCTGGATCAAGACAGACCCGATTTAGCTATAACCTAAGTATACTGTAATGCCCTAAAAATCGAGGGTCGAGTATAACTCAGCTCCCGAGTTCCAAAACATCACTTATGCAACATATTTAATGATGATTGTATGTCGTTTGTATGAGTGCATAAAACATGAATGAGATTAAACCAAATTAGCATAACATAATCCAGGGACAGTTGTAATACACAAGCGGAAGACTGAAACGAATAGATAAACCAGTATAAGTCCCCAGAGTATGTAAGCGTTGTCAGATCAATAGTTACAAGTATTGTCTCAAAATACAAATTGTCAAAAACAATGTGATAGCCCACTATAAACCTAACCCTAAATCCCCGTCAATCAGGACACGGCTCACATGAACCCACTTGAATACTACATGTTGGAGAATGCCTCCTCATCATCCTCAAACTCTGGCTCTGCCTCGTGGGTCACATCATCATCTGTAACTAAGACAGAGTCTGGTTAGTGTTTAACACCGTTCCAGAACGTGAGAGTGAGTGATTAACTTAGTGGAGCTATACAGCAAAGGTTAACATGTTATCAATCCAGTCAAGCAGTAATGATAAAGCAGTACAACAAACAAGTCTTAAATACTCTGATTAATGCAAGAATGAGATATAGTAATGATGCATGCCCTTGCCTGCACTCCCTCAGTATCTTCATCTTACGGCGCACATGGCAACTACCCGAAAGTGCTCTTCCTCGCCAAAGCACATGCAATGAGGTGCATGCTCATGTTAGCCAATACTTAATTAGATTTATTCATACAGTAGGATTGGAAAACTAAGGTACCTCTCTTATATCAATTTCTAAACGATGATCCATTCTAGGGTCATTAATCCTAATAAATCTCATACGATGTTATGGTTATAGGTCACTATAAAGGGCTCGTCACCAATCAATACAGGTCTAGTTATACCCTAGTTGCTTCAATAAGACTCGTCGCCTTAATGCAGTTTTAAGGTATGCTCGAGGTCACTACAAAGGGCTCGTCACCAATCAGTGTAGGCCGACAGCATGAATACAGTGTCCCATACCACCATATTCAGCTCACGAGTCTGAGTTGCTCACTGGTCACTACGGGGAGGCTCATCACCCCAGCGTAGGCCGACAGCTCAACCACGGTGTCCCATACCACCATGTCTGGCTCATGAGTCTTAACAGATCGAGGTACCAAGGTTAACGGGATCTCACTCGTAAGTTTGGTACCCTAGATTCAAGCAGTAGCATCCAAACATGGTGAACATACATCGGGTCAATCAGGTTAATTGACCAGCTCGACTAGGATGAGCGCATGTTGAGTTGATCGACATGAAGTGCATAAGCACTCCATGTGGCCTAACTACTGCCAACACCCCAAGTACGGCTCAGATTCACCGAACACATCCTACGTGGTGAAATAATTTTAGCCACCAAAATGAGGCCTATTACCAATTACCTGGACTACTTTATAGTCTCAACCACGTACAATCATAACAAAAAAGCATATGTGATAAGTAAGCAGTAAGGAATACTTAAGTCAAATCCTACAATCATGTGAGCATGTTATGGAATATAACTTAAACATGAATATATAGTACATGGAGGAAATCATACACACATTTAAACATGAATAAGCAGGCTATACAATATATGGAGGAAATCATACACACATCTAAGGTAGTTGGGATTCATATCTCAACTCCCTTATAAATCACAATTTTCTAACTACTAACTCATTCAGACATTTTTACAAACACTTAGACTACACTTTCCATCGTACACATAGCTAAGGTAGTTGGGATTCATATCTCAACTCTCTTATAAATCACAATTTTCTAACTATTAACTCATTCAGACATTTTTACAAACACTTAGACTACACTTTCCAACATACATCAGATATGTTGGTTATATTACATATTTGGGCAAATCCTCTTGCCAAGGAGTTGTCGCATACATAACAACCATGTACCTACTACAGTTAATCATGGCAATCACAAATTCAGATTCCAAATGCATACAAACATTTCAACAAACACATGAATTTTCGTATATACCACATAGTTCATATCTATTTGTAACACAGAACAAATATCACATTTGGCATGTGAAATAGCATCCATGTCAGTAATAAACCATTAACCAACATTGAAAGCCTTAAAAACCATAACTTATACGTATATAGTCCTCACCTTACACCTGTAAACACATAACGGATTTGATTTAGATGTTTAGCATTCGTCAACAGCAGATTAGCAACCTAGAGCATGAATTAGGTTAGTTATATCATCACTTAGACTTTTAAAACCCTAGAACTGATTAGGGTTAGGTTTTCTTACCCAAGTACGTTGTTAGAAATACTGGAAGAACTACACAGGATTGGTATTTCAGTAGGTGAATTAATAAGGAGGAATCGTAGGAATCTTCACCAACTTCTCTCTCACTTTCTCTCTTTTTACTCTCTTCTCTCTCTTAGGTTTTTTCCCAAATTCATATGGAGTGAATGAGAGAGAGTTTAAGACCCTTATATAGGCCTAGAACTGATGGAAATAGCTCCAGGGCCATGGTATACTTAGGTTATGTCCAAATTGGGTCTGTTTCGATCCAACGGAGCATTTCTGGAGGTCCCTTTACTGAATGTGGTCAGACTTAAGCTTCCTAATATCAGATCTTGATCAAGCTAAGTTTTCAGTATGATCAGGTTTACAGATCGACCGCGGCAGACCAGTTTCAGTTTAATGGTTACCGGCACTCGATCAGGGCCACAAGTATATTAGCATGTGTGGGACATTTCTCCTGATCCGAGGGTGTATTTAGGTCAGATTCTGATGGTCTGAATGCTTATAGTTGGCCCACAAGTGACACAACTTAGATTACTGAATTTCAGATTTTATTTCTAAAGAAATTTATGTTTCTCACACACTTCGCTTCGGACTCAAATAAATAGCCCCAGGACATCATCTGGACTTGATTTTTGAGGTGATTGTCAAGTCCAACTAGGCGGTCATAATTGTATAGTTTCATCGTTATTAGACTTTCGACGTGCGGTACACGTCCAATACGAAGTTTCAATGTGCTCCCGAGAGCAACCGGGTTTAGAGATTGATCCTAGATTTTAGGGTAATGTAGCGTTAATAATTATACAAGTTTTGGGCCTTGCAGATCGTATTTAAAGTGATTAGTGATAATTTTATAGGTAATCTAATTTAGCACTAGTTAATTCTCGTTTAATTTCTAAAGAATTTAATCCTTATTGATTTGTGCCTGAGGTGGTACTCGGGCCTCTGTATGGATTTTTCCAGGACGTTACATATACCGTGGCCCTGGGGCCATTCCCATCACTTGTGAGACTATATAAAGGGCTTAAACCCTCTCTCTCATTTCACATGATTTTGCAACCCTAAGAGAGAGAAGAGACCAAAAAGAGAAGGAAAGAGAGAGAAAGTGAGAGAGAGAATCGGAGAGAGTTCCTAGGATTCGATCCCATCACTCCACGGGCTAAATCACCGCTTCTGTATCGCTATTTCAGTAATTCCAACTTCGTTCTTAGGTAAGAAATCCTAACCCTAGCCTGTTTTAGATTCAAATAGAGCAGATGGTGGAATAGCTAACCTATTCCCTGTTATAGGTGCTTGTTGTTCCGTAGACGAAGGAATAGTGCTCGAACTGAATTCGTTACTTGCTTATCGACATAAGGTACGGACTATAAATGTTTAGGTTACGGTTTTCAAGGCTTTCAATGTCAATTAATGATTTATGACTGACTTGATTGTTGTCGATGTGCTTAGATGCAAGGATTTTCGTTTATTACATATATGTGACTATGTTGAATATAATGCATTTCATGTATTTGTTGAAATGTTTGAATGAATATGAAATTATGATTCGTGCTTGTTACGATTGATGTGTGGGAATACATGATTGTTGTACGCATGACAACTCCTGTGTAGAAGGATTTGCCATAATATGTGGTTTAACTGATTTATTACAAGTATTAATACATGTAGTGTAAGTGTTTAATGAAATGTCTAAATAAGAAAATGCTTTTCTTTATGTATGAAATGAGGGCGTTGAGATAGGATTCTCAACTCCCTTACTTGTAGTTACAGTTCCCTTTATGTAACCTATCTTACTACGATGTGATTTGTAGATCAAATGCCTATGTAGGATAATATGTACTCTATGTCTTCGTTAAATTGTTTATATGAGATTTATAGCTGAATTCGCTGCTACATGCTATTTTGACTAGTGCATATGAATGCCTATTGCAATTGACTGTGAACGAGACTACGTTGAAGTCCAGGCAATTGTTAGCAATTCCTATTTGAGTGGCTGAGCTAGTCTAGCTATAATTGATGTGTTCAGTGAATCTGAGTCATACGAGGATCGTCGACAACGGTACCTTTGAAAGGGCCTAGCTATATGCCCTAGAGGGGGGGGGGTGAATATGGCAATGTCAAATAAAACTTAAAACAGTGGAATAATAAAAGGAATAAAGCACAATGCTGAATTAAAAATCAATCTCAATAAACTAGATTTAAGAGAATGATACTATATCAGTTCTAAGGACAACCTTACACCAAAAACCAAAAGTTTAAGGTAGGACAACCTTATTTCTAGAACGTCTTTTGTATCACAAACCAATGATAAATAAAAAGTAAGGCAAACAAAATAACTTGCAGAAATAAATCCTAAGTTATTACAACATTCCCCACACTTGCTTGAAAATAAAATGATTACAACATTCATCCACAAACACAATCCACAAAACTGAATGAAGGAATGAAAGAATAAAGCACATCCACAACACAACGATATATAGTGGTTCGCCTGTGTGTACACCAACTGTTATCCAACAGCCACACAGAATGCTACTCCACTCCTAATATCCTCACATAGGGGATATTAGCATGCACTATCAAAATAGGTTTCACAGGTTCACCTAAAACCTTCACAATTGTGTCTTTTTATCTCAGGCTTACACAATCCAAAAACCCACACAATCTGAGTTTTCTAGCTCTCCTCAGATAACTAAAACAATGAGATTTTTCTGGCAAATCTCAAACAAAACTAAAGAAACTAAATTACACAAATGTAAAATACCTGAATCTCCTTTTGAAGTAGCCCGGTAGAACCAATCGGAATAGAAGTTCGATTCAACGTTCAAAGTCCAATACTCACTTTAAGAATGGTTCTAAGTCTAATTGATTTTAAATCAAAAGGGCTAGTTCTATTTGATTTTGAATCCATGAAGAAGGAATATCACAAATTCCCCTTTTCAAATAAGATTGGAATGTAGATCAAAATCAAATAATAAACAAGTTAGCAAAAGAAATATTAAATGAGCACAAAGTAGCTTAAAAACAACACAAACTTACCTCAGAGAATAGCCTAAAGAATTCTTGAATAGAGTTGAATTGAATTATTAAACTCTGAAGTTCGTGCTCTATTTATAGCCCAAAAAATCCCATCTACGACTGGTCTTAGGATCCTAGGACTGGTCGTAGCTTCAAAGATTTTTAAAGATTTTCGTGGGATAAGAATTAGTTGTTCCACGACTGGTCTTAGGTAGCCTACGACCGGTCGTGGGCCACCTACGACTGGTCATGAGTCACCTACGACTGGTCGTAGGACTCCCAATTTAGTTGCTGGAGTTTAAGTCGTAGGGATAAGACTGGTCGAAGGACGAGTCGTATAACTCACAGGACTGGTCATATGATGTCCAGGACTGGTCGTAAGATAACCAAAAAAATTCAAAAATCTTCAACAACCTAGGACTGGTCCTGAAAAACTTAAGACTAGTCATAGCAAAACTAGGACTGGTCTTGAAGTCCCTAGGACTGGTCATAGAACAGCCCAAACAAGTATATTAAAATATATGAATTATGTATCCAGAATGACCTGTAGTAAAGCCCATCCTAAGGTCAGTCTAAGATCAAACAAACCTTAAAAGTGAGATGTACATTGATAGTCTGTACACTCAGATGACCCTTAAGAGAAGCTTGAGAATATACGAATCTTGTAGTAGGCCTTCTCGAGCTTGATCCTTTCTTGTGTTGACAAAGTCTTCTACTTGTACTTGATTGAATCTTGAACATGCATACTTGGAGACTTCTACTCTTGAATTCTTTATCCATGACTTGAAACTTTCTTCATTTAAGTTCTTGTCTTGAAATACGATGTTTTGAAGCAATGACTAGTCTCAACCATGAAACACAAGATATACAAGACATAGATATAGGTTTTGGCACCATGAAATTTGACAACCAAAGGGATATGAAATCATAGCACTTGCAATTTCCCCCTTTATCAAATTTGTGACAAAACACATAGCATAAAAGATAATAAGGAATCATGAGCCATAAAATCACAAATTACTCTACTTCCCCTGAGTAATACAAATACTGCTCATGTAAACAATAAACAACATCAATACTTCCATATACTCAATCCACATATCCTTCGCAATCAATCAATTCAAACAAATTACTCCCCCTTTCCATACTACTACTCCCCTTTACCATACTACTCCCCCTTTTTGTCACAAAATGACAAGGGAAAGGCATAATAGGAAAGTCACAACAACATAGAGAGTAATGATAAGAAGATAATGAGAAAGAAATATGGAAGGGCATACCATATTTCAAAATATAAACCAGAATCATCAAGTCATAACAAAGTTAATACAATATCCAAAATAAAACATAAGATAGAGTTATACAATCCAAAAGATAATTCGTATAATCAGATCCAACGGAGGGAGCAGGGATAGTAGGATCAATCTGGTGTAAGCCCCTATTGATGCGACGAAGATATTTTTGTATATATTTAAACTGCATATCATGGGCTATACTCATGTTATCAACCTTCTCCTCCAATGCACGAAGCCATGCATCATGACTAGATGGATCATAATCAGGATCATTTAGCGAATCAGTTTCTATATCATCAAATATCTCATCCACATTAATATCCTGTTGAGGAAGATCGCCAGCTTCCCCTTCATTTCCAGCTTCACCACCATCACGACCAACGCCACCTTCATCTACTTGGCCTGGAAGCAAATCCAGCTTCATCTTATTGAGATTGGAATTGTTGAAAATAAGATGATGAATGGGTGCCTCATTAATAGGTTTATCGACAAGCATGTGAGTGGCTAAAACAGTCATAAGATAACCAAACGGAATATCACTATGAACCGGATGGAGACGAAACTGAATGATAAAATGAAAAATCAAAGAAGGAAGATAGACCATGGTACCAGAAGCAATAGAATGCAACACACGAACCATGAAAAAAGTCAACTCGATTTTATTACCCGACCGAGGATACAGATTTGAAATGAAAAAGTGATGTAACACTCTATATTTAGGTAACAGATACTTTGAAGGGAGTGTATTCCCTTTGTGTGTCCATTGCGCATCAATTTTACATAAATCTCTTGTCAACATGCGTTTTTCTGATTCAGATGGTTTGTCATATAGAGTATGAATCGGTATACCTTCATCATTAACGGGTATATCCATAATACCCGATATCAAATGACGGTCTACTTCAAATTTTCCTTCTCTAGTATCAATTGAAAAAGTTAAATTATCAAGAGAAAATTTTGAGATGCATGCAACCATTGATTGGGCAAAAGACTGGTATGCAGGCCCACCCCAAAGTAAAATGTTAGTCTAGCCAACGGATTTAAGGAGAGGGACAATACCATATGGAGAAATGTGATTGAGATCAGCGGTATGCTTAACGATAACATTACAGACACGTAAATCCCGTATATCTTGAGGATCATCTTCTGGTGACCGAAGGTGCCGTTTTGTTATCGGTGTAGATCTAGATGAGGATGGACCACGGGATGTTTTCTTCTTCCCTCTAGCATCCACTTCAACAAGATATACAAAGAGCAAGAGAAATGTACAAAAAGAAGGATGGGTTTTCTCTTGATCAGCAATTTGAGAAGAAACCCTTGAAAAACCCAATAAAAATATGAAATCTAGCTACACAATGATCAAATCAAAGCATAGAGAGCATGAATCTTCAAGAAAAATGATGAAATAGGACTCACCTTGAAGAAAAATAAGAAATCCTATGACTGGTCGAGCCACGACTCGTCGTAGGTCAGAGTGGAAATGTAAAAGAAGGGGATTTTTTCCAAATTATATCATGTTCACGAGTTCCACGACCGGTCGAGTGTGATTCACGACTGGTCGTACCACGACTGGTCGTGTACAGCTACGACCAGTCGAGTATCTACCAAAAATATAATTTTAATGAAAAAAATTAAAATTTAAACATAAATAATACTAAATATAATACACTATGATACATGCAAGCAAGAATACTTAATGTAAAATGCACATACCAAGATCAAATTTTAATTTATTAAACCTGTTTTTGTCGAGCGGTTTAGTAAATATATCAGCAAGTTAATTTTTGGTTAATATATATTCCAAGGAAATAACTTTTTCTTCAACCAACTCACGAATGTAATGATACCTAATGTCAATGTGCTTAGTACGTGAATGCTGGATTGGATTTTTAGAAATATTTATAGCACTAGAATTATCACAATGTAAGATCATTAAATCTTGATTAATTCCATAATCGCTTAGCATGCGCTTCATCCAAACTAGTTGAGTACATGCATATCCAGCTGCAATATACTCAGCCTCAGCAGTGGAGAGCGATATTGAGCTTTGCGAACCAAGAAACTAAGTAATTTTCAATGTAAAAACAACCACCACTGGTTGATTTTCTATCATCGATATTACCGGCCCAATCAGCATCTGAGTACCCGGCTAATTGAACACTAGTATCAAAAGGATACCAAAGACCCAGATTTATAGAACTTGTAACATATTTAATAATCCGTTTAACAGCAATAAGATATGATTCCTTAGGATTAGATTGATATCTTGCACAAATATCAACACTTAACGCGATATTAGGTCTACTAGCAGTTAGATACAACAAACTACCAATCATACTACGATATAGTTTAGGATCTATATCTTTACCTGCAGAGTCCTTTAAAAGTCTTAACGTTGTACTCATAGGAGTATCAAAGTTCTTACCATTCTCAAATCCAAACCTTTTAACCAAGTTTGAAGCATATTTGGTCTGGAAAATGAAAATTCCATCAGGTTGTTGTTTTACTTGCAACCCTAGGAAATAGTTTAATTCACCAACCATGCTCATTTCGAACCTTAATTTCATTAACTCTGCAAACTCAATAGACATGTTAAAGCAAGTTGATCCATAAATAATATCATCAACAAAAATTTGAACCATCAAAATATCATTGTTATGTTTCTTAACAAAGAGCGTCTTAGCAACACTTCCTACTTGAAAACTATGACTAAGTAAGAATTTAGTCAATTTGTCATACCATGCCCTAGGCGCTTGTTTTAGACCATAGAGAGCCTTTTTGAGATGAAATACATGGTCAGATAACTTGGGATCTTCAAACCCCGAAGGTTGTTCAACATACACCTCTTCTTGTAAATCGTCATTCAAGAAGGCACTCTTTACATCCATCTGATAAATCTTAAAATTTCTAAAGCATGCGATGGAAATAAAAAGTTTGATTGATTCAAGATGAGCGACTGGAGCAAATGTTTCATCGTAATCGATGCCTTCAATCTGAGTGTACCCTTGTACAACCAGTCTAGCCTTATTTCGCATTATATTTCCAAGTTCATCAGACTTATTTTTAAAGATCCATTTTGTTCCAATAATGTGTTTATCTTTAGGTCTAGGAACAAGATACCAGACATCATTACGAACAAATTGATTAAGTTCATCCTGCATAGCAACTATCCAATTTTCGTCAGAAAGTGCTTCTTTCACATTGACCGGTTCTATTTGGGATGTAAAACAAACATAATTACATATGTTCTTAAGTTGTTTACGAGTACGAACTCCAGTGAGAGGGTTTCTAAGAATTTGATCGGTTGGATGATCTTTGACAGTCCTTGGTTCAGACTCTTTTTGACTTCATTGTCGATAATAAGAGCTTCATCATCATCTGAACTCGGAGCTGGTGTAATCAAATGATCATCAATGACCACATTGATGGACTCTTGAATCACACTAGTTCTCTTATTTAGAACCCTATAAGCTCGACTGTTCAAAGAATAACCAAGAAAAATACCTTCATCACTCTTGGTATCAAACTTTCTCAAATTTTCACGATCACGTAAAATATAACACTTGCTGCCAAAAACCCGAAAGTATTTGACAGTAGATTTCTTTTCAAACCATAATTCACAAGCAGTCTTATTATCAAATTTATTGGTATAAACCAGATTAATAATATAACATGCAGTATTAACTGCTTCAGCCCAAAGATTTCTAGAGAGCTTCATGTTATTCAACATAACATTAGCCATATCCTGAAGCACTCTATTTTTTCTTTCAACTATATCATTTTGTTGCGGTGTTTTGGGTGCAGAGAATTCATGAGATATTCCCTGATCGCTACAAAATTTCTCAAAACTACTGTTTTCGAATTCAGATCTATGATCACTGCGGATCTTACTAACATGAGAACCTTTCTCATTTTGGATTTGTTTAATGACCTTTTTCACTTCATCCAGGGTTTCAGTTTTATCTTTTAAGAATGATACCCAAGTGAATCTAGTATAGTCATCTACGATAACTAAGATGTATTTTTTGCCTCCTCGACTCTCTATTATAGTTGGTCCAATAAGATCCATGTGGAGAAGCTCGAGTAGTCTAGATGTGGTATTGGAGTTCACTTTCTTGTGAGAGCTCCTAATCTGTTTTCCCAACTGGCAATCTACTCTTTGCAATTTGGGTTGAACTCTAATTAGTTCTTTTTTGCTCAATCTAAATAAGTTTCGGTAGTGTACATGTCCAAGGCGTTTATGCCATAATTCAGTCTCATAGGTATGGACCATGTAACACGATTGAGTAGATGAGCTTGCATCACTAATGATGTAGCAGTTTTCAGAAGTTCTGTGACCAGTTAATATAACAGAATCCTTTTTATTAAGTATCTCACAACCTTAATTAGAAAACTTTACACTTGGTTGTTATCGCATATCTGAGAAATGCTTAGTAGGTTGTGTTTCAAGCCCTCAACATATAAAACATTCTTAAATAAGGGAAGGTTATAAAGCTGAACCATACCTTGGCCAATGATCTTGCAATTTCTTTCATCACCAAATGTGACTGACCCGTCAATCATATCTTTTAGATCGGTGAATAAAGCCTTGTCACCTGTCATGTGCCTGGAGCAACTACTATCTAGGTACCACTTTGAATGGCTTGTTGCTTTGAAAGCAGTGTGGGTAACCAAGCAGGCAACTTTAGGAACCCATTTAAGAACTGTTTTGGGTTTAGGAGTATAGATGGTCCTTTTGTCTGTTGTTATAGGAGAGACCTATAGAGTTAGACTTTAATGGCTCCTTAAGTAGATCAATTATTTTTTCAGCCAATGGATTTCAATTTTGAAAATCAAAGTTGACATGGCTACCTTTAGATTTTTGAAAAATCCTTGAATTTTTGGAAAAACCTTGATAAGTATTCTTTTCTTTTGAGATTGAAGACTCTTCTTTTACAAATTTAGGAGCAATGTTCTTTTGTTTAGGAGATGTATTCTTATCATAGCCCAAACCGGATCGATCGCCACATTTTCTTGATTCGGACAATAATTTTCCCAATTTAGGATCACCTTGGGCATATCTCCATGTGTCTTTCAAACTCAGAAGAGAAGCTACCTCTTTTTTGAGTTTCTCTTTTTCGGATCTCAAATCTTCAAATTTGGAGGTTTTGAAATCTAAATCACCTTTGGACTTTTCAAAAGAATCAGAAATATGAGACTTTTCTAAAACGAGAGACTCATAGTCTTCCTTAAGTTTCGAAAATTTTTCTTTTTGTAATTTAAGCTTGACGGCAATTTTATAACTCTCCTTGTAAAGGGCATTATAAGCATCCTGAAGATCATCTTCATTATCGCAATCACTATTCAGATTTTCTTCACTAGATATATCATCATTATCTAAAAAAGTGATCTTGGCTAGAGTCATAAGGGCTTTAACATCATCACCCGATTCAGTTTCAGAATCTTCTGATTTAGAAGAGGATTCAGAATTAGAGGATTCATCCCAAGTAGCCATCATACTTTTCTTTTTTGATTTGTCTTTTTTAGGACATTTGTTAGCTAAGTGCCCATACTCTTGACAGTAGTAATATTGACTATCTTTCAAAGATTTTTGAGCTCTAGGTTTAGATCGTCTCTTATCATTTGACTTT
Organism: Magnolia kwangsiensis; assembly: GCA_037074715.1. NCBI lineage: Eukaryota > Viridiplantae > Streptophyta > Magnoliopsida > Magnoliales > Magnoliaceae > Magnolia > Magnolia kwangsiensis. Next base: position 82,607,298 of record CM073572.1, on the reverse strand, counting down.
TGAAAATTAACTTTTTTCTTGCTTTTAAAAATTTTATAAAACTTTTTTGCTAAAGGCGCCATATCATCATCAGAATTTCCTAAGTCCGAAGTGCTCTCTTGAGAAACATTTTTAGATTATTTGAGAGCAATTGATTTTCCTTTAGGAGCTTTAAAGGACAACTCATAGGTTTGAAGTGAACCAACTAGTTCCTCAACCCTCATGGTATCCGTATCACGAAGTTCTTGAATCGCGGTCACTTTAGAATTGAACCATTCAGGAAGTGAGCGTAGTATCTTTGCGCACACTTTACTTTCTGGGATTCTATCACCAAGACCCCACATAGAGTTCACAATGTCATTCAATTTAGTGTAGAAGTCCATAAACATCTCATTCTCCTCCATATGAATTTCTTCAAAGTTAGTTGTGAGGAGTTGGACTTTAGATTTCTTGACAATAGATGTACCCTCATATGTCATTTCTAATACATCCCATGCTTGTTTTGCATTTTCACAAGAGATGATTCTTTTGAATTCATCTGGTGATAATGCACAAGTAATTGCATTTAGTACTTTTGCATTGGCACTACTCTCACTTTTTTGAAGTGTGGTCCAAAGAAAATAAGCCGTTACTTTCATTGATTTTGAACCATCGTCATTAGTTACTTCAGTGATAGGAGGGTTCCAATTATTTACTGTGGCCAGCCACACACTTTCAGCTATGGATTTGAGGAACATCCTCATCCTGGCTTTTCAATAAGCATAGTTTGTTCCATTAAAGGGTGGTGGCCTAGTGACTGATAGGCTATCAAAATTTAACATCTTAATATAGCTTAGATCGTTAGCTCAGGAAATAAATCCAATAAATAAACAATAAGCACAAGCTATTAGGCTCTAATACCACTTGAAAGATCCTAGCTATATGCCCTAGAGGGGGGGTGAATAGGGCAATGCCAAATAAAACTTAAAACAGCGGAATAATAAAAGGAATAAAGCACAATGCTGAATTAAAAATCAATCTCAATAAACTAGATTTAAGAGAATGATACTATATCAGTTCTAAGGACAACCTTACACCAAAAACCAAGGGTTTAAGGTACGACAGCCTTATTTCTAGAATGTCCTTTGTATCACAAACCAATGATAAATAAAAAGTAAGGCAAACAAAATAACTTGTAGAAATAAATCCTAAGTTATTACAACATTCCCCACACTTGCTTGAAAATAAAATGATTACAACATTCATCCACAAACACAATCCATAAAACTGAATGAAGGAATGAAAGAATAAAGCACATCCACAACACAACGATATATAGTGGTTCGCCTGTGTGTACACCAACTGTTATCCAACAGCCACACAGAATGCTACTCCACTCCTAATATCCTCACACAGGGGATATTAGCATGCACTATCAAAATAGGTTACACAGGTTCACCTAAAACCTTCACAATTGTGTCTTTTTATCTCGGACTTACACAATCCAAAAACCAACACAATTTGAGTTTTCTAGCTCTCCTCAGATAACCAAAACAATGAGATTTTTCTAGCAAATCTCAAACAAAATCAAAGAAAGTAAATTACACAAATGTAAAATACCTGAATCTCCTTTTGAAGTAGCCCGGTAGAACCAATCGGAGTAGAAGTTCAATTCAATGTTCAAAGTCCAATACTCACTTTAAGAATGGTTCTAAGTCTAATTGATTTTAAATCAAAAGGGCTAGTTCTATTTGATTTTGAATCCAAGAAGAAGGAATATCACAAATTCCCCTTTTCAAATAAGATTGGAATGTAGATCAAAATCAAATAATAAACAAGCTAGAAAAAAGAATATTAAATGAGCACAAAGTAGCTTAAAAACAACACAAACTTATCTCAGAGAATAGACTAAAGAATGCTTGAATAGAGTTGAATTGAATTATTAAACTCTAAAGTTCGTGCTCTATTTATAGCTTGAAAAATTCCATCTACGACTGGTCTTAGGATCCAAGAACCGGTCGTAGCTTCAAAGATTTTCAAAGATTTTGCGGGATAAGAATTAGTTGTTCCACGACTAGTCTTAGGTAGCCTACGACCGGTCGTGGGTCACCTACGACCGGTCGTAAGACCCCCAATTTAGTTACTAGAGTTTGAGTCGTAGGGCTAAGACTGGTCGAAGGATGAGTCGTACAACTCACAGGACTGGTCGTATGATAATCAGAAAAATCCAAAAATCTTCAACAACCTAGGACTGGTCCTGAAAAATTGAAAACTGGTCGTAGCAGAGCTAGGACTGGTCTTGATGTCTCTAGGACTGGTCTTAGAACAGCCTAAAAAAGTATATTAAAATATACGAATTATGTATCCAAAATGACCTACAGTAAATCCCATCCTAAGGTCATTCTAAGGTCAAACAAACCTTAAAAGTGAGATGGACATTGATAGTCTGTACACTTAGATGACCCTTAAGAGAAGCTTGAGAATATACGAATCTTGTATTAGGCCTTCTCAAGCTTGATCCTTTCTTGTGTTAACAAAGTCTTCTACTTGTACTTGATTGAATCTTGAACATGCATACTTGGAGACTTCGATTCTTGAATTCTTTATCCATGACTTGAAACTTTCTTCATTTAAGTTCTTGTCTTGAAATACGATGTTTTGAAGCAATGAATAGTCTTAACCATGAAACACAAGATATACAAGACATAGATATAGGTTTTGGCACCACAAATTTTGATAACCAAAGGGATATAAAATCATAGCACTTACAATCTTGTTGATTAATTCAACGTACGATCGTACTAGTCGAACTCGTCTAATAAACTAATTGGCCCAATGTATGTTCACTATGTATGGACGTTACTACTTGAACCTAAGGTACCAAACTTACTAGTGAAAAGCCCCTTTAACCTTGGTACCTCGATCCGCTAAGACTCATGAGCCAGACATGGTGGTATGGGACACCATGGTCGAGCTGTCGGCCTACGCTGGGGTGACGAGCCTCCCCGTAGTGACCAGTGAGCAACCCAGACTCGTGAGCGGAATACGGTGGTATGGGACACTGTATTCGAGCTGTCGGCCTACACTGATTTGGTGACGAGCCCTTTGTAGTGACCTCGAGCATACTCTGAGGCTACGTTGAGGCGATAAGTCTTTCCGTAGCAACTAGAGTATAAACTAGGCCTACACTGATCAAGTGATGAGCCCTTTGTAGTGACCTAGAACCGCAACATCATATGAGAATTGGTAGGACTGGCGACCCTAGAATGGATCATTGTTTGGGAATTGATATAAGGGAGGTACCTTGGATTCCCAACACTGTTGTATGAATAAACCTAATTAATTATTGGTCAACATGAACCTGCACCGCATTGCGCTTGCTTTGGCGAGGAAGAGCACTATCGGAAGGATGTCATGCGCTCCATGAGATGAAGACGCCAGGGATTGTAGGCAAGGGCATGCATAATTATTTCATATCATTCTTTCATTAACAAGAGTACTTAGGACCTGATTGTTGTATTGCGTTATCATTACTACTTGACTGAATTGATAACATGTTAAACTTTACTTTTTTATTCCACTGAGTTGATCACTCACTCTCACGTTACGGGATGGTATTTTAAACACCAACCAACCTCTGTTTTAGTTTCAGATGATGGCAATGCTTAAGAAGCGAAGCCGAATTTTTATGATGAGGAGGGTTTCTCCTATATGCAGCTATGAGGTGGGTCTATATAGACCATGTTCTGATCGACGGGGTTCAGGGATGCGGATTAGATGTCATTACAATTGGTATTTTACACTTTTAGAACACCCATGTATATTCATTTTGCCCATTTTTGGAGTATACATGTATTTAACCTAGTACCATTTTCACACTCTGGAGACTTACGACAGTTTATATATTTTATATATCTATTACAGTCTTCCGCTTCTGAAATTTAACTGTCTCTGGAGTATGATATGTTGTTTTGGTATAATCCTACTCATGTTTAATGCACTAATATGAACAACATTTAATCATTATTATCTATGATACATAAGTGATGCGTTGGAACTCGGGAGCTGGGCTTCTGCTCGACCCCCGATTTTCAGGGCGTTAGAAGATGGTATCAGAGCATGATTTGGATTAAACTGGACCTAGGTTATGGTAACACAATGCACACTGACGCACTCTGATTTAGGAAGGGGCGATGGAATCTAGAGACAACATTAAGATCCCAAGTTTCACCGACCGGCGAGATTAACTGCCTTAGTATAGCCCATACGTCACTGAGACTATGTAAAATGATCTCACATCCCCACTTCTATTCACTCAAGCTTCCGTCTTCTTCTACATCTTACACCCATCCACCACCATTATCCAAAAACTACTCTATATGACTCTCTACCTTCCTTATACCCCCTCATTTAGGCAAAAAACCCACATTTTTGTGTCCCATAACCTGCACAACTTCCAAATGATGGGACATTTATGGCCCGTTTGACTAACTGCATTAGGTGAGATTAGGGTGGATGGAATTGTAAAAGTAACAATAAAAGCATGTGTAAAGTATTGTCCCTATATTGGGTGTATCCCATGGTTTCCAATACCATGTTTGGAATGTATGCAAGTAAAAGTAAATCCTGAAATTTTCTTTCAAATTACACTTGAAAATTCATCACCATGGGATTTGGAAATCCCATCTCACACTCCCCAACACAAGGCCCATTTTCCAAAGCCTATAAAATTAATTTTAATCACATCCCACCCTCCTTCCAAACATGTCATTCCCAACTCTTGAGGTGGGATTAGCAACGCAATTAGCCGGTATGGTCCTATGTGATGTGCTCATACACAATCACATTTAAGTCTGGACAACTTAATTCCATCTAACATATAAACATAGACTTTGGATTACAACTATTGGCTTACCGCTACTCCTAAGTTAAGACTAGGATACTGGTTATACTAATGAATGTAAAAGTCTAATTTTGCTAAGATAATTGAAATATAGACTTAGTTGTCTTGATTTGGTTAAAGTGAGACCTCGTTCCTTTGTTGGATTCCCTTGATACTTATATGCTTCTTTAATAACCCTTAGGAAAGCTGTTTTAATTTAGAAACTAGTCACGTTCAGAGAAAACTTATATATCCCTCGGATTAAATGCTAAGATAAACCAGCACACTCCTTAGAATTGCCTTCCCAAGGACTTATTACAATCGGGAACACGGAGTAGAGGAACTATATATAAGCGAAGTGTTCATGGTTTGAATTAAATTCTCAATCCTGGTACTTACCAATAAACTCAATGCTCTAATAAAGCAGAAGATCGGGATCAACTAGGATTAAGAACTGATACGATAAATTTTATGTCCTAACTAGACAGAAGGTCAATATATCCGGCTCAGACCCACTACACAACTCTTCTTCTGTGTTGGCCCTATCACTTACAACCAAAGGGTTATTACTTTGCCTTAGAAAAGTGTTAAGAACATATAGTCAATAGAGATTAGGCATCTTACCACAAATTCACACCTGTCCCTGGAATCAACCACAGCACCCACCATTTTTAGCTCCTTCCTATAACCATAGGTACCAACACTATAGCACACATCATCGATGGGAGGAAGACCAATGTATTTAAAGATCATTTCTCATTTCATGTCAAGGATAAGTCCTAAATTATACATTGTTCTGACATACGGAACAGGACATAGATTCTTGAGCCTTGAGAGTAGAAATAATTTTTAAGGGGTTCTTGAGCCTTGAGAATAGAAATAATTTTTAAGGGGTGTAGAACAGTATGAGCCCAATCTAGTTAGATCAGCTAATATAACCGTTGGATCAAAGGGGCGCAATGAAAGTGTGGTTAGCCCCTTTCCTATTAGCCCAGGATCGAAGGAAATTGATCCAAGTTAGACGAAAAGTTATGAATTCGGTCGAGTTAGAAACCTTTATATGATGATCTATAAGATGTAACTCCCACCATGAACGTAAATTAAGACGAGGACTCTTTAGACCAAGACCTAAATAGAAAATTTAAACCTTTTAGTGATGGGCATTCCCTAAGTTTTTGGAGTGATCAGACTATGGAGTTACTGAAATATACAACGGCGAAGTATTCGTGGCTTGACCCAATTCTCAATCCTGGGCGACTACCAATGGACTCACTGCTTTGACCGAGTAGAAGATCAGGATCTACCAGGACTAGGAAGGAATATGATGAGCCTTCTACCCTGGTCAGGTAGGTGATCAAAGTATTCAAATTAATCCCATTACAACTGTCTCTTCGTATTAGTCAACCATTGAAAATATATATCTTACTCTAATTGATGAGAATCGTCGTTAAGACTCCAAATAGATAAAGAAATAAATTATAGCAAACCATCAGGGTATAAGCAAGAAATAAACAGTAAGTTTTTAAGGAGGGTAGAATAAAATGAGCCAGATTAGCATAGATAGTATACACCCTGCAACGCAAATAAACTTAAAATTAATCAAGCTTAGGAAAAAGGAATAATATAATCTTTACTCATTACCCTAAGCCAATTTCGGGGATGAAATTATTTTTTAAGGGGGGTAGATTGTAACACCCTAAATTTTTACCAACATGGAGTTGACGTCCTTAGGCAATGGCTCGATCATAACACCTTGGTAGCTTCTCATAACTCAATTCCAAAGCCAAAAATCCCTTTTTAACCCATTTCCTTCAAAATTTCACCTTACACCACTTTATTCTTTAAATTTATTTAAGTACTTTTATATTAGACATAAATCTTATAGTTTACTTGATGAAGAATAATACTTAAACTAAACATTACTATAAATAGTAAATAATACATTAAATAGGTTTTTAACCATTAACCTTTTGGAATATTATGATATAAATAGGTTATTTGGATAGATTAGCTTCTCTTACCCCAAAATCATTTATTGTTTGTCATGTAACCCATTCTAGATTGAAATATACACCAATTTCAAATATCGGATCGGCGAAACCACATCATACGGAGTCGGGGACCTATCGGAGCATGTCCAGAGGAGCCCACAATGGGTCCCACATGTTTCTAGGGTTCACGGGGCAGGAGGACCTCGCCCCACTAGTGACTCCTCACCAAAAAGTCCAGTGGTCAGCAAGGGCCTCACCGGTTTGGCAAGGCCTCGTCTGTATAACAGGCCCAGTCGGGCCACATCAGGCCGGGCGGTTTATTTTCACAAATTTCTATGATTTTTTTCCAACTTTGAAAAGTCATATTTCCCTTGTTATAACTCCGATTTAGGTGATTCAATAACTATATTGAAGATAAATGAGTCTAATTTCATATAAAAATAAGTGAAAAATATAATAAAATAATTAATATAGTTAAAAATGGGTTGTAGTGACAACTGTCCAAAAAACATAGTTTGGACAGCTGTTGTTTCTAAAAATTTTAGAATTTTTCTACAATATGAAATCTCATGAAATTTGGTGGAGATGAAATAAACTTTTTGATGAACTACTAAAAAAATAATTAAGATAATATAATAATTAGAAATGCCAGAAAGGGGCGTAGAAATGCGTTAGGACCTTATTCTGGCCTAATTGGAGTAGAATTTGGGTAAGTACTAAACTGAAAAATTAATAGAATTAGCTCGAACTACTTTAAATATGAACTACAAGACCCAAAAATGAGTATAATAGTCAACGCTATATTATCCTAAAACCTAGGAGCAATCTCTAAACTCGGTTGCTCACAGGAACACATTGAAACTCTGTATCAGACCTGGACCACACGTCGAAAGTCCGATAGCTACGAAGCTATATGAATACGACCGTCTTGTTGGACTTGACGACCACCTCAGAAAACAAGTCCAGATAGTATCCCGAAGCTATTTACTTGAGTCCGAAGCGAAGTGTGTAAGAAACGTGAATGTTTTTAGAATTAAATCTGAATTTAAGAAATTTGAGTCGTATCACTTGTGGGCCAAATATAAGGATTCAGACTGTCAGAATCTGACCCAAATACACCCTCGGATCAGGAAAAATGTCCCACACATGCCAGTGTACTTGTGGCCCTGATCGGATATCGATGATCGTTGAACTGAAACTGGTCCGCCGCGTCTGATCTGTAAATCCGATTGGACCGAAAACTCTGCTTGACCTAGATCCAATATCCGGGAGCTTAAGTCCGACCACATTCAGCAAAGGGACATCTAGAAGTGCTCCGTTGGATCGGAAAAAACCCGATTTGGCTATAACATAAGTATACCTTGGCCCTGGGGTCATTCTCATCACTTCTGAGCCAACATAAAGGGCTTAAACCCTCTCTCTCATTCCATACGATTTTGTAACCTTAGGAGAGAGAAGAGAGCAAAAAGAGAAGGAAAGAGAGAGAAAGTGAGAGAGAGAGTGGGAGAGAGTTCCCGGGATTCGATCCCATCACTCCATGGGCTAAATCACCACTTCTGTATCGCTATTTCAGCGATTCCAACTTCATTCTTAGGTAAGAAATCCTAACCCTAGTCTATTTTAGAGATTCAAACAGAACATATGGTGGAATAGCTAACCTATTCCCTGTTATAGGTGGTTGTTGTGCCGTATACGAAGGAATAGTGTTCGAACTGAATTCGTTACTTACCTATCGACGTAAGGTGTTGTAACATCCCGAAAATCGGGGGGTCGAGCAAAAACCCAACTCCCGAGTTCCAAAATATTATTTATGCAACATAGATATGTATGATTGAATGTTGTCTATGATAACGCATTAAACATGAGTGAGATTAAGCTAGAACAGCATATCATACTCCAAAGACGGTTAAATTAACAAGCGGAAGACTGTGATAGTATGTATAACATATATAAACTATTGTATGCCTCCAGAGTGTGGATATGTTACCAGGTTATATACATACATGTATACTCCAAAAGTAGACAAAACGAATATACATGAGTGCGCTAAAAATATAAAATAACAAGTGTCAAGACATCTAATCAACCTCCCTGTAATCCCGTCGATCAGAACACGCATAAAGGAGGGATCCTCCTCATCATCATCAAGTTCGGCTCCGCCTCACAGGCCGCGCCATCATCTGCAATCACAAAAGGGTCTGGTGGGTGTCCAGGAACACCGTCCCGTAACGTGGGAGTGAGTAGCTAACTCAGTGGAATAATAGAGCAAAGATTAACATGTTATCAAATCAATCATGCGATAATAGTAAAGCAGTAATTCAAACATTCCTAATACTGTTGTTAATGCAATTATGACATGACGTGATGTATGCCCTCACCGACGATCTCCCTCATACGGCAACATCTTACGACCGCGGCATGCCACACTCCCTAGAGTGCTCCACATCTTCCAGGCACATGCAATGCTATGGTGATATGATTTTTGAGTTATTATTAGTCCATTCAAACAGCAGGATTGGGAAACTAAGGTACTTCCCTTATATCAATCCCAACACAGATCCTGTCTAGGGTCGTCACTCCCAGTAATCTCATACGATGTATATTTCGTAGGTCGCTGCAAGGGCTGTCAGGGCTGTTGCACGCACTCGTTGCTCCGCTCCCCTATCACCTTATCAATACAGGCCTACTGTACTCTACTGCTACTGAAGGGTCGTCGCCTCCCGTAGACTCAGAATACGCTCGCGGTCACTACAAAGGACTCATCGCCTGATCAGTGTAGGCCGACAGCTAGAATATAGTGTCCCATACCACCATAATCTGCTCACGAGTCTAGGTGCTCACTGGTCACTACGGGGAGGTTTGTGGCCCCAGCGTAGGCCGACAGCTCGACCACGGTGTCCCATACCACCATGCCCGGCTCATGAGTCTTTATGGATCAAGGTACCATGGTTAACAGGGTTTACAATAGTAAGTTCAGTACCCTAGGTTCAAGCAGTTATGACTCATACAAGGTGAACATACATCGGCCAGTCGGGTTACTTGACGGGCTCGACTAGCGCGATCGCATCTCAAGTCGAACGACATGAAGTGCGTAAAACACTTCGTGTGGCCTAACCACTGCCGTCAACTCCAAACACGACTCGCGTTCATCGACGCGTCGTTCGTGGAGAAGATAAGCTAACCACTAATTCGCTCGGTTACCGACTCCCTGGACTAGGCATAATCCCAAACAATCATAGAATCACATCAGCAGTTGTGTAAGGGTAATGGAAATGAAATACAACCATGAGAGCATGTTAACACATGTTATTACATACAACTTAAGCAAATCATCGTACACATGTCTTTCACACATATAATGAAATTACGCATGTCGCCAACATATAGGAAATCCTCTCCATCAACATATTAATTGAGAATTCAATCTCAAAGTAACTCATAAGGAAATCATCAAGCACATGTTATAACATACAGCTTAAGCGAATCGTCAAGCGCATGCATTTCATTTATATCATGAAATCATGCATATGGCTAACATATAGGAAACCATTCACACCAGCATATTAATTGAGAAATCAATCTCAAACTAATTCATAACACCATTTAATTCAATACATACTCATACAAGCATTTATACAAACACATACACTACACACTTAAGTCTACATATAGTATGTCGACCCGAAGTGCTCATTTAGGCGAATCTCTTCGCCAAACTAATTATGCACGTATTCCTAACATCCTAATGCGACAACATATCATGTCAATCACATCAGCAAAATATGAATGAAATCTATACTTCCTACAAATGACTAAAATGCCCTAAATCTCATATTCTTCGTTAGTTTACGAAACAGGAAACGGACAGCATGTTGTACATGTCAAACGGCATTTCCGTCAAGAATCTATTATTAAACGACATTGAAAGCTTTGGAAACAGTCAATCAAAGTGTCTAAAATCTGCACCTTTTCCCTTTTAGGGGTGAGAGTTCGAACGGAGCGTATACGCTTCGTCTACGGCGACTAAGGAACCTGATTTACGAGATTTATCAACTAACAAACTATGAAACTAAAGAAGCATCAAATCAGCAACTTTCTAGGGCGTTTTCTTACCTGTAAATGCGAAGAAATCACCGGAAAAGTGATTGGAATACGCCGCTTAAGCACGTGCAGCAGGTAGCACCAGCAGCAGGAAATTCTCTCCCACCTCTCTCACAATCTCTCACCTTTTCTCTCCCTCAATCTATGGCTTTTCCCAAATTCGGATGGGAGAGATATGAGGGGGTTTCAACCCCTTTTATAAGCTTAAAAATGCCCGGAATAGGCTTGGGAACAAAGTTCACTTATGCTTAACCAAAGCGGGGCTGTTTCGGTCCAAAAGATGATTTCTGGTGGTCCCCTGGTCGAATGCGATCGGACTTAAGCTCATGCGTACCATATCTAGCGCGCATTAAGTTTTCACTCCGGCAGGGTTCGCAGATCGCACGTGCCGGACCAGTTTCAGTTCAGCGGTCACTGCACATAGATCAGGGCTGGAAGTCTCATAATAATAAATAGAAATTTTTCCTGATCCGAGGGTGTAATCTGGATGAATTCTGACGGTCAGAACGCTTAATACTGACGTGTCAAGTCGTGTGCCAGATTTGAATTTGAAATTCCAATTCTGTCCCTATTCGCGGTCTCTTCAGTCCGGGCTCAATGAAATAGTCTGTGATTATCGATTTGACTTGATTTTCGAAATGATTGTCAAGTCCAGCTGGGCGGTTCTAACGGTCTAAGATAGGAAGTAACGGACTTTCGACGCGCCGTCTAAATCCAATACAAGAATTCAAAGTGGTCCAGAGAACAAACCCGCTTAGAGTTTGATCCGAGGTTATAGAGTATTATGGAGTCATACGTTCTACTCGATTTGGGTCTTGTAGAACGTATTTAAAGTGATCAGGGACTGTTTCCCAGCTACTCCAGCGTTGCGCTAGCTAACTTACGCTAAATTTTCATAGGAATTAATCCTAAGTGGTTTCTTTGGCTATGAAATTGGGTTCTGAGCGATTTTTCAGGTGTTTTAGTTGACCCATTGCCTAAGGACGTCAAATCCCAGATTGGTCAAAATCCGGGGTGTTACAGGTGTGGACTGTAAATGTTTAGGTTATGGTTTTCAAGGCTTTCAATGTCAGTTAATGATTTATGACTGACTTGATTGCTGTCGCAGGTGCTTAGATGCAAGGATTTTCGTTTATTACATATATAAGTGACTATGTTGAATATAATGCATTTCATGTGTTTGTTGAAATGTTTGAATGAATATGAAATTATGATTTGTGCTTGTTATGATTGATGTGTGGGAATACATGATTGTTGTACGTATGACAACTCCTATGTAGAAGGATTTGCCATAATATATGGTTTAACTGATTTATTACAAGTATGTAATACATGTAGTCTAAGTGTTTAATGAAATGTCTGAATAAGAAAATGCTTGTCTTTATGTATGAAATGAGGGCGTTGAGATAGGATTCTCAACTCCCTTACTTGTAGTTACAGTTCCCTTTATGTAACCTATCTTACTACGATGTGATTTGTGGATGAAATGCCTATGTTGGATAATATGTACTCTATGTCTTCGTTAAATTGTTTATATGAGATTTATAACTAAAATTGTTACTACATACTATTTTGACTAATGCATATGAATGCCTATTACAATTGACTGTGATTGGGACTACGTTGTAGTCTAGGCAATCGGTAACAATTCCTGTTTGAGTGGCTGAGCTAGTCTCGCTACAATTGATGTGTTTGGTGAATTTGAGTCGTACGAGGATTGTCAACAATGGTACCTTGTCGATTAATTTAGCGTACGCTCGTGCCAGTCGAACTCATCTAAAAAATCGATTGGCCCAATGTATGTTCATCATGTATGGACGCTACTGCTTAAACCTAAGGTACCAAACTTACTAGTGAAAAGCCCTTTTAACCTTGGTACCTCGATCTACTAAGACTCATGAGCCCGACATGGTGGTATGGGACACCGTGTCGAGGTGTCAGCCTACGCTGGAGTGACGAGCCTCCCCGTAGTGACCAGTGAGCAACCCAGACTCATGATTGAGGTGTCGGCCTATGCTGGGACACTGTATTCAAGCTGTCAGCCTACACTAATCAAGTGACGAGCCCTTTGTAGTGACCTCGAGCATACTCTGAGGCTGCGTTGAGGTGACGAGTCTTTTCGTAACAACTAGAGTATAAACTAGGCCTACACTGATCAGGTGACGAGCCCTTTGTAGTGACCTAGAACTGCAACATCATATGAGAATTGCTAGGACTAACGACCCTAGAATGGATCATTGTTTGGGAATTGATATAAGGGAGGTACCTTGAATTCCCAACACTGCTGTATGAATAAACCTAATTAATTATCGGTTAAGATGAGCATGCACGGCATTGCATGTGCTTTGACAAGGAAGAGCACTTTTGGGAGGATGTCATGCGAGCCATGAGATGAAGACGCTGAGGGAGTGTAGGTGAGGGCATGCATCATTATTTCGTATCATTCTTTCATTAACAAGAGTACTTAGGACCTGATTGTTGTATTGTATTATCATTACTGCTTGACTGAATTGATAACATGTTAACCTCTTCTTTATTATGCCACTGAGTTGATCACTCACTCCCACATTACGGGATGGTGTTTTAAACACCGACCAACCCCTATTTTAGTTTTAAATGATGGCGATGCTTACGAAGCGGAGCCAAATTTTGATGTTGATGAGGTGGGTTTCTCTTATATGTAGCTATGAGGTGGGTCTATGTAACGTCCTGGAAAAATGCGTACAAAGATCCGAGTACCACCTCTAGCAGAAATCACTTAGGACGAAATCCTTTAGAAATTAAAAGAGAATTAACTAGCGCTAAACTACATTACCTATGAAATTAGCACCAATCACTTTAAATATGATCTGCACGATCTAAAACTCATAGAATTGTTAATGCTACATTACCTTGAAATCTAAGCTCAATCTCTAAACCCGGTTTCTCTCAGGAGCACATTGAAACTTCGTATCAGACCTAGACTGCATATCGAAAGTCATATAGCAATGAACTTGGACAATTATGACCACCGAGTTAGACTTAACAATCACCTCAAAAATTAAGTCCAGAAGAGGTCCTAGGACTATTTTCTTGAGTCCGGAGTGCAGTGTGTGAGAACATGAATGTTTTTAAAAATTAAATACAAATTTAAGTAATCTGTGTCGTATCGCTTGAGGGCTAATTATAAGTGTTCTGACCATTAGATTCTGACCCAAATGGACCCTGAATCAGGGAAGATGTCCCACACATGCCAATGTGCTTGTGGCCCTAATCGAGTATCGGTGACCGTTAAACTGAAACTGGTCCGCTATGATCGATCTGTAAATTCGATCTGACTGAAAACTTAGTTTGACCAAGATCAAGTATCTGTGAGCTTAAGTCTAACCGCATTCAGTAAAGGGACCTCCAAAAATGCCCCTTTGGACCGGAACAAGACCGATTTGGTTATAACATAAGTATACCATGACCGTGGGACTGTTTTTGTCAGTTTTGGGCCTATATAAGGGTCTTAAACCCTCTCTCCCATAATCCATACGAATTCTAAAACCCTAGCTAAGAAAGGTGACGAAAAGAGAGAGAGAAAGAGAGTGAGTGAGTTGGAGATTCTCCAAGGGATTCTACCCTGCCTCTCCACGTGCTTATCCATCACTACCGGATCGTTATTCTGGTGATTCTAATACCATATTTAGGTAAGAAATCATAAACCTAACCTGTTCTAGGGTTTCAAATAGTTTAAGTGATGATGTAGCTAACCTATTTCGTACTCTAGGTTGCTAAACCACCGTTGATGAAGACTTAATGTATAAATCAAATTCGTTACGCATTTTTCGGTTTAAGGTGCGGACTATATATGTTTAGGTTATGGTTTTCAAGGCTTTCAATGTCAGTTAATAATTTATTACTGACGTGGTGCCATTACACATGCCAAATGAGCTATCTATTTCGTTTTACGTAAATGTATAAACTATGTTGTGAATAGAGTATTTCATGTGTTTGATGTAATGTTTGTATGCAATTGGAATTTGATGTTGTGATTGCCATGATTAATTGTCGTAGGTATATGGCTGTTATGTATGCGATAACTCCTTGACAAAAGAATTTTCCCAAATATGTAATATGACCGACATATGTGATGTATGTTGGAAAGTGTAGTCTAAGTGTTTGTGAAGATGTCTAAATGGGTTAGTAGCTAGTAAAGTGTGGTTTATAAGGGAGTTGAGATATAAATCCTAACTACCTTAGTTGTGTGTAAGATTTCCTCCATGAACTGTACAGCCTACGTATTCATGTTAATTATGTGTATGATTTCCTCCATGTACTGTATTCATTTTTAAGTTATATTCCATAACATGTTCATATGATTGTAGGATTAATTTATAACTATTCATTATTGTGATTGTACATGTTTGGGACACTCTCACAGTCCAGGTAATCGGTAACAATTCTCAATTTAGTGGTTTAGGTTGTTTTCGCCACACAGGACGTGTTCAATGAATCCGAGCCGTACTTGGGATGTCGGCAGTGGTTAGGCCACACAAAGTGCTTATGTGCTTCATGTCGATCAACTCAACGTGCACTTGTCCTAGTCGATCTCATCAACTAACCCGATTGACCGATGTATGTTCACCATGTTTGGATGCTACTGTTTGAATCTAAGGTACCGAACTCACCAATGAAACCCTTTTAACCTTGGTACCTCGATCCACTAAGACTCATGAGTCGAACATGGTGGTATGGGACACCGTGGTCGAGCTGTCGGCCTATGTTGGGGTGACGAGCCTCCCCATAGTGACTAGTGAGCAACTCAGACTCGTGTGCCGAATATGGTGGTATGGGACACTGTATTTATGCTGTCGACTTACTCTGATTGGTGACGAGCCCTTTGTAGTGACCTTGAGCATACCCAGAAATTGTAATGAGGCAACGAGCCTTAGTGTAGCATCTAGGGTAAAATTAGGCCTGCATTGATTGGTGACGAGCCCTTTACAGCGACCTAGAACCGTAACATCATCTGAGATTTACTAGGACTGATGACCCTAGAATGGATCACTATTTGGGTATTGACATAAGGGAGGTACCTTAGCTTCCCAATCCTGCTGAATGAAAAGGACTAATAAGAACTCGATAATCATGTACATGCACCACACTACATGTGTCATTTGGCGTTGGCCAGAGCACTGAGGAAGTGACTAACATGCGTGACCGTAAGATGAAGATCGCAGAGGGAGTGTAGGTGAGGGCATGCATCATTCCTTCATGCATTCCTGCATTAATCAGAGTACTTAGGGATGTTTGATTATATTACCTTATCATTACTACTTGATTAAATTGATAACATGTTAACCTTTACTGTTAGTTCCACTGAGTTGATCACTCACTCCCATGTTCTGGAACGGTGCTTAAACACCAACCAGACCCCCTCTTAGTTGCAGATGATGATGTGACGTGCGAGGCAGAGCCAGAGTATAAGGATGATGAGGAGGCGTTCTCCTTCATGCAGTATTCAGGCGAGTTCTCTTAGACCATTCTGAATCATCGAGGCTTTAGGATTTATGCTTTATAGAGGACTATCATATTTTGTCATTTATTTTTTGAAACAAGACTTGTAACTATTGACCTGGAAGAGCACACATATTTTGGGGGCTTGCACTGGTATATATATTTATTTCAGACTTCTGCTTGCGTATTATAACAGTCCCTAGATTATGTTTGCTAATTTGGCTTAATCTAATTCATGTTTTATGCACTAACACAGACAACATTCATCCATCATTAAAAATGTTGCATAAGTGATGTTTTGGAACTCAGGAGTTGGGTTATACTCGACCCCCAATTTTCAGGGCGTTACAAGTTGGTATCAGAGCATGATTTGTATTAAACTAAACCTGGGTTATGGTCACACGACATACACTGACGCCAATTTAATGTAGGAGGGTTCGGAAAAAATCTAGAAACAAGTTTAGGTTTCCCAGTTTCGCTAATTGGTGAAGGGTTATTGTAAACTGTCGTCGAGATCGGGTCCGTACACACCTGTGATCATGCAAAATGATCTCTATCTACTTCTAGACTGTCAATCGATGGGTTTAGATCATGTCTCATCCCATCCCAGCTGTTAAAAATTGATAAAATTGTATATGTATCAGAAATCACTCGAAATGACCCGAAATGGGTCGAAATAGAGTATAGATGCGCGGCTATTTGGAGAATACTTGTTGTTCGAGCGCCTGGTAGAAGCCAAGTGGGGTCCACTATTTGAGGGTGAGCACCGTGCAAATGTGGGTATTGTCTGAGCTTTCTATGCCCACATTCGAGAGCCAACATTGGAGCCCTTGCAGTTTAAAATTCCATTTGGAAGAGATCGGGAGGCCACAATCAACGTTGCTTTCATATCTTGGCTTGTGAATGTGCCACTTGGCGAGGTACATGCAAGTGAGAAGAATTTAATGAGTGCACATGAAAGGGATTGCCGCACCCGGTTCCTTTGTGGCCGTCTGGTTGAATGGCATCCTAATAAAAGCCTTTTAGTGACCAATATGATGGACGACTTCCGCCTGCTTCACCACATCTGCATTTTTAACGTCTACCTAAGGTGGAGCAACCATAGTGAGTGCACGCGCCTAAAGGTGGACTTCTTATATTAGGTGGGGTAGGGAGAGAAGTTGTGTGTGCCTACGTATGTCTTGCGACAAATAGTCCTTACCGCACGTTCTAATAAAAGGACTGAATTACTCCCGTTCGGCCGACTCATATGCAAAATTGCACTTGAGTTTGGCTATAGACTTGGGGCAGAATTACCGGTGCCGATCCATTACATTAATGAGACTACTCTCAATCAGATGGATATCGGGTCACCACAATGACTTGAGGAGAGTGAGGATGAGACAGAAAGTGAAGAGGAAGAGAGCGAAGAAGAAGGTGGAGCTGAAATTGAAGAAGGAGAAGAGCAGGATGAAGAAGAAGAGAAGGCCCAGGATTCGGATGAGATCCCTCCTCCTGTGACTCGAGAGCATGATCCTGATCGGGCTGATAGGGAAGCCTGTTTAGCTAGATTCGAGGAGGGCTAGGCCACACTGAGATAAATTATTTCACCAGAATGTGAGACAGTGGTTTTTCGCCGCCTCAGAGGATCAAATGTTAGATGCTTCAGGCCATTTTCTCTTCACCCTTACGATCAGCACCAACTCACCCATCTTTCAAGCCACTCGCACCTCATTTCAGGCTGCCTCAATGGCCCATGGTACCTCAACTGAATTATCCATAGCAGGCTCGAGTACACGGTCTTACAGCTGAGGCGCCTGAGGTAAATTTAGCACCGAGATCTTTTGAGGTCCCAAATCATATCCAAGGTACGCCTGTCTTCTTATTGGTGGACACTGGGTCCACTATTTCGATCATCTCTTGCACTACGGTCAAGCGACTAAGGTTGGATATTGCTCCAACGAAGGGAGTGAGACTCACTACTGTTAAAGGGACCTTTTCAGACATTACATGGACCTGTGAGTCTTGCTCAGTAGATTTGGGTACCAGGACAGTGGTCGTTGACCTGATTTCCACCCCACTGTGTCACTATGACATTATTCTCGGGATGGATTGGCTCACCAGGATGAGAGCAGAGATTGATTATGAGGCCAGAATCGTGATAGCCTACCGACCTGAGGACACAGTCTTTACATTTCCTATTCAGGTCAGTTAGTCCTGTCAAGTTAGTAGCTATGCTTCCTTATTAGAGAGTACTGATGATCTGACGTTGGGTGATACACCTGTGGTTCAAGACTTCCTGGACATATTTGAGAAGATCCCGAGACTTCCTCCTCGGTGCTAGATTGACTTTACTATCGATCTTGTGCCCCGTACGACACCTATTTCCTTGTCGACGTATCGTATGCCTCCATGTGAGATGGAGGAACTGAGGAGACAGATTGATGTATTGTTAGAGGAAGGCTTCATTCGACCGAGTGTGTCCCCTTGGGGAGCACCTATATTGTTTGTGAAGAAGAAGGATGGTTCTCTGCGATTATATATTGATTATCGCAGGTTGAAGCAGGTGTGGTGAAGAGCAAGTATCCCTTACATAGGATTGATGATCTTTTTGATCAGTTGAAGGGGGCACGGTATTTCTTGAAGATAGATTTGCAATCAGGGTATCATTAGTTGCGCGTCAGGGATGAGGACGTACAGAAGACAGCCTTCAGGACTATTTTTGGTCACTACGAGTTCCTTGTGATGTCGTTTAGACACAAATGCTCCGGCCGTGTTCATGGACCTGATAAACAAGGTATTTCGGCCGTATCTGTTCTGATTCATCATCGTGTTTATTGATGACATCCTGATATATTCTAAGAGTCAGGAAGAGCATGAGGAGCATCTGCAAGCAATCTTCAACACTCTCAGGAAGAACCATTTGTTCGCGTAGTACAAGAAATGTGACATCTGGAAGGAAGAAGTTAAATTCCTGGGACATGCAGTGTCTAAGGAAGGTATAGCAGTCGACTTCACTAAGGTAGCCGTGGTTCAGGATTGAAAGTAGCCCGGTTCAGTTATTAAGGTGAGGAATTTTCTTGGTCTGGCAGGGTACAATTGACGATTCATTTGGGACTTTTCTAAGATTTTCAGACCGTTGTCTCAGTTGACACGGAAAGATTTGAAGTTTGCCTGGAATGAGAAGGCTGAAGCATCTTTTCAGGAGCTGAAGGACAAGTTGACGTCCACCCATATGCTAGTATTACCAGAGCAAGGAGTTAAGTATACTATATACATTGACGTGTCTCGCTTTGGTTTGGGTTGTGTCCTGATGCAGAAGGACAGGGTGATTGTATACGCCTCGAGACAGTTGATGAAGCATGAGGAGAATTACCTTATACACGACCTGGAGTTGGCAGCCGTCATTTTCATGCTGAAGTTCTAGAGACATTACCTCTACGGAGAGGAGTTCAAGCTCTTTTGCGACCACAAGAGCCTTAGATACATATTCTCTTGGCGAGACTTAAATATGAGGCAACGCTAATGGATGGAAACCTTGAAGGACTTTAAGTTCAAGGTCTCCTACCATCCGTGCAAGACAAACCTTGTGGTAGACGCGTTGAGCCGTAACAAGACCATAGAGTTTACGGCTCCGCTAATAATAGTAAAATTCAATATGGTGGAGTTTATGTGAGACTTTGAGCAGAAACTCACGGTGGAGGAGCCGTATGAGGTTATCACACACATTTGATTACAGCCCCTCATTGACGACAGGATTATTGCAGCTCATGCAGACAATGAGCTATTGACAAAGATGAGGGAGCGGGTTAGTACAGATGAGGACTCTGAGTGGAGTGTTGGTACGGATGGGGGCTTATGTTATTGTGGCCACCTATGCGTCCTAGACATTCCTGACTTGAGAAGGGAGGTTGTCGAGGCAGTCCACAGTTCGAGGCTTGCGATGCATTCTGATAGCATGAAGATGTATCAAAACATTAAAAGATCGTACTGGTGGGACAATATGAAGGTTCGCATTGTAAACTTTGTGTCCCGTTGTCTAACGTGTCAGCAGGTCAAGGCAGGCATCACCGACCTCCTGGACTACTTCAGCCCATGCCCATAGCCGAATGGAAGTGGGATTTCATCTTTATAAAATTTTTTTCATAGCTAACAAAGACAAGGAAGGGACATGACTCTATTTGGGTGATCGTTGACCGATTAACGAAGTCGGCTCATTTCCTATTGTAACATCCCGAAAATCGGGGGTCGAGCATAAACTCCACTCCCGAGTTCCAGAACATTACTTATGCAACATTTTCAATGATGGATGAATGTCGGCTGTAATAGTGCATAAAACATGAAGCGGATTAAGCCAAAAGAGCATATCAAACTTCAGAGACAGTTAAATTAGCAAGCGGAAGAATGTGATAGATATATAAAATATATAAATGATTATAAGTCTCCAGAGTGTGAACATGTTACCAGGTTAACTAAATACATGTATACTCCAAAATAGAAAGAAAAGAATATACATGAGTGCTCTAAAAATATAAAATGACAAGTGTCATGGCGTCTAATCAACCTCCCTGTAATCCCGTCAATCAGAACCAGCATATAGGAAGGATCCTCCTCATCATCATCAAGTCCGGCTCTGCTTCGCAAGCATCGCCACCATCTGAAACATAAATAAGGACTGGTAGGTTGCGCAACATCGTCCCGTAACGTGGGAGTGAGTAGATAACTCAGTGGAATCATAGAGCAAAGATTCGCATGTTATCAAATCAATCACGCGATAATGGTAAAGCAAGCAATCAAACATTCCTAAGTACTGTGATTAATGTAAGCATGAAATGACATGATGGAGCCCTCACCGACATACTCCCTCATGCGACACCATCTTACGTCCGTGGCATGCTTTCTTCCCTTAGTGCTCCACATCTTCCAGGCACATGTAGTGCAATATGAATATAATTACCGAGTTGTTATTAGTCCTTTTCATACAGCGGGATTGGAAAACTATGGTACTTCCCTTATATCATTCCCAATAAGGATCCTGTCTAGGGTCATCACTTCTAGTAGTCTCATACGATGATATGGTTCTAGGTCACTGCAAGGGCTGTCAGGGCTATTTCACGCACTCGTTGCACCGCTCACCCATCACCTTATCAATACAGGCCTAGTTGTACTCTTGTTGCTACGAAAGGGTCGTCGCCTCACGTAGACTTAGAGTATGCTCGAGGTCACTACAAAGGGCTGTCAGGGCTGTTGCACCACTCGTTGTACAGCTCCCCCATCGCCTTATCAATGTAGGTCGACAGCTTGAATATAGTGTCCCATACCACCATAATAGGCTCACGAGTCTGGGTTGCTCACTGGTCACTATGGGGAGGCTCATGGCCCCAACGTAGGCCGAAAGCTCTACCACGGTGTCCCATACCACCATGCCCTGCTCATGAGTCTTAGTGGATCAAGGTACCACGGTTATCAGGGTTATCACTGGTAAGTTCAGTACCCTAGGTTCAAGCAGTTATGACTAATACAAGGTGAACATACAATGGTCAGTCGAGTTACTTGACGAGCTCAACTAGTACGAGCGCACCTCAAGTTGAACGACATGGAGTGAATAAACACCTAGTGTGGCCTAACCACTGCCATCAACCAAAGCACGACTCGGGTTCGTCGACGCGTCCTTCGTGGCGAATAGAATCCTACCACGAATTCAAATCTGTTACCGACTACCTGGACTAGAATATAGCCCCAAGCACATGTACTCTGAATCAGTACTTATATGAGATAGACAGAATTGAAATAACAAGTAATTCAAGCATGTTAGCAACATGTTATAAGATACAACATAAGCAATTTAACCATACACAAGCATTTCATATATATATAAGGTAATCAATTTAAATATAACAAACATGGAGGAAATCATATACATTATCATAACAGTTGAGAATCCCATCTCAATGCTAATCTACAATTCCATTTACTCAATACTTACTTATACAAACATTTATACAAACACTTAGTCTACACACATTAGCCTACATAGCATATGTTGGCGAAAACGTGTATTAGGGCGAATCTCTTCGCCAAACAAATCATACACGCATATCTAACATAGGTACATGGAAAATACTCATGGCAATCATATCAGCAAAATTCATACGTATACAGTATTTCTTACAAATACCTAAAATATCCTAAATCTCATATTCTTCGTACGTATTCGAAATGAAAAACGGACAGCATGTTCTACATGTCAAACAGTATCCTTATCAACAATCTACCATTAAATGGCATTGAAAGCTTTGAAAAATGATAACATAAGGGTCTAAAATCCGCACCTTATGCCGTAGAAGCGTAACGAATCGAAAAGAAACTCTATGCTTCCGCCAACATCGATATGACAGCCTATTACACAAGGGAAGTCAGCTACTTCACTACTTTTATCGATAGAAACCCTAAAACAGGTTAAGGTTAGGGTTTTCTTACCTAGAATGAAGCTGGAATTGCCGGGATAGCGACCGTAAAGAGATGGGTAAGCATGTAGATCAGCAGGAAAGAATAGCAGGAAGGTTCGCCCACTTCTCTCATACTTTCTCTCTCTTTTCTCTCTTCTCTCTCCTAGGGTTTCTCTCAAATTCGTATGGGCTGAATGAGAGAGGGTTTAAGGCCTTTTTTAAGCCCAAACACGACAAAAACAGACTTGAAGTCAAGGCATACTTAAGTTATAACCAAATCGGGTCTGTTCTGATCCAACGGAACACTTCTGGAGGTCCTCTTATCAAATGTGGTCAGAATTAAGTTCACTAGCAACGGATCTTTAGTAAGTTAAGTAAAGTTTTCAGTCCGATCGGATTTCCAGATCGTTCGTGGTGGACCAGTTTCAATTCAACGATTATTGAACTTCGATCAAGGTCACAAGTACTTTGACATGTAAGGGCCACGTATCCTGATCCGAGGGTGAATTTGGGTCAAAATATAACGGTCAGAACGCTTAAAAATAATGTGCAAGTGAAACGTGCCAGATTTCTTAAAATTATAATTAATTTTATAAATATCTTCCTTTTCTCACTCTCTTCACTCTGGACGCAATAAAATAGTCTCAAGACATTGTTTGGGTGTGATTTTTGAGGTGATAGTCAAGTCCAACTAGGCGGTCATAATGGTCTAAGTTCATCGCTATCGGACTTTCGACGGGCGGTCCAGGTCCAATACGAAGTTTCTGAATGCTCCCGAGAGCAACTGAGTTTAGAGATTGATCCTAGGTTGCTAGGTAACATAGAGTTAGCATTCCTACTAATTTTGGGTTTTATAGTTTATATTTAAAGTGATTCAAGTTAATTCTACTGAGTATTCAGTTTGGTACTTAACCAAATTCTACCCCAATAGGGCAGAATACGGTCCTAGGGCCATTTTATGCCCCATTTTGGAGACTTCTAGTTATCATATTATTTTTATTATTTTTTATAGTGGTTCATCATCAAGTTTACCCTGACTCCACCAAATTTCATAAGATTTTTAGTTGTATAAAAATTCTAAAAATTCCTGAAGCAGCAACTGTCCAACAAGTAATTTTTAGATAATTTGTCACAACGTCCTACTTTAAACTATATTAAATATTTTATTATATTTTTCACATATTTTTATATAAATCTAGATTCATTTACCTTCAATCTAGTTTTTTAATCACCTAAATCAGAGTTATAACGAAGGATATATGATTTTCTAAAGTTTGACAAAATGCACAGAAAAATATTCAGAACCGGGCTGCCTAACCACTGTACGGACGAGATCGGTGAGGCCCTCGCCGGTCACTAACCTTTTTGGCAAGGGATTACCCCAGGGGTGATGTCCTCACCCCCCGGGGATGCCGAAAATATGTGGGACCCACCTTGGATCCCCCCGAATTGAGCCGTTTGGGCCCACGAGTCCGTCGAGGCGTTTATTGAGTCTCATTTGCAAACCGGAATGAGTTACACGATGTACAATATATGTTTTTCAGGTAGAAGAAGATAATCCATCCAAATAACTTATCTACATCATTAGATTCTAATAATTCCATAGTCAAAATCCTATTTTATGCATGTACGTATCATTTACGGTAAGTTTTAGTTTAAGTATAGTTCTTCACCTTTTAAACTTTAGGATTGTGTCTAATATGAAGGTACTTGGAGAAATTTGAAGAATGAGGTGGTGAAAGGTGAGATTTTGAAGGAAATAGGTTGAAAAATGATTTTTAGACCTTGGGATTTATCCCATTGCCTAAGGACGTCTAACTCCAGGTTAAAAAAAATCTGGGGTGTTACACCTATCAATCAAAGTTACGAACTCTGTAGACGAGTTAGCCAGGTTGTACATCAAGGATACTGTGCGTCTACATAGAGTTCCCTTGAAAACCGTGTCAAACCGAGACACGCGATTCACATCTATCTTCTGGACTCGTATCCAGGAGCGATGGGTGTGAAATTGATGTTTAGTAACTCGTTCCATCCACAGACAGACGGGCAGACAGAATGTGTAAATCAGGTGCTAGAAGATATGTTGTAAGCTTGTGTGTTGGATTTCAAGGATAGTTGGGATGACTGTCTTCCTTATGCAAAGTTCGCGTATAATAACAGCTTTTAGGCGAGTATTGGCATGGCTCCCTATGAGGCACTATATGTCGCCCGTGTAGGGCACTGCATTATTGGGCAGAAGTGGGCGAGAAGAGTCTAATTGGCCCAGAGTTAGTTCAGGCGACCTCAGAGAAAATTGACATTATTACGCGTCGACTTCTATCAGCACAGAGTAGACAGAAGAGCTACGCCGAGACGAGAAGGTGAAGAAAGAGGAGAGGAGAAAAAGAAGAAGAGAGATGTTCCTAGCGTTTAAATCTTATTTTTCCTTCTTTTTATTTAAATTTATGGATTATTAATCTTGTATCTAGGGCTGAGATGAAGCCCCTAATTTGAATAACTCTTATCTATGTTGAATTATTTTAATCTGATTGATTTGTTTCTTTCTCTTGTGTGCTTAACTGTAATTTTCATGCTTCTCCATTCTATGAGCTCGACCAAAGTCTTCTTCGGTTTGGTAAGAAAGGGAATCTCACACCGAGATTCATTGGCCCATTTCAGATACTAGATCGAGTGGGGGCAGTAGCATATCGCCTTGCTTTGCACACACCACTTGTAGGCGTGCATAACGTATATCATGTGTCCGTGTTGAAGAAGTACGTTCCTGATCCTTCACACATTATCAGTTGGGAGCAGGTGCAGCTGAGCGAGGATGCCACATGTACTGCGACCGACGCGTATCCTAGATAGGAAGGAGTAGGTATTACGTAGCAAGGTTATCCCACTTGTGAAGGCACTCTGGACGCATCACAGCGAAGAAGAGGCTACTTGGGAGACTGAAGCTAAGGTCGGGAAGAACTATCCTCAAATTCTCGAGGAGTATGAAAAGGTACAAATTTTGAGGATAAAATTTTTCTTTAAGGGGGGTAGATTGTAACGTCCTGAAAAAATTCGTACAAAGATGCGAATACCACCTCTAGAAGAAATCAATTAGGACCAAATCCTTTAGAAATTAAATGAGAATTAACTAGCGTTAAATTAGATTACATGTGAATTAGCACCAATCACTTTAAATACGATCTGCAAGACCCAAAACTTATAGAATTGTTAACGCTACATTACCCTGAAATCTAGGCATAATCTCTAAACTCGGTTGCTCTCATGAGCACATTGAAACTTCATATCGAACCTAGACAGCACATCGAAAGTCCGATAGTGATGAACTTAGACAATTATGATCGCCTAGTTGGACTTGACAATCGGCTCAAAAATTAAGTCCAGAAGAGGTCCTGGGACTATTTTCTTGAGTCCGGAGTGAAGTGTGTGAGAACGTGAATGTTTTTATAAATTAAATACAAATTTAAGTAATCTGAGTCGTGTCGCTTGCGGGCCGATTATAAGCATTCTGACCGTTGGATTCTGACCCAAATACACCCTCGAATCAGGGAAGATGTCCCACACATGCCAATGTGCTTGTGGCCCTGATCGAGTATCGGTGACCATTAAACTGAAACTGGTCCACCACGATCGATCTGTAAACCCGATCGGACTGAAAACTTAGTTTGACCAAGATCCAGTATCTATGAGCTTAAGTCCGACTGCATTCATCAAAGGGACCTCCAGAAATGCCCCGTTGGATCGGAACAAGCCCGATTTGGTTATAACCTAAGTATATCATGGCCCTAGGACTGTTTCCGTCAGTTTTGGGCCTATATAAGGGTCTTAAACACTCTCTCCCATAATCCATACGAATTCCAAAACCCTAACTACAAAAGCTGTAGAAAAGAGAGAGAAAGAGAGCGAGTGAGTTGGAGATTCTCCCAGGGATTCTACCCTGCCTCTCCACGTGCTTATCCAATGCTACCAGATCGCTATTCCGGCGATTCTAATACCAAACTTGGGTAAGAAATCCTAACCCTATGTAACGCCCTAAAAATCGGGGGTCGGGTAGAAACCCAACTCCCAAGTTTCAGAACATCACTTGTGCAACATTTTCAATGATGGATGAATTCGACGGTAATAGTACATAAAACATGAGGTGGATTAAGCCAAAATAGCATATCATACTCCAGAGACAGTTAAATTAGTAAGCGGAAGAATGTGATAGATATATAAAATATATAAATGATTGTAAGTCTCCAGAGTGTGAACATGTTACTAGGTTAACTAAATACATGTATACTCCAAAATAGAAAGAAAAGAATATACATGAGTACTCCAAAAATATAAAATGACAAGTGTCATGGCGTCTAATCAACCTCCCTGTAATCCCGTCAATCAGAACCTGCATATAGGAGGGATCCTCCTCATCATCATCAAGTCTGGATCTGCTTCGCAAGCATCGCCACCATCTGAAACATAAATAGGGACTGGTAGGTTGAGCAACACCGTCCCGTAACATGGGAGTGAGTAGCTAACTCAGTGGAATCATAGAGCAAAGATTAACATGTTATCAAATCAATCACGCGATAATGGTAAAGAAAGTAATCAAACATTTCTAAATACTGTAATTAATGCAAGCATGAAATGACATGATGGAGCCCTCACCGACATACTCCCTCATGCGATACCATCTTACGTCCGCGGCATGCTTTCTTCCCTCAGTGCTCTACATCTTTCAGGCACATGCAGTGTAATATGAATATGATTACCGAGTTGTTATTAGTCCTTTTCATATAGCGGGATTGGGAAACTAGGGTACTTCCCTTATATCATTCCCAACAAGGATCCTGTCTAGGGTCATCACTCCTAGTAGTCTCATACGATGATATGGTTATAGGTCACTGCAAGGGCTGTCAGGGCTGTTGCACGCGCTCGTTGCACCGCTGCCCCATCACCTTATCAATACAGGCCTAGTTGTACTCTTGTTGCTATGGAAGGGTCGTCGCCTCACGTAGACTCAGAGTACGCTCGAGGTCACTACAAAGGGCTACCAGGGCTGTTGCTCACACTCGTTGCACCGCTCCCCCATCACCTTATCATTGTAGGCCGACAGCTCGAATATAGTGTCTCATACCACCATAATCGGCTCACGAGTCTGGATTGCTCACTGGTCACTACGGGGAGGTTTGTGGACCCAGTGTAGGCCGACAGCTCGACCACGGTGTCCCATACCACCATGTCCGGCTCATGAGTCTTAGTGGATCAAGGTATCATGGTTATCAGGGTTATCACTGGTAAGTTCAGTACCCTACGTTCAAGCAGTTATGACGAATACAAGGTGAACATACAATGGTCAGTCGGGTTACTTGATGAGTCCGACTAGCACGAGCGCACGTTGAATCGACCGACATGAAGTGTACAAGCACTTTGTGTGGCCTAACCACTGCCGACGACTCTAGTACGACTGGGGTTCGTCATACACATCCTTCATGGTGAATAGAATCCAACCACGAATTCTAAACTATTACCGACTGCATGGACTAGAGTATAGCCCCAAACACTTGCAATCTAAATCAATAATCATATGAGAGAGACAGAATTGAAATACGAGTAATTCCAGCATGTTATCAACATGTTATAACATACATCAAAAGCAGTTAACCATACATGAGTATTTCACACATAAGGTAATCAATTCAATACAACAAACATGGAGGAATTCATGTACATCAATAAATTAGTTGAGAATCCAATCTTAACGCTAATCTACAACATCATTTAGTCAATACTTACTAATACATACATTTATACAAACACTTAGACTACAGAACTCCAATGTACTTGACGTGTGTTGATTTCAACATATACTATGACAAATCCTTATATCAAGGAGATGTCTAATACACAACAATCATGTTCTTACATTCAATACATATGGCAGGTATAAATCATATTGATTTAAGCATTTCAACAAACACTTAGTCTACACACATTAGTCTACATAGCATATGTCGGCCAATATGTGCATTGGGGTGAATCTCTTCGCCAAACAGATCATACACATATAACTAGTATAGGTACCTGACAAATACTCATGGCAATCATATCGGCAAAATACGTACGTATACAGTATTTCCTACAAATACCTAAAATACCCTAAATCTCATATTCTTCATACGTATTCGAAATGTAAAACGGACATCATGTTCTACATGTCAAACAGCATCCTCATCAGCAATCTACCATTAAACGGTATTAAAAGCTTTAAAAACAGGTAATCTAAGCGTCTAAAATCTGCACCTTAAGCCGTAAAAGCGTAAAGAAGTTGATGGAATCTCTAAGTCTTCGTATACGTGGAATATTAACCTGTAATGCAAGATAGGTTAGCTATCTAGCTACTAGCATCAATGGAAACCCTAAAACAAGTTAGGGCTAGACTTTTCTTACCTAAGAATGATGTCAGAATCGCCAGGATAACGATGCATGTGGATAGCTTTGGCACGTGGAGCAGCAGGGAAGAATCCCTGGAGAAATCCCCAACTTCTCCCTCACTTCTCTCTCTTTTCTCTCTTCTCTCTCCTAGGGTTTTCCCTAAATTCATATGGGTTAGAAAGCTAAGGGTTTAAGCCTCTTTTATAAGCCCAAACATGACCAAAACAGACTTTAAGTCAAGGTATACTTGGGTTATTGTCAAATCAGGTCTTTCTCGATCCAAAAGAACATTTCTGGAGGTCCCCTGACTGAATGCGGTTGGACTTAAGCTCATGGATGTCGGATCATGATCACATTAAGTTTTCAGTCCGATAGTGTTCCCAGATCGCACGTGGCGGACCAATTTCAGTTCAGCAGTCACTGAGACTCGATCGAGGATTCCAAGTACACTGACCTGAGTAGGAAATGTTCCCTGATCTGAGGGTGTATTTGGGTCAGATTCCAATGGTTTGAATGCTTATACTTAACCCGCAAGCGAAACGTGCCAGATTTGTTTAAATCACATTTAATTTATAAAGAATTTCACTCTTTCTCACACTCCTTGCTCCAGGCACAAGGAAATAGCCTCAGAACATCAGTTGGGCTTGATTTTCGAAATGATTGTCAAGTCCAACTAGGCGGTCGTAATTGTCTAAGATTATCACTATCGGACTTTCGACGCACGGTCAAGATCTAATACAAAGTTTCAAAGGGTTCCTGAGAACAAACAGGTTTAGAGTTTAATCCTGGATTTTAGGGTAAGATAGCATCAACAATTCTATAGGTTTTGGGTCTTATAGATCGTATTTAAAGTGGTTGGTGTTAATTTTACAGATAATCTAATGTAGCGCTAGTTAATTCACCCTAAATTTCTAAAGAATTTCGTTCTAAATGATTTCTTTGTCTTTGGAATTGGGTTCCGAGAGGTTACCAAGGTGTTATGGTTGACCCATTGCCTAAGGACGTCTAACCCTAGGTTGGCAAAAATCTGGGGTGTTACACCCTAACCTGTTCTAGGGTTTCAAATAGTTTAAGTGACAATGTAGCTAACCTATTTCATACTTTAGGTTGTTAAACCGCTGTTAACGAAGACTAAACGTCTAAATCAAATCCGTTACGCATTTTTCAGTTTAAGGTGCAGAGTATATATGTTTAGGTTATGGTTTTCAAGGCTTTCAATGTCAGTTAATGATTTATTACTTACGTGGATGCCATTACACATGCCAAATGCGTTATATGTTTTGTTTTTCGTAAATGTATAAACTATGTTATGAATAGAGTATTTCATGTGTTTGATGTAATGTTTGTATGCAATTGGAATTTGATGTTGTGATTGCCATGATTAATTGTCGTAGGTATATGGCTGTTATGTATGCGACAACTCCTTGACAAAAGGATTTGCCCAAATATGTAATATGAACGACATATGTGATGTATGTTGGAAAGTGTAGTCTAAGTGTTTGTGAAAATGTCTGAATGGGTTAGTAGTTAGTAAAGTGTGGTTTATATGGGTGTTGAGATATAAATCCCAACTACCTTATTTGTGTGTCTGATTTCCTCCATGAACTGTGTATCCTACTTATTCATGTTAACTGTGTATGATTTCCTCCATATACTGTATTCATGTTTAAGTTATATTCCATAACATGTTCATATGATTGTAGGATTGATTTATAGCTATTCATTATTATGATTGTACGTGCTTGGGATTCTATCATAGTCCAGGTAATCGGTAACAGTTCTTGATCTCGTGGCTTAGGTTATTTTTACCACGCAAGATGTGTTCGACAAATCTGAGCTGCACTTGGGATGTCGGCAGTGGTTAGGCCACAAAAAGTGCTTATGTGCTTCATGTCGATCAACTCAACGTGCGCTTGTCCTAGTTGATCTCGTCAACTAACCCGATTGACCGATGTATGTTCACCATATTTGGATGCTACTGCTTGAATTTAAGGTACCAAACTCACCAATGAAACCCTGTTAACCTTGGTACCTCGATCCGCTAAGACTCATGAGCCAGACATGGTGGTATGGGACACCGTGGTCGAGTTGTCGGCCTAGGCTAGGGCTACGAGCCTCCCCGTAGTGACCAGTGAGCAAACTAGACTAGTGAAGAGAATACGGTGGTATGGGACACTATATTCATGCTGTCAGCCTACTCTGATTGGCGACGAGCCCTTTATAGTGACCTCGACCATACCCAGAAACTGCAATGAGGTGACGAGCCTTAGTGTAGCATCTAAGGTATAATTAGGCCTACATTGATTTGTGACGAGCCCTCTGCAGTGACCTAAAACTATAACATTGTCTGAGATTTACTATGACTGACGACCCTAGAATGGATCATTATTTGGGTATTGACATAAGGGAGGTACCTTAGCTTCCCAATCCTACTGAATGAAAAGGACTAATAAGAACTCGGTAATCATGTACATGCACCAACACTGCATGTGTCATTTGGCATTGGGCAGAGCACTGAGGAAGTGACTGACATGTGCGACCGTAAGATGAAGATCACAGAGGGAGTGTAGGCGAGGGCATGCATCATTCCTTCATACATTCCTGCATTAATTAGAGTACTTAGGGATGTTTGATTATATTGCCTTATCATTACTGCTTGATTGAATTGATAACATGTTAACCTTTGCTGTATAGTTCCATTGAGTTGATCACTGACTCCCAGATTCTGGGACAATGCTTAAACACCAACCAAACCCTATCTTTGCTATAAATGATGATGCGACGTGTGAGGCAGAGCCAGAGTATGAGGATAATGAGGAGGTGTTCTCCTTCATGCAGTATTCCAACGGGTTCTCTTAGATCATTCTGAATCATCGAGGCTTCAAGGTTTATGCTTTATAAAGAACTACCACATTTTGTCATTTGTATTTTGAAACAAGACTTGTAACTATTGACCTGACAGAGCACACATATTTTGGGGACTTGTACTGGTATATATATTTATTTCAGACTTTCACTTGCGTATTATAACTGTCCTTAGATTATGTTTGCTAATTTGGCTTAATCTAATTCATATTTTATGCACTAATATAAAAAACATTCATCCATCATTAAAAATGTTGCATAAGTGATGTTTTGGAACTCGGGAGTTGGGTTATACTCGACCCCCAATTTTCAGGGCGTTACAAGTTGGTATCAGAGCATGATTTGTATTAAACCGAACTTGGGTTATGGTCACACGACATACACTGACAACAATTTAATGTAGGAGGGTTCGGAAAAAATCTAGAAACAAGTTTAGGTTTCCCAGTTTCGCTAATTGGTGAAGGATTACTGTAAACTGTTGCCAAGATCGGGTCCGTACACACACATGATCATGCAAAATGATCTCTATCTACTTCTAGACTGTCAATCGATGGGTTTAAATCGTCTTTTATCCCATCCCAGCTATTAAAAATTGATAAAATTGTATATACATTAGAAATCACTCGAAATGACCCGAAATGAGTCGAAATAGAGTAAGGGGCCCAATCGGGGCACTTTCAGGGGGACCCAAGGTGGGACCCACGCAATTTTAGACCCCTGGGGGCAAGAGGACATCGCCCCACTGGTGAGTCCTCGTCGGACTATCTGCTGATGCCATTTTAATGTAGGACGGTGCGAGAAAAATCTAGATACAAGTTTAAGTTTCCCAGTTTCGCCAATTGGCGAAGGATTACTGTAAACGGTCACCGAGATCAGGTCCGTACACACCCTTGATCATGCAAAATGATCCCTATCCACTTCTAGACCATCAATCGATGGGTTTAGATCGTGTTTTATCCCGTCCCAGCCATTAAAAATGAGTCGAAATAGAGTAGGGAGCCCAATTAGGGCACTTTCAGGGGGACTCAAGGTGGGACCCACATGATTTTAGACCCCAGGAGGTAGGAGGACATCGCCCCACCAGCGAGTCCTCGCCAGACTGTCCAGAGACCGGCGAGGACCTCGCCGCCGGTCGGGCCAGGTCGGGCGGGCCGGCGCGGGATGATTTCCCAAGGGTCCTGTGTGGCCCACTTATCCATTTTGGGTCAAATAAAAATCCTCCTACATTATCCTCTCTTCACAACCCACCCCTCCAAGCTCTCCTTTCTTCAAAAAAATCTCTCAAATCTCACCAAGATCATTCACCAAGGGCTTCCTTCTTCCATTTTCCTGCACACTTTCACCACCTATTTCAAAACCCACCCCAATTTCTGATTTCCCCCTTCTTTTCCTTCCATTTGAGCACTCAAATCCCACCTTGAGTCTTAGATCCGTGGAAACCCCATCACTCTTTCCATTTCTCTCTTTTCCGTCCTTTCCCATGGCCTTGTTCGAGCTAGTTACGGCCATATTTTCGATTTTCACCATTCTCTCTTTCATGGGAAAGAAGAGAGCTTCCGTAGATGAAGCCGGGCCTAGTCACCCCACCCGTTCAAGGAGGTCGAGAGGTGCCGCCGCGAGTTCAAGCGCCAATCGAGAGATGCAGACAAAGCACGATCTAGATCCCTAGGCTCCCATAGGAAGGGCTTTGTTGGAGGAGTTATCTCATGGAGTTTATGAGGGTTGTAGGGTCCTTTTTGATGCTCATGTAGATGCGTGGCTATTTGGAGAATACTTGTTGTTCGAGCACCTGGTAGAAGCCAAGTGGGGTTCGTTATTTAAGGGTGAGCACCATGCAAATGTGGGCACTGTCCGAGCTTTCTATGCCCACATTCGAGAGCTAACATTGGAGCCCTTGTAGCTTAAAATTTCATTTGGAAGAGATCGGGAGGCCACAATCAACGTTGCTTTCATATCTCGGCTTATGAATGTGCCACTTGGCGAGGTACATGCAAGTGAGAAGAATTTGATGAGTGCACGTGAAAGGGATCACCGCACACGGTTCCTTTATGACCGTCAGTTTAATGGAAGCCTAATAAAAGCCTTTTAGTGACCAATATGATGGGCGACTTCCGCCTACTTCACCACATCTACACGTTCAATGTCTACCCCAGGTGGATCAACCGCAGTGAGTGCACGCGCCTGATGGTGGACTTCCTGTATCAGGTGGGGCAGGGAGAGAAGTTGTGTGTACCTACGTATGTCTTGTGATAGATAGTCCTTACCGCACGTTCTAATAGAAGAACTGAATCACCGCCGTTTGACCGACTCATATGAAGAATTGTACTTAAGTTTATCTATAGACTTGGGGCAGAATTGTCGGCGCCGATCCATTACATTAATGAGACTACTCTCAATTAGATGGATATTGGGTCACGGCAATGACAAACCCTACTTGAGGAGAGTGAGGATGAGACAGAAAGAGAAGAGGAAGAGAGCGAAGAAGATGGTGGAGCTAAAATAGAAGAAGGAGAAGAGCAGTACGAAGAAGAAGAGGAGGCCCGGGATTCAGATGAGAGCCCTCCGCCTATAACTCGAGAGCATGATCCTGATCGGGCTGATAGGGAAGCCCATTTAGTTAGACTTGAGGAGGGCCAGGCCACACTGAGATAAATTGTTTCACCAGAATGCGAGACAGTGGCTTTTCACCGCCTCAGAGGATCAATCGTTCAATGCCTCAGGCCATTTTCTCTCCACCCCTATGATCAGCACCAACTCACCCATTGTAACACCCCAGATTTTTGCCAACCTAGGATTAGACGTCCTTAGGCAATGGGTCAACCAAAACACCTAGGTAACCGCTCAGAACCCAATTCCATAGCCAAAGAAATCACTTAGGATTAATTCCTTTAGAAACTAAGCATAAGTTAGCTAGCGCTACGCTGGAGTAGCTGTGAAATTGTCCCTGATCGCTTTAAATACGTTCTACAAGACCCAAAACTTGTAGAATCAATGGTGCTATAATACCCTAAAACCTTGGATCAAACTCTGAACTCGTTTACTCTCAGGAACTCTTTGAAACTTGGTATTGGATCAAGACCGCGCGTCGAAAGTCCGATACCTACAATCTTAGACCGTTATGACTGGTTAGCTGGACTTGACAACCGTTTCAAAAATTAAGGCCAACCGTCGTTCAGAGGCTATTTCATTGAGCCTGGAGTGAAGAGAGTGAGAATAGGGTTAGATTTGGAAATTTTAATTCAAATCTGGCACGTGACTTGATGCATTATTATTAAGCGTTCTGACTGTCAAAATTCAGCCAAATTACACCCTCGGATCAGGAAAAATTTCTCTTTCATATCATGAGACTTGTATACCTGATCTAGGTGCGATGACCGCTGAACTGAAATTGGACCGCCACGTGCGATCTGCAAACTCTGCTGGACTGAAAACTTGATGTGTGCTAGATCCAGTATGCATGAGCTTAAGTCCGACCGCGTTCGGCCAGGGGACCTCCAGAAATGATCTTTTGGATCGAAACAGCCCCGATTTGGTTAGACCTCAAGTAAACATTATTCCCAAGCCTAATTTGGGAAGTTTTAAGCTTATAAAAGGGGTTTAAACCCTCACTTCTCTCACCCATCCGAATTTGCTAGAAACCCTAGCAGAGTGAGAGAAAAAGTGAGAGATTGTGAGAGAGTGTGGGAGGGATCTTCCTGCCACCTACACCAGCTGCTACACGTGCTTAAGCAACGTATCCTAATCGCTTTCCCGGTGATTCTGCCGCATTTCTAGGTAAGGAAAACCCTAACCATTTACTGATTTAGCATTCCATCAATTCCATTAGCGATGTAGCTTATGTAGCTTGTGTATTAGGTCACCTGTTCGCCGTAGACGAAACATGTACACTCCGTTCGAAACGATACACATATAAAGTGAAAGGTGCAAATTTTATACACTTTGATTGGCTGATTTCAACGCTTTCAATGTCGTTTAATAGTAGATTATCGATGGCAACGCCGTTTGATATGTACAACATGCTGTCCGTTTCCTGTTTCGTAAGCAGACGAAAAATATGAGATTTAGGGCATTTTAGTCATTTGTAGGAAATATTGTAAACATCCATATTTTGCTGAAATGATTGACATGGCTTTTTGTCACCTTAGGATATTAGGAATGCGTGCATAATCAGTTTGGTGAAGAGATTCGCCCAAATGCGCACTTTGAGTCGACATACACTATGTAGACTTAAGTGTGTAGACTAAGTGTTTGTATAAATGTTTATATTAGTATATATTGAATTAAATGGTGTTGTGAAATAGTTTTGAGATTGAATTCTCAAATAATATACTGATGTAAATGATTTCCTTCATGTTAGCTATATGTATGATTTCATTATATGTGTGAGATGCATGTGTTAGATGATTTACTTAAGTTATATGTTATAACATGTGTTAACATGCTCACTCTGTTGTAATGCATTTCCATTACCTTTATATGATTGAAGAAGTGGATTCACAAATGTTTGGGACTATACCTAGTCCAGGCAGTCGGTAACAGAGTAAGTTCGTGGTTTGCTTGTATTTGCCACGAAGGACGCGTCGATGAACGCGAGTCGTGTTTTGAGTTGGCGGCAGTGGTTAGGCCACACAAAGTGTTTCATGCACTTCATGTCGTTCGGCTTGAGATGCGCTCGTGCTAGTCGAGCCCGTCAAGTAACCCGACTGGCCATTGTATGTTCACCATGTATGAGTCATAACTGCTTCAACCTAGGGTACTGAACTTACCATTAAAAACCCTATCAACCATGGTACCTTGATTCACAAAGACTCATGAGCAGGGCATGGTGGTATGGGACACCGTGGTCGAGCTGTCGGCCTACGCTGGGGCCACAAACCTCCCCGTAGTGACCAGTGAGCACCCTACTCTGAGCAGATTATGGTGGTATGGGACACTATATTCTTGCTGTCGGCCTACACTGATCAGGCGACGAGCCCTTTGTAGTGACCTTGAGTTTATCCTGACACCGCATGGGGGCGATGAGTCCTGATGTAGTCTTAAGGATAATTAGGCCTGTATTGATAAGGTGATGGGGGAGCGGTGTAACGAGTGCGAGCAACAGCCCTGACAGCCCTTGCAGCGACCTACAAACATAACATCGTATGAGATTTCTAGGAGTGACGACCCTAGACAGGATCTGTGTTGGGATTGATATAAGCAAGGTACCCTAGTTTCCCAATCCTGCTGTATGAAAAGGACTAATAATAACTCGGTAATCATATCACCATCACATTGCATGTGCCGGGAAGATGTGGAGCACTGTGGGAAGAAAGCATGTCACGGGCGTAAGATGGTGCCGTATGAGAGAGATCATCGGTGAGGGCATCCATCATGTCATGTCATATTGCATTAACAACAGTATTTAGGAATGTTTGATTAATTACTTTACTATAATCGCATGATTGATTTGATAACATGCTAATCTCTGCTCTATTATTCTACTGAGTTGATCACTCACTCCCACATTACGGGATGGTGTTTTCGGACACCCACTAGTTTCTATTGTGATTGCAGATGATGGCGCGGCCTGTGAGGCGAAGCCGGACTTGATAATGATGAGGAGGATCCCTCCTTTATGCGTGTTCTGATCGACGGGAGTACAGGGAGGTTCATTAGATGCCATGACACTTGTCATTTTATATTTTCAGAGCACTCATGTATATTCTTTCTTTCTATTTTGAGGTATACATGTATGTATATAACTTGGTAACATGTTCACACTCTGGAGACATACAACAATTTATATATGTTATACATACTATCACAGTCTTCTGCTTGCTAATTTAACTGTCTCTGGAGTATAATATGGTGTTCTAGCATAATCCCACTCATGTTTAATACATTAACATAGACAGCATTCAATCATACACATTTATGTTGCATAAGTGATGTTCTGGAACTCGGGAGTGGAGTTTTTACTCGACCCCCGATTTTCGGGATGTTACAGATGGTATCAGAGCATGATTTGGATTAAACCGGGCTTGGGTTATGGTCACGTGACGTACGTTATCACTCCTTTAACTTAGGTGAGTGTGAAAGGAACCTAGAAACACTTATAGGATCGCAGTTTCGCCAATAGGCGAAGTCTACTCAAGTCGATCATTCGATCGAGTCCATAACGCATCTAGGGTCGCGTGAAGCAACCTAAGTAGCTCCTTGGTTGTAAGTAAGCGGGTTGAGATGATCCTAGGAGAATTTCAAATCCTAAAATGCATGTCTTTGAGTTGTAAGGCAACCACAACCCTTACATTTAATCGCTATGTCTTAAAAACCCCGTTTCACTCAATTCCTTCAGAATCTTTCCTCTCACCACCCCATTCTTCAATTATTTCTCAGTATTTTCATGTTAGGCATTGATCCTAATGTGAAAATGATATAAAATCATACTTAGGTAAAATTTTATAATGAATAGTAAAAATACATGAAAACTGGCCATTTGGCCATTCTAAATTTGCAATATTTAGCAACTAATGGGCTAGATGGATGGATTGGCTCCTCCTACCCTAAAATCATATGTTACATGGCTTATAATTTCATTTAGGTTTACATACTAGCCCCGAAACACCCTGAATGGAGTTTTGGGCCTCCCTAGGCCAATCTACAACGATCTGGGGTGGGGGCCATATATATTTGGGGTCCCTAGGGTAGGGGGGACCCAACCCATGTGTCCCACCAACCGGATTGATGGCCAGCCGGCGATGCCATCGCCGATCCGGCGATGCATCGCCGTACAATGGGCCCCATTTGGTTCGTGCTTTGGGCGGACACCCTAGAAGGGGTAGGGGAGGTATCCTATATGTGGGCCGTACCTTGAAACCCCCTAAAAAGCATACTTCCTTCACAAACATCCCCCTCCAAGCCTCCGTTTTTTATTTTCTTGCTGCCCTATCTCAAAACGCAGCTCTAAATCCCTCCTAATCCCTTTCATTGCTAAAAACGATGCCTGTCCATCCTTTCATTGTGATTAGTAACCCTCTCCCTTTCCGATCTCGTCGTTTGAAGCTCCTACAACCCTCAAAATGAGCTGAAATCGTGTGGAGCTCCATTCCCTTTTATAGTTCTCTTTTTCCTTTGAAAATCCATCCTTTGGGAGCTTAATGCATCTCTCTACAAGGCCTAGATTCGTTTCAGTCCATTTGGGAAACCATTTCTCCGTATTTTCTCCACTTTCCATGGCTATTGTTAAGGCTGTTTTAGCCTTTTTTTCTCTCTTTCCACCATCCTCCCTCTCATGCCCCTGTTATTTGAGCCTTTACACTCTTTTGGTCTCAAAATCATGCAACACTCAATCCTATTTCTCCATTTTCTATGCTTAAGGAATACTGAAAATATATGACTGAGAGAGCTCTAGTGAGCAACAGACAGTATTAGACTCGACAGTGTTAAAGAAGGTAAGTCGAAACTATGGTAGAGTCCTTTGGTAGAATTAGGCATCTGTGTCGTTGTCTCGTAGATTGTTTGATTACCGTTTTGAGATTTTTGTGTTTTGTTATTGTTAGGTTTAGTGAAGTCAGAGGTAGAAAATGTGTTTGTGTTAGTGGTTTGGCCTTAGCATAGCCGAATGCGTTCCTGTCATAATCCATGTGAAACTTTATTTCATGTATTGTGACAAATTTTGTTGAATGGAGTGCATGCCGTTTCATTTGCTGTAAGGTATTGTCCCTAGATTGGGTGTATCCTATGGTTTCCACTGCCATGTTGTAAATCCCGGGATTAAGCTTACAAAATTAGTTTTTATCCCACCCCACCCTCCTACCAAGCATGTCACACCCAATCCCGACATGGGATTTGGAATGCAGTTCCATTTAATCCAACTTAATGTTACTAGCCATATAGGCCCTTGGCGTTTTGGACCTAGTGTTAACACTCCTAGATTTGAAGGATCTGACGATATAGGAAATCCAATTTCATTTAGATAATCTTGACCCTAAACGATAGAACAATCCCCTGTAGTGGAAATGGTATGAAACCATCTAGCGTATGAGCCTAGACTTTGGTTTATAGCCAGTGAGTTGCAGACTAGTCTGCTAGTTACCCTAAGTAGTGTAAAGCCAGTATATGCTAAGGAATAATAGGTTAAAATTGGTTGGAGTAGGACCTTATTCCTTCGATAGCTCCCCGTAATGCTTATAGACTTCTATTATAACCCTTAGGAAAGTGGTTTTAACTTAGAACCATTCATTCTCAGGGGAAAACTTCTACATCCCTCAGATTGAACTTAGAATAAACCAACACACCCCTTCGAATTGCCTTCTCCAAGGGCTTATTGCATTCGGGAACGCGGAGTAAAGGAACGGTATATGTAGGCGATGTATTCGCGGTTTGACATAACCTCTTAATCCTGGTACTTACCAATAAATTCAATGCTCGGATCAAGCAGAGGGTCGGCATCGGCTAGGATTAAGAACTGATACGAAGAATTTTCTGTCAGAGTCTCGGCAGCAGGTCAATGTATCCGGCTCAGACTCACTACACAACCTTTCTTCTGTGATGGCCCAACCACCTACAACCAAACGTGATCATATTGTCTTTGAAAAATGGCGAGGATTTAAAGCCAATAGAGAATTAGACATCTTGTCACCCACTCATACCTGCCCCTGAACTCAACCACAATAGCGATTAGGCTCATCTCCATCACCATAGATACCAATGCCATAGAACGCATCATTAGTAAAGGAAAACCACTGTAATGAGAGGTTGTTTCCCAATTCATGTCAAGGATAGCCCCTAAGTTGCACCTCATTCCGATATACAGAGCGATGCATAGATTCTTGAACTTTAAGTAGAACCAAGTTTTAAGAGGGGTAGAACGTATTGAGTCCAATCCAGTTAGGTCAGCCAATGCAACCGTTCGATCAGAGTGGCGCAGCGAAAGTGTGGTTAGCCTCTTCCCCACTGGCCCAGAATCAAAACATTTGATTTAGGTTATATGTACAGTTAGGTCATTAAATAGGATTGACCCTTCCTTAGAATGTCAATACTGAAGTCTTGCTAGATACTCCTTACCCTTCGCCAATTTCGGGGACAAAATTGTGTTTTAAGGGGGGTAGATTGTAACACCCCGAATTTTTGCCAACCTGGGATTAGACGTCCTTAGGCAATGGGTCAACCAAAACACCTTGGTAACCGCTCAGAACCCAATTCCATAGCTAAAGAAATCACTTAGGATTAATTCCTTTAGAAACTAAGCATAAGTTAGCTAGCGCTACGCTGGAGTAGCTGTGAAATTATCCCTGATCGCTTTAAATACGTTCTACAAGACCCAAAACTTGTAGAATCAATGGTGCTATAATACCCTAAAACCTTGGATCAAACTCTAAACCCGTTTCTCTTAAGAACTCTTTAAAACTTGGTATTGGATCTAGACCGCGCGTCGAAAGTCCGATACCTACAATCTTAGACCGTTATGACCGGTTAGCTGGACTTGACAACCGTTTCAAAAATCAAGGCCAACCGACGTTCAGAGGCTATTTCATTGAGCCTGGAGTGAAGAGAGTGAGAATAGGGTTAGATTTGAAAATTTTAATTCATATCTGGCACGTGACTTGATGCGTTATTATTAAGCGTTCTGACCATCAGAATTCAGCCAAATTACACCCTCGTATCAGGAAAAATTTCTCTTTCATATCATGAGACTTGTAGACCTGATCTAGGTGCGATGACTGCTGAACTAAAATTGGACCGCCACGTGTGATCTGCAAACTCTACTGGACTGAAAACTTGATGTGTGCTAGATCCAGTATGCATGAGCTTAAGTCCGACCGCGTTCGGCCAGGGGACCTCCAAAAATGATCTTTTGGATCGAAACAGCCCCGATTTGGTTAGACCTCAAGTAAACATTGTTTCCAAGCCTAATTTGGAAAGTTTTAAGCTTATAAAAGGGGTTTAAACCCTCACTTCTCTCACCCATCCGAATTTGCTAGAAATCCTAGCAGAGTGAGAGAAAAAGTGAGAGATTGTGAGAGAGTGTGGGAGGGATCTTCCTGCCACCTGCACCAACTACTACACGTGCTTAAGCAACGTATCCCAATCACTTTCCCGGTGATTCCGCCACATTTCTAGGTAAAGAAAACCCTAACCATTTTTTGATTTAGCATTTCGTCGATTCCATTAGCGATGTAGCTTATGTAGCTTGTGTATTAGGTCGCCTGTTCGCCGTAGATGAAACATATACGCTCCGTTCGAAACGATACACATATAAAGTGAAAGGTGCGGATTTTAAAAGCTTTGATTGGCTAATTTCAATGCTTTCAATGTCGCTTAATAGTAGATTATCGACGGCAACGCCGTTTGACATGTACAACATGCTGTCCGTTTTCTGTTTCGTAAGCAGACGAAAAATATGAGATTTAGGGCATTTTAGTCATTTGTAGAAAATACTGTAAACATCCATATTTTGCTGAAATGATTGACATGGCTTTTTGTCACCTTAGGATATTAGGAATGTGTGCATAATCAGTTTGGTGAAGAGATTCGTCCAAATGTGCACTTTGAGTCGACATACACTATGTAGACTTAAGTGTGTAGATTAAGTGTTTGTATAAATGTTTGTATTAGTATGTATTGAATTAAATGGTGTTGTGAAATAGTTTTGAGATTGAATTCTCAAATAATATGCTGATGTAAATGATTTCCTTCATGTTGGCTATATGTATGATTTCATTATATGTGTGAGATGCATGTGTTAGATGATTTACTTAAGTTTTATGTTATAACATGTGTTAACATGCTCACTTTGTTATAATGCATTTCCATTACCTTTATATGATTGAAGAAGTGGATTCAAAAATGTTTGGGACTATACCTAGTCCAGGCAGTCGGTAACAGAGTAAGTTCGTAGTATGCTTGTATTTACCACGAAGGACGCATCGATGAACGCGAGTCGTGTTTTGAGTTGGCGGCAGAGGTTAGGCCACACGAAGTGTTTCATGCACTTCATGTCATTCAGCTTGAGATGCGCTCGTGCTAGTCGAGCCCGTCAAGTAACCCGACTGGCCATTGTATGTTCATCATGTATGAGTCATAACTGCTTGAACCTAGGGTATTGAACTTACCATTGAAAACCCTGTCAACCATGGTACCTTGATCCACAAAGACTCATGAGCCGGGCATGGTGGTATGGGACACCGTGGTCGAGCTGTCGGCCTACGCTGGGGCCACAAACCTCCCCGTAGTGACCAGTGAGCACCCTACTCTGAGCAGATTATGGTGGTATGGGACACTATATTCTTGCTGTCGGCCTACACTAATCAGGCAACGAGCCCTTTGTAGTGACCTTGAGTTTATCATGACACCGCATGGGGGTGACGAGTCCTGATGTAGTCTTAAGGATAATTAGGCCTGTATTGAAAGGTGATGGGGGAGCGGTGCAATGAGTGCGAGCAACAACCCTGGCAGCCCTTGCAGCGACATACAAATATAACATCGTATGAGATTGCTAGGAGTGATGACCCTAGACAGGATCTGTGTTGGGATTGATATAAGCAAGGTACCCTAGTTTCCCAATCTTGCTGTATGAAAAAGACTAATAATAACTCGGTAATCATATCACCATCACATTGCATGTGCCTGGAAGATGTGGAGCACTATGGGAAGAAAGCATGCCGCGGGCATAAGATGGTGCCGTATGAGGGAGATCGTCGGTGAGGGCATCCATCCTGTCATGTCATATTGCATTAACAACAGTATTTAGAAATGTTTGATTAATTTCTTTACTATTATCGCATGATTGATTCGATAACATGCTAATCTCTGCTCTATTATTCCACTGAGTTGATCACTCACTCCCACATTACGGGATGGTGTTTTCGGACACCCACCAGTCCCTATTGTGATTGCTGATGATGGCACGGCCTACGAGGTGAAGCCGGACTTGATAATGATGAGGAGGATCCCTCCTTTATGCGTGTTCTGATCGACGGGAGTACAGGGAGGTTCATTAGATGCCATGAAACTTGTCATTTTATATTTTCAGAGCACTCATGTATATTCTTTCTTTCTATTTTGAGGTATACATGTATGTATATAACCTGGTAACATGTTCACACTCTGGAGACATACAACAGTTTATATATGTTATACATACTATCACAGTCTTTCGCTTGCTAATTTAACTGTCTCTAGAGTATGATATGGTGTTCTGGCGTAATCCCACTCATGTTTAATACATTAACATAGACAACATTCAATCGTACACA
The DNA here is from genome assembly GCA_037074715.1 of Magnolia kwangsiensis. Classification (NCBI taxonomy): domain Eukaryota; kingdom Viridiplantae; phylum Streptophyta; class Magnoliopsida; order Magnoliales; family Magnoliaceae; genus Magnolia; species Magnolia kwangsiensis. The sequence continues at coordinate 82,562,945 of CM073572.1, read as the reverse complement.
TTTATGTTGCATAAGTGATGTTCTAGAACTCGGGAGTGGATTTTTTACTCAACCCCCAATTTTTGGGATGTTACACCCATCTTTCAGGCCACTCGCACCTCGTTTCAGGCCACCTCAATGGCCCATGGTACCTCAACCAAATCGTCCACAGTAGGCTCGAGTACACGTGCTTACAGTTGAGGCACCCGAGGTAGATTTAGCACTGAGATCTTTTGAGATCTTGGCTCATATCCAAGGTACGCCTGTCTTCTTATTGGTGGACACCGGGTCCACAATTTTGATCATCTCTTACCCTACGATCAAGCAACTAGGGTTGGATACTACTCCTACGAAGAAATTGAGACTCACTACCACTACAGGGACTGTAAATGCAGTAGACACATGCTCCTTTGGTTGTTAAATTTTGTGATGCCAAAACCTTTATCTCTATCATGTGTTTATATGTTGATTTATATATGTTCAAGACAATGCTTCGCAAGTGTTTTAAGTCAAGAACTTTGATCGACTTCAAGTCAAGACAAGACATGTACTTTGTCAATATCTGTAAGCATATATGTTCAAAGATACTTCGATAAAGATTACAAGACTAAGGTACACTTCAAGTCTCAAGTGCAACTCAAGATGAAGTTTGAGTTCAAGATTTTGCATATCTTAAGACTAAGCTACATCAAGTGCGAGATATCAAGCTTGATAAGGTTCAAACGTCTACCTTCACTGAATGAATGAAGTTCAATGTTCATACTTCATGTTCTAGGTATAATAGACCTTAGATTGACCTAAGGGCAGGTCATTTTGAATACATAATTCAAACTATATTGTTATACATGATTTTGGTTTGTCCTAAGACTAGTCCTGGACCTTGTTTGACTAGTCCTAGAATTACCTCAACCAGTCCTAGAAATTTCAAGACCAGTCATAAGTTGTTACAAATTTTCAGAAATTTCTGATTAAGCTACGACCAGTCCTAGAGACTATTTGACCGGTCGTATGAACAGTGTCGACCTAACCTACGACTAGTCCTGTATCTACGATTCAAACTCCAGCAATGAATATGGTGATCCTTCGACCGGTCGTGAGGGTCCTACGACTAGTCGTACAGGGCCTACGATCAGTGGTAGACAACCTATGACCAGTCGAAGAATGGTTTTTATCCGATCGCACCCAAATATTCAAAAATCCGTTCTGCTACGACCAGTCGTAGTGTCCTCAAGACCAGTCATAGACGAGGTTTCTGTTACTATAAATTGAGCACGAATTTCAGAGTTTCATATAGAAATTCAAGTAAAATCAAGGATCCACTCTGAGATAATACTGGTATCCATATGATATTAGTATTCAGTTGGTAAGGTACACTGATGCTGATTAGGCTGGAAATATCATGATAGGAAATCAACCAGTGGTGGTTGTTTCTATATCAGAAATTGTTTAGTTTCTTAGTTTAGCAAGAAACAAAGTTCTATATCACTTTCTACTGCTGAGGCTGAATACATTACAGCTGGAAATGCATGTACTCAGCTTGTTTGGATTGGATAAAACGTATGTTAAGTGATTATGGAATAGCACAAGATTCAATGGTGTTATATTGTGACAATACCAGTGCTATAAATATTTTTAAAAATCCAATTTAGCATTCACATACCAAGCACATTGAAATTAAGTATCATTATATTCGTGAATTAGTGGAAGAAAAAATAATATCTTTAGAATACATTCCGACCGAGACTCAACTTGCTAACATTTTCAATAAACCGCTCGACAAAAGTAGGCTTAATAAATTAAGATTTGATCTTGGTATGTGCATACAAAGTCGATTATTCATGCAGTTGTGTATCATAGTGTAAATATATTTGAGAATTTATGTTTTTAAATTTTAATTTTTATAAATAAATGCATATTTTTGTTGATACTCGACCAGTCGTGGGTGTACACGACCGGTCCTAGTATGACCGATCGTGGACAGGCCAAGACCGGTCATGGAACGTGTTGATTATTTTAAAATTGGAGGAAAATTTCATCTTCCTCATTTCTAACCTCCTCTCCAATAAGCCGTCATTCGACCAGTCGAACCCACCGACCTGATCTTCAAGGTTAGTGCATTCTTTTGGTCAAAATAATAGATTCAAGTTCTATTCTCTTCTTTATTATCATTGGCATACTTATTTTTAAGTTTTTTTTTATTTTGAGAGTTTTTCTTCTCCATTTGCTGATCTAGAAAAACATATCTCTATTTCCTTGTGATTTCTTGCTCCTTTGTATTCCTTTGTGGTAGTGGATGCTAGAGGAAAAAAGAAAACAGCCCGTGGTCCATCATCCTCTAGATCAGCTCCAATAACTCAGCGCCATCTTCGTTCTCCCAAAAATGATCCTTCATATGTATGAGATTTACGCTTGCGCAAGGTTATTGTTGAAAAAGCTATTGATCTTAACCACATTACTCCATTTGGTATCGTTCCTCTCTTCCAATCTGTAGGTTGGGACAACATCTTACATTAGGGTGGGCCTGCATACCAATCTATTGCATAATCCATGTTTGCATGTATATCAAATTTCTCTACTAAAAATTTAACTTTTAAAATAGATGCTAGAGAAGGGCCTTTTAATGTAGACCGTTATTTAATATCTAGCCTTATGGATATTCCAGTTAATGATGAGGGTATCCCCATTCATGTTCTATCTGAAAAACCCTCTGAGACTGAAAAATGGATGCTCACTAGAGCATTGTGTAACATGAATGTGCAATGGACTCACAAGGGGAATGTGCTCCCCTCGAAGTACTTGTTACCCAGATACAGAGTCCTCCAAAGAATTTTTACTTCAAATCTGTATCCTCGCTCTGGTAACAAAACAGAGTTGACTACTTTTATGGTTCGTGTTTTGCACTCTGTCATTACTGGTACTAAAGTCTGCCTTTCATCTTTAATATGTCACTTCATCATTCAGTTTCATCTTCATCCAGGTCACAGTGATATACCTTTTGCCTAGGTTATGACTGTTTTAGCTTTTCATATATTGGTCACTATGCCTGTTGGAGAGGCTCCTATCCATAATCTGATTTTTAACAACACAAATATAAACAAAATGAAGTTAGACTTGGCTCCTGGCCAAGTGGATGTTGATGGTGGAGTTGAAGCTGGAAATGAAGAAGATGCTGATGATCTTCCTCCAAACGACATAAACATGGATGATATTTTTGATGAAATTGAGTCTGATTCTGCTAATGACCCTGACTATGACCCATCTGGGTTTGATGCGCGTTTGCGTGCACTAGAGGAGAAGATAGGGCATATGGATGTTAAAGTTGATAACATGAATGTTGCCCATGATTTACAATTTAAATATATGCGCAAGTATCTTAGGCGTTTAAACAAGGGCGTGCATTAACTTGATCCTTCCATACCTTCTCCTTCTTCAGGTTCAGATTGAGTGATTTTATCTTTGGTCTATAATAACCTTAAGTTTACTTTTGTTGGATTGTGAACTTTATGTGTGGTTTGCTGACTATGTTTTATTGGCTGTGGATTAAACTATTTTTATAGTTATGATCTTTATTTTCATATATCTTGTCTCGATTACTCCTGTTTATTATCATGTTCCATTGTGTTGTTCTTCCTTTTTCATATTGTGACAAAAAGGGAGAGAATTTCTCTAATGGTTTTGAATTGATTTGTGAGTAGTAGAAGCATTTTTTTTTGGATATATGTGTGCTACTCAGGGGGAGTAATTCAGGGGGAGTAAGAAGGTGAAGTGGTTTTCCTACTTCGTCTGATGTGTGCTAGTTGTTGTATGACAACTGGTGCATGATTCTTTAACCAGGCTGTAATTGGTTTTTTATGTTATAACCTGTGCATAATTTTTTGTATTGGTTATATTCATACTGGTTATTGAGTGTTTTGTCACAAATTTGACAAAGGGGAGATTGTAAGTGCAGTAGACACATGCTCCTTTGGTTGTCAAATTTTGTGAAGCCAAAACCTTTATCTTTGTCTTGTGTTTGTATGTTGATTTATATATGTTCAAGACACTACTTCACAAGTGCTTCAAGTCAAGAACTTTGATCGACTTCAAGTCAAGACAAGACATGTACTTTGTCAACATCTGTAAGCGTATATGTTCAAAGCTACTTCGATAAAGATTACAAGACTAAAGTACACTTCAAGTCTCAAGTGCAACTCAAGATGAAGTTTGAGTTCAAGCTTTTGCATATCTTAAGACTAAGTTACATCAAGTGTGAGAGCTCAAGCTTGATAAGGTTCAAAGGTCTACCTTCACTGAATGAATGAAGTTCAATGTTCATACTTCATGTTTCAGGTATAATAGACCTTAGATTGACCTAAAGGTAGGTCATTTTGAATACATAATTCAAACTATACTGTTATACATAATTTTAGTCTATTCTAAGACTAGTCCTGGACCTTGTTCGACTAGTCCTAGCATTGCCTCGACCAGTCCTAAAAATTTCAAGACCAGTCGTAAGTTGTTGTAAATTTTTAGAAATTTTTGGTTAAGCTACGACCAGTCCTGGAGACTGTTCGACCGGTCGTATGAATAGTGTCGACCTGACCTACAACCAGTCCTATATCTATGATTCAAACTCTAGCAATGAATATGGTGATCCTTCGACCGGTCGTGAGGGTCTTACGACCAATCGTACAGGGCCTATGACCAGTCGAAGAACTGTTTTTATCCGATCGCGCCCAAATATTCAAAAAAAAATTTTGCTACGACCAGTCGTAGTGTCCTCAAGACCAGTCATAGACGAGGTTTCTGTTACTATAAATTGAGCACAAATTTTAGAGTTTCATATAGAAATTCAAGTAAAATCAAGGATCCACTCTGAGATAAGTTCTTGTTCATTTTAAGCTACTTTGTGCATAATTAATATTCCTTTTGTTAGCTTATTATTATTTGATTTTGATTTGCATTCCAATCTGATTTGAAAAGAGGAAAATTCTGTAATTCCTTCTTCTTTGAATCAAAATCAAATACAGCTAGCCCATTTGGTTTAATTTAAAATCAATTAGAACTTAGAACCATTTTAAAGTGAGTATTGGACTTTAAACTTCTACATTCAATCAACTACTCTGATTGGTTCTTCCGGGCTACTACGAAAGGAGAAATTCAAGTATTTTAAATTTATTATAATTTACATTTCTTTTTTGTTTGTTTTGAGATTGAGCCAGAAAAATCTCATTGTGTGGTTATCTGAGGAGAGCCAGAAAACTCAGACAGAGGGGTTTTTAAATTGTGTAAGCCCAAGTCAAAAAGACAATTGTGAAGGTTTTAGGTGAACTTGTGAAACCTATTTCGATAGTGAACGGTGATATCCCCTGTGTGAGGATATTAGGAGTGGAGTTGCAATTTGTGTGGCTATTTTATAACAGTTGGTGTACACACAGGCAAACCACTATAAATCTTTATGTTTTGTGGATGTGTGATTTATTCTTTCTATCTTTTATCATTCATAACTGTGGAATGTGCATGTGGATGTGAATGTTGTAATTTTTACATTTCAAGCACAGTGGGGAATGTTGTAATAATTTAGATTTAAATTTGTACAATTTATTTCAATTCCTTGCTATTTATTTATTCCTCTTTAGTTTGAGTTTTTGATGCAAAGGACGTTCTAGAAATAAGGTTGTCCTGCCATAAACCCTTATTTTTTATGGTATAAGGTTGTCCTTAGAACTGAATTCGTATCAACCTCTCAATACTAGTATGTTGAGGTTACTTTTATTTTAGCTTTAAGAATTGAATTATTTCTATTTGGCTATCTCTTGGTTTTATTCCGCTGTAATACTTTTAATTTGGCATAGTCCTATTCACCCCCCCTCCCCCCCCCCCCCTCCCCCTCTAGGACTTATAACTTGGCCATTTCAGGGACCTTTTCAGACATTACACGAACCTGTGAGTCTTACTCAGTAGATTTGGATAGCAGGACAGTGGTCGTTGACCTGATTGTTGCCCCACTATGTCACTACGACGGTACTCTCGGGATGGATTGGTTCACCAGGATGAGAGTAGAGATTGGCCTTTACATTTCCTGTCCAGGTCAGTTGGTCCTGTCGAGTTAGTAGCTATACTTCCTTATTAGAGAGTACTGATGATCCGACATTGGGAGATACACCTGTGGTTCAGGACTTCCTGGATGTATTTGAGATGATCCTGGGACTTCCTCCTCGACCCGAGATTGACTTTACTATCGATCTTGTGCCCGGTGCGACACTTATTTCCTTGCCAACATATCGTATGCCTCCATGTGAGATGGAGGAACTGAGGAGACAGATTGAAGTATTGTTAGAGGTAGCTCCATTCGACAGAGTGTGTCCCCTTGGGGAATACCTATATTGTTTGTGAAGAAGAAGAAGGACGGTTCCCTGTGATTATGTATTGATTATCGCAGGTTGAACCAGGTGATGGTGAAGAACAAGTTTTCCTTGCCTAGGATTGATGATCTTTTTGATCAGTTGAAGGGGCACGGTATTTCTCGAAGACAGATTTATAATAAGGGTATCATCAGTTGCACGTCAGGAATGAGGACGTGCAGAAGACAGCCTTCAGGACTAGTTTTGGTCACTACGAGTTCCTCGTGATGTCGTTTGGACTCACAAATGCTCTGGCCGTGTTCATGGACCTGATGAACAAGGTATTTTGGTCGTATCTGTTCCGATTCATCATCGTATTTATTGATCACATCCAGATATATTCCAAGAGTCAGGAAGAGCATGAGGAGCATCTGCGAGCAGTCTTCGACACTCTTAGGAAGAACCAGTTGTTCGCGAAGTATAAGAAATGCTACTTTTGGAAGGAGGAAGTTAAATTCCTGGGACATGTGGTGTCCAAGGAAGGTATAGTAGTCGACCTCACTAAGGTAGCCGTGGTTTTGGATTGGAAGCAGCCCGTTTCAGTTACTGAGGTGAGGAGTTTTCTTGATCTGGCAGGGTACTATCGACTAATCATTTGGGACTTTTTCAAGATTGTCAGACCGTTGTCTCAGTTGACACGGAAAGATTTGAAGTTTGCCTGGAATGAGAAGACTAAAGCAGCTTTCAGGAGCTGAAGGACAAGTTGACGTCCACCCCTATGCTACTATTGTCAGAACAAGGGGTTAAGTATACTATATACACTGACGTGTCTCACGTTGGTTTGAATTGTGTCCTAATGCAGAAGGACAGGGTGATTGCATATGCCTCGAGACAGTTGAGGAAGCACAAGAAGAATAACCTTACACACGACCTGGAGTTGGCGGCTGTCATTTTCAGATTAAAGCTCTGAAGACATTACCTCTACGGAGAAGAGTTCGAGCTCTTTTGCGACCACAAGAGCCTTAGAAACATATTCTCTCAGCAAGACTTGAATATAAGGCAACACCGATGGATGGAAAACTTGAAAGACTTTAAGTTCGAGGTCTCCTACCATTCGGGCAAGGCAAACCTTATGGAAAACACGTTAAGCCACAAGAAGACCATAGAGTTTATGGCTCCACTAATGATAACAAAATGGAACATGGTGGAGTTTATGAAAGACATTGAGCAGAAACTCACGGTGGAGGTGCTGTATGAGGTTATCGCACACATTCGAGTACAGCCCCTCATTGACGACAGGATTATTGTAGCTCAGGCAGACGATGAGCTATTGGTGAAGATGGCGCAACGGGTTAATACAAATGAGGACTCTGAGTGGAGTCTTGGTATGGATGGGGGCTTACGTTATAGTGGCCGCCTATGCGTTCCAGACATTCCTGACTTGAGAAGGGAGGTTCTCAAGGTAGCCTACAGTTTGAGGCTTGCGATGTATCCTGGTAGCATGAAGATGTATTAAAACATGAAAAGATCATACTAGTGGGACAATATGAAGGTTCGCATTGCAGAGTTTGTGTCCCGTTGTCTAACGTGCCAGCAGGTCAAGGCAGAGCATCGCCGACCTCCTCGACTACTTCAGCCCATGCCCAAAGCCGAATGGAAGTGGGATTTCATCTCTATGGATTTTATTTCAGGGCTACCAAAGATGAGGAAGGGATAAGACTCCATTTGGGTGATTGTTGACCAATTAATGAAATCGGCTCATTTCCTACCGATCAGAGTTACGAACTCTGCAGACGAGTTAGCTAGGTTGTACATTAAGGAAAATGTGCATCTGCATGGAGTTCCCTTGGAGATCATGCCAGACCAAAACACGTGATTCACATCTATCCTCTGGACTCGTATTTAGGAAGTGATGGGTGTGAAGTTGAAGTTCAGCAACGCGTTCCATCCACAAACAGACGGGCAGACGGAACGTGTGAATCAGGTGCTAGAAGATATGTTACGAGCTTGTGTGTTGGATTTCAAAGACAGTTGGGATGACTTTCTTCCTTATGCAGAGTTTGTGTATAACAACAGCTTTCAGGCGAGTATTAGCATGGCTCCCTATGAGGCACTGTATGATCGCCCGTGTAGGGCACCGCATTGTTGGGTAGAAGTGGGTGAGAAGAGTCTGATTGGCCCAAAGTTAGTCCAGGAGACCTTAGAGAAAATCAACATTATTAGGCGTCGACTTCTATCAGCAAAGAGTAGGCAGAAGAGCTACGTCGATACGAGAAGGCGACTGCTTGAGTTTGAGGTTGGGGACCATGTATTCCTTAAGGTTTCCCCCATGAAGGGAGTTCTTTAGTTTGGTAAGAAAGGGAAGTTCATGCCGAGATTCATTAGCCCATTTCAGATACTAAATCGAGTGGGAGCAGTAGCATATCATTTTGCTTTGCCCACACCACTCGTAAGCGTGCATAATGTATTCCATATGTCCATGTTGAAGAAGTACGTTCCTGATCCTTCGCACATTATTAGTTGGGAGCAAGTGCAGCTGATCGAGTATGCCACATATGTACTGCGACCGACGCGTATCCTGGATAGGAAGGAGCAGGTATTGAGTAGCAAGGTTATCCCACTTGTGAAGGTACTGTGGACGCATCACAGCGAAGAAAACGCTACTTGGGAGACTGAAGCTGAGGTCAGGAAGAACTACCCTCAGATCCTCGAGGAGTATGAAAAGGTACAAATTTTGAGGATAAAATTTTTCTTTAAGGGGAATAAATTGTAATGTCCTGAAAAATCCGTACAAAGATGCGAGTACCACCTCTAGCAGAAATCACTTAGGACCAAATCCTTTATAAATTAAATGAGAATTTGTAACGTCCCGAAAATCGGGGGGTCGAGCAAAAACCCAACTCCCGAGTTCCAAAATGTTATTTATGCAACATAGAAATGTATGATTGAATGTTGTCTGTGATAATGTATTAAACATGAGTGAGATTAAGCCAGAACAGCATATCATACTCCAGAGATAGTTAAATTTGCAAGCGGAAGACTGTAATAGTATGTATAACATATATAAACCATTGTATGTCTCCAGAGTGTGAACATGTTACCAGGTTATATACATACATGTATACTTCAAAAGTAACCAAAAGAATATACATGAGTGCTCTAAAAATATAAAATGACAAGTGTCAAGGTATTTAAGCAACCTCCCTGTAATCCCGTCAATCAGAACACGCATAAAGGAGGGATCCTCCTCATCATCATCAAGTCCAGCTCCGCCTCATAGGCCGCGCCAACATCTGCAATCACAAAAGGGTCTGGTGGGTGTCCAGGAACACCGTCCCGTAACGTGGGAGTGAGTAGCTAACTCAGTGGAATAATAGAGCAAGGATTAACATGTTCTCAAATCAATCACGCGAGAATAGTAAAGCAATAAATCAAACAATCCTAATACTGTTGTTAATGCAATTATGACATGACGTGATGTATGCCCTCACCGACGATCACCCTCATACGGCAACATCTTACGACCGCGACATGCCACACTCCCTAGAGTGCTCCACATCTTCCAGGCACATGCAATGCTATGGTGATATGATTACCAAGTTGTTATTAATCCATTCAAACAGCAGGATTGGGAAACTAAGGTACTTCCCTTGTATCAATCCCAACACGGATCCTGTCTAGGGTCGTCACTCCTAGTAATCTCATACGATGTACATTTCGTAGGTCACTGCAAGGGCTGCCAGGGCTGTTGCTCGCACTCGTTGCACCGCTCCCCCATCACCTTATCAATACAGGCCTACTGTACTCTACTGCACGGAAGGGTCGTCGCCTCCCGTGAACTCAGAATACGCTCGCGGTCACTACAAAGGGTTCGTCGCCTGATCAGTGTAGGCCGACAGCTAGAATATAGTGTCCCATACCACCATAATCTGCTCACGAGTCAAGGTGCTCATTGGTCACTACGGGGAGGTTTGTGGCCCCAGCGTAGGCCGACAGCTCGACCACGGTGTCCCATACCACCATGCCCGGCTCATGAGTCTTTATGGATCAAGGTACCATGGTTAACAGGGTTTACAATGGTAAGTTCAGTACCCTAGGTTCAAGCAGTTATGACTCATACAAGGTGAACATACATCGGCCAGTCGGGTTACTTGACGGGCTCGACTAGCGCGATCGCATCTCGAATTGAACGACATGAAGTGCGTAAAACACTTCGCGTGGCCTAACCACTGCCGCCAACTCTCAACACGAATCACATTCATCGACGCGTCGTTCGTGGCTATGACCAGTCAGCCACAAATTCGCTCGGTTACCGACTGCCTGGACTAAGTCAAGTCCCACACATCTATGGAATTACATTAACACTATACAAAGGTATTGAAACTAAAATACATCATGTGAGCATGTTAGCACATGTTATAACATTCAACTTAAGCAAATCTTCAAGGCATACTTCCCATGCATATTCAACTTAAGCAAATCCTCAAGGCATACTTTCTATGCATGTAATGCGATCATGCATAAGGTCAACATGTAGGAAATCATTTAGGTCAGCATATTAATCATGAAATCAATCTCAAACTACTACATATCATCATTTAATTCAATACATACTAATACAAGCATTTATACAAACACATACACTACACACTTAAATCCACATATAGTATGTCGACCCAAAGTGCGCAACTTGGCGAATCTCTTCGCCAAACTGATTATGCAATCATTCCTAACTCTCTAATGCGGCGACAAACCATGTCAATCACGTCAGCAAAATGTGCATGTAGACCGTACTTCCTACAAATGACTAAAATGCCCTAAATCTCATATTCTTCGTTAATTTACAAAACGGGAAACAGAGAGCATTTTGTACATGTCAAACGGCATTGCCGTCAAGAATCTACTATTAAACGACATTGAAAGCTTTGGAAACAGTCAATCAAAGCGTCTAATATCCGCACCTTTTCCCTTTTAGGGATGAGAATTCGAACGAAGCGTATACGCTTCGTCTACGGCGAATAGAGAACCTGATTTACGAGATCCATAAGCTACATCGCTATGGAAACAAGGAAAACTCAAATCAACAACTGTTTAGGGTATTTACTTACCTAGAAAAGCGGAGAAATCACCGGCAACGTGATTGAGTTGCGTTGCTTAGGCACTTGCAACAGGTAGCACAAGCGGCAAGGAATTCTCCTCCAATCTCCCTCACAAACTCTCACCTTTTCTCTCTCCCAATCTAGGGATTTTTGTAAATTCGGATGGGAGAGAGGAGTGAGGGTTTCAACCCCTTTTATAAGCCTAAACATGCCCAAAATTGGCTCCAAGTCAAGGTATACTTAAAGTATATCCAAATCGGGGCTGTTTCGGTCCAAAAGAGCATTTCTGGAGGTCCCCTGGCCAAATGCGGTCGGACTTAAGCTCGTGCATACTGGATCTAGCACGCATCCAGATTTCAGGCCGGTAGGGTTCCCAGATCGCACGTGGCGGCCCAGTTTCAGTTTAACGGTCACCGCACCAAGATCAGGCCTATAAGTCTCGTGATATGTAATAGAAATTTTTCCTGATCCAAGGGTGTAATTTGGCTGTATTCTGACCGTCAGAATGCTTAATACTGATGCGTCAAATTTGTGTGCCAGATTTGAATTTGAAATTCCAACTATGTCCCTATTCACACTCTCTTCGGTCCGGGCTCAATGAAATAGCCTGTGATCGTCAGTTGGACTTGATATTCGAAACGATTGCCAAGCCCAGCTAAGTGGTCATAACGGTCTAAGATGGTAGGCATCTGACTTACGACGCGCGGTCTAGATCCAATACAAAGTTTCAAGGAGGTCCCGAGAACAAACCTGCTTAGAGTTTGGTCCGAGGTTTTAGAGCATTATAGCACCATTGGTTCCACTCGCTTTGGGCCTTGTATAACGTATTTAAAGTGATCAGGGACCATTTCCCAGCTATTCTAACGTTGCACTAGCTAACTTAGTCATATTTTCTAAAGGAATTGATTCTAAGTGGTTTCTTTGGCTATGGAATTGGGTTCTAAGCAATTTTTCAGGTGTTTTAATTGATCCATTGCCTAAGGACGTCAAATCTCAGATTGGCCAAAATCCGGGGTGTTACAGAATTAACTAGCGTTAAACTAGATTACATGTGAAATTAACACCAATCACTTTAAATACGATTCGTAAGACCCAAAACTCATAGAATTGTTAACGATACATTACCCTGAAATCTAGGCTCAATCTCTAAACCAGGTTACTCTCAGGAGCACATTGAAACTTCGTATCGGACCTAAACGGCACATCGAAAGTCCAATAGCTATGAACTTAGACAATTATGACCGCCTAGTTGGACTTGAAAATCACCTCAAAAATCAAGTCCAGATGAGGTCCTGGGACTATTGTCTTGAGTCCGGAGTGAAGTGTGAGAATGTGAATGTTTTAAGAAATTAAATACAAATTTAAGTAATCTGAGTCGTGTCGCTTGTGAGCCGATTATAAGCATTCTAACCGTTGGATTCTGATACAAATACACCCTTGAATCAAGGACGATGTCCCACACATGCCAATGTGCTTGTGGCCCTGATCGAGTATCAATGACCGTTGAACTGAAACTGGTCTGCCACGATCGATCTGTAAACCTGATCCGATTGAAAACTTAGTTTGACCAAGATCCAGTATCTGTGAGCTTAATTCTGACCGCATTCAGCAAAGGGACCTCTAGAAATGCCCTGTTGGATCGGAACAAGTCCGATTTGGTTATAACCTAAGTATATCATGGCCGTGGGACTATTTCTGTCAGTTCTATGCCTATATAAGGGTCTTAAACCCTCTCTCCCATAATCCATACGAATTCTGAAACACTAGCTAAGAAAGGTGAAGAAAAGAGAGAGAAAGAGAGTGAGTGAGTTGGAGATTCTCCTAGGAATTCTACCCTGCTTCTCCATGTGCTCATCCATTGCTACCGGATCGATATTCCGGTGATTCTAATACCATACTTGGGTAAGAAATCCTAACCCTAACCGGTTCTAGGGTTTCAAATAGTTTAAGTGATGATGTAGCTAATCTATTTCATACTCTAGGTTGCTAAACTGCCGTTAACGAAGACTTAACGTCTAAATCTAATCCGTTACGCATTTTTCAGTTTAAGGTGCAGACTATATATTTTTAGGTTATGATTTTTAAGGCTTTCAATGTCAGTTAATGATTTATTACTGATGTGGATGCCATTACACATTCCAAATACACTATCTGTTTCATTTTACATAAATGTATAAACTATGATTTGAATAGAGTATTTCATGTGTTTGATGTAATGTTTGTATGCACTTGGAATCTGATATTGTGATTGCCATGATTAATTGTCATAGGTATATGGTTGTTATGTATGCGACAACTCCTTGATAAAAGGATTTGCCCAAATATGTAATATAACCGACATATGTGATGTATGTTGGAAAGTATAGTCTAAGTGTTTGTGAAAAAGTCTGAATGGGTTAGTAGTTAGTAAAGTGTGGTTTGTAAGGGAGTTGAGATATAAATCCCAACCACCTTAGTTGTGTGTATGATTTCCTCCATGAACTATGTAGCCTACTTATTCATGTTAACTATGTGTATGATTTTCTCCATGTACTGTATTCATGTTTAAGTTATATTCCATAACACGTTCATATGATTGTAGGATTGATTTATAACTATTCATTATTGCGATTGTACATGCTTGGGACTCTATCACAATCCAGGTAATCGGTAACAGTTCTCGATCTGGTGGCTTAGGTTGTTTTCTCCATGCAGGATGTGTTCGATAAATCTGAGTCATACTTGGGATGTCGGCAGTGGTTAGGCCACACAAAGTGCTTTTGCGCTTCATGTCGATCAACTCAACGTGCGCTTGTCCTAGTTGAGCTCGTCAACTAACCCGATTGATCGATGTATGTTCACCATGTTTGGATGCTACTGCTTGAATCTAAGATACCAAACTCACCAATGAAATCCTGTTAACCTTGGTACCTCGATCCGCTAAGACTCATGAGCCGGACATTGTAGTATGGGACATCGTGGTCGAGCTGTCGGCCTATGCTGGGGCGACGAACCTCCCCATAGTGACCAGTGAGAAACTCAGATTCGTGAGCCAAATACGGTGGTATGGGATACTGTATTCGTGTTGTCAGCCTACTCTGATTCGTGACAAGCACTTTGTAGTGACCTCGAGCATACCCAGAAACTACAATGAGGTGACGAGCCTTAGTGTAGCATCTAGGGTATACTTAGGCCTGCATTGATTGGTGACAAGCTCTCTACAGCGACCTAGAACCGTAACATCGTTTGAGATTTACTAGGACTGACGACCCTAGAATGGATCATTATTTGGGTATTGACATAAGGGAGGTACCTTAGCTTCCCAATCCTGCTGAATGAAAAGGACTTTCAAGAACTCGATAATCATTTACATGCACCACACTTCATGTGTCGTTTGGCGTTGGGTAGAGCACTGAGGAAGTGGTTAACATGGGCGACCGTAAGATGAAGATCGCAGAGGGAGTGTAGGCGAGGGCATGCATCATTCCTTCATACATTCCTGCATTAATCAGAGTACTTAGGGATGTTTGATTATATTGGCTTATCATTACTACTTGATTGAATTAATAACATGTTAACCTTTGCTGTATAGTTCCATTAAGTTGATCACTCACTCCCACGTTCTAGGACAGTGCTTAAACACCAACCAGATCTTGTCTTAGCTGCAAATGATGATGTGACATGCGAGGCAAAGCCGGAGTATGAGGATGATGAGGAGGCGTTCTCCTTCATGCAGTATTCAGGCGAGTTCTCTTAGACCGTTCTGAATCATCGGGGCTTCAGGGTTTATGTTTTATAAAGGACTATCACATTTTGTCATTTGTATTTTGAAACAAGACTTGTAACTATTGACCTGGCAGAGTACATATATTTTGGGAACTTGTACTGGTATATATATTTATTTCAGACTTCCTCTTGCATATTATAACTGTCCCTAGATTACGTTTGCTGATTTGGCTTAATCTAATTCATGTTTTATGCACTAATATAGACAACATTCATCCATCATTAAAAATGTTGCATAAGTGATGTTTTGGAACTTGGGAATTGGGTTATACTTGACCCCCGATTTTCAGGGCGTTACAGTCTATGTAGACCATGTTCTGATCGACGGGGTTCAGGGATACTGATTAGATGTCATTGCACTTGATATTTTGCACTTTTAAAATACTCATGTATATTCGTTTTGCCCATTTTTAGAGTATACATGTATTTAACCTGGTACCATGTTCACACTCTGGAGACTTACGACAGTTTATATATATTTATATATCTATCAAGGTCTTCTGCTTCCGAAATTTAACTGTCTCTAGAGTATGATATGCTATTTTGGTATAATCCTACTCATGTTTAATGAACTAATATGAACAACATTTAATCATTCTTATCCATGTTGCACAAGTGATGCATTGGAACTCGGCAGCTGAGCTTCTGCTTGACCCCCAATTTTTAGGGTGTTATAGTATTGTTAGCTGACCTTATCATATCAGACATGCAAGAGTTCGATGTTATTCTGGGAATGGATTGGTTAGCTTCATTCCATGAAAAGTTGGATTGTTTTGAGAAGATTGTGACATTCTCTATTCCTGGGCGACCGAGACTCCAGTTTCTTAGAAAGCAAAAGAATGGATCGTTATGCGATTTCATAGCACTTTTTGAGGAGGAATCACATGAAGTAAGTATCGATCAAATTCCAAACGTATGTGAGTTTTTTAATGTATTTCAAGACATACTGGGGTTGCCTCCAAGAAGAGAGATCGAATTTAGTATAGATTTTTGTAACATCCCGAAAATCGGGGGGTCGAGCAAAAACCCAACTCCCGAGTTCCAAAATGTTATTTATGCAACATAGATATGTATGATTGAATGTTGTCTGTGATAATGCATTAAACATGAGTGAGATTAAGCCAGAACAGCATATCATACTCCAGAGACAGTTAAATTTGCAAGCGGAAGACTGTAATAGTATGTATAACATATATAAACTGTTGTATGTCTCCAGAGTGTGAATAGATTACCAGGTTATACACATACATGTATACTTCAAAAGTAAACAAAATGAATATACATGAGGGCGTTAAAAATATAAAAAGACAAGTGTCAATGTATCTAATCAACCTCCCTGTAATCCCGTCAATCAGATCACGCATAAAGGAGAGATCCTCCTCATCATCATCAAATCCAGCTTCGCCTCGCAGGCCGCGCCATCATCTGCAATCACAATAGGGACTGGTGGGTGTCCGGAAACACCATCCCGTAACGTGGGAGTGAGTGATCAACTCAGTGGGATAAGAGAGCAAAGATTAGCATGTTATCAAATCAATCATGAAATAATAGTAAAGCAGTAAATCAAACAATCCTAATACTGTTGTTAATGCAATATGACATGACGTGATGTATGCCCTCACCGACGATCTCCCTCATACGGCAACATCTTCCGACTGCGGCATGCCACACTCCCTAGAGTGCTCCACATCTTCCAGGCACATGCAATGTTATGGTGATATGATTTCCAAGTTGTTATTAGTCCATTCAAACAGTAGGATTGGGAAACTAAGGTACTTTCCTTTTATCAATCCCAACACAGATCCTATCTAGGGTCGTCACTCCTAGTAATCTCATACGATGTATATTTTGTAGGTCGCTGCAAGGGCTTCCAGGGCTGTTGCACGCACTCGTTGCACCGCTCCCCCATCACCTTATCAATACAGGCCTACTGTACTCTACTGCTACTGAAGGGTCGTCGCCTCCCGTAGACTCAGAATACGCTCGCGGTCACTAAAAGGGCTGTCAGGGCTGTTGCTCGCACTCGTTGCACCGCTCCCCCATCACCTTATCAATGTAGGCCGACAGCAAGAATATAGTGTCCCATACCACCATAATCTGCTCACGAGTCTAGGTGCTCACTGGTCACTACGGGGAGGTTTGTGGCCCCAGCGTAGGCCGACAGCTCGACCACGGTGTCCCATACCACCATGCCCGGCTCATGAGTCTTTATGGATCAAGGTACCATGGTTAACAGGGTTTACAATGGTAAGTTCAGTACCCTAGGTTCAAGCAGTTATGACTCATACAAGGTGAACATACATCGGCCAGTCGGGTTACTTGACGGGCTCGACTAGCGCGATCGCATCTCGAATTGAACGACATGAAGTGCGTAAAACACTTCGCGTGGCCTAACCACTGCCGCCAACTCTCAACACGAATCACATTCATCGACGCGTCGTTCGTGGCTATGACCAGTCAGCCACAAATTCGCTCGGTTACCGACTGCCTGGACTAAGCATAGTCCCAAACAATTAAGGAATCACATCAGCAAATCATATGAGAGTATTGGAATTGAAATACAACCATGTGAGCATGTTAACACATGTTATAACATAGAACTTAAGTAAATCATCAAGTACATGCATTTCATACATACCATGAAACCATGCATATAACTAACATATAGGAAATCATTCACGTCAGCATATTAATTGAGAAACCAATCTCAAACTAATCCATAACATCATTTAATTCAATACATACTAATACAAGAATTTATACAAACACTTACACTACACACTTAAGTCTACATATAGTATGTCGACCCGAAGTGCGCATTTAGGCAAATCTCTTCGCCAAACTAACTATGCACGCATTCCTAACATTCTAATGCGACAATAAACCATGTCAATCACATCAGCAAAATATGAATAAAAACAGTACTTCCTACAAATGACTAAAATGCCCTAAATCTCATATTCTTCATTGGTTTACGAAATAGGAAACGGACAGCATGTTGTACATGTCAAACGGCGTTGCCGTCGAGAATCTACTATTAAACGACATTGAAAGCTTTGGAAACAGTCAATCAAAGCGTCTAAAATCCGCACCTTGTCTCTTATGGATGTACAAATTCGAACGGAGCGTATACGCTTCGTCTACGGCGAATAGGGCACCTAAAACACAAGCTACATAAGCTACATCGCTAATGAAATTGACGGAAGCTTAAATCAGCAAGTGTTGAAGGTTTTCCTCACCTAGAAGTGCGTTGGAATCGCCAGAAAAGTGATTGGAGTGCGTTGCTTAGGCACTTGCAGCAGGTGGCACGAGCAGCAAGAAATTCTCTCCTACTCTCTCACAAACTCTCACCTTTTCTCTCTCCCAATCTAGGAATTTTTGCAATTTCGGATGGGAGAGAGAAATGAGGGTTTCAACCCCTTTTATAAGCTTAAAAACGTCGAAAACAGGCTCCGGAACGAAGTTCACTTAGTGCATATCCAATTCGGGGCTGTTTCGGTTCAAAAGATATTTTCTGGTGGTCCCCTGGTCGAATGCAATCGGACTTAAGCTCATGCGTACCAGATCTAGCACGTATTAAGTTTTCAGTCCGGCAGGGTTCGCAGATCGCACGTGGCGGGCCAGTTTCAGTCCAGCGGTCACCGCACGTAGATCAGGGCTGAAAGTCTCATGATATAAAATAGAAATTTCTCCTGATCCAAGGGTGTAATCTGGATGAATTCTGACGGTCAGAACGCTCAATACTGACGCGTCAAGTCGTGTGCCAGATTTGAATTTGAAATTCCAACTATGTCCCTATTCGCACTCTCTTCGGTCCGGGCTCAATGAAATAGCCTGTGATTATCGGTTTGACTTAATTTTCGGAATGAGTGTCAAGTCCAGCTAGGCGGTTCTAACGGTCTAAGATAGGAGGTATCGGACTTTCGACGTGCGGTCTAGATCCAATACAAAGATTCAAAGTAGTCCAGAGAACAAACCTGCTTAGAGTTTGGTCTGAGGTTATAGAGTATTATAGAGTCGTTGATTCTACTCGATTTGGGTCTTGTAGAACGTATTTAAAGTGATCAAGGACTATTTTCCAGCTACTCCAGTATCGCGCTAGCTAACTTACACTTATTTTTCAAAGGAATTAATCCTACGTGATTTCTTTGGCTATGGAATTGGGTTCTAAGCGATTTTTCAGGTGTTTTAGTTGACCCATTGCCTAAGGACGTCTAATCCCAGATTAGTCAAAATTTGGAGTGTTACAATTTTATGCCCGGAGTCTCACCAATTGTAACACCCCAGATTTTTGCCAACCTGGAATTAGACGTCGTTAGGCAATGGGTCAACCATAACACCTTGGTACCTTCTCATAACTCAATTCTAAAGCCAAAGAAATCACTTTTCAACCCATTTCCTTCAAAATCTCACCTTTCACCACCTCATTGTTCAAATTTCTCCAAGTAATTTCATATTAAACACAAATCCTAAAGTTTAAATGGTGAAGAACTATACTTAAACTAAAACTTACTGTAAATGGTAAATACATGAATAAAATTGGATTTTGACTATTGAGTTTTTGTATTCTTATGATATAAATAGTTTATTTGGATAGATTAGCTTCTCCTACCCTAAAATCATATATTGTACATCGCGTAACTCATTCCGGTTTACAAATGAGACCCGATAATGCCTCGACGGACTCGTGGGCCTGAACGACTCAATTCGGGGGAACCCGGGGTGGGTCCCACGTGTTTTCGACATCCCCGGGGGGGTAGGACATCGCCCCTGGGGTGAGCCCTCGCCCAATTGTCCAGTGACCGGTGAGGGGCTCACCGGTTTGGCAAGGCCTCGTCCGTACAGCGGATTAGGCAGCCCGTTTTCTGCATTCTTTTTCACATTTTGTCCAACTTTGAAAAATTATATCTCCCTCATTATGACTCTGATTTAGGTAATTTAAAAATTAAATTAAAGATAAATGAGTCTGATTTTATATAAAAATATGTGAAAAATATAATAAAATATTTAATATAGTTTAAAGCAGGTCGTTATGACAACTATCAGAAAATCACTTCTTGGACAGTTGCTGCTTCTGGAATTTTTAGAATTTTTCTACAACATGAAATCTCATGAAATTTAGTGAAGATGGGGTAAAATTGATGATGAACTACTAAGAAAATAATTAAAATAATATAATAATTAAAAGTACTAAAAATAAAGCATAGAATGGTCCTAGGACCGTATTCTGCCATAATTAGGGTAGAATTTGGTTAAGTACTAAACTGAATACTCAGAAGAATTAGCTTGAACCATTTTAAATATGAAATACAAGACCAAAAATGAGTATGACCACTAATGCTACGTTACATAGAAACCTAAGATAAATCTCTAAACCCAGTTGCTCTTGGGAGCATTGTGAAACTTCATATCGGACCTAGACCGCACATCGAAAGTTCGATAGCGATGAACTTAGACAGTTATGACCGCCTAGTTGGACTTGACAATCACCTTGAAAATCAAGTCCATATGATGTCCTGGGACTATTTTCTTAAGTCCGGAGCGAAGAGTGAGAAAAGTAAATATATTTAGAAATTAAATATAAATTTAAGTAATCTGAGTCTGTCGCTTGCGGACCAATTATAAGCATTCTGACCGTTGGATTCTGACTCAAATACACCCTCGGATCAGGAAAGATGGCCCACACATGTTAAAATACTTGTGGCCCTAATTGAGTTTCGATGACCGTTGAACTGGAACTGGTCCGCCACGGTCGATCTGAAAACCCGATCGGACTGAAAACTTAACTTGATCAAGATCCAGTATCTGTGAGCTTAAGTCCGACCGCATTCAGTAAGAGGACCTCCAGAAATATTTTGTTGGATCAGAATAACCCCGATTTAGTTATAACCTAAGTATACCTTGGCCTTGGGACTGTTTTCGTCAGTTCTGAGCCTATATAAGGACCTTAAACCCTCTCTCACAAATTCCATACGAACTCTCAAACCCTAGTTAAGATAAGAGAGAGAAAAGAGAGAGAAAGTGAGTGAGAAGTTGGTGTTTGATCTTGGGATTCTTCCCAGTTTCTCTACGCACCAAATCCATCTATCTAAATCGTTATTCCGGCGATTCTAATTTCATTCTTGGGTAAGGCAATCAAACCCTAACCTGTTTTGGAGCTTAGAATAACCTAAGTGTTGATGTAGGTAACCTAATTCATGCCTTAAGTTGCCAATCCGCCGTTGACGAAGACTTATCGTCTAAATTATATCCGTTACGCATTTTCTGGTTTAAGGTGCGAACTATATACATTTAGGTTATGGTTTTCAAGGCTTTCAATGTCTGATAATGATTTATTATTGACGTAGATGCTATTACACATGCCAAATGTGCTATCTGTTTTATTGTACGTATATGTATAACCTATGTTGTAAATAGAGTATTTCATATATTTGTTAAAATGTCTGTGTGCATATGAAATCTGATGTTGTGCTTGTCATGATTAATTATCATTATTACATGATTGTAATGTATGCGACAACTCCCTGGCTAAAGGATTTTCCCTAATATGCAATATGGTCGACATACGTGATGTATGTTGAATAATGTAGTCTAAGTGTTTGTAAAAATGCCTGAATGAGTTCATAGTTAGTAAAGTGTGATTTATAAGGGAGTTGAGATATATATCTCAATTACCTTACTTGTGTGTATGATTTCATCCATGTACTGTATATGATTCATGTTTAGCTGTATGTATGATTTCCTCCATGTACTGTATATTCATGTTTCCATAGTATGCTCAAATGATTATAGGATGGACTTATTTATTCATTACTGCTTTGACAATCTCATATGCTTACTTATTGTAATTGCATGTGGTTGGGACTATATTATAGTCCAGGCGATCGGTAACAGACCTCAAACTGGTGGCTGAGGTTATTTTTACCACACAGGATGTGTTCGATGAATCCGATCCGTACTTGGGATGTCAGAAATGGTTAGGCCACACGGAGTGCTTATGCACTTCATATCGATCAACTCAATGTGCGCTCATACTAGTCGAGCTCGTTAAGTAACCTAATTGGCCCGATGTATGTTCACCATGTTTGGACGTTATTGCTTAATCTAAGGTACCAAACTCACCAATGAAACCCTATTAACCATTGTACCTCGATCCCCTAAAATTCATGAGCCGGACATGGTGGTATGGGACACCATGGTCGAGCTGTTGGCCTACGCTGGGGCGACGAGCCTCCCTGTAATGACTAGTGAGCAACCTAGACTCGTGAGCTGATTATGGTGGTATGGGACACTATATTCGAGCTGTCGACCTACTCTGATTGGTGACGAGCCCTCTGTAGTGACCTCGAGTATATCTTAACACTACAAACAAGCGACGAGCCTTTTTGCAGTAATTAAGGTATATTAGGCTTGTATTGATTGGTGACGAGCCCTTTACAGCAACCTAGAACGGTAATATCGTATGAGATTGTCTAGGACTGACGACTCTATAATGGATCATTGTTTGGGTATTGATATAAGGGAGGTACCTTAGCTTCCCAATCCTGCTGTATGAAAAGGACTAATAATAACTTGATAATAACGCTCATAACATCGCACTGCATGTGCGCCGAGTTGAAGAGCACAAAGGGAAGAAAGCATGTCGTGACCGTAAGATGGTGTCGCACGAGGGAGTGTAGGCGAGGACATGCATCATGAAAATATTTCATCCTTGCATTAAAAAGAGTATCTAGGACGTGTTTAATTGTACTACCTTATCATTACTGCTTGATTGAATTGATAACATGTTAACCTCTGTTGTATAGTTCCACTCAGTTGATCACTCACTCCCACGTTATGGGATGGTGTTTGAAACACCAACCAGTCCCTATTTTAGTTTCAGATGATGGCGATGCTTGCAAAATGGAGGCGAACTTTTATGATGATGAGGAGGGTTTCTCCTATATGCAGCTATCAGGCGGGTCTTTGTAGACCATGTTCTGATCAATGGGGTCACAGGGATGTTGATTAGACGCCATTACACTTGTTATTTTACATTGTTGGGAACACCCTTGTATATTCATTATGTTCATTTTGGAGTATATATGTATATATTTAACCTGGTAACATGTTCACACTCTGAAGACCTACAACAGTTTATATATTTTATATATCTATCACAGTCTTCCGCTTGTAAAATTTAACTATCTTTGGAGTATGATATGTTGTTTTGGTCTAATCCCACTCATGTTTAATGCATTAATATGAACAACATTCAATCATCATTATCTATGTTACATAAGTGAAGCGTTGAAACTCGGGAGCTAAGCTTCTGCTCGAACCCCGATTTTCATGGCATTACACCAATCTTCATGACACCATACCATATGGCACCAGTAGAGTTGAAGGAACTAAAGGAACAGATTCAAAAGTTTTGGAGCAAGGTTTCATTTGGCCGAGTACGTCACCGTGGGGTGCGCCAATCTTATTTGTAAAGAAGAAGGATGGATCGATGAGATTATGTATTGATTATCGCCAGCTGAATAAGGTCACCATACTTTCTAGGATAGATGACCTTTTTGACCAATTGAAAGAAGCCAAGTTTTTCTCCAAAATAGATTTGCGGTCAGGATACCACTAGCTTAGAATTAAAGACGTGGGCATACCAAAAATGGCCTTTAGGACTTGTTATGGCCACTACAAGTTTCTCGTGATGTCGTTTGGGCTAACAAATGCACCAACAGTATTTATGGACCTGATGAACAGGGCATTTAAGCCACACCTAGATTAGTTTGTCATAGTATTCATAGATGATATTCTTATATATTCTAAAACCCAGGAAGAACATGAAAAACATCTTAGAGTTACTCTTTAAACCTTATGGGAGCATCGATTATATGTTAAATTTGAAAAGTGTGAATTTTGGAAGGAAGAAGTGAAATTTTTTAGCCATGTAGTTTCAAAGAAGGGCGTATCAGTAGACCCATCAAAGGTAGAAGTAGTATTGCAGTGGAAACGGCCCACGAGTGTGATCGAAATACGTAGTTTTCTTAGTTTAGTAGGGTATTATCGAAGATTTATCAAAGACTTCTCTTGAATTGTAGCATCGTTAACTCGATTGACCAGGAAGGGTGTAAAGTTCAATTGGGATGATACTTGTGATCAAGCGTTTTCAAAGTTAAAGATTAGGTTGACGACAACGACTGTCCTCACCATTCCTTTGAGTGGTGAAAAGCTTGTAATCTTCAGTGATGCTTCATATAGAGGTTTAGGTTGTGTCCTTATGCAGCAAGGTAAGGTTGTAGCTTACGCTTCTAGGCAGCTGAAAGTGCACGAGCAGAATTACCCTACTCATGACTTGGAGTTGGCAGTCGTGGTTTTCACTCTCAAAGTATGGAGACATTATCTATATGGGGAGAAGTTCGAGCTATTTTCAGACCATAAGAGTTTAAAGTATTTTTTCTCTCAGAAAGAATTGAATATGAGGCAACGTCAGTGGATGGAATTCTTGAAAGACTATGACTTCACCCTCCAATATCATCCAGGTAAAGCCGATGTAGTAGCAGATGCTTTAAGTCGTAAGCCGCACGGAGTAATTGCTCACCTCATGATTCAACAATGGAAAATGTTAGATACAATGAAGGATTTTAACATCCAATTGAATCCGCAAATGTCTATAGCTCATCTCTTTAACCTATCCGTTCAACCTTCCTTAATTAGTAAGGTTATAGAAGCTCTACAACAAGATTCATGGCTGCAAACTAAGGTAATAAAAGCTGAAAAGGGTGGTAAGTCGAAATGGAAAGTTGGTGCCGATGGTGGATTAAGGTTCCAAGGAAGATTATATATACCAAATGTGGCTGAATTAAAGAAGAAATTTATGGATGAGGCACACCGCACTAAATTCATAATCCACCCTGGAGGTACTAAGATGTATCACGATATGTATAGGCAATATTGGTGGAATAATATGAAGAGGGAGATCGCTGATTATGTAGCCAAATATCTCATGTGTCAACAGGTAAAAGCAGAGCATCAGAAGCTGTTAGGGATGTTACAGCCACTACCGATTTCTAAGTGGAAGTGGGAGCACATATCCATGGATTTCATTATGGGATTGCCATGAACACGTAATAATCATGATGCAGTTTGGGTCATCGTCGACCGGTTAACTAAGTCCGCACATTTTCTTCCTATACGTGCCACCTATCCCCTAGAGAATTTATGTAAACTCTATATTAAAGAAATAGTTAGACTGCACAGAGTGCCTGTATCTATCGTATCTGACCAGGATTCCAGGTTTATGTCTCATTTTTGGAGAAGTTTAGAGAAGGCACTGGGAACCACTCTTGATTTTAGCACCGTTTTTCACCCTCAAACTGACGGGCAAACTGAACGAGTGAATCAAATCCTTGAAGACATGCTCCAATCTTGCGTACTTGATTTCAAAGAGAGTTGGGATGATCATTTACCATTAATCGAGTTCACTTATAATAATAGCTACTTGACAATTATCGGCAGTGCCATATGAAGCTTTGTACGGGAGGCCTTGTAGATCTCCAAATTGTTGGACAGAAGTTGAAGAAGGTAGTTTGCTTGGACCATAGATTGTGCAAGAGACAACAGAGAAGATTTTTATCATTAAAAACCATTTGCGTACGGCCCAAAGTCGTCAGAAGAATTATGCAGACAATCGCAGAAGAGATCTAGAGTTTGCAGTTGGAGATCATGTTTTCTTAAAGATTTCTCCTATGAAAGGCATCATGAGGTTCGGTAAAAGGGAAAGTTAAGATTTATAGGTCCGTTTGAGGTTCTAGAGAGGGTTGGTGTTGTAGCATATAGACTTGCTTTACCGCCTCAATTGTCTGGAATTCATGATGTTTTCCATGTGTCAATGTTAAGGAAATATGAGCGGGACGTTTCTCATGTTATAAACTAGCAACCATTAAAGATCCGGGAAGACGCTTCATATATCAAACACCCAATATGTATTCTTGACTGGAAAGACCAAGTGCTTTGATCAAGAGTTATACTGTTAGTCAAGGTTCAGTGGAGTAACCATACCGAGGAAGAGGCTTCTTGGGAATGTGAGGCCGAGATCCAAGAGAACTACCGTCACTTGTTCGCATTATAGGTATGTAAATTTCGAGGATGAAATTTCTTTTAAGGGGGGTAGAATGTAATAACCCAAATAAATCTTGACCATCAAAATTTTAACCATTGATCGACATACCCAATTTGTCCGATATAACCGACGATCTATAAGAACAACTGGTTCAATCTCAACCATTGATTTGGACAAATCCGATCCAACTATTCATTAACTAATAAATCTATCCAAAAATACAACCATCAAACCATGCATATGTTGAAATCATTAGAATACTTGTCCATCCATCTAAACTGACCGTCCATCTCACCACTAATCCACAGGTACATAACGAAGTCCATTCCCCGATCTCATCTAACCATACATTTATCCATCCATCCACCCATACATCCATCCGTCCATCTGTTATACCTTGATCCATCCATCCATATATATCATCCATATGCCATCAAATACATTACAACCACACACATGCACCAAACACATCATGCACATCCATCCATCTATCCATACGTCCATCCGTCCATCTATTGATCTATCCATCCATATACATCATCACAACCATAACTTAATACGGGACACCGTGTATAACAATTTCATTCATGCACACACATGTGGCATGCACACATGAGATACATGGTGCACATGCACACTAGATTTCCCTCCATGAATACCTATTTCATACACACCTCTTATACGAGTGGCACCCATGCACCACATACATCACATGCACCTGATGTCCATACACGTGACACACATAGCACATGTGAAACGTACAACATGTGGTGCGTGCAAACCAGAGAACGTGCAGCACATGTTTTAAACGGACCAATAAAGAAGAAGTAAGAGAAACGGTAAGATAGTAGTAAGAGCCACTCTCTCTTACACGTGTTAAATATGGGAATGAAGAGGCTATAAAAGAGAGGTATGAGAGATAGAAAAGAAATTGTAAAGTGAGGGTGGAGTGTGCTGTGACTTGAGAAGAGTGAAGAGAGAGAGAGAGAGAGAGAAAAAAAAAGTATTGTTGGACATTCACGTGGGAAAGAGAGGGAGAGAGAGAAGAGAGAGGAAGGAGAAAGAAAAGGAGGAGAGAGAAAAAGCAAGAGAGAGGAAGAAAAGAAAAGACAAGAAAATATTTTTTAAGAAAAAGTGAGTTTCTCTCACTTGATATTTGTCTTTATTTATTTATTTTACTTATAATAAATTCCACTTGGTTTCCTTTTAATTTTTATTATGAAATTAATTCAATAATTGTACATTTTTCTCTTATTGATTTATTTATTGGATTCATAGTTTGTTGTGTTTATCTAACATGAAATTTTTATAGTTCTCTTTATTTTAATTAGCAAGTTGTGAATCAATTTTAAATTTAGATTATTACCCATGCACTAATAATCTTTTATTTTATTTTATTTTTATAAATTTTAAGAAAATCAGAATTTAGAGCATCTTTAAAAAAAAAAAATCAAGTTCAATATACTTTTCCAGACTATCGGATTGGATTTGATGGATTGCATTGAATAAATATATTTTTATGTAGAACTTTAAATCAAGTATTAACAATCTACAATGATTAGAAACAATTTATCCTTAGAAATATTTTGCTCATGAAATATTAAAATTTTATATCCTTCGAACAATTTTTGGAACACCAGAAAATAGGTGGGGCAATCAAGTCCTCTAGGTTGAAAATTCCAAAAGCGTAAATAAGTGGGAAAATTAAGACCCTTGGGTTGAAAGTCTCAAAAACCCAACTAGTACCTTTTGGAAGCTCTACCATACCCTTTGAGTGGGTGAGCATGTTAGGATTACAAAAGGTTCCCACTACCAGGTTCGGTAGGGTAGTAGTCTGACTAACTAACGTACAAATGGGTCCCTCACCAAGTGCCCTTTGGATGGGTGAGCATGTCATGCAAGAGGTTCCCATTGCCAGGCTAGGCGTTGTATTGGCGCGGGTGTTGGCCAACCGGTGTAAACTGGCCCTGGTATTAAAAAGAATAAACCGCACATGTTATTATGGAGTATAACATCTATTGATTTCATTTTTCTTTGAATTTACATTGAAACCTTTTGTTTATTAAATCTCCTCATTTGTTGTTTTACCTAAATGTGTATTGTATCTTTTAATACATTTTTATTCATATTACATGAAATTATTTTGAAACCTGCGTTGAGATTACTCATTAGGCTTCGTAGCTTACCCTGTTGGGATTTTAAAATTTCAGGATCGGGATCACATAGAGGAGCTTAAAGAGATTTTCTTTTATTTATTTTTATTTCTTTATCATTTTCTAAATAAGTGTAATGAACATTAAGTATAGTATGATAGCATGACGATGACATGTGTTTGATGGTAATCTTGAATAGTCAAAACATGGACATAAATGTTCAATTATTAAAATATTAAATTTTTATATTTTATGAATGAGATCATTTTGTCAATATACATGTGGATTCTGAAGTGTAAACATACAAAACATAAGTCATGCCTTCGGGTACAGAAATCAGGGTCGGATATACCCAGGTGCCGGATTTTGGGGCGTGACAAAAATTAACAAAGGGGAGCAACAAAGGATCAAATAAGGGGGTCCCACACGAAAATGGGGCCCCACACATGTGGGTTAGGGCAGTGGGCTACCAGAACCACAGTCCCGCCGCAGCCCGCTGGAGGTGGGCAGTGCTGCCGCAGTCCTCTAGACTGCTGGCGGTGGCCCCCCTTCCCAGGGTGTCGTATGTGTGCAGGGGACCCACTGGGTCCCACCGGATTTTAAGCTTTGGGCCCCTACACCCGTGTGATGCATTTCCTCAGTCCATTTCGCACATATTCACTCCTTTTGGAGTGTTTCAAGTTTGAGATTCAGTGACTAATAGTTTAAACCTGTTGATTGATGGTCTAAAAAGGAATTGAGATCATTTCACATGATCTCAACCATACGAGTCACATTTCAACTGTCAATCTTTCCCGTCGATGAAACTTAGGATCCTACGATCATTTCTATATTTTTTATCCCCTCCTAAGTCAAAGTACGTTAGAGTGTGTCGTATTACCATAACCCAGGTCCAATTTATTCCAAATTATGCTCTAATACCAAATTGTAACACCCTAAAAATCGAGGGTCGAGCAAAGCTCAACTCCTAGGATCCAACGCATCACTTACGCAACATAGATAATGATGTTTAAATGTTATCCATGTTAGTGCATTAAACATGAGTGAGATTATACTAAATCATCATATCATACTCCAGAGTTAACGTAGTTAAGTAAGCAGAAGACTGAGATAGATATATATAGTACATATGTGTTTCACAACCTCCAGAGTATGAGTGTATTACCGGGCTGACTATATACATAATTTGTTTCAAAATATACAAAATGACAAAATGTGAATGTATGACTATCCATATAATCCCTGTAATCCTGGCGACGCAACTCTAGGTCTACATAGACCCACCTGAGAGTTGCACGTAAGAGAACTCCACCTTGTCTAAGAAATTCAGCTCTATCACATAAGCCTCATCATCATCTGTAACTAAAACAGAGTCTGCTTGGTGTTTTAAAACACTATCCCAGAGTGGGAGTGAGTGATCAACTCAGTGGTACTATAAGGCAAAGGTTAACATGTTATCAATTCAATCAAGTAGTAATGAAAAATCAATACAGCAATCACTTCATAATTACTCTTGTTAATGTAGGAATGATATGCAATAATGATGCATGCCCTCACCTGCACTCCCTCAATGACTTCATCTAACGATCGCGCATGACAACTCCCTAAACATGCGCTTCCTCGCCAAAGCACATGCAATGCGGTGCATGGTCGGTTAGCCAAATAATTTATTATACTTATTCAAACAGTAAGTTTGGAAAACTAAGGCACCTCCCTTTATATCACTAACCCTAAACAGAGATCCATCTAGGGTCATCAATCCTATTTAATCACATACGATAGGCAAGTTGTATGGCATCACCCCTAATGAAAGAAGTGGATGGGTAAATTTAAGAGTTTACACTCGAGGTCACTACGGGGAGGCTCGTCACCTCAACATAGGCCTAATTTATACTCAAGGTCATTATGGGAAAGCTCGTCACCTCATCGTAGGCCGATAGCTCGAATAGAGTATCCCATACCACCATATTTGGCTCATGATTTTGAGTTGCTCACTGGTCACTACAGAGAGGCTCATTTCCCTAGCATAGGCTGACAGCTCAACCACAGTGTCCCATACCACCAAGACCAGCTCATGAGTCTCAGCGAATCATAGGACCATAGTTGAAATGGGTCTTTACAATGATGGGGGTATCTTAGATTGAAGAAGTAGCGTCCATACATGGTAAATACACAATAGGCCAATCGGGTTATTTGACAAGTTTGATTGGCACAAGCACACACTGAATTAATTGGCATGAAGCGCGTAAGCACTCCACGTGGCCTAACCACTATCGACAATCACCGTACGGCTCAGATTCATCAAACGTATCCAATGTGGCGAAACTAGTTCGGCCACTCAATCGGGAACCGTTACTGATTACTTGGACTGTGTAATAGTCCCAATCATACTTGTAACATCTCGAAAAAAATTCGTACAGAGACCCGAGTGGCACCTCAGGCAGAAATCACTTAGGATTAATTCCTTTAGAAATTAAGCGTAAGTTAACTAGCGTTATGTTAGATTAGCTATGAAATTAGCACTGATCACTTTAAATACGTTCTGTAAGACCCAAAACTTGTGAAATTGTTAACGCTATAACATCTTAAAACCTAGGATCAAACTCTAAACCCGTCTGTTCTCAGGAACCCTTTGAAACTTTGTAATGGACTCTGACCGCACGTCATGAGTCCGGTAGCAATGAACTTAGACCATTATGACCGCATCGTTGTGCTTGACTACCACCCCGGAAATCAAGTTCAAATGATATCTTGAGGCTATTTCATTGGGCCTGGAGCAAGGAGTGTGAGAGAGTAGAATTCTTTATAAATTAAATGCGATTTAAATAAATCTGGCACGTGTCACTTGCAGGTTAATTATAAGCATTCAGACCGTTAGAATCTGACCCAAATACACCCTCAGATCAAGGAACATTTTCCACTCATGTCAGTGTACTTGGAATCCCTGATCGAGTCTCAGTGACCGCTGAACTGAAACTGGTCCGCCACGTGCGATCTGGAAACCCGATCGAACTGAAAACTTAATGTGATCAGGATCCAACATCCATAAGCTTAAGTCCGACCGCATTCAGTCAGGGGACCTCCAAAAATGTTCTTTTGGATCGGAAAGGACCCGATTTGGCTATAACCCAAGTATACCTTGGTTTAAAGTCTAAATAGGTGAGTTTTTAGCCTATATAAGGACCTTAAACCCTCTCACATCCCTCTCATACGAATTTTCAAGAAACCCTAGGAAAGAGAAGAGAGAAAAGTGAGATATTGTGTGAGAGTTGCGAGGAAAAGTTCCTGTCACTCGATCCTGCTACTACACGTGCTTAGCCATCGTGTTCTAATCGCTCTTCCGGTGATTCTGACTTCATCTAGGTAAGAAAACCCAAACCTTAGCCTATTTTAGGAATTCTATCGATGCAAGTAGCAAAGTAACTGACTTACCTTGTGTAATAGGTGGTCATATCATTGTTGGCGAAGGCATAGAGTTCCTATTCGATTCATTACGCTCCTACGGCGTAAGGTGCCGATTTTAGATGCTTAGGTTACCTGTTTTCAAAGCTTTCAATGTCGTTTAATGGTAGATTATCGACAAGGATGTTGTTTGACGTGTAGAACATGCTGTCAGTTTTTCATTCCGAATACGTACGAAGAATATGAGATTTAGGGTATTTTAGGTATTTATAGAAAATACTGTATACGTACGTATTTTACTAATATGATTGCCATGTGTATTTGTCATGTACCTATGCTAGTTATGCATGTATGATCTGTTCGGGGAAGAGATTCACCCTAATGCACATTATTGGCCGACATACGCTATGTAGGCTAATGTGTGTAGATTAAGTGTTTGTATAAAGTTTTGTATAAGTGTTGAGTAAATGTTGTTGTAGATTAGTTTGGAGATTGGATTCTCAACTAATATGATGATGTACATGATTTCCTCCATGTTTGTTATATTGAATTGATTTCCTTATATATATGAAATGCTTGTGTTTGGTTGAATTGCTTATGTTATATGTTATAACATGTTGCTAACATGCTTGGATTATTTGTGTTTCATTTCTGTCACTCTCATATGATCATTGATTTAGATTACAAGTGCTTGGGGCTATATTCTAGTCCAGGCAGTCGGTAACAGATTTGAATTAGTGGTTGGCTTCTATTCACCATGAAGGACGCGTCGACGAACCCGAGTAGTACTTTGGTTGACGACAGTAGTTAGGCCACACGAGGTGCTTATGCACTTCATGTCGTTCAGCTTGAGGTGCGCTCCTACTAGTCGAGCTCGTCAAGTAACCTGACTGACCATTGTATGTTAACCTTGTATTGGTCATAACTGCTTGAACCTAGGGTACTGAACTTACCAGTGAAAACCCTGATTACCATGGTACCTTGATCCATTAAGACTCATGAACCGGGCATGGTGGTATGGGGCACCGTGGTCGAGCTGTAGGCCTACGCTGTGGCGAAGAGCCTCCTCGTATTGACCAGTGAGCACCTTAGACTCGTGAGCCAATTGTGGAGGTATGGGACACTACATTCGAGCTGTCGGCCTACTCTGATTGGTGACGAGCCCTTTGTAGTTACCTCGAGCGTATTCTGAGTCTACGTGAGGCGACGACCCTTCCGTAGGAACAAGAGTACAACTAGGCCTGTATTGATAAGGTGATAGGGGAGCGGTGCAACGAGTACGTGCAACAGCCCTGACAAACCTTGCAGCGACTTAGAAATATATCATCATATGAGACTACTAGGAGTGACGACCCTAGACAGGATCTGTGTTGGGAATGATATAAGGGAAGTACCTTAGTTTCCCAATACTGCTGTATGAAAGGACTAATAAAAACTTGGTAATCATATTCATATCGCACTGCATGTGCCTGGAAGATGTGGAGCACTGAGGGAAGAAAGTATGCCGCGGACGTAAGATGGTGTCGCATGAGGGAGTATGTCGGTGAGGGCACGCATCATTACTGCATCTCATCCTTACATTAATAACAGTATCTAGGAATGTTTGATTGTTTTCTTTACTATTATCGCGTGATTGATTTGATAACATGCTAATCTTTGCTCTATGATTCCACTGAGTTGATCACTCACTCCCACATTACGGGACGGTGTTTGAAACACCTACCAGACTATCTTAGATGCAGATAGCAAGGCTATTTAGGAGCTGAAGCCGGACTACTGCGAGGACCAGGACGAGTTCTCCTATATGCAGTTTTCTGACGGCTTCGCATAGGTGGCCTGGATCAGTGGGATTTTACTAGTTAGACTATCATATGACCTTTGATATTGGTTTTTTATATGTATTTGTGACTCAGAGTTATATTCATACCTTGGAGACAGATCGAGATTATTTTATTTTACATACAGTGATATATATATCTTCCAGTCTTCCGCTTGCGTTTTATCACTGGATTTGGAGTATGAATTGCAGTTTGGTAAAATCTCACTCATGTTAATGCACTAACTCAGACAACATTTAATCATAAGCATATTTGTTGCATCAGTGATGGTCTGAAACTTGAAAGTTGAGTTGTCACTCGACCCTCGATTTTCAGGTTGTTACAAGTTGGTATCAGAGCATGATTCGGATTAAACCAGACCTGGGTTATGGTCACAGGACATATGTTGTCTCCCTTTTGACTTAGATGGGTGCAAGAAAGCCATACAAACACTCATAGGATCCCAGTTTCGCCAATTGGAGAAGTTCTCCCAAATCGATCATTTTAATCGAGTCCGTGTGCATCCGTGGTCGCGTGAAACGACCCTGCAACACTTCTAGATCATTTATTGATGGGTCTAGACCTCTATTGATCCTATCCCAACTATTAAACATCACTAAATGTGGATGTGCAACAGTTAGTACCCAAAACGACCTGAAATAGTTTGAAACGGAGTCGTGGGCCTACCCACACTAATCCAATTTGATCCAAGGTGGGACCCACATGCATTTGGGGTCCTTAAGGCAGAAAGACCTCACCCAAATGGTGAGGCATCGCCGAACATCACAGAGGTCGGCGAGGACCTCGCCGGTTCAGCGAGGCCTAGCCGGTTAATGGGCCCGATACGGTCGGGCCTTCGGGTCAACGACATTTGGGGGTTAGGGTAACCCCATGGTAGATGGGTCATCCCTTAAAACCCTTCCAAACGACTACCTCCTTCAAAAATATCAACCCCAAGCTCTCCCTTTCTCTCCTATTTGTTGTTTTCCCTCTCAAATCTCGTTTCCAACCACTCTCATCACTGTTTTCTGCCACAATCCATGCCCCTTCATCATTTGCAGTGGTACACACTCTCCTCTCTCTCCATTCTCTCACATTTTGAGCTCTTACATCCTCCATTTGAAGCTCAAACCGTGTAAGCTTCCAACCTAACCCATCTCTTCCTTTTCCTTTCTTTAAACTCTGTGTTTGGGGCCTTTACAACCCCTGTTGGGCCTCAAACTTGTAGAGAATCAAAAACCCCAGCCCTTAATCCCCCCCTTTCCTTCATTTTCCATGGCCTTATTTGACTTCGTCGCGGCCATATTCTCCCTTTCCATCGTCCTCTCTCTCATGGGAAAGAGGAAGAGTGTCGCTGATGAAGCTGGGCCTAGTCACCCTTCACGTCCAAGAAAGCCAAGGGGTGGCGTCGTTAGTTCAAGTGTCGCCGCTAGTCCAAGTGTTGGGAGAGAACTACACACGAAGCAGGATTTGGATCCCCACACTCTCATAGGGAGAGCATTGTTGGCAGACTTGACCCATGGTGCATATACGGATCGCAGGGTTCTTTTTAAGACGCAGGTGGATGGGCAAATTTTTGGTGAATTTCTGTTGTTCAAGAGCATCGAAGTTGTCGGTTGGAGTCCGCTCTTTGAGGGTGAGTCTCGTGCTAATGTGTGCACTGTTCGTGCCTTTTATGCTCATATTCGGGACCCTACGCTGGAGCTGCTACAGTTCAGGATCCCCTTTGGCAGAGATCGACAAGCTACAATCGATGTTAGGTTAATAGCTCGACTCCTAAACGTGCCTCTTGGCGAGGTACATCCAAGTGCTAAGAATCTGAAGAGTGTTCGTGAGCGAGATCGTCGCACCAGGTTTCTATGTGGTGGTTTAGTTGAGTGGCAGCGTAATAAGAGCCTCTTAGCAACCCACATGTCGGATGATTTTCGTCTGCTTCACCACATCTGCACGTTTAATGTTTATCCAAGGTGGAGCAATCGCAGTGAATGCACGCGTCTCATGGTAGATTTCCTGTATCTAGTGGGCCAGGGAAAGAAGGTGTGCATGCCCATGTTTGTGCTGCGACAGATCATCCTCATAGCAAAATCGAGAAGAACGTCTGAGTCACTTCCCTTTGGCCGGATCATATGCAAGATTGTGCTTTAGTTTTCTTACAGACTTGGGCCGGAGTTGCCTGTGCCGGCTCATTACATCAACGAGGCTACTATGAACCAAATGAAGATAGGGCCTCGGCATCATGAGGCTCAGCTTGATGATGACAGCGAGGGTGAATATGATAGTGAAGAGGATGAAAGTGAAGAAGAAGGTGGGGCAGAAATAGAGGAAGAAGACCAGGAAGGAGAAGAAGAGGCTCAGGATACTGATGAGAGTCCTCCTCCTGTGACTCGAGCTGCTAGGGATGCTCACATAGCCCGACTTGAGAAGAGTCAGGTTGCTTTGCGACGGGAAGTCCAAGAACTCCGGATCGAGGTAAAATAAGAGCTTGAGGATACCAAGGCCATCATGAAGCAGAAGTTTAGCAAGGTGACTCACACCTTGAAGGCTATCCTGTGTTGCCTGAAGGATAAGGGTGCCCCTCCTCCATCGCCAGACTCGGACGAGTGATTAGATTGTAAATGTTTGTTGGTCGTACGTAGGTTATTTTGTATTTTTTATGTGTGAGCCTGAGAAGGCTTAGTAGTTGGCTTGTGCAGTTGTAGGTTTCACTAGCTTAGTTTCCCATGCGCTTCCTTCATGATGCATGTAAAGTTATATCTCTTATATTGTGACAAATTTTGATTAAATGAAATGCATGGAGTTGCTTCGGCTTGCTATGTGAGTGATTGTTGTGGTGTATATGTGCTACATCTAAAACTGATTAGGTTGCACCCTATTTTGAATATAGGGAATGCCACTTAAGGTTACTCGGAGCACGGCACGTCTTACGCTGGGAGAGTCGATGGATCGGGTCCCTCCCCAGAGTGATGATCATATAGGTCCTATCGTGGGCCTAATTCGTGAGACTGTACCTGAGTCTCAGCCTTCTACGAGTCCTACAGTCGGACCACCACCTTTCACACCACCAGTTTGTGAGCAGTACCGTGCGTCTTCCTCGACGCAGTATATGCCTCAGCCTGCTCCATCTCCTGATAGGTTTAAGCAGTTGATGACTATGATGCACCAGCAGCATCACCAGCTTCTGACTACTATCGCAGAGGCCTTAGCCCAGGGTGGGAGTGCGACTCCACCTGCGCCATCTGTGCATCCAGCTGAGGATGATGGGACTTCGACTCAGGATAAGGGTATGGCTCATCCTGCACCATCTGTGTACCCTATGGGGAATGCTACTGATACCAGAGGCCTACTTGAGCGATTCCAGCGCTTGCGGCCTCCTACTTTTGCGGGTTCTCACAGACCCGAGGAGGCCGAGTACTGGCTCGACCGCATCTCGAAGATGTTGAGGATGCTACACTGCTCAGAGTCTGAGCAGGTTGAGTTGGCCACTTTCATGTTCGAGAGAGAGGCCAGTTTATGGTGGGATAGTATACTACGGACGGTTGCAGTTGGCTACATATGGACTTGGGTAGCATTCGAGTTCTATTTCCATGAGAAATAATATCCTCAGACCTACCGACACGAGAGGGAGAATGAGTTTTTACGCCTCAGGCAGGGAGGCATGTCAGTTATAGAGTACAAGCATCGATTTACAGAGTTGGAAAGATATGTCCCTACGATACTTGCGGATGAGCAGATGCGGATACGACATTTTTCTGAGAGTTTATGACCTGATATTCGGTCGAAGATATACTGTGTCAGCATACCCTCTTATGCCGAGCTGATACACATGTCTATGCGGCCAGAGCGGGATGTAGATCGCTTGACACGTTCTCGTGGCCCTATGGTTGCTAGGCCACAACCAGATACCCAGAGCAGCTCATTCCTCGGCAAGAGGCCTCACATCGACTCTCCTCCTAGGATCGCAGTGCCAGTACTTCCGATGAGGTGCCCAGGTGTGACATGTACTTACTGCAGGAGACCGGGTCACACTGTGGAGAGCTGCTTTGCTCGGATGAGAGATAGCGGATTTTCACGTCCGCAGAAGATCCATCGTCCTCACCCACAGGCATTTCCCTCTCCACCGTTACGGTCGGCTCCTGCGTATCCTTCTTTCAGACCTCCCGTACTTCAGTTCTGGCCGCCTTAACGACCCATGGTACTGCAGCCGAACCGTCCACAGCAGGCTCGGGTGCATGCGCTCACAGCTGAGGCATTCAAGGTATCAGATGGTAGTCCTATGGCTTTCGAGGTTACGGCACAACCTGCAGGTATTTCCATTTTCCTACTGGTGGACACTGGGTCCACTACGTCCCTCATTTCATGCACAGTAGTCAAGAGACAGGGATTGGCTACAGCCCCTACGAAGGGGACGACTCTCATTACGGATATAGGAGATTTTTCTGACATTACTAGAGTCTGTGAGAGTTGTTTGATAGACTTGGGTAGTAGGACGGAGACTGTTGACCTGTTGGTTGTCTCCCTATTCCACTACAACTTCATACTTGGTATGGATTGGCTCACAGAGATGCGAGCGGAGATTGACTGCGAGACTAGGTTGTTAACAGCCTATGGACCTGAGGGCACAGCTTTCACCTTTTCGGTTCAGGTCATCATCCTTCTCAACTGAGTTGTTGCACTGCTCTGTTGGATTATGATGATAATCCTGGGATGAGAGACATCCCTGTAGTACGAGATTTTGATAATGTATTCAGGTCGATTCCGGGGCTACCTCCTCGGCGTGAGGTGGAATTTACTATCGATCTAACGCCCGGTGCGACACCCATTTTACTACCGACGTATCGTACGCCTCCATGTGAGATGGAGGAACTGAGGAGGCAAAATTGATGAGCTGCTAGAGAAGGGTTTCATCCGCCCTAGCGTGTCTCCTTGGGGAACGCCCGTGTTGTTTATAAAGAAGAAGAATGGTACTCTGCGATTGTGTATTGATTATCGCAGGCTGAATCAGGTAACGGTAAAGAACAAGTATCCTTTGCCCAGGATAGATGACTTATTTGATCAGTTGAGAGGGGCGCAGTACTTCTCGAAGATTGATCTTCATTCAGGGTATCACCAGGTGCGCGTCAGGGATGAGGACGTGCAGAAGACAGCTTTCAAGACCAGCTTTGGCCATTATGAGTTTCTCGTGATGTCGTTCGGTCTTACGAACGCACCATCCGTGTTCATGGACCTGATGAACCGGGTATTTCGATCATTCCTCTATCGATTCGTCATCATATTCATTGATGACACTTGATATACTCCAGGAGTCGAGAGGAGCATGAGGAGCACTTATGCTCAGTCCTGGATGCTCTTAGACGGCATCAATTGTTTGCTCAGTTCGGAAAGTGTGACTTCTGGAAGGAAGAAGTCAAGTTCCTAGGACACGTGGTGTCTAAGGAAGGTATATCAGTAGACCTCACCAAGGTAGCCGCAGTTCAGGGCTGGGAGCAGCCTGGTTCAGTCACTGAGGTGAGGAGTTTTCTGAGTTTTACAGGCTACTATCTACGTTTCATTCGAGATTTCTCGAAGATCGCCAGACCTCTATCTCAGTTGACACGGAAGGATTTAAAGTTTGCTTAGAATGCAAAGGCCGAAGCAACTTTTCAGGAGCTGAAGGATAAGTTGACATCCGCCCCTGTGCTAGTATTATCAGAGCAAGGGGTCAAGTATATGATATATACAGACGCATCTCTCGTTGGTCTAGGTTGTGTCCTTATGCAGAAGGACAGGGTGATTGCATATGCCTCAAGACAGTTGAGGAAACACGAGGAGAATTATCCAACACACGACCTAGAGTTGGCAGCGGTCATTTTCGCACTGAAGCTCTGGAGACATTACCTCTATGGAGAGGAGTTTGAGCTCTTTTGCGACCGTAAGAACCTCAAATACATATTCACGCAGCGAGACCTGAATATGAGGCAGCGACAAAGGATGGAGACCTTAAAGGACTTTAAGTTCGAGGTTTCCTACCATCCTGGCAAGGCGAACCTAGTGGCTGATGCCTTGAGCCGCAAGAAGGTAATAGAGTTCATGGCTCCACTAATGGTAGCTGAGTGGGACATGGTTGAGTTCTTGCTAGACTTTGAGCAGAAACTCACTGTGGAGGAGCCATTCGAGGTTATCACACACGTTCAGGTGTGACCTCTTATCGATGACAGGGTCATCGTGGTGCAGGGGGACGATGAGCGTCTGACTGAGCTTCGAGAGCAGGCCAGTGACGATGCAGATGCCGAGTGGCGAGTTGAAACGGATGGGGACTTATGTTATCGTGGCCGCCTATACATCCTAGATATCCCCGACTTGAGACGATAGATTCTTGAGGCTGTGCACAGTTCTAGACTTGCGATGCATCCGGGCAGGACAAAGATGTATCGTGACGTGAAGAGGACCTATTGGTGGGATGGCATGAAGACCCACATCGCAGATTTCGTGTCCCGTTGTCTCACTTGCCAACAGGTGAAGGCAAAGCACCGCCGACCTCCTGGTCTCCTTCAGCCTATGCCCATAGCTGAGTAGAAGTGGGACTTTATTTCTATGGATTTTATTTCGGGACTGCCGAAGATGAGGAAGGGACATGATTCTATTTGGGTGATCGTCGACCGTTTGACGAAGTCGGTGCACTTCCTACCGATCAGAGTTATGAACTCTGCAGACGAGTTGGCTAGACTATACATCAGGGAGATAGTGCGTCTGCATGGAGTTCCCTTGGAGATCGTGTCGGACAGAGACACGTGCTTTACTTCTATTTTTTGGACTCGCATCCAGGAAGCTATGGGTGTGAAGTTGAAGTTCAGTACTGTATTCCACCCACAGACAGACGGGCAGACAGAGCGGGTGAACCAGATTCTAGAGGACATGATGCGGGCTTGCGTGTTGAACTTCAAAGACAGTTGGGATGACTGTCTTCCATATGTGGAGTTCGCGTACAACAACAGTTTTCAAGCCAGTATCGGTATGGCACCTTATGAGGCCTTGTATGGGCGTCCTTGCCGAGCACCGCATTGATGGGTAGAGGTCGGTGAGAGCAGATTGATTGGCCCAGAGATAGTGCAGGCGACCTCGGAAAAGATTGACATCATCAGACGCCGACTTCTTACAGCGCAGAGCAGGCAAAAGAGTTATGCCGATACGAGACGGCGCCCGCTAGAGTTCGCGGTTGGAGATCACGTATTTTTGAGAGTTTTCCCTATGAAGGGAGTTCTTTGGTTCAGGAAGAAGGGGAAGCTAGCACCGTGATTTATTGGTCCATTCCAGATTCTTAACCATGTGGATGCAGTGGCATATCGTCTGGCTTTGCCTACGCCTCTCGCGAGCGTACACAACGTATTTCATATTTCTATGCTGAAGAAGTACGTTCCTAATCCTTCCCATATCATTAGATGGGAGCAGGTACAGTTAGGTGAGGATGTTACATATATACTGCGACCGACGCGTATATTAGACAAGAAGGAGCAGGTATTGCGTAGCAAGGTCATCCCCCTTGTGAAAGTATTATGCACGCATCATACTGAAGAAGAGGCTACTTGAGAGACAGAAGCCGAAATCAGAAAGAACTACCCACAGCTTCTCGAGGAGTACGAAAAGGTACAAATTTCGAGGATGAAATTTATTGTTTAAGGGGGGTAGATTATAACGTCTCAAAAAAAATCCGTACAGAGACCCGAGTGCCACCTCAGGCAGAAATCACTTAAGATTAATTCCTTTAGAAATTAAGCGTAAGTTAACTAGCGCTATGTTAGATTAGCTTTGAAATTAGCACTGATCGATTTAAATACGTTCTGCAAGACCCAAAACTTGTGGAATCGTTAACGCTATAACATCCTAAAACCGAGGATCAAACTCTAAACCCGTCTGTTCTCAGGAACCCTTTGAAACTTTGAAATGGACTCTGACCGCACGTCGTGAGTCTGGTAGCAATGAGCTTAGACCATTATGACCGCGTCGTTGGACTTGACAACCACCCTGGAAATCAAGTTCAAATGATGTCCTGAGGCTATTTCATTGGGCATGGACCAAGGAGTGTGAGAGAGAGTAGAATTCTTTATAAATTAAATGTGATTTAAATAAATCTGGCATGTGTCGCTTGCGGGTTAATTATAAGAATTCAGACCGTTGGAATCTGACCCAAATACACCCTCGGATCAGGGAACATTTCCCACTCATGTCGGTGTACTTGTGTAACACCCTGAAAATCGGGGGTC
The DNA here is from genome assembly GCA_037074715.1 of Magnolia kwangsiensis. NCBI lineage: Eukaryota > Viridiplantae > Streptophyta > Magnoliopsida > Magnoliales > Magnoliaceae > Magnolia > Magnolia kwangsiensis. Next base: position 82,521,066 of record CM073572.1, on the reverse strand, counting down.
GTGTATAAACTCAACTCCCGAGTTCCAGACCGTCACTTATGCAACAAAAATGGTTATGATTCAATGTTGTCTGATTTAAAGCATTCACATGAGTAAAAGTATACCAAAACTGCAATTCATACTTCAGATCCAGTGATAAAAGCAAGCGGAAGACTAAACAATATATATATATCACTGTATGGAAAAACAAAGTAAATCTCATCTGTCTCCAAAGTATGACTACATCTCTAAGTCTCATACACATGTACATAAACAAAAAAAAATAATGTTCAAAATAGTCCCACTGAAGTCCCCTCGATCCAGGTCGCCTACAGGAAGCCGTCGTGATACTGCATATACGAGAACTCATCCTGGTCCTCGTCGATCTCTGGCTCCACCTCCTGGATTTCGGCCTCACCTGCATCTACAACAGGGTCTGGTGAGTGTTGCAAACACCATCCCGTAACGTGGGAATGAGTGATCAACTCAGTGGAATCATAGAGCAAAGATTAGCATGTTCACAATTCAATCACGCGATAATAGTAAAGCAGTAAATCAGACAATCCTAATACTGTCGTTAATGCAAGATGATATGACGTGATGTATGCCCTCACCGACGATCACCCTCATGCGGCAACATCTTACGACCGCGGCATGCCACACTCCCTAGAGTGCTCCACATCTTCCTGGCACATGCAATGCTATGGTGATATGATTTTCAAGTTGTTATTAGTCCATTCAAACAGCAGGATTGGGAAACTAAGGTACTTTCCTTGTATCAATCCCAACACAGATCCTGTCTAGGGTCGTCACTCCTAGTAATCTCATACGATGTATATTTCGTAGGTCACTGCAAGGGCTGCCAGGGCTGTTGCTCGCACTCGTTGCACCGCTCCCCCATCACCTTATCAATACAGGCCTACCGTACTCTACTGCAACAGAAGGGTCGTCGCCTCCCGTGGACTCAGAATACGCTCGCGGTCACTACAAAGGGCTCGTCGCCTGATCAGTGTAGGCCGACAGCTAGAATATAGTGTCCCATACCACCATAATCTGCTCACGAGTCTAGGTGCTCACTGGTCACTACGGGGAGGTTTTTGGCCCCAGCGTAGGCCGACAGCTCGACCACGGTGTCCCATACCACCATGCCCGGCTCATGAGTCTTCATGGATCAAGGTACCATGGTTAACAGGGTTTACAATGGTAAGTTCAGTACCCTAAGTTCAAGCAGTTATGACTCATACAAGGTGAACATACATCGGCCAATCGGGTTACTTGACGGGCTCGACTAGCGCGATCGCATCTCAAGTCGAACGACATGAAGTGCGTAAAACACTTCGCGTGGCCTAACCACTGCCGCCAACTCTAAACACGAATCACGTTCATCGACGCGTCGTTCGTGGCTATGACCAGTCAGCCACGAATTTGTTCGGTTACCGACTGCCTGGACTAAGTCTAGTCCCAAACATTTATGGAATCACATTAGCAATATATGTAAAGGTATTGGAATTGAAATATAATCATATGAGCATGTTAACACATGTTATAACATTCAACTTAAGCAAATCTTCAAGACATACTTTCCATGCATGTAATGGAATCATGCATAAGGTCAACATGTAGGAAATCATTTAGGTCAGCATATTAACTAAGAAATCAATCTCAAACTACTACATAACATCATTTAATTCAATACATACTAATACAAGCATTTATACAAACACATACACTACGCCCTTAAGTCTACATATAGCATGTTGACCCAAAGTGCGCAACTAGGCGAATCTCTTCACCAAAATAATTATGCAAGCATTCCTAACTCCCTAATGCGACAACAAACCATGTCAATCACGTCAGCAAAATATGCATGTAGACCGTACTTCCTACAAATGACTAAAATGCCCTAAATCTCATATTCTTCGTTAATTTACGAAACAGGAAACGGAGAGCATGTTGTACATGTCAAACGGCGATGCCGTCGATAATCTACTATTAAACGACATTGAAAGCGTTGTAAACCGTCAATCAAAGCGTCTAAAATCCTCACCTAGTCTCTTACGGAAGCGTGATTTTGAACGGAGCGTGTACGCTTCGTCTACGGCAGTAGGGGAACCTGATTTATGGAATACGTTAGCTAACACGCCCTAAATCTGGATAAACCCTAAATCAGCAAGTTCTAGGGTTGTTTTGTACCTGAAAGAACGGAGAAATCACCAACCAGGTGATTGGGAAGAGGTGCTGAAGCAGCAGCAATCGGCGGCTCGGAAGCGGGAAAAATCCCTTCTTCTCTTTCTCTCAAACTCTCTCTCCTTTTCTCTAGGGTTTGGAATTTTCGTATGGGAGAGGGAAATGAGGGTTTCAACCCCTTTTATAAGCTTAAAAATGCCGAAAATAGGCTCCGGAACGAAGTTTACTTGGTGCCTATCCATTTCGGGGCTGTTTCGGTCCAAAAGCTGCTTTCTGGTAGTCCCCTGGTCGATTGCAATCGGACTTAAGCTCATGTGTACTAGATGTAGCTCGTATTAAGTTTTCAGTCTGGCAGGGTTCGCAGATCGCACGTGGCGAACCAGTTTCAGTTCAGCGGTCACCGCACGTAGATCAGGGCTGAAAGTCTCATGATAATAAATAGAAATTTTTCCTGATCCGAGGGTGTAATCTGGATGAATTCTGACGGTCAGAACGCTTAATACTGACGCGTCAAGTCGTGTGCCAGATTTGGATTTGAAATTCCAAATCTGTCCCTGTTCGCGGTCGCTTCAGTCCGGGTTCAACGAAATAGTCTGTGATTATCGGTTTGACTTGATTTTCGAGATGATTGTCAAGTCCAGGTGGGCGGTTCTAACGGTCTAAGATAAGAGGTATCGGACCTTCGACGCGCGGTCTAAATCCAATACAAAAATTCAATGTGGTCCAGAGGACAAACCCACTTAGAGTTTGATCCGAGGTTATAGAGTATTGTAGAGTTATTTGTTCTACTCGATTTGGGTCTTGTAGAACGTATTTAAAGTGATCAGGGACTATTTCCCAGCTACTCTAGCGTTGCGCTAGCTAACTTACGCTTAATTTCCATGGAAATTAATTCTACGCGATTTCGGGTCGAGTTGGTACTCGAGCCCAAGTACGGATTTTTCACGGGCGTTACAACTTGGAATCCCTGATCGAATCTCAGTGACCGCTGAACTGAAACTGGTCCGCCACGTACGATCTGGAAACCTGATCGAACTAAAAACTTAATGTGATCAAGATCCAACATCCATAAGCTTAAGTTCGACCGCATTCAGTCAGGGGACCTCCAGAAATATTCTTTTTGATCAGAAAGGACCCGATTTGGCTATAACCCAAGTATACCTTAGTTTAAAGTCTAAATATGTGAATTTTTATCCTATATAAGGACCTTAAACCCTCTCACATCCCTCTCATACGAATTTATAAGAAACCATAGGAAAGAGAAGAGAGAAAAGAGACAGATTGTGTGAGAGTTGCGAGGGAAAGTTCCTGTCACTCGATCCTGCTACTATACGTGCTTAGCCATCGTGTTCTAATCACTCTTCCGGTGATTCTGACTTCATTCTAAGTAAGAAAACCCTAACCTTAGCCTGTTTTAGGAATTCTATCGATGCAAGTGGTGAAGTAGCTGACTTACCTTGTGCAATAGGTGGTCATATCATCGTTGGCGAAGTCGTAGAGTTCCAATTCGATTCATTACGCTCCTACGGCGTAAGGTGCCGATTTTAGATGCTTAGGTTACCTATTTTCAAAGCTTTCAATGTCATTTAATGGTAGATTATCGACAAGGATGCTGTTTGACATGTAGAACATGCTTCTGTTTTTCATTCCGAATACGTACGAAGAATATGAGATTTAAGATATTTTAGGTATTTGTAGGAAATATTGTATACGTACGTATTTTACTAATATGATTGCCATGTGTATTTGTCATGTACCTATGCTAGTTATGCGTGTATGATCTGTTCGGCGAAGAGATTCGCCCTAATGCACATTATTGGCCGACATACGCTATGTAGGCTAATGTGTGTAAATTAAGTGTTTGTATAAAGTTTTGTATAAGTGTTGAGTAAATGTTGTTGTAGATTAGTTTGGAGATTGGATTCTCAACTAATATGATGATGTACATGATTTCCTCCATGTTTGTTATATTGAATTGATTTCCTTATATATATGAAATTCTTGTGTTTGGTTGAATTGCTTATGTTATATGTTATAACATGTTGCTAACATGCTTGGATTATTTGTGTTTCATTTCTGTCACTCTCATATGATCATTGATTTAGATTACAAGTGCTTGGGGCTATATTCTAGTCCAGGCAATCAGTAACAGATTTGAATTAGTGGTTGGCTTCTATTCTCCATGAAGGACGCGTCGACGAACCCGAGTCGTGCTTTGGTTGACGGCAGTGGTTAGGCCACACGAGGTGCTTATGCACTTCATGTCGTTCAGTTTGAGGTGCGCTCCTACTAGTCGAGATCATCAAGTAACTTGACTGACCATTGTATGTTCACCTTGTATTGGTTATAACTGCTTGAACCTAGGGTACTGAACTTACAAGTGAAAACCTTGATAACCATGGTACCTTGATCCATTAAGACACATGAGCCGGGCATGGTGGTATGGGGTACCGTGGTCGAGCTGTCGGCCTACGCTGTGGCGACGAGCCTCCCCGTAGTGACCAGTGAGCACCTTAGACTCGTGAGTTGTGGTGGTATGTGACACTACATTCTAGCTGTCAACCTACTCTGATTGGTGACGAGCCCTTTGTAGTTACCTCGAGCGTATTCTGAGTCTACGTGAGGCGACAACCCTTCTGTAGCAACAAGAGTACAACTAGGCCTGTATTGATAAGGTGATGGGGGAGCGGTGCAATGAGTGCGTGCAACATCCCTGACAGCCCTTGCAGCGACCTAAAAATATATCATCGTATGAGACTACTAGGAGTGACGACCCTAGACAGGATCTGTGTTGGGAATGATATAAGGGAAGTACCTTAGTTTCTCAATACTGTTGTATGAAAGGACTAATAAAAACTTGGTAATCATATTCATATCGCACTGCATGTGCCTGGAAGATGTGGAGCACTGAGGGAAGAAAGCATGCCGCGGACGTAAGATAGTGTCGCATGAGGGAGTATGTCGGTGAAGGCACGCATCATTACTGCATCTCATCCTTACATTAATAACAGTATCTATGAATGTCTGATTGTTTGCTTTACTATTATCGCGTGATTGATTTGATAACATGCTAATCTTTGCTCTATGATTCCACTGAGTTGATCACTCACTCCCACATTACGGGACGGTGTTTGAAACACTTACCAGACTGTCTTAGATGCAGATAGCAAGGCTATTTAGGAGCTGGAGCCGGACTTCTGCGAGGACCAGGACGAGTTCTCCTATATGCAGTTTTCTGACGGCTTCGCATAGGTGGCCTGGATCAGTGGGATTTTACTAGTTGGACTATCATATGACCTTTGATATTGGTTTGTTATATGTATTTGTGACTCAGAGTTATATTCATACCTTGGAGACAGATCGAGATTGTTTTGTTTTACATACAGTGATATATATATATCTTCCAGCCTTCCGCTTGCGTTTTATCACTGGATCTGGAGTAGGAATTGCAGTTTGGTAAAATCTCACTCATGTTAATGCACTAACTCAGACAACATTTAATCATAAGCATATTTGTTGCATAAGTGATGGTCTGAAACTCGGAAGTTGAGTTGTCACTCGACCCCCGATTTTCAGGGTGTTACAATACTCAAATGCAATAGGTAGTCACATATGTTAATCATAACAGCATTTAACGAACAATTCAAACATAATTCCCATTTGAGTATTTTATCAAACACATTGAACAAGTTGTTATACATATGTTTTTCAACCATAAATCATAGAGTAGAAATTTACATTACAAGAAGGAAACTATAAATATGGATACGGTAGTTGAGAATCCTATCTCAACACCCTTATTAAAAGCGATTCATCAAACAATTTCTTATTCAGACATTTTATTAAACACTTAGACTACACATTACTACATACATAACTAAATGAGTTATAGCATATATTGTGGCAAATCCTTTCATAAGGGAGTTGTCATACATACAACAAATATGTACTCTAGATTAATAGTCATGGCAAGCATAAATCATAATTGTACTTTCATTCAAACATTTCAACAAACACATGGAATGCATTATATATTCACATAGGTCACACACATGTATAATTTATCGAATACATCATAACTATGATCATATGGCAGTAATTAAGTTAGACATAAAGCATTGCTGACATTGAAAGCCTTGAAAGCCATAACTTAAATGTTTATAGTCCACACCTTTCGTCTGTTTGCTCGTTTCGAACTCGGTTCGAATCCTACGTTCTTGAAAATGGAACAACGGGTACCTAAATCATGAAATAGGTTAGCTACTTCACTGATTACCACATCTGAATTTTTAAAACAAGATTAGGGTTAGGATTCCTTACCTAAATCATAGTTAGAAAGGTTGTGTAGTGATGATGGGGAGGCGAAACGGCATGTGGAATCATGGAAAAAGATCCCAACAATGATCTCCCTATCTCTCTCTCTTCTCCTCACTCCTTTCTCCTCTTTTCTCTCTTCTCTCTCCTAGGGTTAGAGAAATTCATATAGAATGAGAGAGGGGTAGTTTAAGGTCCTTCTATAGGCCTAAAAGTGATGTCAATGGCTCCAGGGCTATGGTATACTTAGGTTATAGCCAAAGGGTGTTTGTTTTTGACAAACAAGGCCCTTAGGAAGGTTCATTTCTCACCTACGTCATAGAGTAAGTGCCTAGAAAATAGATCTATGCCAGGATTGTATTCTTGGTGCGATCTGATAAACAGATCGACCGTGAAGGACCTATATCAGATCAATGGTCGTCGTTCCTCGATCAGAGCCACAAGTATACCGATTGGTGCAGAAAAATTTCCCTGACCCATGGGTGAAGTTTGGTCAAAATTTAACGGTCTGAAATCTTCAATTTCACCCGCAAGTGAATTATAACACTCCATACTTTCATTACTTGAGTGTTACTGTATAACCTAACTTAGTATGAACACTAACCTAGCTTATTCAAATAGTTACCCTAAATCTATCCATCTTAACTGTTAACCTTAACTATGACAACAAGACCTTTAAGAGTTTAGTTCAACATGCCCTGGATTCCGAATGACCTTTCAGCCATCTGATTTTAGACTATGGATATACACACCTACCTAGTACAATTAAATCACATAGAGTAATTTGGGGATCATAGTCACAAAACCCACCATTCATCAGGCTACCACATCTCGTTGTATTGCTCCAATCCTATCTTAATGGAGCTTAAACCTTTTCGCATGCCCCGGCTCTAATATGAACAGAGCTTGATGGGGCGCAAGAGGTTCATTCCCAGCCATTTCAGCCCCTTTAGCAAGAGCATTGCCTTCACCTCCTTCTCCTTCTTCATGAATTCCTTCCTCCGGTGGATCCTCGGGGAACTTGTGAAATTTTAAATCCATCCTTCGAATGTTGTTCTTGTTGAAGACATGAAGGGGACGTACCGGATCGTTAGTAGTTGGAAAGTGGATGACATTGCACACAGTGTGTATAATCCAGGGATATGGTAAGTGAACATCTCGAGATGTATGAATGGCATAGACTAACTGATGTACAATAAGGGTAGGGAGGCCAACCTTGATCCCTGTGGCTATGGAGTAGACTATCATAGTCATAAACCCAGTGAGATCGGAATGGTTGGTACTTCCAGGATAGATGTTAGAAGCGAAGATACCATGCAAAATCTGAAATCGCGGTTCCATGAACTTGGATTTTAGTGCATTGCCTTGGTACCAAGGAATGTCGCGAGCATGGCAAAAAAACTTCGTGATTATTGATTGAGTTTCAATATTTTCAAGATCCAAATTCGGAAGACCAACAAGTGACAGGGTAAGACCAAAAATTCAGCAATAGACTCAGGGGTGATCTCCACATCATCTCCACCAACAAACATAGTGATAGAAGGTGGATCAGACACTAGAGAATGACAAGAAGAGAAAAATTTGTATGTCCATTCAAGGTGACATGGCCCACTAAAGTCAAGGATAGGCAACCAATCAATTGCAGCAAAAAGGGGTTTCAGATTATACGGCATTAAACAATCCCTGTCTACCTTCCTCTCATGAATAATCTTCCTACCAGTGTATTTATCCAGAACATGATTTACTCTAGCCGGAGGAGGGGCTGGTATTTTGGAAGTTTGTAGTGTCCTCTGACGAGTGGGATTCCCCTGTTCAGGAGCTCTTGCTCTTTCTTTTGAAGCAAGGGCTCTTCAGGACCAAACACCTTTTCTTTGTCCTTATCCATTTGATGACACTCACATACCAAGATTTGAGAGATTTTGGGGATAATCAGACAAAATTTCTTCTTAAAAAATACCCAATCCGAAAGCAATATGAAATCTTGAAAAGAAGGAATGGAATGGGTAATACTGGTTTTGAGGAACTTCGAAGACTCTTGGATGAAGTTTTGTGCGAACCGACGAAAGGGGACGAGCAAGAAGAGGGTAAAATGAATTTTTGATGAAAAATGTGATTTTTCTCTCTCGGCCGCCTTATATCAAGCGGCAATCTTCGATATCATTGACTAGTGTTTCGATGATAACGAGAGACCCCATTCGATGTTTATCGAAACTGTCTTCGATATCATTCTCAATCATATAACTCTTCCCATTCCAAAGAGGCGTCAATGATATCAACCTTTTTTTGGTTAATTGAGAATCCACATGACTTATCGATGGACATATCGAAAGTGAATGATTTTCATTTTTTCATAGTTCCACAAACTTTCATGTATAGTATAGAATATCTTTGAATGTACAGTATACACAGTAAACTTTTGTACAAGCATTGTACAAATCAAAATTATAAACATTAGAATGTTTATATACAAAAAGATTGAGGTGAGAGACCTTAGATGTATCATTAAGAGCTCAACACAAATTGTATCATTTCATCAAACATCCAGATCTCGACACCTGACCTAGACTTGTTTTTTCATGCTTAATATTTCAGGGCATATGAATAGAGTGAGTAATCAGACAATTTAGCTTTTCTTTCACTATCCATTTTGTGACAGAATTTTTTACTGTGGTAGATTTATTTTCTTGTTTATCTCAGCCACTTGATTCACTACTTCCTTCATTATTCTAGTCATTCTAAGTGGTGATGGATGTGTGTTTCTTTTATCCATAGTCATAGGTGGACTCTTGACGTTTTGTTTTTCTCCTTTGAATTTACCAATATGATATTAACCAGGGTTATGTTGAGTCCTCCTAGATGTCAAGCACTCAAACTTATAATGACCCAAATCACCACATAAATGACAAACAGGAGTAGTTCTTATATTACTACCTAAAGCAGCAGATTTTTCAATTATTGGTGCTACATTTTAAGTCTTTGTTTTAAATTTATCATATCCTAAGCCACTCTTGTCCTTTCCAAGTCTTCCCATACCTAAGAGTTTTTCTAACTTATTACCACTCTGGGAAAACTTATAGTTTAGCTTAATGATTTTTCTGGATTCTTCTAAATCAAATAGAAGTGTATGATTTTCATTTTGAATGGGCAAGTTTTTGTCTTTAAATAGCTCAACCTATTTGTTTAGTTTTACTGACTCGATTTTAAGGAAGGTGTTGATTCTTTCAAGTCTATCATTATCTGAATGATATTGTTGTAAATCATTGATTAGATGTTGTATTCATTTCTAAAGTTTTATCCAGATCTTTTTGCAGCAATTCTTTTTTATTTTCAGATATTCCAAGTCTTCTAACATTGTTGATGCTATGGATGTAAAGTTAATTGTAAGCATCTTGTAGTTTATTCTATTCTTCTTCTTCTTCCATTTCAGTTTCCTTATTATTTGATGGAAATGATTCAGTGGCTTGCGATTCTCCCTCATTTTTAGTTTCACTAGGTATGATTGGAGCAGTGGAGACCATAAGAATTTTTAAAAATTTCTGGTCTCCATCACTCTCTGAGTCTCTAGATTCTGAATTTGACTCTTCCGTATCATCCCATGTAGCATCCATTGCCTTACCCTTAGTTTTTCTATTTGGGCATTTAGTAGATAGGTGTCTAAACTTCTGACAGGCATAACATTGTGGTTCTTTGGTCTTTTTACCAAATTTACCTGCAGAATACTTGTTGTCCACCTTTCTTCCTTTAAATGGATAGCCACGATTTTTCTGAAAGAACTTCCTGATTCGTTGTGCCAACAAAGCCACTTCATCATCTTCATTTTCTCTCTCACTCTCAATGTCCTCATTTGTTATATTCTTTGAATTTTGAGGACAGTAGTTTGGATTTTGGGGTTTGTTTGAAGTGTAGTTCAAATGTTTGTAGGGAACCTACCAGTTCTTCTACTTTCATTTCATCTATGTTTCTACACTCTTCAATAGTTATTACCTTAAGATTGAACCGTTCCGGTAATGATCTTAGTATTTTTCTATAAATTTTTGGGAACAGAAGTTTCTCACCTAATCCACCAATGGAGTTGCAAATGATATTCAGCTTTGTGAAAAACTCTATGAAGGTCTCATGCTCTTCCATTCTAGGTCTTTCAAACTATGATGTTAGGAGTTACAGTTTAGATCTCTACACAATGCTTGTTCCTTCATGGGTTATTTTCAACAAATCTCATGCTTCTTTGGCTATCCCACACGTACTGATTTGATTGAAAATGTCTTGGGACACAGCACAGTAGATAGAATTCATAGCTTTAGCTTCAGATGTTTGCTTTTCTTTGTCGAATGCTGTCCACATTTCTTTGGATTTTGGTTTGGTGATAGCTATGCCATTTTCAAGTACTACTTGTTCAATAGGTGGCACATATCCTCTTTCAACAATATCTCAAACATCATGATCCAAAGATCTCAGAAAGTAGTGCATCCTAGCCTTCCACTATGCATAATTTGATCCATCAAATACTGGAGGTCTTGTGACCGATGAGCCCTTTCCTTTGGCCATGTTACCAACTTCAGTCAAGATCACTCTCTAGGCGGTGAAGCCCTTTAAGAAAGACCTGCTCTGATACCAATTGAAATTGCAGTAATGGCCGCTTTAGTTGAAGTAGGAATATGCCAATATGTCCTAGAGGGGGGTGAATAGGACTTTTTAATAATCTTATAACAATTTAAAATCCTATCACTCTAATCCTAATAGCAAGCATACCTTAGGATTACTCAAGAGAAACTCTACTGGCTTCCAAGCCTGGTAGAGGATCCAATCATAAACTATTTGAGAGATGAACAATGTACAAATTAGTTTATGATGGATATGACTCTGTGTGTGTGTGATCAAATATGAAAGCATTTAATGAAATCACACAATTAATCAAAGACAAACATCAATCACAAACACAGTCATTTTTATAGTAGTTCGACTACTTGTCTACTCCACTCTCAGCAGACGCACTCAACCTTTGAGTGTACCGGATTTCACTAAGGAGGTTTCATAATGGGTTCACCTCAAACTTGAGGTTTTAAATCAGGTTCACCTCTAACCAATACAACCTACACCTAAGCTGATAGTTTATGCTCCCATGAGTAAGGGTCAACACATAGCACCCGATTTTAGGCACACTGGCTAAGGATCCACACAAGGAACTCTCACGTTTATGCTTTCACGAGCAAGGGTCAACACAAAGTACCCACTTTTAGGCACATTGGCCAAGAACTTACTACAAGGCCCTAACTGTTTATGCCCTCCACAGATCAAGGGTCAACACAATGCACCCACCACGTACACTCCTGTCAGAGGCCTCCTAGAGGACTTGCAAGGGGTGAGAAACACCTTAAACCCAATCCTATGAAGGAATGATCACAAGGGTTGCCGTTTAGCGCGTTGTCGAAGATCTGCTCCTTTGTTGATGAAGAATCTTCTGCTTCCTTGAACCGCAACTCAGAAGATGTACTGATACATGATGACGGGTTGGGTCAAGGTTGTAATGGAATCCTACTCTATTGAAAGTTTTCCTATAAAGAAAATAGAGTGATTGCAATCATTTATGCATTCAAGGCATCCCAACTTAATGATTTGCCATTAAGATGGTAGCTGGAGGATCCTTGAATGCAGAAGTTCATTACCAAATCCACTCTATTGAATGTCAATGATGAGGGTGGATTAGAGGATGAACTTCCATGAGAAAAAGGGCTTTGGGTATATGATCTAAGTTTAAACACTCAAAAGCACTCTCTTCTTTCTCTACCAACAACTAAGGACAAGCTCTCTATAAATAGGCAAAAGGGTTCCAATGGATATAAAATGGTCACATTTATGATAGAGTTTGATATCATCGAGTAGGGCCAATATCATCGAGCGTATACTCTCCATTGCATCGACTGGCTGCTCAATGACACAAACTCAAACGTCAAACGCTTTTAAAACATTTTTCCAGCTGGTCAAGGGAATCGAACCAGCGTCGATGTTATCGAATTTTGAACTCCGATTTCATGGACACGAGGATCGATTCCTCGACATTTGAAAATGAGAGAGAGTTTCCTTTAAAATATTTTAGGTCAAGGATATGATCGAGGTACACTCGATATCATCGAAATTTGAATGTCGATGATATCAATAGTTGTGTCGATGCATCGATAAATCCCAAGGATTTTTCAATTAAGCTTGTTGGATGGTTTATGTCCATTCTCGATGCAATTGACCCAGACTCAATATCATCGATATTTAAATATCAATTCTATCGAGCGACCCTCGATACAAGATAACACAACCTAAAAATATTGCTGGAAAACTATGTCTAAGACTAATATCATCAAAGGCCTTCCGATATCATCGGCATTTGAATTCCAAGGATATCGAGGATTTTATGATTTTTCTTAGAAAAATAAGGACACAATATCTCTACTATCAATTTTATCGAGTCAACTTCGATAGACTCGAGATTTAAATTTTGATGAGATTGATACATCGATAATTCCGTCCAGAAGTATATGCGGTTGTTGGACAACTTATGTCCTCATTTGATACCATCGAGTGAGCTTCGAGAACATCGACAGCACTTCTCGATTACATCGATCAGATTATCGATAAATCGACAAAGGTAGAAAACTTAAAGATTTTTTTGAATTTTGACAAAAGTTTTTCAACCCCAAAAACCCTATGATATTCTATTCAATTTTAAGGGTTTTAATTACCTGGTGTTTTTGGACATGGGATGTGAGGCGTAAATTTACCTGTGTCGAGTTCGAGCACACATCCGATTGAGGAAAATGGTTGATTGATCTTCCTATGCAGCTTCTCTGTCTAGCCAACTCAACACTCATGTTAATTAACAAACTAGGGCACTTTCAAAGGCTACCCCCTTCCAACCAATCACAACACAATGGGAGATGCGGTCTACTAGTATTCGGCACTCGTGCGCTCATGTTTTTGCTCGGTCTAGATGTTGGAGCATCCCCTGGTACTAAAAGGTTCTGGGACTTTTACCCAAGGACATCCTATGTGCCCACAGTGCTAAAACCAAGTATTTTCGGTATCCAATTCGGCCATTCACGATGTGCCTGTGGAGGCCACAAGTCACTAGGGCGTATAATGATCATGTCACACAAGATACAAGATGAATGAGTCATGCATCAGTCATGCGCTTACTGTGCAATCATGTGGGGCACTCCATCTCACAAGGAGTCCCATAAATGTCTCTGCCCAATGGCGTATGCTATGATCAAACATTCCTTATAACAGGCATACAAATGATGTGTATAGGCATGTATCATGATGCAATACTAAGAATGTTCTCAGTGTGTCCTTTTAGACTAAGTACACTAGCATGGTTATCAGATATAAACAATAATCAGCCTAAATGCATGGCGAGGTCCACAATGGGGCGGCGGATCTAGCCCAACCACCAAGATAGGCTCTAACAATGGAAATTCTAACTTGATACTGCATATTCTTCCGTCTACGACAAGGGTAATTGGGAGGGTGAAACTAGGTACAACAAGTGCGCTTCTTCACCCTAAATCATGCAATGAACCGAGCCTTTCTATAGGCCCGAGTTGTGCATAAGGTGGACTCAAAGTTAGGATAATTACTACAAGGTATGATGGAAAGCTCCATCATCAATGGGGACCAAATGGTTTGGGTTAACCCAATGGGGTAACGGTGGAAGTGAGCTTACAGTGGGCCCTAGGGAGGTTTACAACGGTGGGCTTTTAAGAATTATTGTCTTAGTGCGGTCCATTTGGGATCAGAATCGAAATCATAACGGGACTCTCGGCCCTCCAATTACTTAGGAAATGGATGGACAGTGCGTGCCCACCACTCATACTTGGTGGGCCTGGATAAAGCGGCTAAAAATGGATAAATGGTGTGTATATAACACATACATCATGGTAGGCCTCATCCCGCAACACATGGGCTTATATACATTGCAATGGGCCTCTCGCATGGGCATAATATTTATCACAATGGGTCAGATCGCTTGGCCCTCAAATGCACCACAATGGACCTTATCACTTGGGTCCAATTTATATCACAATGGGCCCCAAACATGGGCCTCAAACACATCATAATGGGCCTCATATACGGGCCACCTGGGCCTCAAATACATCACATTGGGCCGCATACATGGGCCTCATGTACGCAATCAAGTGGGCCTCACACACAACCATAATGGGCCTCACATACGGCCACAATGGGCCCTGCACTATAGAAGGTGGGCCTTGTGTGTACAATAGGTGGGCCTGCACATCCAGCAACACGGACGAATGGTGTAGATATAAAACACATACATCATGTGGGGAACCACGGCTGCTGGATAGTGTGGATGAAATACATAACGATGGGTCCGACTTGAATTTTAAATCTATCTCATTCTCTATGTAATGCCACAAAACGATCTCTCTAAGATGATGGGACGGTGAGGATATAGATCACTTGCATCAAGGTGGGCCACTGCAGGCATTCCACTCATTAAATGGTGTGGATCAACGCGTACATCATGGTCAAGCCCACAGAACTTACAAACGTCAATCCAGTAGGTATGTAGCTGGGGTCCCCACCATCCAGATGGACGGTTTGGATATAACACATACCTCGGATCAGACCCACAGAACTCACTGATGTCAATTCAATAGCTAGATAGGTGGTGGGTTGCTGGCCCAGCATCAGATGGACGACTTGGATTAACAGATACATCACGGTGGAGTCCCATGGATGGTGCAGATAGGAAACACATCATTAAGGAGGGCCCCACCCATCCAAAGTGCTAGACGATGTGGACAAGACCTATACATCACAGTTCACCCCACAGCACCGTCCAGAGATGGATGATGTGGGCATATAATACATACATCAAGGTAGGGCCCCACCGTCTAGGGTCTTGACGGTGTGGCAAAACACATACATCAAGGTGGTGCCACATGGTGGCCCACCCAACCCAGCTGATATTTGTTTTCCCACATCCAGTCCCATCCAAGAGGGACGACCAGGATATACAACGCATATATGGTGGTGGCTCCCATGGGTGTGGCCCACCCATTATATATTTATATATGTGTGTGTGTGTGTGTGTGTATAGAGAGAGAGTAATGGTCTCCTGCGAACCATCCTGCAGGTGTGGATACCTTGGTGCGGTCCAATTCCCACCCTAGGAGACCCTTGTGTGGGCACGGATTGGCTAGCTGCTACTAAATTTGTGACCCACAATAATATATGTTTTGCATCCACACCGTCCATCCATATGAAGAGATCATTTTAAGGTGAAATCCAAAGAATGAGTGACATCCAAAGCTCCACTGGACCCCACTACAGAAAACAGTGGGGAGAGTGACGCCACCGTTAAAAACTTCTAAAGGCCATAAAAAGTTTTCGATCAAGCTTATATTTATATTTTTCCCTTATTTAAAAATGTATGAATTAAGTGGATGAAACACATACATCATGGTGGGGCGAAAGAGCACCGACCACCAACCACACCAATCCATACAGGAAATCAGATTGCGTGCTGAGTTACTCAGTACGCTCTTATCGTACTGAGTAAACAAAGTTGGGCAACGTTGAATGTATGTGGTCTATCTACGCCGTCCATCCATTTTTCCATCTAATTTAAGGGGTTGAGCGCAAAATTGTTGCATATCCAAAGATCAAGTGGATCATACCACTGGAAATAGTGGGGACAATGATTTCCACTATTGAAATCTTTCTAGGCCCCACAGTGATGTTTATTTTTCATCCAACCTGTTCGTAAGATCATACAAACATGGATGAAGGGAAAAAAATAAATATAAGCTTGATCCAAAACTCTTGTGGCCCTCTTAAGTATTTTTCAATGGTAGACATTCAATTCAACTATTTCCTATGGTGTGGTCCATTTGAACACTGGATATACCTCATTTTTTGGTTTAAGTACTAAAATTATCTGTTAAAATGCATGAACGGAGTGGATAAAATAAATAAATCATGGTGGACCTTACAAAGTTTACTCAGTATGCGAAGCGTAGTAAGTTACCACGCAATCTGCTTCCTAACACCCGATCTCACTCTACAGAAGTGATGTCACCAACTTTGATGTCACCAACTTCTGTGGACCCCACTATGATGTATGTGTTGTATCCACAATCTCCTTCCATTTGGAGATATTATTTTAAACCATGAGCAAGAGAATGAGGCAAATCCAAAGCTTTAGTGGACCCCACCACAAAAAACAGCAGGAAGATCGATGCCCATCGTTGAAACCTTTCTAAGGCCCACCATGATGTTTTTTTCAAAATCCAACCAGTTCAAAAGTTAACAAAAGTTAATAGAGACATTAAAGAAGGGAAAATATAAATATAGGCTTAATTGAAAACTTTGTGGCCTTTTAAAGTTTTTAATGGTGGTGTCGCTTTCCCCACTGTTTTCTATAGTGTGGGGTCCACTGGAGCTTAGATGTAACTCATTCTTTGGATTTCACCCTAAAATGATCTCTTCAGATGGATGGACAGTGTGGATACAAAACATATATCATGGTGGGGCCACAAATTCAATAGCAGTCTCGCTAGTCAACCTGTCAGTAGCCAATCCGTGCCCGCACAAGGATCTTTTACTGTGGGAATTGGACCGCACCAAGGTATCCTGTAGGATGGTTCACAGGAGACCATTACTCTCTCTCTCTCTCTCTCTCTCTCTCTCTCTCTCTCTCTCTATATATATATATATATATATATATATATATATATATAATGCTTTTTTACTGCTGACCTGCTCCATCGTCCAAGCCTGCTGGATGGCCTGGATGGGTACAGCATCAAGGTGGGATCCACGCACGCGTGGCCTACTACTTTGAATCAAAGCTGATATATGTGTATCCCTTTGCAGAGGGTCTGTCCAAATCGGCAGTAAGGTGGCTACAACGTGGGCCCCGGTTTGGTCCACTTGGTTGAACAGCATGGTTCATACATCAAGGTGGGCCATCATACGCAAAAGGAGAGAGAGAGAGCGAGAGAGAAATGTGTGATGGAGGGCTTTGCCACTATGAGCCCTCCTTTCATACAAAACATACATCAAGTGAGTCCCAATACATGTGGGCCCACCAATCAAAATCAATGGTGAAGATCCCTTTTCCACCAAAAATGCAAGGTCTACATGACCTTTTATCAATATGAAAATAAACATCATGATGGGGTCCATAGAGAATGGCCCCATCATGGGATGATCATATGAATCATAGTGGGTCATCGGCTACACCTATGGTCCAAAGTGAGATCCATATCATTAATCGGTAAGCCCCACTTGGCCCATCATTAAAATATAATTCTACTCCTATAAAACACCCACTGATTCCACTTCTTCTTCATTATATGGCTTCCTTAGCTCATTAGCTTCTTCTTTGATGGAGGTTGATGAAGATTGAAGGTTTGGATTAAGAGATGAGGGGGTAGGAAGTGGGCCACACACTTGGCTATTCTCTCCTTGGAATGCTTGGACGACCACTCTCTTTGGGTTGCTTGGGGAATGGGTAGAGAATGAGAGAGAGAGAGGGTGGTTGTAAGAGAGAGGTGATGTGTGATGGGTGGAGTGATGGGTGTGAGTGACATAAGGGTTGACTTTGGGGAGGATTACTTATCTTGGGGAGAAAGAAAGCATGGGCTGTGATGGGATGTATACTTGAGTTGTGATTAATTGATTGATGTGATAGATTGTAGAGATTCTTTTAAAATTTACAACGCACGACGTTTCCTCGAATTAAACGCGGGCCCACAACTCCTAGCATGGGCATCGCATCGATGCGCAAGACACGGCGTTGGAACCGCAGCGATGGTGCGGTCGTAATGGTACAAGTATCAGGTCGATTTGACTAATATTTTCAAGATGCGACTTAGGGTCACATGCAAAAGCTGATTATAAGTTACAGGTCACTGAAATTCAACGGGGAGAATTGCGAAAGTCTAAGGAACAGTACAGACTAGGATACAGGCCTTACAACACATCTCCTCTTAACCGATGCAGTTATGCTTCCCTGATAATTGTACCATGCTCCTCATCAATCTGAACAGGAATATCATTTAAGCCACCTGCACTACCTGTACAGTTATATATACGATGAATGACTGGTTATCTCAGTGTGAATTTCCCTCAAGATTACACACCGTCGCATTAGTCAAGCATAGCTTTAAACAATAAGGTATTCAAAACATTATAAGATGCAATGTTATTTAAATGCATAGATGCATGAGTGCACATCAACCTAGGGATGCTTATCGAGTCAGAATTTGAACGAAGCACATGCATATGGCCAGTCACCAGCGCAAGCACATCACGTACATATATCACATACAAGCATAATGACCAAACCTAAAGTACAACACGTACATGGGTCGATAGTCAATGGTTTGGGAACTAGCGAAACGATACCATGCTAAGGGCACGTGTTATAGCATCCAGATTAGCCACCCTTCCTCGTCCGTATGCTATGAATGCGTGATTAGCCCATCCTTTATAATTTCGATTATAACTAACCAATTTAAGAAAGCTCAAAGGTCACTACGAGGGGTTCATCACCCAATGTAGGCCAATAGCTTAGTATAGTGTCTCATACCACCATCCTCGGCTTATGAGACACTCACATTAGGATGTTTAATGGAATCTCATCGACTAGTAGCAAATCATAGTTCAACACGTGGGACTTACCACCACATGGTTATATGGGGATGAACCATTAAAGCCACACAGGGCAAATGTCAAATTGAAACGATCTAGAGGCCACATAGGATAAATACCAAACTAATGCGATAAAAGGGTCGTGTGAGGTAAATGTCAAATCGAAGCTATAAGGAGATCACGTAAGGAAATTTAAATCAAAGTGGTAAAAATGTTATCCCCAAAAGCCATGTAGGCACAACAACCCATAGATAGTAAACCCACATTAATATTCCACCACCCAAGGTAACCTCCAAGTCGAGAGTGAAAGTGCCCTTACTAGTGCGCTAGTTTGTCAATTAGCGTGTGTGTTGAGTCAGTCGGACTGCAGAGCCTCACAGGAAGATCTATTCAAGCGTCTGCCTCAACCGAATGTGTGGAAGCTCACCATAGGTAAACTTAGCCTCATATCCCTTGTCCCAAAACACCAGGTGATTAAAATTCTTAAAACAAGTTAGAACATATTAGGGTTTAAGGTGAGAAAACTTTTTCAATGAATCAAAAAATCTCTAAGTTTTCTTTCTCTGTTGATTATATCAAGACATATCTCAATATGATTGACCTACGCTATCGATGTCCTCAGAAGACCAATCGATAAAATCGAATGAGGATGTAATGTGTCCACCAACCAAATACATATCTGGACAGAATTATCGATGTATCGACACACGTATCGATATCATTGATATTTAAATCTCGAGCCCATCGAAAATGGCTCGATAATATCGACAGGCAAATCCGACGCCCCTGTTTTCACTTAAGAAAATCACATATGCTTTGATATATCAGAGCTCACATCGATACCATCAAAGTTCAAATCTCGATGATATCGCTAGGCTCTTGATAATATTGATCATAGGCACGTAGTTCTCCCGCAACAATTTTTTTAAGTGGTTTTTAACTCTAATCGGGGGTCACTCGATAGAATCGATATTCTAAATATTGATGATATTGGGGTCATATCGATTGCATCAAGAAAGGATAAACTTGTACAGCAAGCTCACTGATAATATCTTTGAATTTATCGATGCATCGACATGACTTCCGATATCATCGACATTCAAATTCTGATGATATCTAGTATCCCCCGATCATATATAATGACCTAAAAATTTTCATGCAAGTTTCTCTTATTTTTTAAATGTCGATGACTCAATCCTTGTATTGATGATATCGGAGTTCAAAATATGATGGCATCGACACAAGTCTCAATTCCCTCGATCAGTTGACAGAAGGTTTTTCAAAAGCGTATGACATTGAGTTTGTGTCATTGAGAAGACCATCGATACGATCAAGAGTATACTCTCGATGATATCGAACTCTGTCATAAATGTGACCATTTTATATCCATTAGAACCTTTTACCTATTTAAAGAGAACTTGTCTTTAGTTGTTATGAGAGAAAGAAGAGAGTGTTTTTGTGTGTTTAACCTTAGATCATATACCCAAAGCCCTTTCTCTCAAGGGAGTTCATCCTCCAATCCACCCTCATCATTGATATTCAATAGAGTGGATTGGGGAATAAACTTCCGCATTCAAGAATCCTCCAGCTACTACTTTAATGAAAAATCTTTAAGTCAGGATGCCTTGAATGCATAGATGATTAGAATCGCTCTACCTTCCTAATAGGAAAATATTTAGAGAGTAGGATTCCATCATAACCTTGACCCAACCCGTAGCCTTATATTGGTACATCAATTATTGTGGATCAAGGGAGCAGAAGACTCTTCATTAACAAGGAGGAGATCTTCATCATGTGTTGAATGAGACTCATCAACTTATCTGTAAGTATCTAAAGTCCAGAGGACCCTTTGATCATTTCTTTGTAGGTTTGGGTCTAAGGTGTTTCTCGCCCTTTGAAGTCCTCAAAAGAGCCCTCCGACGGGAGTGTACGTGGTGGGTGCGTTGTGTGGACCCTTGCTTTATGGAGAGTATAAATATCTGGCCAGGGGTGAACCAGTAAAACCTTCAGTTTGAGGTGAACCGTGTAAAACCTTGGGTTTGAGGTAAATTGGGTGAAACCTCCATTAGGATCTTATGGAAGATCCTTGGCCAGTGTGCCTAAAAGTGGGTGTGTTTTGTTGACCCTTGCTCGTGAGAGCATAAACAGTCAGCCTTAGTGTAGGTTATAAAGGTTGAAGGTGAACCTGATTTAAAACCTTAGGTTAAAGGTGAACCATGGGAAACCTCCTTAGTGAAATCCAGTACACTCAAGGGTTGAGTGCAGTTACTGGGAGTGGAGTAGACAAGTAGTCAAACCACTATAAAAATGACTGTGTTTGCGATTGTTATTCTTTTGGTTGTGTGATTTGCTTTAATATTTTCATATATGAATATCTGAGATCACACCTCACACATATACACAGTCATATCCATCATAAACTAGTTTGCATATTGTTCACTTCTTAAATAGTTTGTGATTGGACCCTCTACCAAGCTTGGAAGCCAGTAGAATTACTTTTGAGTAATCTAATATCTGCTTATTGTTAGGATTAGTATAATAGGATTTTTAAATACATTGTAAAAACTTTAAAAAGTCTTATTCACCCCCCTCTAGGACATATTGGCATATTCCTACTTCCACTCAAGTAGTCTTCACCGCTATTTCAGAGGGTCCATTGCAAGCACATTCAATCCCGTTACATCCTAAGTATGGGTTTACATATATGAGTGGATCTTACTACTAATAGATGTAGTAATTCAAGTTTCACGAGAGACTCATAAGCAATCCATAAGCATGAGAAAATGTACTGATACAACATATATGTTTGCACGCAAGATAGATGTTGATAATAAGGTTCAATAACTATTGCAAGTGATTCTGAATCATAGGCATAAGCTTTCAGTTGAATTTTAAATGGAAACTAATATGTAAGATTAAATAATAACTGCAGGTGATCATGATTTATAAGCTATCAGTTGTAGTTCAAATGGAAGCTATCCCTTAGGATTTAATAATTAGCACAAGTGACCATGAATTATAAATTACCAGTTGTAATTTAAATGGAAACTACCCTTTGGACTAAATTGCAAGTGGAAAGCTCAAGGGGATGAAATCATCACCTTATGTGTTGAATCACCTACACTGTTACTAAGAAGAGCATGCACCCTTATGATCAAATCATTAGTCGGCTTGGTAGTTCAACCAAACTAAACTTGGTTGATATTGGCTAAACTCAATTGAACTCACCTTGGCCCATCTCGCTGACTCAACAATGAGTCAGGTTTCAACTAGACAAAACACAACTTGGTGGAAGGACAACCGAGCTGACTCGACAGAGGTAGCATGAATGGAATCTTCGTATCCTCTTCTCGATGCGACTAACAACCCTAGACTTAACTCGGACTCGACCCAACTTGATTTGACCAGAGTGAATCAACCCAGCCAATGTTGTGCAGGTCAAAAACTAGTTCTTCCTCACCCATCTCTCTCATCTTCCTTCCTCTTTCTCTTTCCTCATCTTTTCTTCTCTCTCAACTTCTAGAACACACTAACAGTGACGTCCAGCCACCCTGGACTTGATCAGACTCAACCTAGACTTGACGAAACTCAGTTTGAGTTCGAACCGAGTCAACTCAATACCGATATGATGACAACCCCACTCTCACTTCTCTCCTTCTTCTCCTTCCTGTTTTTCTTTTCTTTCTTTCTTCCTTTCCTAGGATAACCCAGATCAGACCAGGCCTAACCCGACCTAACTGGACTCAATCTCAGCTGAGTTGACTCGGCAGCAACTAAGGTTTGACCTCCCTCTCTCTCTCGTTTCTCTTTTTCCCTCTTCATCTTTCTCTCATTCTCCTACTGGACCAGATGGGGCCAGGGCTCAACCCAAACCAAACCCAACTTGGCTGGCTTGACCCAGTAACTCGAGCAGTTGCACCAGTGACTCAATGCAGCCAAAGTTCAAGTCTTGCACCCGACACTCTCTCTCTCTCTCTCTCTCTCTCTCTCTCTCTCTCTCTCTCTCTCTCTCTCTCTCTCTCTTATTTTCTCTTTTTCTCAATCTTCTATCATCTTTTATCTTCTTCCTTTTCTGCTGGCCCAATAGAGCCCCTTGTTCGAACTAGACTCAGTTAAACTCACCGAGCCAACACGGTTATGACTAGCCAATTACACAACCCCACTACTTCTCCTCATATCTGCTAGCTCTCTCTCTCTCTCTCTCTCTCTCTCTCTCTCTCTCTCTCTCTCTCTCTCTCTCTCTCTCTCTCTCTCTCTCTCTCTGACACGATTTTTTTATTTGGATTGCGATCAAATGGGCCACATGTTGTAGTTTTAGATCTAATATCGACAACACCACAAGCAACAGTGGTGGTGCAAGCTCGATGTAAAAGACGACTGAGCTCTAATGTCGATTCTTCACCAGCAACCCATTTATTCAAAAGGATGCTTCCAGAGAGTTTTGTTGTGCTTCATGGTACTCGTAGGAGCGACGAAACGAAGCTCTATTGGCATTTTCTCAGTGGGTTCGAGCTTGGAAGACGGCGGATGGTTTTTCTCGGGTCTTTGTAAGAGACAGGAGAGAGTTGTTTTCTCTCCCTTCTTATGGGAAAACTTAGCTTTCCTAGGCCGTTGGATGAAGATTTAATGATCGGGATATAATCTGTTGATGGGGGTGTTTGCAAACAGTTGGTGCAACCAAAATCAGCCAATGTTTGCTTGGGAAACCTAAACCACATAGCTATGAGTGGATTGCTAGGATTTCTCTGGCATGAATGGTCGAGATATAGGTGGAGGGGCGCACGCAAACTCCCAAGATTCCAGCAACAAAGCGGGATTTCCATTTTTGGAAAGATCCACCTCACACACCTATGTTTGGGCCCCAATTTGTGCTCATGCACGTGTGAAGAAACGTGTGGAATGACCTAGGTTTTGGGCAAATCCAAGGGCTCTATAACATGGATGGCTTAGATCAATGATCTAATCTCAAGTGGTGGGCCACTTGATGCTCGAACGGACGTTCGTCCGTTCGTTGGCAAGAAAATATAAAGGAGAGAAGCTTCCTCCTTTGGTTATCAGTTCAAACTCGATTTGACCAACCTTTTTGTCCGGTGCACAGAGAGTGCACCTCCTCTGGTGCACACACGAAATGACTGTTGGGCCCACAGAGATGTTTTTGAGAAATCCACTCCGTCCCTAATTCTCTGTGAGCCCATCTGGGTCATCTAACTAGAGATGAGGCAAATACAAAGCTAAGGTGGGCCATACCAACTAAATCATGATCTTTAACAATCAATTACGATCATTCTGGTGGTCAGATAAATCCCAATCTGAACATCAACGGTTAAATGGCCCTAAGGCCTATTTAAATGAGTCTCAACGATGTATTCAATTACCAAAAGTTGGGGTAAGGATGATCAAATAGTGGGTTGTGAACTTGAGTGCGATGGGCCTAATAATGATGGATCTGGCGAATTGGATCCAAATTTTAAGATGACTTAAGGTCAAGGCCTTCCATAGCCCTCATTGAACAATTTTAGTGGTTTCTAGGATTGTCTAATTACAACCTCAAGATTTATTTTATAATCCAACGGGTGGATTGAGGAAATCAAGTATTAGAGCGATCGACAGGACATTATGGATCTAATGAATGGTGTATTTACTGAGTTGGTTCCCGTGAACTGTCAATTACTAATGAAATTCTTTTATTATTGTTTTATGTGAAATTTTGTCATGATCGGATTCCCATAATCAGATCCTTTGAGGATTAGCATCGATCCCACTAAGGTGCGATAGTCCATCTTTAAGATGTATCGTTGAACAAGATGTCATAGACTTGATGAACGTTGAATCTTTAGATTTAGGTCCTAAAATTGATGATGAATGGTTTAATTGGTTTATCGAAGTGATTGAGATCCTGAAATAGATGTTTCTGAAATCGTGATGGATTATTTTAAAAATTAATTGGATGGATGGCTTATTATATGAATGAAGGTTGTACTAGATGGTTGAGATAGATTGCTTACAAGTCGTTGGATGGTGACGTGTAAGGTAAGTTACGTGTGTTCGCACACATGTGTAAACTAATTTAGATCTCCATGGTGACACCCGATTACTGAAAAGTATGGGGTATAACATTAAGCCCTACGTAAAGGCCAAGGTCCTACTCCCGAACCTAAGATTTATACCTAACACAAGAGCACAGGTCCTAATCTTAGACCTGACACGTTTACTTCCGCCGAAGGCCTACAAAAGGACTTTGATTGGTTTCTCCTTAGGCTAACCAACAACCTTGGTCTAACATAAAAACCACATAATTTAGACCGTAGGGAAGAGTGAAGGTCCTACGAAAGAACCTATGTAAGTTTGAACACAAACTCTTGCACTCCAAGCTATAAAAGGAAAGAGTACAAACATGGACTCCTACACATGATACTTGTCGGCTTGAGTCCCTTTTGATGCTCCTATTGGGTTGCTTGATTTCCGTTGTCCCATTCTTCAATCAGCTCCCCGATGCTCCCCCAATCATATTGTTGCTGCTTCGCCAAGGTTTCAACTTCATGATCTGAAAGGGCCTAGTTATATGCCTTAGAGGGGGGGTGAATAGGGCTATATCAAATAAAACTTAAAACAACGAAATAATAAAAAAAATAAAGCACAATGCTGAATTAAAAGTAATCTCAAAAACCTAGAATTAAGAGAATGATACTATATCAGTTCTAAGGACAACCTTACACCAAAAACCAAAGGTTTAAGGTAGGACAACCTTATTTCTAGAACGTCCTTTGTATCTCAAACCAATGACAAATAAAAAGCAAGGAAACCAAAATAACTTTTAGAAATAAATCCAGGAGTTATTACAACATTCCCGCACTTGCTTGAAATAGAGATTACAACATTCATCCACAAATACAATCCACAAAACTGAATGAATAAAGGAATGAAAGAATAATGCACATCCACAACACAACGATATATAGTGGTTCGCCTGTGTGTACACCAACTATTATCCAACAGCCACACAGAATGCTACTCCACTCCTAATATCCTCACAAAGGGGATATTAGCATGCACTATCAAAATAGGTTTCACAGGTTCACCTAAAACCTTCACAATTGTGTCTTTTTATCACGGGCTTACACAATCCAAAAACCCACACAATCTGAGTTTTCTGGCTCCCCTCAGATAACCAAAACAATGAGATTTTTCTGGCAAATCTCAAATAAAACTAAAGAAAGTAAATTACACAAATGTAAAATACTTAAATCTCCTTTTGATGTAGCCCGGTAGAACCAATCGAAGTAGAAGTTCGATTCAACGTTCAAAGTCCAATACTCACTTTAAGAATGGTTCTAAGTCTAATTGATTTTATCTTAAATCAAAAGGGCTAGTTCTATTTGATTTTGAATCTAAGAAGAAGGAATATCAGAAATTCCTCTTTTCTAATAAGATTGGAATGTAGATCAAAATCAAATAATAAACAAGCTAATGAAAGAAATATTAAATGAGCACAAAATAGCTTAAAACAAACATGAACTTATCTCAGAGTATGGCCTTAAGATTGCTTGAATTGAATTGAATTGAATTAAAAAAACTCTGAAATTCATGCTCTATTTATAGCCTGAAAAATCCCATCTACGACTGGTCTTAGGATCCCTAGGACTGGTTATAGCTTCAAAGATTTTCAAAGATTTCCGCGGGATAAGGATTAGCTGTTTCACGACTGGCCCTGGGTAGCTTACGACCGGTCGTGGGCCACTTACAATTGGTCGTGGGTCACCCATGACTGGTCGTAGGACCCCCAGATTAGTTGCTGGAGTTCAAGTCGAAGGGCTAAGACCGGTCGAAGGACGAGTCGAACAGCTCACAGGACTGGTCGTACGATGTCCAGGACTGGTCGTAAGACAACCAGAAAAATCCAAAAATCTTCAACAACCTAGGACTGGTCCTGAAAAACTTAAGACTGGTCGTAGCAGAGCTAGGATTAGTCTTGAAGTCCCTAGGACTGGTCTTAGAACAGCCCAAATAAGCATATTTAAAATATATGAATTATGTATCCAGAATGACCTACAATAAAGCCCAACCTAAGGTCAATCTAAGGTCAAACAAACCTTGAAAGTGAGATGAACATTGATAGTCTGTACTCTCAGATGACCCTTAAGTGAAGCTTGAGAATTTACGAATCTTGTTGCAGGCCTTCTCGAGCTTGAACCTTTCTTGACTTGATAAAGTCTTCTTCTATTCTTGTACTTGTTTGAATCTTGAACATGCATACTTGAAGACTTCTATTCTTGAATACTTCATCCATGACTAGACTTGAAACTTTTCTTCATTTAAGTTCTTGTCTTGAAATACGATGTCTTGAAGCAATGAAAAAGTCTCAAACATGAAACACAAGAAATACAAGACATAGATAGGTTTTGGCACCACAAAATTTGACAACCAAAGGGATATGAAATCATAGCACTTACATGATCAATCTCCTTGCATTTAATGCTTCTTCAGGATGACCAAGGTGATGAGAGTGGGTTGAATCTCTTACAACTAATGGGTAGTTGTTTATCCTAGGGGATTCAACTAGATTGGTCTCCTAGAAGATCTGGATAATGATATACCAAGATGCTTAAGTCTAATCTCTAGGAAATAGAGGAGTTCAAGCACATCTCCAATGGTGAGGTTGGAATCCTCATTAGAGTTGAAATCACAAAGGAGATTGCTTGAAACTCATAGGAATAGAGGTATGGGATGAAGGATTTACATATGAGATCACCTTACCTCTGGTTCCTCCAAAAACCCATCCAAATGCCCAAGAGCTTCTCGTTTATAAAAGTCTGAACTCCAATGGTCAAAAAGCAGGCAAAAAACATCTTTGTCGATGCCATCGAAGGGCTCTCTCCTGCCATCAAAATTTTCAAACAAAAATGATGCTTGCTTGCTGGACAAATGTAAACCCATTTTGATTGCATTGACCTAACCTTCAATTACATCAAACATCATCCTTCGATGTCATCAAAGTGGCTTCGATGCCATCGAGAAAATCTAGGAAAAAATCCTAAAACCTTGCTGGACAATCTAGATCTCAAATTACTGTCATCGAAGGGTCCTCATTACATCAAGAATTCCAATTAAAATCCAATTTGGTTGCTGGACATTCCTAACTCTCAATCGATGCAATGGCAGCTCAATACCATTGAACATGGCCTGCAATCTGTTGTTTTGGGCTCTTTTCTACACAACAGATTCGCACCTCTTCTAGCCTTCTTTATCATGTTTTTCTTAGTCTCCTAACGCTAAGGGATGATCAAATTAATATTTCTATTAGGTTAAGATCATCTATAGGTTATAGGGTTGTTTTAGGTCAAGGATTAAGGTCACCAATGCATCTTTTTTACCCGTATGTGCTCCTTGATGCTTCAGCTTCGCTTGTGTTTTCAGTCTTCACTTTTCAAAGGCTCAACCGACTACATGACACAGCGACTCACATGATTGACAAACCAGTGTGCAAAAATGAGTGCACTAACAATTACTTGGACCAAGAACAACCCTTTATCGCGATCAATCAACCCTTTATAGATTCGTCATAGCCATATTGACCTCAAGGTTAGGCGGGAATGAATCAATATTGATCAACATCGCTTCCTCACCTTTCATAGAGAACTTTAGCAACCCACAATAGATGTTATCATGAACAACGTTCCTAAACACAACACATTTGTTAGTTAAATGAGAACGAGTTCCATGCCATTTAAAATATTCATTTTTTTTTTCAATTCATCAGTCGAGGTTATCTTATGGTTAATAGGGACCTTGATGAACTTCCCAACTAACAAAATTTCAAATATTTCATCAACATGTGTAATATCAAAAATATACACTTTCTAGGCCATTTGTATGGCTGTCACAGTCGATTCTTCCTTGATTCGCATCGAGTATATTAGCATCTTTTTTGCCATTACTTTGGCAATTGCAACCTCAAATTTTGGGTCATGATAATATGTCTCAACTGATAAGTTCTTTTGCTTGGCACCTTCTTGAAGAAGTTCTTCATATTTGTAAACACTCTTTGTCAGGTCGTATAGGTCTATGAACTCTGTTTCGATAAATTTTTTACAGAGTTTATATTCAAGGTCGTCTTGTGCAAGTTGCACAAATTCATCCTTAATCATGACAACCTTATACCAGCTCTCACTCTCTTAAACCAAGCAATATAGCTCTCGCAAGTTTTCCTTGGTAATTGTAAAAAATGTGGGAGATCGACCATGGTCATTTCCATATCCTTAGAAAAGAATTTAGCATGGAATTTTTCTTCCATCACTTGCCAAGTATGGATTGAGTTTGGTAATAAATTAGAATACCATGTAAAGGTCGTTGCCGTCAATGAATGATCAAACAATTACATCGTATGATAGTAATGTTTGCCAATTCACTACTCTACATATGAATCAGCCAACGTGCTTGATGGTTGATTGATCAGTATCACCCAAAAATATGGTAAAATCTAGTTAATAATTCCTCGACAATGGATGTTGTCAGTCAATCCATTCAAAATAGGGTTTATGATATATCAGGATGGTATTGCGGCTGCCTGCTACCTCTTGAACCATCTACATGATTTGTTCGTGATCCACTCACTGAGATTCAACAATAAGTAATAAATCAGGACACATTCGGTTTTGTCCCTCATAGAATAGTAAGTTCTTAAGGAATTGCTGGAAAGGTTGTCCTCCTAATAAACCCTAGTTTTGAGCCTCAGGAACAAAATTTCTATCCTCCCACTCTGGTCGCTTGAACTCGATAGGTACTAGAACATTCCTTACATCCTGAATCGGAATTAGTGGTGGGTTCCGTTGCAAGGGAGGCATAGGTGGTGGTTGTGTCGTGTTACCAATAGAACTTCCCTCGGCATTATACTGTATTGTCGCAGGTGTTCTTTCAGTGATCATGGCCATCAACCTATGCATGGCTTCAGTCTAGCTAGCCATGTATATGTTAGTGTTCTCAGTTTGAATACGGAACTGCTCAGCCTAGGTATGTGCTAACTCCATTTGAGCGCTCATATATTCTTGAACGTATTGAATACTCAATTGTACATCTCAGGGTGCGACTGTTATCTCTTTAGGAGAGGCAGTTCGAGAGGTCAAGGTTGTTTCATTGTTTTCAGTACCAAGTGTTAGACTACTATTCAAATTTAATATTTTGTGGGCTACTTGAACTGGCATGTCCTCGGTCGAAGGTGGTACGGTTGATGTGTAGGGTTCGACCACAACAATTCGATTACTCCTATTCATATTTTCAATTGGTAATGTCGCACCAATAAGTTAGAGACAGTCCCACCGAGTATGCCAAAAACCTATTGTGATTTGATTTATAATTTTTGTCACGTGACAAGTGCACGCGTGCCAAAATTAAATGTATGACTCAATTCAAACCGAACAATTATGAACCCAAGAGCGAAGATAGGCAGAATATACAAAGTATGTGACCGAGATTGAATAAGATCAATCACCTATTCAACCACTTACATAGTATGTTAACATGATCAAGCGATAGTTAGAGGGTAGGGTTCGCCCTCTAAGATTGGGTTACACATTTGTCTTCCATATGAAAGGATTTTTTCAATATAGATAAAGAAACAAAAAAGTAATTCTTATGATTAGTCGCGGAGAGCAGCTGTAAAACACTTTCCTGATTGGAGAACTCTGATTGATGCTCAGATTAAATCCAGCATATGATCATAGATCCAAATTACAACTAAAGTTAACAATTACTTGATTCACACAATAAATTACACTAATGAATGTAAACAACGGGTGAAAGTAAAAGATTGCACTATGAAAAGTATTTGACTGACAAAAAAGTAAAAGGATTGTACTAAAGAATGTAAATGACAGATAATTGAGATGATAATTAAAAGATGGTTTTAGTTTTATTGGGCTAGTACGAGACAATTTGTTTTGCTAAAATCATTTGTTATTTATAGCCTTAACTTGACTATATAAATGCTTCCCACATTCTAAAGGTTGTTGCAATTGTTTAGCATGACTTAACCATCTTTACTTCTAAACTTAATATTTGTCTGTAACCGCTTCCACACAATCACTCTTCACTCGATCCCTTAGTGGATAAGGTAGGGTTGCTCGATGTGCTCTAATTGCATTACCATATAATCCTCTTTATATATCCCTGCTCTGATTGTGTGGAAACAGAGCAGGGATATATATCCCACCCACCCACTTTTTTTAAGGCCTTTTCCAAAGAGTTACTTTGAAAAAAAAAAAATATCTTTTTTAACCACGCACACACCCCCCTACACGCTCGCGCCCTAATGGAATTTCACCACCTATGGGTACTCGAACCCTTGCCGTGGTGTTGAAACTCCCCAGAGTCTACCACCCAAAGAGTTACTTTTGTTAGGAAATCATAACCATGGCTTCAAAAAAGGACGGCAATCGACAAAAGGGCCAAATCAAAGATGGATTAGATCATCTGGTCACTGCACGTTTTGCATGAGAGCGCATGAAATGCGTTCTGGACTTAAAAGACGATGTCAGATCAGTGATTGAGCTGTCCAAGTGAACAGATGAAACTAGGAGCTCCATAACTTACTGTCACTTCTCTATTATATATATATATATATATATATATATATATATATATATATATATATATATATATATATATATATATATATATATATAGCTCCGCCAATTCACATGAATGCGTTCACAACTCTTTAAATTACCGTGGTTGATTAGCTCCAGGATGCATGTGTTGGCTTTAGCCCAATGTCCCTAAAACATGGACTTCTGGCTTCCCATAACCCATCCACGGAAGGGTGTCACATGAAAATTGAAATTTCAGGGAATCCTGCGACAGAATTGAGGTGGACCAGCATAGAACTATGCTCATTTCCACCGGATAGGCAGACACCACATTGCATCACCAACAATGACCATGAAAAATAGCCATAGGAATCATCACCATCCATAGAGGAACGGTACCACATTTCCATCTAGGCCTTGATGTTCCCTTTGCTCTATCCAATTGGCTGGAAAAGAATTTTCATCTACCATCACATCTATTGTCATAGGCTAACATACGCGCAGAGCCCACAATACCGACTGCTGCCCTTCCAAACCATCGATCCATGCCTGCACCGAAACCCATCAAAGCACGCCCACATGCACTGGTTAGGTGACGCACTCGCATATAGCCTGCAATCTGGGGCAACTCCTCTCCAATGCAAATACACATAATACCAGGCAACGCAGCCAAAGAACCTGTTACCCAGTTTTTGGTGGAACCCATGACTGAAGTAACACCTAAACATTACATAAATGAAACTAACATTCATGTGACAAAAAAAATAAAATAAAATAAAATAAAATCCATACACATGCTACTAAAAAGTAATCATATAAATAAATCCATACCATTCTAATCTAGCAATGTAATGTCAACCCTCTCATATCAGGGCATTTTATGCAGTTAAAATCTTCAAGTCATGAAGAAAAAGGTATATAATATTATATTTAATAATTTAACAAAAAAAAAAAAAAACTCATTTGAGAGAGAGAGAGAGAGAGAGAGAGAGAGAGAGAGGCCAGGGACGTGCAGAAGCCATCCAGCAGAATCTTTCACCCATTTCATTCTTAACTACTCTCGAAAACACACTCCAAATATTCCCAAAAATGGAGGCACGTGATGGGAGAAAAGAGGAGAGGATAGCTAGGGATGTCACCTCAAAACTCACTCCCTCCAATCCCAACCATGCCTTGAGTAATCAGCAAAAGAAAACCATCATCCCTTCCACACCAAAACCCAACTATACATATCCCAAACATCCTCAAAATAGCTCACTAAATTAGGATTCCCTTTTGTCCTTTTCCTTCTTTTTTTTTCCTTTTTTTTTTAAAATTCTTTTCTTCTTCTTTTTTGGTTTTCTTTTTCTTTTCTTTTTTTTTTTTTCTTTTTTGCACAGAGAGATCAAGTAGCTGACTCTGCAATGCTCAAGGCAAGAAACCATTTTCCTTTTTACAAAAACCCCCGAAAAAACCTTTCCTCACCCTCCCATCCACGGTCATAGAAGCCCCCCACCCCCTTTTGTCATGAAATTAGGCTTTAGCACGATTCACCCTTGCTTCAACTTCTCATAGACGTCAGCCGATCAGAACCCATTTGGGCAATCGTTTGTCCCGTCCCCTCCCCGTTGGAGGTTCCAGTTGGCATGGCCACCTGCGACTGACTATTTGACTCACCAGACGACGATCTAGTTAGGACTCCATCGGGATGAGGGTGCATGGGACCATTCATACTGTTATTGTTACCTGTCCATTCCTCTAATCCAATATTCTGCATGCCGGTCACCAGCATATCGTAGTTTGATATTCCTGGGGACAGTGGGCCCGACGATGCAGCAGACTGATTAGTTGGTGGCAGGATCCAAGTCATCCAATCATTGCGCTTCCTTATTTTCTCACCCTGCAAAGGGGTGAAATGTATCCATGTAATGTTTGGATAAAAATAAAAAATAAAATAAAACTCAAAATAGCTACCATAGACCATGGATCAGATATCCAAACTATGGAGTAAAAATAAGATAACCTGAACTTCTACTATGGTTGACATCCGCACTGTGTCCAATATGAACTGGATACTGTTTGTTATCTGCTTAACCTGCAGAATGTAACAATAGAGCAACAAGCTTCTCAGCATGAATATATACTTTAGAAACAACTGGAAAGCTGAACTTGTTTATGTGCTAATTGTTTCCTGGCCTCGATAGGACACAAAAATTCACAAAACAGGTCATATCTCATAGCGTAACTCATTTACTTAAAACTAAATGGTTGGACGACATGCTAATTGTTATGAGTATTGTGCCCCTTTATGTCATTATTGAGATCATGAGTTTAATCCTAGCCATCTGACACCATCATCATCATCATCTTATCCTTCTCCCACAATTTGGAATCGGCATTTAACAAGCAGATTGGGAAAAGTTTTAAGAACGGCTCCCTACCAGATATAAAACCTTCACCCAGGCTCCATAGAACAGGCCGTGGCAGAGGCTCACGCTAATAACACTCACATGCCAACAAAATCCACAAGAATTTATGCATAAGGGAGAAAACTCTAGTTGTAGATTACGTATAAATTTTTTTTTAACACACGCACACACTCACGCTAGTGGAATTTCACTACCTGTGGATACTCAAACCCTTGACTGGGTGTTGAAACTCCTGAGAGTCTACCACCCGAGCAAAAGTACGTATAAAATTAATTATACATATCAAAGATGAAACTTTTCCATAGTAAATAGCTTATAATGCAATATATATATATATATATGGGAAAAGGTACTATGCGCTCGACCTCACGATAAGCTCCCGTGAGGTCGAGCTGTGTGGGCCCCACCATGATGCGTGTCGACCATCAACACCGTGCATTTGATGGGTCCCCTTTAAATTATGAGATATGCCAAAAATCAGCCGTATACGGAACTCAGGTGGGCCATACCATCTAAAATCATGTGAAGACACCATTAAAACATATAAAAGCACTTGGCGGGGCCCACCTGAGTTTTGAATGCTGCTGAAACTTGGTATGACACCTCATCCTAGTGGGACACACATAATGGATGGGCTGGATTTGCAAACCACATCTCGGTGGGCCATTAAAATGATTATGAATGTTTTAAAGGTACACGGCCCCTCTCCACTTCTATATGTGGTGTGGCCCACACAAGTCATGGATTGACTTGATTTTTGAGACTTAAGCCCACGATGGAATGATGCATCTGACTGATGGGGTAATGTTCGAAACGCATCACGGTGGGGCCCACACAGCTCAACCTCATGGGACGGACTCATGAGATCGAGCGCATAGAACCTTTTCCCTATATATATATATATATATATATATATATATATATATATATATATATATATATATATATATACACACACACACACACACACAATAAAAGAAAGAAACACGATGTATGGCATAACATGTGGTGGTATACTAACTAAATATTGTATTCTACTATTACATTAATTATAGTACCAGGATGCAGATAGGATAGAACAAACAACTACAGGATAGAAACCTCCAAAATTTACTACTCATTTCTAAGGCTGCTTCTAATTGCCCTTCATTACAAGTACTGTTTTAAATATTGACAATATCAACCGATATATCCCACGATATATCTTGTATCCCACCTACGCGATACGAAACACAAGTAGTACGATATATCCCATATGTTTGATCGGGTGAGCATATTTGAATTTCGATCCTTTTATTTTCTGTAAATCATGTTAAATTAGTGTCAAATTGTTACAAATCCATGATTTTTCATGCAATTTTTCATGTTTTGCATGAAAAATCATGGATTGGGAGATTCGATTTTGAGATTTGGAGGAGATGGGGCCGAGTTGCAGAAAATTGAAAAAAAAAATTTCAAAATTTTCCAATTTCTCGTAAATCATTGGCAATCTTTGTGTCCAAACATAAAATCAAACATGTATGTAACCTAATCTAGTTATTCTTGTTTTGTTTTGAATGTATTGCTTGTGTTTCCACATTTCTTCTTACATCTATAAATTATATGAATAGACATTGAATATACTTGCATCAATTCAATTAGACAATGCATAGATTTATGACCCCACACAAAGAAAACCTATTATGTGTACTTATTTTTTATAATGTTTTGATTTGTAAGTGTGTATTGATGTCTTTTTTAACAATCACTGAAGTTTTATTGAAAAATTCGACCAATTTCCCAATGTTTCCCCATGTTTCCAACAACAACGATACATTACACGATACAACCAATATATCCCATGCAATAACCGATATGTATCCATATCACAAGAATGTGATACGTAGCGCAATACTGATATTTCGAACACAGGTTACAAGCCAGGAAAATCATTTTAGCACTTGACATTGTTATATATATATGGACACACACACACAGAGACCACATCATCATCGTCGTCACATATCCATGTCGCAGATATTTGGAGTTGGCTTTACAAATCTCTCTTCCAATCACATTTGAAACAAGAATTCTCCTAATTTCTTCCCAAAAGTTCTATGACTAGCTGCCAATATGACATCAGCACTACTATAGGACTTGGGACCAGCTGGCATGGCTAGCATATTGCTTCCTTGTGGAGTTTCTAGAAACAAACAACTGAAAGCATACATTATCATTAGCATAAGGGATGGTGTTTCCATATAGTGCTTTGAAATGTATATACGAATGACATAAGATATGATAATGTTGTGCTTGTACGTACCTAGAACTTTCATAAAGGAGTTTGTAGCCTACTTAGAACTTTTCTGTTTCCACTTTGACTACCTCATTTCTACTTTGCATTTAACCTCCTCTGAAGCCAACAATTCATTCTCTCCAGGTTTTCTTTTCCCTCTTCCCTAGCCAATGCTGAAGTTACCAATGTTTTTCTGGAAGTTGTTGCGTTTGTGGTGAAGAGATTCAAATGCTATACTGAAGAGGCGTTGAGAAATATCAGGAAATAGATAGGTAAGAGACCATATAACCAAAAACAACATGTCCAACTCCATGTTGAAGTTAATATTTTGTGCATAACTCAAACACTATCAGAGCTGCCTCGTCTGATAATCACAATTTTCATTCTTAGAGCCTTCACCAACCAAGAACCCAGACCTTTTGCAGTACCTAAGCTTCAAGAAGTGCAGGTGGAGACGTATAAACTGATTTGTTTGAACAAGGAGAATCTAACAAAAGGCCACATTCAAGCCAGACCACTAGAGTTCTGCCATTGAGGCGTGCCATTTCTTGGGTTCCACTAATCATGGATAGAGAGACAAAAAGAGCTCCACCATGGCTTCCAAGGCCACAAGGAATAGCAATCAGATTTCTTCTAATCCTCTCAATTTTCCTGTGAGATGCAATAACACATCTTGAATGGTATACAACAGAGAGTTTGAGGTCATAGAAATTGGGGAGTTTTAAACCTCCTATAATTCCTATTGCATATCGGTTGTCGTCATAGTCGATCTTTTGCAATGATCAAGGTCTTAAATAATGGTAGCAGAAAATGTATTGGTTGTCCCAAGCAAGTGAGATGCAACGGAGCGTATCAGAGCCGTGTCAAACGATACAAGCCCATATCGGATTTTTTTCCAAATGAAAAATTTATCAGGAAAATAGGTTTTGAGCAGATAGCTCAATGGTGGACGGGGAGTGTTTCAACATTGAGTCTAGGGTTTGAGCCCCGCTTGCCTATCAAAAAAATTTTATCAGGAAAATAAGAGGGGGGGGGGGGTAAATTAAGCAAATAGAACCTGTCATTTTGTGTGTGTTTCTAGCATGTATTCAATGGGGTTATCAAGCCCTTCTTTTATAAGAAAATTGTATGTCACTTGACCTGCTAAAAAAGTAAACCAAATATGTCCTAATTGAATAAAAATCAAGCACCATTTAGTAGAAGTGCCAATTATACTAAAATATAACAAAAAGAAGATTTTTTTTATTTTTTTATTTTTTTTTTTAAAAAAAGTGACGATTTACCCATTTTTCCCCAAAATAATTCATTCCACTCATTTTGTTAAATCCCATTCAAATCTTGTGTTTTGATCCCAAAAAATAGGCAACATAGTCTAAACTAAGTTTTTAAGCTTCCCCCATGGTTGAAGTTAAGAAGTGGAAAAGACGAGGAAAAAACAAATTACAAAAAATAAAAAATAAAGGGGGCCTATATGGCACGTATTTTTATTGCATCGGTTCGCCCTCAAATAGCTTAACGGGGGTGGCTGATATGGTTAGTGTGGTCGTATTATAACCGATATTCAAAAACATGTTGATGCATGTGGTGTCGGCTCCTTGTATGAAAAGGAAAGAGAAATTGTGTGACATTGGAAATGGTTAGAAGGAACTTCAGTGGCACGTGATTTCAACATGCCACCGAAATGTTTGTGGAAAGAAATTTCAACCCTTTTTTATAGCTAAAGAGTTTGTAAGGACACCTACCAACGACTAAATAAAACTAAAACCACTTTAAACAAGAGATCCAACTAGTCCTATAGTGCAACATTTCAGATTTATACTCCCCCACCTACGATATCATAAATGACCACAAGACCTCTTCAAGTCCAAGAATGATTGGCTCTAAAAGAGCTCATCCTGAATTTTCCAGCAAGTCAACAGCTCAATTGGCTTCTTGCTAGATGTTGGTAAGCTTCCAATAGGGCATTGTAGAGCACTGATTTGTGCACCTATTTATCAATCATGTGCGTCTTTGTGTCAATGAGTTGGTTGAGCCTTTAGGAGCTGAAGACAGAAGACACATGAAGACTTTGAGCATCAAGGACTGAAGAAACAAGTAAATTGGTTTACCTTGATGACCCTAACCTTAGACCCAAAACAACATAACCTCTAGATGATCCTAACCTTAATAGGAAAACCGGAAAACCTTCATTTGATCATCTCTTAGCCTTGGGAGCTCCATTTGAACATGCTTAGATAGGTTATAAAGGTCTCGAGATACTATAAAACAAACTACCCAAAACAACAGACTCACAAGAGAGCTCGAGCGCAGCTCGATTGATCTCAATCAATCGGTTCGATCAATCCAAATAGAGCTCAATCGATCGATCCTGGCCAAAACCACATTAGGGAGATCTCTGGCCTATCTCGACGACTCTCGATCGATCGACCTGGCCAAACCTGTCCACCAAAGTTTTCTAACCTAAATCGACACAGTTCGATCGATCGACAGCCCTCGATCGATCAATCGAAGGTGTCGTTTTCTGCCCATTTTATGACCGTTGGAACTTAATTCCTTTAAATAGGGCATTTGGGCATTGGGCATTTTGATGACTTTTTGGTGCAATAAAAGCTTAGGAGATTCCCTACTCATATCATTCTCCAAAGCCTCTAAATCAAAGAGATCTAAGTCATCTTCCTTGTGATTTATCACTTGAATGAACATTCCAAGCTCCCTTTAAAGATGCACTTGATCTCATCTGCGTTCTAGATATTATACCCAAGCTTATAGGCATAATCCTTGTTTAAACCCTCTAGAACACGCATATAGGTAAATCCCCTAAGAAATCAACTATCCATTAGTTGTAGGAGATTCCACCATCCTCTAACCACCTTGGTCACCTCATCGGGACATCATATGCAAAGTGGTTGATCGTATGAGTTGAAACATCGACATCAACGATCAGGGGAGCACAATGGGAGCTGATTGAAGTATGGGAAAGCATCAATCAAGCAACCCAAGCAAGGCGCTACAAAGAAACTCAACCCGACAAGTGTCAATTATAAAGTCCATTCACACTACTTGTGTAGGATTGAGTATAAAGTTTCTGACCCAAACTCAAATAAGTTACTGTGTACGACTAGTGTTTTAAATAGCGAATAGCGTAACATTCACCCCTCTGAAGTGTGAGGTGTAAGCTACATAGTGTAGCTTTACACACTACTACACTTTTAATCAAGGTTGTGCTTGGTTGCACCGAATTCATGATATTTATGCACCAAATTAGGCTGATTAATAATGAAATTTAACAAAAAAAAAAAAAAAAAAAATCATAATATTTGGTGCAATTAAACACAACATAAACTAATAGGAAAGGGCAATGATTAAGTATAAAGGTAAAGAAAGATCAGTGAAACTGATTTAATATTGTTACTTGTATTATTTTACTAAAAGCATTGAAAAGATTAACTAATTTTTATTGAAAAATTAGAAACGTAACATTGAAAACATTACTTGATTTTAAGGTTGTAGTGAAAAATAACTTATAATGTGAGCTATGTAGCATATAACAGTCTATGTAGCATGAAGCATATGCAAATTACCATATAGCATAGAAAAATTATCATGTAGCTTAGGCTACATACAACTTAAGCTATTTTTCATGAGCTACATAGCATTAAGGCTAAGTTACGCTACGTAGCGCAAGCTACACGCTATATAGTGTAGCTATTTAAAACACTATGTAGGACCTAGGCTCTTGTGTATGGTGGAATTCACTGGACACAAGTGTGTATGCATTAGTCTCCATGGGGAGCCTCAGGCAGGAGTGTATGTAGGGCTTTGGATTAGGACCGCAATCACCAAACACAGGTGCGTATGTGTTAGTCTCTGTGGCAGCCTCCGGCGGGAGCAAAAGGTAAGTTTTTGGATTAGGACCACTAGTGGTTGTTGGTTAGCCAATAAAAAACCAACTTAAGGCTTTGTGGGAACCATCGACACGGGTGGAAACATGTTCCTCCGACACGGGATTATAGGTGTAGGTTTTCTGTTAACCTAGGAGAAACCATTGTAAAGGTTTGAGGTAGACCTAATTTAAAACCTCCAATAGTGAATATTGGTACATTCGAGGAGAGTATGTCCACCGGGAGTGGAGTAAGGAAATTGAACCACTATACATGCTTGTGTTTGTGATTATCATTTGAATACAATTTTATTCATGCTTATGTGTTTGATTAGTCAGATCATATAGATGCTTGAATTGGAATGTGTCTATGCTTGAATTGGAATGTATGTTAGACACTTAACTTGCAATGCACACACAAGCTCACTATCTCTTATAAAGTAATTGATTGATTGGTATATCATTTGTAGTCTATGTGATTAGACCCACTTTGACTTGGAAGCCTTGGTATAAGTTTGTCTTGATTAGTTTAATTGGTAAATTAGTTTTTATAGGCAAGAATTTTAAAGAAGTTATAATCACCCCTCCCCTAGGACTTAACCATAATCCTATAGCTCCATTAAGCTTCCGCACGTGTCATGGTAGACAATCCACGCAATTTCAATTGGTATCAAAGCAGGTTGCTCTTTGAGGATTTAATTGTCTAAAGTAAGATCCAAAAAGGATCTTTAGAATTGTCTACCCATGAGGCTGTGCCGTCACACGACCACCTTATTTTGATGGGTCAAACTACGCATATTGGAAAGCTAGAATGAGGGTATTCTTGAGATCCCTTAACCCTATGGTTTGGGCAATTGTCGAACAAGTATGGACTAAGGCCACCAAACAAGTCATGATTGATAGTAGAACCATTAGCACTCCCAAAAATCAATCCAAATGGAGTGTTATGAGAGAGCTCGGTATACCTATGATGCCAAAGCTTTCAATGTGATTTACTATGCAGTTTCCCCCACATTTGTACATGTGAAACGGATAAGTGTGGGACACATTGGAAACCACACACGAGGGAACTTGCACAATAAAGCGCTCAAAGCTTCAGCTCTTAATGACCCAATTTGAAAATATTAAAATGGAAGTGTCCGAAATGTTTATGGAGTTTTATTCTAAATTGAATGAAATTTGCAACTCCATGTGGGGTTTAGTTGAGAAATTCCTAAAGGAACGTATTTGTAGGAAAATACTTAGATCCTTCTAGATAGGTTTACTCACAAAGTAACCTCAATAGAATAGTGTAGAAACATAAATGAGATGAAAGTAGAAGAACTCATAGGTTCCCTACAAACATACTTTAAGACCCCCTCTAGCAAGAAGAAACCATCCATCGTTAAAACTTCACATAGGCATTCACATAAGCAAAAGATTGTTGAATCTGATAACGAGGATGAGGATGAGGAATTGTCTAAAAATTTTAAGAAATTCCTCAAGTTTAGTAAAGGGAATAGTTGTGACAAGAAGAGGAAAACAGTTAAGAAGCGTACAAGTAGACATGTTAAACAACCTAAAGTTGTCCGATATTACAACTGTAATGGTTATGGACATGTTGCCTCCGAATGCACTAGCAAAGAAAGATCTAAAGGCAAGGCTATGACAGCAACATGGGATGATACGGATGAATCCAAATCCGATTCAAGAGACTGCTCTAGTGATGAAGACCTTAGACACTTGCATGTTCTAACGACTTCCACCACGTTTTCCCTCCCTAGAGACGTGGGATATCATAATACCTTAAATAGGTGACCTTAGAAGGTCCCTATGGGCTTAATAGTTAAATCTGGGGAGTTTAGCCCCATTGAGTGAGCCCTATAGGAAAATCTGAGGATTCATCTTGTACTTAACAGGTAAATTCAAGAATTTTAGCCTCATTTTTCTTTTTGATAGTTTGGCTTTAAAGTTATTAATTTTTTTATATGTTTATTGCTAGACAATCATTGGTCATTGATATTTTAAATGGTATACCCTTTTTAAATGACCATAATAAGCGTGCTCTATGCTTCTAATGATATATGCACCCTATTCCCTTGTTATTATTTGCTTATTCATAAATCCATGACTGAACTTTCCATTTTCTGAGCTTAATAGTATATCTATGGTATTTTCTCTGTCAAGTATTGACAAAAAGGGAGAGAAAGATGAAGTCCCACCAAAATAACTTGAATTCTGCTTTACAGGTTCTGGTTGTTGCAGGGAATTGAGATAAGGGGAGCATTTGGAGGGTAGCAATGCAAGTGTTACATGTCTTGTGGTTAATCAGGTTGTAATTTTTATTTGGCATGTAATTACTTTTGAGTTGTTTTGGTTTGTCACAGGTATGGACAATGACAAGGTCTAGGTTAAGTTTTTGTCACATAATTGGCAAAAGGGGTGATCGTTAGTGCACTTATTTTTCAATCACGTGCGTATGTGTGTCAGTGAATCGGTTGAGCTTTTGCAAGTTGAAGACTAAAGACACATGAAGACTTTGAGCATCAAGGACTGAAGAAACAAGTAAATTGAGCTACCTTGGTGACCCTAACCTTAGACCCAAAACAACATAACATCTAGATGATCCTAACCTTAATAGGAAAACCTTCATTTGATCATCCTCTAGCCTTAAGAGCTCCATTTAAACATCATCTACCTTAGGAGTTTCATTTGAACCAAAAATCAAACTGCCCAAAACAGCAAACTCTTAGGAGAGCTTGGGGGAAGCTCGATTGATCGTAGTAGAGATCGATCGATCAATCCTAGCCAAAACTATATCGGGAGATCTCTGGCCTATCTCAACGACTCTCGAGCAAAGCTCAATTGATCGACCTGGCCAAAATTGTCCAGCAAAGTTTCCTGGCGATAGAGTTCGATTGATCGACGGCCCTCGGTTGATCGATCGAATGTGTCGTTTTCTACCTATTTTATGACCATTAGAACTTGATTCATTTATATACGACATTCGGGCATTGGGCATTTTGATAGGTTTTTGGTGCAATAGAAGCCTAAGTGATTCCTCACTCATATCACTCATCCTAAGCCTCTACACTAAAGAGATCTAAGTCATCTTCCTTGTGATTTATCACTTGAATGAGCATTCCAAGCGCTCTTTAAAGATGCACTTGATCTCATCCATGTTCTAGAGATTAAACCCAAGCTTATAAGCATAATCCTTGTCTAGCCCTCTACAACACCCATCTAGGTGAATCTCCTAAGAAATCAACAATCCATTAGTTGTAGGAGATTCCACCATCCTCCCATAACCTTGGTCACCTCATCGAGGCATCATATGCAAGGTGGTTAATTGTATGAGCTGAAGCATCGGCATCAATGATCGAGAAAGCGAGAGCATCGATCAAGCAACCCAAGCAAGGCACTACAAAGGAGCTCAATTCGACAAATAAGTGTCAATTGTAGAGTTCATTCACAAATTATGATGTGGGATGATAGCATAATGAATATTTTATTATATCCTAATTTTCTAGATTTTATGAATAATCATGTCCTATTTTTCTAGATTTTATGAATAATATTTCAGATTTTGTTCTATATTTGTGTGAAATACTATAACAAATCTACAATTTTATGATTTCAATTCCCTTATGATTTTATGATCCAATTCGACTTTCAAAACATTGCAAAAGACATTTATGTCCATGTCCAAGATAGCATTTTCATGTCTGGGCATGTCATTTGCCACATGCAAGGGCTTCCGTTAGCACAACATTTTCAAAGAAATTTGAATATCATGCTGCCCAAGGGGACAAGCTCTAATGTGGCTGACCATGTACAAAGGCTTCCACAAAAAATGCTCTCCACTTCATCCCTACTCCAACTATACTCTATTAGTGCCTCGATTTGTCAATAGTGTGTGCTAGTGTGTCTTGAGTCGGTTGAACCCCCATTGGAAGACATTGGAAGATTAAAGACTTGAAGACCTGTAGCATCAAGGCTTGAAGACAAATGTTCCAAAACAACCAACCTCTAGATGACACATTCTAAATAGAAAAACCTTGTTTCTGTCATCCCATGCCTTGGGCATTAAATGAACAAGATAAGTTAAGCTTGTAAAAGGTTTAAAGCTTCTAATGGTTGGGAATCGACAAAGTTGTTGATTGAATCGACAGTTGGCCATTATGTATCCGTTGGAGCTTTTTCTCTATAAAAATGGCACTCAGACTTCTGCAAAAATGATGGTTTTTG
The DNA here is from genome assembly GCA_037074715.1 of Magnolia kwangsiensis. NCBI lineage: Eukaryota > Viridiplantae > Streptophyta > Magnoliopsida > Magnoliales > Magnoliaceae > Magnolia > Magnolia kwangsiensis. The sequence goes on along the minus strand of CM073572.1, from coordinate 82,476,540 downwards.
GATGTTTTAGAAGCCCTAGTTTACACAAATCTTTTCCTTCACTTCTAAGCTTCAATCCAAAGAGATACATGTCATCTTCCTTGCTATTCATCACTCTAATGAGCATTCCAAGCTTCATTTGAATATTTACATGTTCTCAAGCATTCTCTAGAGATTAGGCACTAATCCCATAGGTAAACCACTTTGTCTATTACCCTCTAGAATGCCCATCTAGGTGAATCCCTTCTTGGAACCAACTATCTCATTAGTTGTAGGAGATTCCACCCACTTTCCCATTACCTTAGCATTTTCATAGGTACATCGTTGTAAGGTAGGCGATCATTGGAGTTGAAGAAGATCCACATCAAGATTGGGGGAGCAAAAGAGAAGCCGCATCAAGATTGATCGAGCATCTCAAGAAGGCACTATCAACGAGGTTCATCCAAACTATTAAGAGTTTGAGTCCATAGAGTTTGAAACCCAAACTCAAACAGGTCCTTGTGTAGGATCGCCTCCGACTGAAGTATATGTAGGTCCTTGTGTAAGACCGTCTCTTATGGGAGTGTACATAAATTAGTTATTGTGTAGGACTAATCGAAGGTTATTGGTGAGACTATAGAAAAACTCTTAAGTCTCCAAGGGAGCCTCCGACAGGAGTGTACGTGGGTCCTTATGTAGGACCGCATTAATTCTTAGTTAGCCTATAAAAAAAACCTTGTAAGTCTTTGAGGGAGCCACTGACATGAGTGTGCACATGTAGGTCTTTGTGTAGGACCACAAAGGCTTGTGGGGAACCTATTGAAAACCATTGTAAAGGTTAATGGTGAACCTAAAGAAAACTATGGAGAGAGTGAAATCCAGAAAACTCGAGTTTGAGTTCGTCATTCGGGAGTGGAGTAGGGATTTAGCTAAACCACTATATATCATTGTGTTTGCAATTTTTTATGCTTGCAATTCTATTTATGCTTGTGTTGGATTTGTTTATTATGTACTCATAAATAGATTGTATGCTAGGTACTTGGCCTAGTGCACACAATTGATATTCATATCTCACCTCATAGTCTATTTTGCACATATAATTAAATTTTAGCTTGCGGCTTAAATTGTATTAATTAGGAAATATTTTTACGCTGTCCTGTCCCCCACCCCAGGACTTAGCCATAATTTTAAGCTCCGTAAGCTTCCGCGTGTCGTGGTATCGTGTTAGCCATGCAATTTCATACTCCAACAGATGCAACCTAAAAATACATGTCATGGTTTTAGGAGAGCATGTTCACATTTGAGGAGCCACTTATTACAGGGCCCAAACCTCGTGCATTTGTGCCATGTTGGCACATATGTGACAACTCAGCTCTTGAATATATGCACTCTTGATGCAGGACACGAAATTCAGATATGATGTGCAAGATTTCAAGCTTAAGATCACATTAGTTCAGAAATAATTACACAAATTTCATATCCCAAACAAAAGCTCAAGCATTCAATTAAGGGGAATCTATGTGGGTCCATGCCTACACATGTTAGGGCTGGATCAATAAAAATTATGAACCAAATAATACTCAAAGGGAAATAGAAATCATCCACACATGCATGGCAATCAATCCCTAATCTAAGGAATTCACCAATTTCAAATTAAGGAACCCTAGGGAAAAAAAAAAAAAGTTTCGTGGTGATCTAACGTACGGTCTGGCGCAGTGCTCCACCGAAGTTTCAGCCCTCCTGCAGGGCCAGATTCTGGAAACTGGTTGTAGGGATAAGAACGGCTACAAAAATTGGTGGATTCAAAGCAAGAATGATTGTAGAAAGTGAGATATGAATGAAAGAACGTAGGAGTGAATTTAGATAGGCATGGCTTCACACCACAATAGTTAGCCCTTCGAAAAGGGAGGGCTTCGCACCCACTTGAATTTTTCCACAACTCAAAACTCAGATAGAAAAAAATACGCAGGAATTTTTTATTTCTTCAATAAATCAAAAGAACTACAAGGGGTGCCTATTTATAAGAAAACTCTATACCCCAAAACTCGCACCATGTGTGCAACATATTACTTGGCGATGAAGTAAACCAAAATAAAAACTATGAAAGAAATATAAAGCGTTCATGATATTCTAAATAACATAAATAATCAAAACTTAAAATATGAAATCAATCTGACTGGTGGGCCCGATCATGAGATCCTATGATGGGCTTTACTTGATTATCGGACCCACTCTAATGAACCAAAACTCCGCCTTCTAACTAGGAGGCCCTCTCTGGACGTCGTCATCATGCCAGATCGACGGTGGGGCCCTCTCTCTCCTTGCATACGTGCGTAGGGGGCGGCGTGCGTGCGCTTGTGCACGTGATCTCCCCATCATTTCTTTAAAAGAAAGAACTCTCAAACATGATTGTCAAAATCCCACAATTTTTTATTTAAGTTGAATCTTAGAAGAGCATGTTCACACTTGAGGAGCCACTTATTACAGGGCCCAAATCTCATGCACTTGCGCCATGTCAACACATGTGGCAACTCAGGTCTTGAATATGTACACTCGTCAAAAGAAAGAACTCTCAAGCATGATTGTCAAAATCCCACAATTTATGATTTAAGTTTGAATCTTACGCAAAATTATTTGAATCAGTTTTTTGGATGAATGCTAAGATTGTACAATTTGAATCCTACAATTTCCCATTCAGTTCCCGATTTATAATTCAAACTATACTTTTTCTCTTCTTTTTTAAACTTGGCTTCCTTTTTATGTTTTCAAATTGGTGGGGGCCTTAAGAATCTTTTGAAAAAGGTTGACTCTTTTATTTTATTCTTTGTAAGAAATTCAATTGTGTATGTTGTCGTTTTTTAATGATTTCTTACCTCTTAATTGGTCAAGACACCAAATTGATCTATGACTTGCATTTTTATGGATGGTTGCCATTATGTTGACCTATGAGTATTGTGGTAATTGTGGTTACAATTTGACTTCGACAAAAAGACATACTTAATTTCTTTTTATTTGTTTGTCACATATATTGAATAAAGTTGAGTTTTTCTAGGCTTTCATTTTGTGATTCTTAAGTCAAAGGTTAATTTAATTCCTTATATAATAAAGAAAAAACTTACTAACAGATTTATCTGTGTGGTTCTCAATAGGAACTCAAAATTTTTGCTTTGATTTTAAAACATGATAGAATTTATGCATACAGGGGAACATTATTTTGGAGTCAATGAGTTGGCGACAATACTTCTTTGGAATGATTTGAACTTCATCATGAGTCACAATGACACATACACGTTAATTCTTCTCTTATTGCATTTGATGGAAAATGAATCAGTGATAACTTTTTTTTAATTGATTTTCTTTTCAGATTGTTTCTGATTTTTTAAGAAAATCAATAAAATCTTACAATTTATGATATGATTTGCAATACAGATTCAACCCCTAGTACGGTTTTCGTATGACAACAATGAACTTGGGAGGTGTCATCTAAATGCAAGATATCAACATCCATACATCCAAATACATCATCTTCATGTGCATGTCCATGATCTAACATCCCTATCCTAAGTGAGTTTCCATGCATCCAAACCACCCCTTGTGGGTTAGAACGCAGGCTTGCTTCCATGTATTTATATGGGTTTTCCCTAATGTCTTGGTAACCCTTCCAAGAGGTGGTGAGTCGCTTTAATATAATTATCTAGGTCTACCATCCAAGACGTGTGAGACCTAGAAATTCGACAAGATGAAGAGAGATGAAGAGAATTAGAGTATTTGCATCAAAGGGTCTTTCAATGGGAAGCAGATTAATCTTATTAAAGTAATTATTTCTGCATTAGTGTTTTAAATAGCAAATAGAATGTAGCATAGTGTTCAACCCTCTAAAGCGTGAAGCTTAAGCTATATAGCATGCAACATAAGCTACACTACACGCAAGTGACGCAACCAATGTTGTCAAATCACATATGCGATCACATGTGATCAGCATATGCTATTCGCATATGCGATCGCACAATTGCATATGCCATGGCATATTTTTTTGAAAAAATAAATAAATAAATAAAATTCTAAAAAAAGGAAAGGAAAAACTTGTCTAATTAGTACACATGATTGGATTGGGTTATTTTACTTATTTCATTATAGTTTGAGTGTTTCATTAAGTGATATATTTAATTACTTATATTATATTATATAAATTTTAACAAAACAATCAACAAGACATTAAAAGATAACTAATTATTATAAACTTCGAACCAAGAAATTTTACTGATAAATGGATAACTTGAAATAACTTACAAGTTATAACTTACAACTTAATTTATAAAAAGTAAGCACAACTTATAAAATACAAAAAAATAAACATAATTGAAATAATTGTAGAGAGATTAGAGTAAGAGAGAGAGTAAGAGATTTAGAGCTTTGGAGTAAAGAATAGTGAAAAGGGAGGGGAAATGAATACATATTTATAGGCAAAAGTTCTCCAAATTGAAAAAATAAAAAATAAAAATTCTTCCTCTCTTGGCTATTGGAAAATATGCGATTGCATACTCACATATGCGATCACATATTGGTTGCATATAAAAGTATGCCATGGCATACTTGCCGGGATCGCATATGCCATCATGGCATACGCGATTTGATCAACAGTATGCGCATATGCGATCGCATTTGACAACAATGGACGCAACTTTTAGATTTTTTAGCTCAAGTCATGCTTGGTTGTGCCAAATGTCATGAAATTTAATAGGCAACCAAACAGAACCTAAAAAAATTGGAAAAATAGGCAAAGATTATGTATAAAGGTAAAGAAAAAGCAACCTAACTGATTTAATGCCATTACTTACACTATTTTACTAAAATCATTGAAAAGATTAACTTTTACTAAAAATGAAAAATGTAACAAATCATTAAAAACATAAATTGGTTTTAATGTTTTACTGAAAAAAAAATAATAATAATAATATAACTAGTAGTGTAAGCTACATAGCTAGTATGTGGCGTTAAGCTACGTACCATAGACAATATAGCATGTAGCATATGTAAATGAACCACTACATGCCATAGGCTATATAGCATGTAGCGTGCACAACACATGACTTAAGCCATTTTCATGAGCTAGCCACTTTCATGAGCTATGAGGCATTAAGGCTAAGCTACGCTACGTAAAGTAAGCTCGATGCTACAAAGCAAAGCTATTTAAAACATTGCCTGCATTTCCTTTGTACTTTATGCCTCTCTAGTTTCCTATTGAGTGTTATTGTAAGAATGAAAAGGGTTACACAGGGATTTCCTATTTTGAGGGGCAAAGCATAAGCATATGAGTTTAATTTATTGGAGTGGAAGGAGTAAAAGCGAGGAGCAAAAGAGAAACATATAAGTTTCATTTATTGGAGTGGAGGAAGTAAAGCAAATAAAATAGGGAGGGACTTTAGGGGTGCAACTTGGGTTGGCCTCAACTCGAACTCAATTGGCCCAACCCAAACATTAGGTTAGGTTGAGTTTGGGTTGAGCTCAAGCTGAAAGAACTCGATCCGACCCTAGGTTGGGTTGGGCTTGGGTTGAGGCCTCAAGCAACCAAACCCAACCTAAACAAAACCTTATATGCAATACATATGTGAGTAACGTCAACTAAAAACTTAAAATCATGGCATGCATGGAAAATATGATTCATGATTGGAATTGTCCATTCATGGAAAGTAGGATCCATTTACCTAGGGTCCACATGCTAAGTAGACCAATTGATGTAGAATGATGCAAATCTAGCTATGTGACTGAGATATATTTTAAAATCAAAGGAATATATAAAAATTATCAAGCTAAAGTGTGATGCACATGCAAACAACGTAAAGCCCAAGAGATGACGGGTATGATTCAAGGCCAAATCATAGTCATTAGCCCTTTAACCAAACAAAAAGGTCGTAAAATAAGGCCCAAGGAAGATAAAGATCTTCCAAATAGCATAGGAATAATCCGGGTACAGTAGATAAAAGTTTGATATCCACGCTTCACATGCAAACAACGTAAAGCCCAAGAGATGACAGGTATGATTCGAGGCCAAATCACAGTCATTAGCCCTTTGACCAAACAAAAAGGCCGTAAAATAGGGCCCAAGGAAGATAAAGATCTTCCAACTAGCATAGGAATAATCCGGGTACAATAGGTAAAAGTTTAATATCCACGCATGAGTTGGGTCCGATAATAATGGAAGATGGTTGAGGTAGCCCTTAAGATCAAATAAAATAAGATCCGAGGACAATGAAAATCTTATCTTTAGATTTGAAGATTCAAATGGACCTACCACCTACGATCCATCAAGCATAAAATGGAAGAGGAAAAATCTTTGGGACGAAGGATAGAGTGGCTTCACACCCTCTAGGCTTCGTCCAAAGATTTAGCCTTCACAACAATGAAGGAAGAAGAAATGAACTCTCACAAGGCCACCTTAGATTTTTCTCCAAATTCACAGTAGGGTTGAACATCCCCACCCCTCTTGCTTTATTTCATAGTAAAATTTTGTTAAAATGACAATTTTACCCCTTTAATAACAAAAGAAAAATACTCATTATATCCTAGAAGGTAAAAAGTCTAATCTACCCTCCCAAAAAATATCTTATGTAGCAAATAAATGTCCAATGTCCAATCACAAACTAAAATGTCCAAATCATCAAGTAACATAAAAGAACTAAATGACAAAAGGATCCAACATAATCCAACCATCAGATGGCCCCATGATGGGACACAAGACGATCTAATGGATGGACGATCATGTAGACCATGATCAACAGTGAGATGATCTCCAAATATGATCCATGCCATCCATGCTTTTCTAATGCTCGCCAAGGACCACTGGTGATCACCATTAGTCGCCTGGCCAAAGTGAAAGTGCCGATGTAGCCTATCGACGCCTACGTCTCTGAGATGTACGAAGCAGTGGTGCGATGTCCGCATCACCAATGATCGGAACTGTCCATGTTGCAAACTCCATGCTCTATAGGCTACACTATAAAATTAAGTTGAACGGATGATTTTGATCATCGCCATCTTTGGATGAATTTTGAACAATGAAAAGAAATCTTGTTATGGCTTTCATTCAACTCTAGGATTCAAAAGCTAAGATCATCAATGAATCATGATTAGGGGATGATAATTTATTTATGGTGGCAACGAGGCAATTAATCTGAATTGACGATTTTGACCATCACCATCTTTATATAAATTTTGAATATAAAAATAGAATTTGCAACAGCTTGCATTCAACTCTAAATTTATTTATTTTAAGCATTAAAAAAGACATTTTACTGGAAGACATGTTAGGTCGTTGTTTGTTTCATCTCTAAAATTCAGAGGATAGGAACATCAATGAATCATGATTATGGGACAATACATATGGTAGAAACAAGAATATGGATGAATCCAATTATCAAACCATCTCAAGCATGCAAGCTCTAGCAAGAGTTGCATACAGAGGCGGTGATCTAGCGAGGGGCCCTCATCTGAGAGGGCAGAACACATCAAAGATCCATGTAGATGGCACACGTGTTCTATTTCATGCGTTAGTTTACTAGTTATAGGCAGTGTTTGAAATATCAGTATCGTGTTACGTATCGCATCCTTGGGATAGAGATATGTATCAGATATCACAAGGGATATATCATTTGTATCGGGTAATTGATTGCACTTTTTGGGAAATATGAGGAAACATTGGTAAAATGGTTGAATTTTTCAATGAAACTCCAAGGATTGTTTGAAAAAGACCTTAATACACGTTTAAATGATAACATCTCAAGAAAGAAGAGCACCTGATAGGTTTCCTATGTATAAGGTCTTAAGTAATGCACTATCCGCCTGAACTAATGCAACTATATTCAAATTGAATGCATAACATTTAGAATGCATGTGATGATCATTTCATTAAACGCTCCTAAATACTTCGAAATTAGTCTCAATTCACAGTTGGTTGAAGGGAAATTTCATTTTTTTTTTTAAATTAATAAATTTTTATTAATTAAAAATTAAAAATTATTTTTATTTTCCAAATATTGATAACAAATCAATAGATCAACCCTCGTACATGCTTGACTTCATGTTTGGAGTGCAACATTGCAAGCAATTTGGGAGATATTGAGGAAATTTCAAAATTTTCCCAAATCACACTACCTACAATCAAATTTTGAAATTAGAGTGTACGTGATGATCATTTTATCAAATATTCCTACATACTTCGAAATTAGTCTCAATTGACAACTAGTTAAAGGAAAATTTCGAGAAAAAAAAAAAGGAGAAGAAGAATAACCAATGGATATCAAAATAAAGCTCCAACTCCATGATTTTTTTTTTTCATACAAAACGTGAAGAACCAATGGATTTGTAACCATTTGACACCGATATAACATAATCTCAACCCCAAAAAAAAAAAAAAAAAAAAAGTTATTAGAAATTGAAAAATGCTTATTGGATCAAACATGTGGGATATATCGGCACTACCTATGTGTTTCGTATCGTGCAAGTGGGATACAAGATATATGGTGGGATATATTGATCAATATCATCGATATATAAAACATTGGTTACAAGTGTTAACCCTACCCAATCCAATCTAAACCAACCCAACCCTACTAGTGTTAGGGTTGAGTATTCAATACCTCGTGTTGGGCCCAATCAATACCTCGTGTTGCGCTTGGATTGGGCCTCAAGCCAACTCTTTTATGGTTGGGTTGTGGTTGGGTTGACCCTTAACCCGATCGACCCACCCGAGTTGCACACCTAGGCACTATATTAAGTCATTGATAATCATGAATCAAAGTCCTATGAGCAAAAAAGCCATGGAGGTACAGAAAGGAGGATGGCTCGTTATCCCAAAATATGGTATTTAGGAAGATGGCAAGGCTAGTTTTTTGTTGGGGGAATAGTAAATCAAGAGTGTGGAAATCAATTATCACAATGGACAACATCGCTGGTCAACGACTTGCACCTACTATGATATAGAATCTAACTTGGTCATCAAATTATTGGTGATAGCTAGTGCGGCAACAATATGTTATGCATTGTTTGACATCCTCTTTTTTAATTGCAAAATGGAATTTTATTGAAATATAGGCCCAAAGGGCAAAACGAAACAGCACAACTACAAAGGAAGCCAATCATGAGAGATGAATTTGTCCAAAAAGAGAAAGATGGGAAAGACCTTTGGACTAGTGGAGCAACAACATTTTGCACATAGTTTGACATCCTTTATAATTTTATCGTTGCTTTAAAATGCAAGAATTATTGACTAATATGAAAGGGCGGGTAATCAACTTAGTTGGTCCCTAGTTTTCAATAGGAACTTGAGAGCAAGGTATTCCACAACAGTAATAGTGGCCATAACAGCCACTGCCGCTAACATCACAATACGGCTTTAAAAAATAAAAATAAAAATAAAAATAAAAATAAATAAAAATCAGCCACGTAACATGGCTGTTACGGCCGTTACAAGATCATTACAAGCCGTTACAGGTCGACTTTTCTGTAACGGCTATTGCGATCTCCTAATGCATAACGGTAATTACCATTACCGTTACGTAATGGCCATTATGTAACCATTTTGGGACACATTGCTTAAGAGGAGGCAAGGAGTAGGCTTTTGGGGCTATTAGAGGGCATAATACCCCACAATTCCAAGCATAAAATTGTGGAAGTATAGTTCTACAAGTTTCTCAATAAAATCCTTAACTGGAAACTGGAGGGAGGTGGGAGCAACCCTCCAACATGGCTAGTCATTGTGTGCGCTTAGACGGTTGGTCACCATAAAGTGTTAACAATTAATCATCTCACGAAAAAGCATAAGGTAATTGTAAATGGATGTCCTAAAGGTGCATAAAGCACCTTTTCTCCATTGCCCCTTTGCCTCCAATTCTTGGTGATGGTGTTTTGGTCAGTTTCATGGTCAATGCATGGCTCAATGGTAATGCTTCTAGAGGCATGGGTGTCAGGTAAAGTGATAGAGGATGCACGGCCAGATTTCTACAAAATCTTCGTCTTTTAGCAATTCTTTTTTTGTAAGAGAGAGAGAGAGAGATAACAATCAATTTTATTAAGAATCACGCCAAAAGGTGAGGAAAGAATACAACCCAGTGCAACAAGACCCAAAGAAACGACTACCCATCCCAAAACGAGGCCTTTAACCCTTCTAATGACCTCCTCCACAGTCATGTTTTCATTCTGAAAACATTTAAGCATTACGAGCACCCCAAACAACCCAAACATTTTAACCATTGGCCTTTTAACCAAAACAGTAGTACTATTGGATTCAACAATTTTCCATTTATTGGGTATCCCATAGAGTTATTCCACAGTTCGCTATTTTCTATCGAATTAGGCCCTTAAAGAAATTCTCAAGACATAAAAGGGAAGTAATAGTTATAGATTGGTTGGATGTCTGATGCAGGACAATTAAGCACTTGCTCTAAAAGCTCGAATTGATAGAGCATGGCTAATTAATATCTTTATCTCATAGCCCAAGCCCTAAATCCATGGGCTAGGTCCTCGGTCAAACCCTCCTCGTGGGCCCCAAATCCTTGGGTTCTACGGGCCACTCACCCCAAGTGTGCCCCAACAGGCCACCTCACTCGAGCCCAGTGTGAAAATGCCCCCGCATTAATCACCCCCGGTGAGGAGTCTCGAACACAAGACCTCCCGCTCTAATACTAATTTGACACAGGACAATTAACCACGTGCTCTAAAAGCTCGAACTGATAGCTAATTAATCCTTTTATCTCATAGCCCAGGCCCCAAATCCATGAGTTAGGTCATCGGCCGAACCCTCATCGTGGGCCCCAAATCCATAGGTTCCACCTCACACGAGTCACCAGCCTCACACGGGCCCCAAATCCATGGGTTCTGCTGGCCACCCACCCCGAGTGTGCCCTTGCATCCCATATGCCACCCCACTCAAGCCCGGTGTGAAAATGGGCCCGCATTAATGTCACTTGTAATGCCTTTATTACTTCTTCATGTGAGTTATTTTTTAACCTTGCTGATGCAACCAAATGGCCACATAAGTTGGTTGATCAAAGATTTGAAGAAGTAACCATTCAAATTGTCTTGAGTGATGATTTGGACCAAATCCATAGATGATAAATCTAATGAGATCAACAGTCACATAACATTGTGGAGCTACGGAGATCAATCTAATGGCTCTTAGATTCATAGTATTTATATTTTTCTAGGCTAAATTTTTCGTCATGGCTCATTTAATAATTACTATTTTTGTATTTTTGTAGCTCTTTTTCGGGCCACATTTTGGCACCAAATGATGTCAAAATTGCATGAAATTGGTCCCATTTAATAGCCTATATAGTTTTCAAAGTAGTCCAAGATTGTGCAATTCCAACGTCATTTGAGTAAGACTTGCCAAATTACATAGGGCCCATAGGGTTGTATGAATTTCAAGGATATTTTAGACTTTGCATAAATTAGGGTTTGTTTCTATTGACTTAAACGTATATAAGGTTATGCTTGGATGCGTAAAGCATGATGATAGATTGGAAATGCAATTCTTCGAATTTCAAGTATTTCTTTGCTTGGGAAGAAGATTTGAGAGGGAGCTTTGTGATCGCAAGAACTTGGCTAGTTTGTTTTGTAGGTTCTTCCCTAGTAATCGTCTTTTCTTTTCTTTGATATATTTGCATACCCTTTGAGATTGCATTACTAGAGCTTCATTTATAATATTTTTCTTATTAATTTAAAAAAAAAAAAAAATGCTAGGAACAGTCTCTTTTTTTCGAGATCAATTAGGAACAACTTGGAATCAAAATGAATATCGCAAATAAATGAAATTTCTAGTACTAAAGAAAGCAAGGGATATTTTTCATTAATTCTAGGAAGAGAACCACTGAAACGGGGGGGATGATGAATTACAAAGAGGTTGACTAGACATCAACAAATTAATACAAAGGAGAAGAGTCCCCCAAGAACCCTTAAAAAAAATCCCAAAGTCTATATTAGTAAAGACCTTAGATGACTTGCCCATTAAATAGCCTCGTTTTGTTCTCTGGAAACCAGCAACCAACAAACAAAACATATCCCAAAAGATCCTACCATTGTGTTTGTGTCAAAGATGGGGGTGGGGGATGAATTACAAAGAGATTGACCAGACATCAACAAATTAATACAAAGGAGAAGAGCCCCCCAAGAACCCTTGAAAAAAATCCCCAAGTCTATATTAGTAAAGACCTTAGATGACTTGCCCATTAAATAGCCTCATTTTGTTCTCTGGAAACCAACAACCAACAAACAAAACATATCCCAAAAGATCCTACCATTGTGTTTATGTCAAATCAGCCATAAGGTAGCAAGGAAGGAAATCCTCTTGACAATAGACTTTAACACTCATTACTACAAGCATGTCAACCAGTGAAAAGCTCACCAATTGATGTCGGCATAGTCCATTCTGCAGACGACTTTCCACCAAATCTCTTACATGAATGAGCAATGCAAGACCAAATGGTCCACCATTTCCACACAACTAAGAACGATAGTGCATACATTCGAAATTATCATCTTTCTATTCCCCAAATGATCAATAGTTAGCACATTGTTCTTGCCAATCAACCATGCAAGTCAAGAATGCAAGGTGGCCTTGAATACTTCCAAACATGATGAGTGGGATCCAGAGCACTCAATTGTGACAGTGGAAAGCCGGATAGAATGATATAATGGAGAAATAGCCAAATCTGTGGGGGTTCCACACCCACCTATCCTGGTATAGCACCAAGTTGAAAGCTTGGAACAGATCTAGAAGGCAAGCAAGAACATCAATCTCTTCATCCCCTCGATGGCAAGGGGGGAGACAGTCAAATAAAAGGATCTAACAGAGAAAAGGCTCAGTTTGCCAAGGTTCCACACCCACTTATCACAATCAGATAGCAAGATGCCGAAAGCTTGGAGCAGATCCAAAAAGCAAGCAAGCGCATCAATCGCTTTTTCTATAAGACTTCTCCAGAAACAAGGAGACCAAACCACATCTCCCATTAATGAGACATACTGAGAGATGAGAGCACCTTCCTCCACTACAATATTAAAGAGGTTGAGCAAAGCAACACTGAGGGGTCGACCCCCACATCATCCATCCATCCATAATGGAATCCAGATGTCATCCCAAGAAGGAAGGTGATTTCCCTCATAAGAGATTCCCAACTCTTAGCACAGACTTCCAAGAGCCCAATGCCCTAGACTGAATGGATTACCAAGGGAACAAACCAACTTCCACATATTTACAAAGAATCGAACATTCTCACCAATGTTCATGGTATCGTCGATATTATTTGTATCTCATGTTACCAATATAGATACAAGGCGTAATATAAAAAATACATTACAATGGTCGATATTAACAATAATATCGCTAATATCGCAAGGTATCGGCAACCACCCTTTCAAAAAAATACATTGTATTGTCGATCCATGCGATGGTGTCAATGATAAATGGATAATATTAACGATATCAATTTTAATACTAACAAAATTCTAGGAAAAAAATACATTGTATTGTCGATACACCCCACACTAAACATGGAGCGACTGCAAGAAACAGTGGCCAAGTTAGCCCAGCAGGTTGAGTCCTTGAATAAGCATTTGGAACAATGCATAGATAAACGCCTCAAAGAAATAGAGGCCTCCCTCAGGGCAAACCCCACCACTGGGGAGGATGCCCAATCTCAGGCAGTTGGTCAAGAGGTTAGACCAAGGAATGGAAGGGGCTACGGAGTTGTTCATGGACGCATACCTGTGCACCCACCCTGTGAGGGACATCATGATCAATATGACCTAGATGCACAACTCTTCAAGGGAGTTAGGGTAGATGCCCCTACATTTGATGGCCACTTAGACCCTAAAGCCTTCCTAGATTGGTTGGCGGATATGGACCACTATTTTGAGTGGTATGATATGTCGGATGCTCGACGAGTCCGATTCACCAAGATGAAGCTTATGGGTCAAGCAAAGAGGTTTTGGGCGACGGTTGAACGAAAGAAAGAAAAAGCGAGGGAACTCCCAATAGTCCCTTGAGGAGAAATGAAAGAAACGTTGAAAGAGAAGTACCTCCCTTTCTCTTATCGCATGCGGTTGATCGAAGAGTGGCAGTCTCTTCGACAGGGTTTCATGAGTGTTGCTGATTATATCGAGAAATTCGAAGAGTACTTAACCCGCTGTGAGGTTGATGAGGACCCCGTACTCACCCTTGCTCGTTTTAAAACGGGACTCCTTCCTGACATGAGGAAAGAATTGCTCGCCAAAGACAGACACTATCAAACAATTGTATCAAGTAGTGTTGGACGTCGAGCAATATCTCAAAGCGTCTGTGGGAAGGCAGTTTGATTTTCGCAATTCTAGTGCTAAGGCCAATCCCTCTGGGGCTAGGCCTAACACAGGATTCCAAAACAAACCTTCCCTTAATGTTCAGCCCAGACCTAGAGATGACAAGGGTAAAGAGATTGTCGGGTCTAGTTCACGTGGAAGTGGGGTCACTAGGTGTTTTAGGTGTCAGGGGTTTAGTCATTTTGCTCACCAATACGGCACGAGAGAGGGCACCAAAGTACTCCTTATTGATGGGCAAGTAAAAGTAGTGCCCCCAGAGAGTGATAGTGAGGAGGAATATGAGCCAGTCAAAATTCCTAGTGATGAGGAAGAGGGAGCACAAGAGTTTGTGACCCTCGCAATTGTGCGTTGCGCCCTGGCTCAAGCCAAGAACACTAATGACTGGCGCTGCAATACAATCTTCTACACTTATGCAAAATGTGGGGAAAAGAGCTGTAAGATGATTGTGGATAGTGGTAGTTGTGCCAACGTGGCATCGACTGGCATTGTGAGTCGCTTAGGCTTGAAGCTGGAAGCCCATCCTCAGCCCTATAGAGTCTCCTGGGTTGATGAAACATCCATTCCAGTCTCGCACCGCTGTCTTGTCCCTATTCAGTTCGGATCATATAAAGACAATTTGGTGTGATGTTGTTCCTATGGATGTGGGTCATATCATTCTGGGTAAGCCATGGCTCTATGATAGGGATGTTACCATATTTGGTCATTCAAATATGTGTACATTCTGATTTGAGAACAAAATGTCAAGCTAAATCCACTACCACCCAAGAATACAACTGGAAAAGAGTTCACCACACAAAGTGGTGAGCGGCCCAAAAGAAGTGAAGAAGTCCAAGTCCAAGTCCGAACCGCTCCATATTTTGAATGCCAAAGACTTTGAGAGAGACGGAGGCGGACTCGATGATATACAGTCTTGTGGCTAGGGAGAGTGTACCAGAGACTAACGTAAAGTTACCCACCGAGGCCATTCAGGTAGTACATGAGTTTCATGATGTCTTTCCTAATGATCTACCAAATGAGCTTCCCCCTATGAGGGATATACAGCATGCCATTGGTTTTATCCCTAGGGCAACTCTACCAAACCTCCCGCATTACAGAATGAACCCAAAGGAGCACGCTGAGTTGAAGAGGCAAATTGATGAACTCATAAAGAAGGGTTTCATTCGAGAGAGCATGAGTCTGTGTGCCGTGCCCGCCCTTCTTACGCCTAAGAAGGATGGCACATGGAGGATATGTGTTGATAGTAGGGTCATCAACAAAATCACAGTCAAGTATCGGTTTCCCATATCGATTTAATCCCATATGATGGCCAATGCTACTATCTTCTCAAAAATTGACCTCAAAAGTAGGTATCACCAAATCTATATACGCCCTGGTAATGAGTGGAAGACGGCCTTCAAGACGAAGGATGGGCTATATGAGTGGCTAGTTATGCCTTTTGGGTTAACTAATACCCCAAGCACTTTCATGCGTGTGGTGACCCAAGTGTTGAGACCCTTTATGGGGAAGATCCTGGTCGTATACTTTGATGATATCTTGATTTATAGCATGACTAAGGAGCAACACCTCAACCATTTGAAGCAGGTTTGTGAGATCCCTAGGGCCGAGAAGTTGTACGCCAACCTAAAGAAGTGCGTGTTCTTGTCTAGTAGTGTAATCTTCTTAGGTTTTATTATGTCAGCTGAGGGCGTATCGGCGGATCCCGAGAATGTCAAGGCCGTCGTTGATTGGCCTGAACCCCGCAATATTCATGAGGTACGCAGCTTTCATGGCTTGGCCACTTTTTATAGGCGGTTCATTTGAGGCTTCAGTTCCATTGTGGCTCCCATCACAGACTGCATAAAAAATAATAATAATAATAATAAAATTAAAAAAAAAAAAAAGAGTTTCAATGGACAAAGGCCGCCTCGAAGGCCTTCGAGGAAATAAAGGTCAAGATGACCAAAGCTCCAGTCGCGCGACTTCCAGATTTTTCAAAAGCTTTTGAAGTCGCACATGACGCGTAAGGAGTCGGCATAGGAGGAGCACTTAGCCAGGAAAGGCACCCTATCGCCTTTTTTAATGAGAAACTGAATGAGGCAAAGCAAAGATATTCCACCTATGACAAAGAATTCTACGTGGTAGTGCAATCACTACGCCATTGGCGACATTACCTGTTACCGCAAGAATTCGTCTTGTTCTCAGATCACGAGGCCTTGAGATACTTGAACTCTCAGAAAAAATTAAGCCTCAGGCACGCTAAGTGAGTTCAATTCCTTCAAGAGTACACTTTTGTGCTTAAGCACAAGGCCGATGTAGAGAATAAGCCTGCCGACGCGTTGAGTCATCGAGTCGCATTACTCAACTCCATGAGTGTTGAAGTTACGGGCCTTAAGCGCATCAAAGAAGAGTATTCTGAGTGTCCAGATTTTGGGGTTGTGTATACGTCTTTATTAGAGAGTCCGTCAGGAGCTAACAGTAAATATTTGATTTTGGACGGATATTTGCTTAGGAGTGACCACTTGTGCATACCACGCACCTCCCTTCGCGAATTTCTTGTCTAGGAGTTACATTAGGGGGGGTCGCGGGTCATTTCGGTAGTGACAAGACAATTGCCCTAGTGGAGGATAGATTTCATTGGTCAAGCCTCAAGCAGGATATGGCCAAAATTATAGGGCAATGTCATACTTGTTAACTGGCAAAGCAAAGGAAACAAAATACAGGATTATATACACCTTTGTCAGTCCCATTCATCCCTTGGCAGGACATCAGTATGGACTTCATGCTTGGACTTCCCAAGACTATTTGAAAGCATGACTCCATATTTGTTGTCGTGGACCGTTTTTCTAAAATGACCCACTTCATTCTTTGTTCTAAGACCTCCGACACGTCTCATGTTGCTAAGCTGTTCTTTAGTGAGGTCGTCAAACTACATGGGTTACCAAAAACCATAGTGTCTGACCATAACGTGAGATTCATGAGTTACTTTTGGAAGACACTATGGCACATGATGAATACTAGGCTCCAATTTTCTTCTACCTACCACCCTCAGACCAATGGCCAAATTGAGGTGGTTAATAGGAGCCTAGGGAGTTTACTTCGATGTTTAGCGGGGGAGCATACTAGGACATGGGATGTCGTACTACCCATAGCCGAGTTTGCATACAATAGTTTTGTTAATAGGTCCACAAGTCTAAGTCCTTTCGAAGGCGTTACTGGTTACAAACCTAAGAAGCCTATTGATCTTGTTCCCATGTCATTGTCTCATAGGACATCAGAGTCTGCAAAGTCTTTTGTGCATCACATACATTCATTACATCAAGAAATTAGACGAAAGATCACTACTAGTAATAAACATTACAAATTTTCTGCAAACCAACATAGAAGTTTCAAAGAATTCAATATTGGGGACTGTGATGGTCTGCATTAGGCTCAAGCGGTACCCTCCAGGGGCCGTTCGTAAGTTACACGCACGTAACGCTAGGCCCTTCAAAATTATAAAGCGAAACGGTCTCAATGTGTATGAGGTAGATCTTCCACCTTCCATGAGAATAAGTTACATATTCAATGTGGAGGATCTAGTTGCTTTTCAAGGACCCACTGATACATTGTCCGGCCCTTCACCCACCCATCCTGATTCCCCGGACTTAACCCTTTGATCCATGGCCTCTTCCTGACCTTTCATCCCAGCCTCTACCTCCCATACCTAGCCTTCGCACACCCAGAGAGGAAATAGAGGATATCCTGGACCATGAGAAAATTTCCAGGTCGGATGGCGGGTTTCAGAAATACCTAGTTAAATGGAAGTCACACCCAGCTTCAGACAGCATGTGGCTCACTGATGAGCTTCAGAGACTAGATCCCGACATCCTAGAGCGGTTCAGGAGTTTTATTTCGCCAGTGGCGAAAACCTCGCAGCCAGGGAGAGTTGATGAGGACATCGTGCACACGCACGCCAACATACCACCACCCCTATGCACATACGTACACAGGAGGACCCCACCATCGATTTGGCTCGATGACGACGTCCAGGAGGGCCTCCTAACTAGAAGACAAGTTTTTGGTCAAAAAAAGTGGGCCCGATAGTCGAGAAAAGCCCATCATGGGATCCCATGATCGTTGCCCACTCATCAAATTGAGTTCATATTTTAAGTTTTGTTTATTGCTATTATTTAGAACATTGTGAACGATTTAGATTTCTCTATTTGGTTTTTATTTTACTTTACTTCATTGCCAAGTAATAGGTTGCGCACATGGTGTAAGTTTTTGGGTATAGGGTTTTCCCTATAAATAGGCACCCCTTGTAGTTCTTTTATTCATTCAAGTTTATCAAAAAAAATTCCGGCTTTATTTTTCTGCTCTCTTCGTGAGTTGTGGAAGAATTCAAAAGTGGGTGCGAAGCCCTCCCTTTTCGAAGGGCTAACTACCATGGTGTGAAGCCGCATCGATCTCAATTCACCCCCATCCTCCATCATCTCTTTTTTTTCATCTTCCACCACCATCCGTACTTCGAAATTCATCCTTCATTGCATCAGTTTTCTTCATGACAACAGGTTTTCAAATTTCAGCCCGCAGGAGGGCTGAAACTTCAGCGGAGCACCACGCACAAGCCGTATCTCGACTCGACCCGAAACTTTGGGGTTTTGGAGCATACCCCTGGCCGACCAGAGCCAAGTAAGGCTTTTCTGCAGTCGACGCCCCCTCGCACGTGCAGCTAGGTACCTGCACACGTGCGAACGCCCCAGGCCCGCTCTCCATACGCGGGATCGTCTTTTGGCTCAGGTTTTTATCCTCTCATAGCCGTTTTTCATGAATCCTAACCCTAGATTACGTTTTCCCTTAGTTATTTTGTCAATTTTCTTACCCTAGGGCTCCCCGAATTGGAATTTCTGAATCCTTTGGATTAGGGACTGATTACTATGCATGTGTAGGTGATTATTTCTTATCTTTGAGTATTGTTTGGTTCATAATTTTTATTGATCCAACCCTATCATGTGTAGGCCTGGACCTGCATAGATTCCCCTTAATTGAATGTTTGGACTTTTATGTGGGATATGGAATTTGTGTAATTGTTTCTAAACCAACGTGATCTTAAGCCTGAAATCTCGCATATCATATTTAATTTTCATGTCCTGCATCACCAAAGAGGTGGGGATAAGAGAGTTGATGTGGTGCAGACACGTTTTAGTAACAATAATGACTCCTATTATGTGTTGCCTCTCTCTGCAGGTGTGCATCTCAAGGTGGAATTGGATGACAAATGTTCCAATGGTTGTGCTAAACGTAAAGGAGGTTTTGATATTCTCTTTAATGAAAAATTGAAAATAGAGAGAGGAAGAACGTGTCTGGCTAACATCAATCTTTCTAAGGATTTAAAAAACGAGGAGATTTTTGTAGATATCTCTTAGGGGCTTTTCTTTCCACGTGGGGTAGGCGATCCTTGAGTGGTGTCACACATGTTATATATTTCACACATGTGGGCAATTACTTAAGTCATGGTGCGTGCCTCGATTTAACACATAACAAATCTCTAGTGTGTTTATTTCTCTTCTTTTTTTACTTTGGTCAGTTGCAGGAAGCAAATCAAGGCCACAAATATACGATTAAGCGCTACTGATTTATCATAGGACAGATAGGCTCACGAACTCGTCAAACTTGAATTTGTAGACACGAGGGACTTAAAAGCTCGAATTCGGCTCAAACTCGGCTAAAGCTACTGGACAAACCGAGCCGAGCAGCCCAGTACAGCTCGAGGACCAAGTCGAGCCGAATTCGAGCCAAGGAAAGCTTTGGTCGAACCAAATCGAGCTTCACACAGCTTGGCTCAGATCGGCTCAGTGTCCAACTCTACACGTCATCCATCTGTTTTATTGGAAAATTTTGGGGCATGAGCCCAAAAATGAGGCAGATACAAAGCTCAAGTGGCCCACATCACAAGAAAAATGGTCATAAAACTTGGACCATTGAAAGGTTTTTTCTTCCTAAGGCCCACAAGATTGTTTATTTGTCATCTAACCCGTTCATAAGGTCATACTAACATGGAGAATGGTAAAACATAAATATCAGCTTCATCCAAAACTTCTAGGGGGGCCCAAAAAGTTTTTAATGATAGGCATTCAATTCCCATTGTTTCCTGTCGCATGGCCCACTGGAGCTTTAGATCTACCCCATTTTTTGGCTCATGCCCTAAAATCATCTAGCAAAACAAAAGGACAACGTGAATAAACCGTATACATCACAATGGGCCCACATGAATTTCACATCCCTCCTCAATTTTAAGGTTCAAAAAGCAAAAACAGTGACATCTACATTGGGAGTAGTGCTGGAATTACACTAGTAAATAATTATTACATATTTCCTATGTATTTGCCATGCGAATTAAAAAACAAACACCCCCTAAGATTCAGTTAAAGGTGGTCATGATAGGCTTAAGGTGGCAACAATTGGTAGCAGGAAATAGAAGAGCATGGGACATTTGGGACATGGAAACAAGAGTAGAACCTTGGATAAAAGATTCTTACAATCAATGTATGGGTACAAGGTTACGGAGACTTTAGCAATTGAAAGACTCTTCTATCGAGGTGTCATTGTCGCTTTTTCTCATAGTGAATATCCAAAACAATCATTCCTAACACCTAATGCTTTGTATATGCTAATATTTTGAAAGCCTTTGTGATGCGGACATCATACCACCACTCCGTACATATCAGAGAGGTAGGTGTCGACGGGCTACATCGGCCCTTTCACATTGGCTAGGCAACTAATGGTGATCACCGGTGGTCATCGACGAGCATTAGAAAAGCATCGATGACATGGATCATATTTGGAGATCATCTCACTGTTGATCATGGTCAACATAATTGTCCATCCATTGGATCGTCTTAGGTCCCATCATGGGGTCATACGATGTTTGAATTATATTGGACTCTTTTGTCAGTTAGTTATTTTATGTTACTTGATGATTTTGACATTTTAGTTTGTGATTGCACAGTGAATATTTATTTGATACATAAGATATTTTTTAGGATGGTAGATTAAACTTTTTACCTTTTAGGATATAATAGGAATTTTGTTTTTGTTACTAAAGGGGTAGAATTGTCATTTCAACAAATTTTGCTATAAAATACACTCTATCCTTCATCCCTTAGACCCTTCCTCTTCCAATTCATGCTTCATGGATCGTAGATAGTAGATCTCTTTGAATCTTCAAATCCGAAGCTAAGATTTTATCTTTCATTGTCCTCACTTGGATCTTATTTTACTTGATCCTAAGAAAGGTGCCCCATATCGGTATCGGTTGGCGTAACGGTGACCTCCAAAACCGATACGGATACGGGAGCGTAACGGCGATACGGGGGCGTAACGACCCGTAACGGCGCAAATTTTTTTTTTTGCCAAAAAAATATGAAAAAATATGGATTAAATCCGGAATATTCTAAGCATTCCAAATATGCATTCATTTATAAAATGGAACATGTTTATGGGGGCGTAACGGTCCACTCTTTGGTGAGAAGTTGTATCGGACTGTCTGATGAATTTATGAACCAAATAACCTGAATTTGACTACAAAATTCATATATTTAATTTTCTAACTATCTACTACCAATGATAGATATATTAGAATGAATGTAATATGTAAATATCTTACATTAGGTGTGTTTGCAATTATTTTTGAGGAATTTCTCGAACATACCTGTGCAGTGTGCAGGTGATTGTGATTCATGTCTATGACCTGTCATCCTCAAGTCAAGAATATTAAAAAAAATAAAATTAGTAGTGTCTGATATACTCCCCTGCAACTTAATTAAGGATTACTTGATTGGTTGTCAGGGGAGCTATTTTAAATACAAGTTCGGCAGTGTCAAGTGTGTGCATAATTGCATGGCTTCTTGCAATAATACTTGTGAGCTGCCTGCTGCAAAATGCAAATACTTACCTTAATACAAATATATACTCACAATCACAATTCACCACCAAAATGAAAATCTGCTTTTTTGTGGTTGCTCGACCTATCATCGTCATCGTCACCATCAGGCTGAGGCTATCCAATAGGTGTAGGTTCTGCATATCCATAACATCCAGTGCCAGAAGAAAATACTAGATCAACGAAACCAGAGGATGACTAATCCTGACTAGGTAACGACTCTTGACCCCGAGTAAGGATATCCACCAGTGTCCGTCGAATAGCCATACTGGTAACCATACTCAGGCTGTTGAGAATCTTGAGATTGAGAGTGCGTCTGTTCTGATGAGTAACTTGGATTTGGATCTGGATATCTATAATCATATGGATATTGATCGGGAGGGCTACTCCAACATGAATGTGATGGAACGGGCTCAGTATAACCATCATAGTTATAATCCAATTGACCATAAGAATATCCATCATAATAACCAAGACCATGAGCCTGCTGATGTTCCGGACCTCCCGGACGCGGTGCACCACTAGATGTACCCTCCTGCTGGCTGTATCGTGACTCGGTACACTCGTAGGTTCGACCTCGTATACCACCTCGTCGATGTTCATCGCCAACGCGATCTGTAGACGGCTGAATAGGGCGTTGAGCAACACCAGAAGTGCCAGCACCAGAGGCAGGGGGGTCATCGTCACCATCATCCGACACGGACACGCTACCACTACTCGTACTCTTTTGTTGATCTCGAGCCATTTCCGTACGTGGCATAAACGTTGCCCCTCTTACTGAGTCCAACACATCTGCACGACTCTCTTGTTATGCTTTGCATATTTCTAGGTCATCAATTTCCAATTCTTCACTATTCTCTTCAATTTATTTTTCCCTTGTTTCCAACCAAGGTAGAAGTGGGTCATCCTCATCATAAATATTGTCCAAGTTTATTGGACAGTAGTCTTCATCATCGGCAGCTGTAATGCTCCTATGATGTCGTCGCATTCTTAGTTTTATATTGTAGTGCATGAAAACAAGTCCATCTAATGTTCTAGTCTGCAATCTATTTCTATTCTTTGAATGAATGAGCGCAAAACAACTCTAATTCCTTTCGCAGCTAAAGGAAGATGTTGTCTGGCTCAAAACTTTTACTGCAATTTTTTGGAGAGCCTTCGTACTCTCTCCGAAATTAATCCACCATTCGGCCGGTTGCAACCTACATACTGCATGCTGTGCAAGAGCATCTCCAAAACTACCAAGACGATTTCCAAATGTATCTAATTCATTCAACGTTTTTATTTGCAGATCTAAGTCAGGTTCTAATCTCTTTATCACATTTTTTAGCCCGACACGAACTTCATCATCCGCAACAAATGATTGGGCATATCTATACCTAGGATTTAAGTAATAACCTGCTGCATGAAGATCGTGATGGAGTTGTTTTGTCCATCTCCTGTCGATCATCTTCCAATAAGTCTCTCAGCTTCTACAATCACGTTGAATTGCAAGCTTTGCCTTATCCATGGCATCATATAGGAAGCCCATGGTAGGTGCTTCATCGGTTTCAACAAGACGGAGTACCCTCATTAGTGGCTCCATCACCTTTAGGATCGCCTTAACCTTCTTCCAATATTTGTTGTCCCGTATGGTGTTCACAACGTCGACCGGTGTCCCTGATGTCTTCTTCCCATGTTTTGTGTTGAGCCATTGTCGGGAAGCGAACATTTCACTCGACTCTCCCCTATGCTGGAATAAACTCTCTAATGCTATAAAGTTTGTTGCGAATCTAGTCGCCGCAGGCCTCAACAATTCTCGTCCTTTCGTGAACTTTCTTATTATTGCGACTACTTGATTATGGTTGTAAATAAACGCCATTACTTCCCTTGCCCTTTCGACCATTTCCTTAACATTCTTCTTCTTTCCAATATCTTCCAATATAAGATCAATACAATGGGCAGCACATGGTGACCAAAAAAGATGTTTTCTGTTATTCATCAACATGTCCTGCAAGCTTATATGATGCTTCATTATCTGTCACAATCTGCACTACGTTCTCCTCTCCAATCTCATCCACAACTTTATCCATTAGTCCAGTAATATAATCAGAATTTTTTGTTACTTCTAAGGCATTAATTGACTTGTGATATATAGTTCCCAAGTGGCAGTACACCATGAAGTTGATCATGCTGCGTCTGGTTCGGCCAGTCCAACCATCGCACATAATCGTGCATCATCTGGCTTGCCATATAGGTTTAAAGGTAGGCACGTATGTTTTCACATCCACATACTCTGCATCTGTCCATTTCCCCCTAATCTTCTTAGTCGTGGGAGCTTTTATTCCTTCACCTTCTTCTGCTGCTGCATCAATTACCACCTGCCAATATGGAGAATTGGCCGCGTTAGGAGGTATGTTAGCATGTATAAATAACTTTGCTGCTGCTCTACCTAATTTCTCAACGGAAGTTTTACTCCACATTTGTTTTATCTTCTTTTGTTTAGTTGATTCTTTCCTAAACAGGATTGGATCAATAGAGGGTCTCCTAGGCTCATTTACTTCTTCATCCAAATGTATATGAGCATCACGTGAAGATATCTGTCGTCGGCTGCCAAATACACGTCGTAACCCACCAAACCTACCCCCCCTACCCTCAGTCCCAGCTGCAGAAGCAGTTGCACTTCCAGTTGCACTCTCTGTCCCACTCTCACTCCCACTCCCACTCCCACTCCCACTACCCCCTCCTGTATCACGCACTGACTCATGCGTGCCAAACATGCGGTGACGTTCTTCCTCTTCACGAGCTAGACGCACGATCTCTCCTAGCTATGGTTAATTCCCGATCTGAATCTTCGTCAGAATCAATAATATCTTCATCACGAACGCCCATATATTCAAGACCAAACACCTCCTGTCGAGCTGCTTCTAAAGTATCATCTCTCTTCTTTTGTACAGCAGCACATTTACACTTCGACTCATCCAGACTAGCTTGCATTAATGGCATTATCTCTCTCGGTACTCTTGACACATGGCGCAACTTGACCTTTTCGATGTGTCAAATGTTGTTTGAGACGGGTAATTCCACCAGACACTATCCTATCACAATACTTGCACTTTATTTGGTGCCTAGTACCACCAACCCTCTCACAATGTTGCCATCAATATCCTCACTTGTTGTTGGCCAGACCCAGACATTTCTTTAGGTTTAGGATATGAGTATGAGTGTATGACCTATGTTAATAAAGATAATTTTATGTTCTAACTAAACCCTAAAAAGCTCCAAAACCTGTCCAATATAAGCAAATAAAAATATAAAGTCACTAATTCGAAAATACAAAGAAAAATTTATAAAATGACACCCCAAATATGTAAAATGCACATTAACATATTCTACTATGATTAACACATCATATGGCATGATTAAAACAGCAAAACAACCATTAAAAATTAATTTTTCAAATTTTAAAAAAAGGGGCCAAAATTCATGCGTAAATAGAAAAAAAATATTAAAAAAATATATAAAATGACACCCAAAATATGTAAAATGCACATTAACATGTTCTACTATGATTAACACATCATATGGCATCATCAAAACAGCAAAACAACCATTAAAAATTGATTTTTCAAATTTTAAAAAAAGGGGCCAAAATTCATGCGTAAATAGAAAAAAATATAAAAAAAAATATAAAATGGCACCCCAAATATGTAAAATGCACATTAAAATGTTCTACTATGATTACCACATCATATGGCATGATTAAAACAGCAAAACAACCATTAAAAATTTTTTTTCGAATTTTAAAAAAAGGGGCCAAAATTCATGCGTAAATAAAAAATATATAAAATGGCACCCCAAATATGTAAAATACACATTAAAATGTTCTACTATGATTAACACATCATATGGCATCATTAAAACAGCAAAACAACCATTAAAAATTGATTTTTTGAATTTTAAAAAAAGGGGCCAAAATTCATGCGTAAATAGTAAAAAATATAAAAAAAAAATATAAAATGGCACCCCAAATATGTAAAATGCACATTAAAATGTTCTACTATGATTAACACATCATATGGCTTGATTAAAACATCAAAACAACCATTAAAAATTGTTTTTTCGAATTTTAAAAAAAGGGGCTAAAATTCATGCGTAAATAGAAAAAAATATAAAAAAAATATAAAATGGCACCCCAAATATGTAAAATGCACATTAAAATGTTCTACTATGATTACCACATCATATGGCATGATTAAAACAGCAAAACAACCATTAAAAATTGTTTTTTCGATTTTTAAAAAAAGGGGCCAAAATTCATGCGTAAATAAAAAAATATATTAAATGGCACCCCAAATATGTAAAATACACATTAAAATGTTCTACTATGATTAACACATCATATGGCATCATTAAAACAGCAAAACAACTATTAAAAATTGATTTTTTGAATTTTAAAAAAAGGGCCCAAAATTCATGCGTAAATAGAAAAAAATATAAAAAAAAATATTAAATGGCACCCCAAATCTGTAAAATGCACATTAACATGTTCTACTATGATTAACATATCATATGGCATCATTAAAACAGCAAAACAACCATTAAAAATTGATTTTTCGAATTTTAAAAAAAGGGCCCAAAATTCATACGTAAATAGAAAAAAATATTAAAAAAATATAAAATGGCACCCCAAATCTGTAAAATGCACATTAAGTTGTTCTACTATGATTAACACATCATATGGCATCATTAAAACAGCAAAACAACTATTAAAAATTGATTTTTCGAATTTTAAAAAAAGGGCGCAAAATTCATGCGTAAATAAAAAAAAATATAAAAAAAATATTAAATGGCACCCCAAATCTGTAAAATGCACATTATCATGTTCTACTATGATTAACACATCATATGGCATGATTAAAACAGCAAAACATATTAAAGAAAGTAAATACCTATTTTTGAAGAATTTCTGAAAAATAGCCCACCGAGCTTTTATTCAACCAAATCCGTAATATAATGTGTTTTTGTCCCAAATAACCAGCCAAGGTTGGTCGAAATTACTATTAGGAGTGAAAAACAGTTTGGAAGCAAGAAGTTTGGAAAAAACAGCAAAAAAAGTGCTTAAAAAGAAAAAAAAATAGCCGTTATCTGACCGTTACGGGTGACCGTTACGCCCCCGTAACGGCCCGTATCGGCCGATACGGCTACAAAAATCGGTAACGGCCGATACGGAGCCGATACGCATATCGGCCCTTACCGATTTCGTTACGTATCGGCCGATACATAACCGATACGGGACACCTTGATCCCAAGGGCCACCCCAATCATCTTCTATTGTTATCGGACCCAACTCATGCGTGGATATCAAAATTTCACCTATTCAACCCGGAGTATTCCTATGCTAGTTGGAAGATCTTTATCTTCCTTGAGCCCTATGTTCCGAGCATTTTGTTTGGTCAAGGAGCTGATGACTGTAATTTGGCCTCGAATCATACCAGTCATCTCTTGGGCTTCACGTTATTTGCATGTGCACCACGCTTTATCTTGGTGATTTTTATATATTCCTTTGATTTTAAATTAAATCTCAGTCACATAGCTGGATTTGCATCATTCTACATCAAATTTTGGTATCAGAAACATGTTTAGCATAGGAGTCATTTTCACACATATCACATGTTCGATTATATACATCTAGGATAGGTTGTGTCAGGCTTCATGCATAAACATAAAATTCAGCATATGCATCATTTCCAATCGAGTCTTGCATTATAAAATCTGAAGTTAGAGCACTTGATCGGAATTTACTGCGCAAATCTGAATTTTATTGCAATCTGAAAATTTTGTGCAAATTTGAATTCTTGGTCAAATCTGAATCTTATTGCAATCTGAAAATTGTGCAAATCTGAAATCTGACACAAATCTGATTGCCAGTACATATCTGGAATTTCCCGCCCAATCAGAAATTCGGGTGCGAACTAGAAATTTCCGCACGCTGCTGAGTACTTCCGTGTACAACAGAAAATTATGCAATATGCTGAATTTTCTGCGTATTGCAAAAGATTCTGCACATTGTTGAACTTTCTGCGTGCAGCTGAATTTCTACAGCTTGCAGAATTTTCCTCTGCCTAGTTGCTGATTTTGCACCATTTATACAGATCGTGCGATTGTGATTTTCAGATTCGTCTCCTCAATTGTTGTCTAGAAGTCGCAGATGTATTCTAGTTCCCTAATCTTATATGCCCACTCGATCCATCCGTAGCATTGGACTAAACG
This sequence comes from Magnolia kwangsiensis, assembly GCA_037074715.1. Classification (NCBI taxonomy): domain Eukaryota; kingdom Viridiplantae; phylum Streptophyta; class Magnoliopsida; order Magnoliales; family Magnoliaceae; genus Magnolia; species Magnolia kwangsiensis. The sequence continues at coordinate 82,448,084 of CM073572.1, read as the reverse complement.
CGACCATGAGTCTAGAGCAATTGAATGGAACCCTTAAAACTGGTTATGGGGCTCCTTGACAAGATCAAAGCCCACAACAAGGCCACAGCAGAGCAGATTATTGTGTTGGCGGGTCGAGTCATCGCGGTAGAAGTGCCCCGTCAGACAAACCCCAACATTAGGGACCACCCCATTCACAGGCTGGTGATCAAGTCGATGCATGCATTGGTCATAATGTGGTTCGGCAAGGTAACGGCGGCACACGTGGGAGGAATGTGGTTCGTCAAGTTCCACTCCCACCTGTGGATCGACATGACCATCATGAACCAGATGAGTGGATCATGAAGAGTGTGAAAATTGAGGCCCCTAGCTTCAATGGTCACCTTGACACAAAAGCCTTCATCGAATGGATGGCGGGCATGGACCACTATTTTGAGTGGTACGATATGTCCGACGATCGGCGGGTAAGATTTGCAAAGATGAAGCTAGAGGGGCAAGCCAAAATGTTCTGGACAATCATGGAGAGGCGGATGGAAAGGCGGGGACAGGCCCCATGACTCACTGGGGAGAGATGAAGGAGATCTTGAAGGAGAAGTATGTACCCTACACATACCATCAGAGACTGATGGACCAATGGGTTTCCCTACATCAAGGGACCATGTCTGTGGCTGATTACATCACTAAATTTGAGTTTATGATGCGATGTGAAAGCGAGGAGAACCCATTGAGCGTACTATCTTGTTTTCAAATGGGCCTTTGAACGGAAATAAGACAAGGTTTCCATCTCTGCCAGATTACTACCCTAGAGGAAGCGTATCAGGCGGCCCAGGAGATTGAGTTGTATTCTCGACCACAGTATGGAGGAAGGTTTGATTCCCGTACTTCTTCTGCCATGACTAATACCCAGGCCAACAAGTCCAATTTCGGGAACCAAACCAAAACCCAGGGGTCTCAGCCTAACCCTAGAGATGTGAAAGGAAAGGGCATAGTTGGTACTAGATCTAGGGGTAACAACTCCGTATAGTGTTATAACTGTCAAGGATTCGAGCATTTTGTAAGGCAATGCCCAAAGGGTAAGACCCTTCTCCTTGACGAGTGTGAAGAGGCCGGGGATCAGGGTGATCAAGAAGAAGTGGTGTACCGGCCTGAGACAATCCCTAGTGATGAGGATTACGATGAGGGAGAGGACACGCCATTGGCTGTCATTCGTTGCGCCATAGCATGTCCTAAAGTTAACGATGATTGGCGTCAAAATACGATTTTTTTTCACCTATGCAACATGTGGGAATAAGGCTTGCAAAGTGATAATAGACAGTAGTAGTTCGCATGTTGTCTCCACTAGAACTGTAGAGCGATTGGGGTTGAAGCCCGAATCCCACCCTCAGCCTTTTAAGGTGTCTTGGGTCGATGCGACCTTAGTGGTAGTCACCCAGCGGTGTCTTGTGCCTATTCAATTTGACCTGTACACTAACTCGTTGTGGTGTGACGTCATAACTATGGATATTGAACACATCATTGAACACATCATTTTGGGCCAACCTTGGCTTTTTGACCGTGATGTTACGATTTGGGGTCGGTCAAATGTATGTACCTTTGTCCACAAAGGCAAGAAGGTTGTATTGGTCCCCTTGCCCCCTAAGGGCCCAAGTGAGAAGAAGAATGAAGAACAATCGAATGGGTCAAAAGAGGGCACGAGTTCACAATCTAAGTCTCTTCACATTATCACCGCCAGAGAATTTGAGCAGAAAACTACAACTGATTCTGAGGTGTATGCCCTAATGGCCAAAGAGGCCACCCCAAAAGTCGACGTAGAGAGGCCACAAGAGGCTAGTCCATTGTTAGATGAGTTTGGGGATGTTTTCCCTGAGGATTTACCAGACGCGGTCCCACTAATGCAAGGCATTCAGCATGCCATTGATCTCGTACTAGGGGCCACTCTACCGAACCTTCCCCACTATCAGGTGAACCGAACAGAACACACAGAATTAAAGAAATAGGTAAATGAACTTCTACGAAAGGGTTTCATCTAGGAGAGTACGAGTCCGTGTGCAGTGCCCGCGCTCTTCTCACACCAAAGAAAGATGGCACTTAGCGCATGTATGGATGGTCGCGCCATCAACAGGATTACCGTTAAGTATTGGTTTCCCATACCGCAGCTTGGCAATATGCTTGATATGATGGTTGGCACTAAAATACTCTCCAAGATTGACCTCAAGAGCAGGTATCACCAAATCTGCATTCACCCGGGTGATGAGTGGAATAGAGCCTTCAAGACGAAGGACGGGTTGTATGAGTAGCTAGTCATGCCTTTTGGCTTAACTAGTGCCCTAAGTACATCTATGTGGGTGATGACCCAGGTGTTGAGACCTTTTATCGGAAAGTTCCTAGTAGTATATTTCGACAATATTCTCATCTATAGTTCAATTAAGGAAATGCATCTCAACCACTTGAGGCAAGTTTGTGGGATTTTAAGGGCTGAGAAGTATGCAAACCTTAAGAAGTGCATGTTCATCATGTCTGATAGGGTTATCTTCTTAGGGTTTGTTGTGTTTAGAGATGGTATGTCCGCCAATCCTGAGAAAATCAAGGCGATAGTGGAATGGCCTGAACCACAGAATATTCACGAAGTTCGTAGCTTTCATCACTTAGCGACTTTTTATAAACGGTTCATTAGGGGATTCAGCTCTATCGTGGCTCCCATTACTGACTGTATAAAAAAAATGGGAGTTTAAATGGACTAATACTGCCTCTAGGGCATTCAAGGAAATCAAGGGTAAGATGACAAAGGCTCCTGTCATGCGACTTCTCGACTTTTCTAAAGTCTTTGAAGTTGCATGTGATGCCTCCAGAGTGGGTATAAGTGGTCTCAGTTAGGAGGGACATCCCGTTACATTCTTCAGTGAAAACTTAAATGATGCAAGGCAACGGTATTCCACCTATGACAAAGAGTTTTATACGGTAGTGCAATCCTTGCGATGACCATGAGGCCTTGCGCTATCTTGGCTCTCGAAAGAAGTTAAACCCCAAGCATGCTAAATGGGTTGAATTTCTTCAAGAGTATACGTTTATGCTCAAGCATAGGGCCAGAGTCAAAAACAAACCCACGGATACCCTTAGTCGGAAGATGGCGACGCTCCAGTTCATGCACAGAGGTTATAGGGTTTGAGCATATGAGAGAGGAGTACCAGTCGTGTCCAGACTTTGGAGCTCTGTGCACGTCCCTTGTGGAGGGACAGATTGGGAGCGATCAAAGGTTTGCGTTGAGTGATGGGTATTGGTTTAGAGGTGATAGGCTTTGTAAACCTTGCACTTCCCTCTGAGATTTTTTAGTTTGGGAGTTACATGCGGGAGGGATTGCAGGTCATTTTGGTCATGACAAAACCATCGCCCATGTGGAGGATCGTTTCTATTGGCCAAGTCTCAGGCGAGACATGGCTAGGATCATTGGGTGGTGTCGTACTTATCACCTAGCAAAGCAGAAGAAGCAGAACACAAGATTATACATACCTTTGCCAGCACCACATGCACTGTGGCAGAACCTTAGTATGGATTTTGTGCTCGGATTACCGCAGACTATCAGGAAGAGCACGACTCCATCTTTGTGGTTGTGGACCGATTTTCAAAGATGGCCCATTTCATTCCATGCTCAAAGACGTCTAAGGTCTCTCGTGTTGCCAAGATTTTTTTTGGCGAGGTCATTCGTTTACGTGGGTTGCCTGCAACCATAGTGTCTAACCGGGATGTAAGGTTTATGAGTTATTTTTGGAAGACACTATGGCATAGTTTGGAGAATTTGTTGCGGTGTCTGGTAGGTGAGCATACTAGGACATGGGATGCAGTCTTATCTGTGGCAAAGTTTGCATATAATTCATCAGTCAACAGGTCTATAAGCATGAGTCCATTTGATGTCGTATATGGCTACACCCCTAGGAAGCCTATAGATCTTATTCCCACGTCAGTATCTCGACGTCCTTCTGAGTCAGCATCATCCTTTGCGCATTTCATCCATGAGTTGCATGCTGAGATTAGACGTAGGATCAATGCGAGTAATAAAAATTACAAACTACATGTTGATTCACATCGCAGACAGCGTGAGTTCGATGTCGGTGACTATGTGATTATCCGGCTTAGGCCTGAACGGTTTCCTTTAGGTATCGTTAAGAAATTACAGGAACGCAGCGCATGACCTTACAAAATCCTTAAGAGAATGGGTCTCGATGCTTACATGATAGATCTTCCATTGGACATAGGTATCAGTTCGACGTTTAATATGGAAGATTTGGTGCCTTGCCCAAATCCTCACTTCAGTTCCCCTATTGACCCTCACCTTGTCCCATATCCCCCCTATGACTCTTGGCCCCATTCTAACCCACGTTCTCAGCCTCTACCACCTATTTCATCAGCACCTAAACGAAAAGAGAAGGTAGAGACGATTTTGGATAAGCAGGTCGTTTTCACTCGCCATGGTGGATATCAGAAGTTTCTAGTCAAATAGAAGAATCAACGTACATCTGACTGCACTTGGATTACAGAGACTGAGCTACAGCAGATAGATCCAGATATTCTCGAGCAGTACCAAAACTTTATTTTGCCAAAGATTCTTCCCACCTGGGGAGAACTAATGGCAACATCACACCACCACTCCCTACATATCAGAGACGTAGGCATCGACAGGCTACATCGGCACTTTCACTTTCGCTAGGTGACTAATGGTGATTACCAATGGTCGTCGGCGAGCATTAGAAAAGCATGGATGGCATGGATCATATTTGGAGATCATCTCACTGTTGATCATGGTCTAAATGATTGTCCATCCATTGGTTCTTCTTGTGTCCCATCATGAGGCCATCCGATGTTTGAATTATGTTGGACCCTTTTGTCAATTAGTTCCTTTTATGTTACTTGATGATTTAGACATTTTAGTTTGTGATTGAACAGTGAACATTTATTTGCTACATAAGATTTTTTTGGGAGGGTATATTAAACTTTGTACCTTTTATGACATAATGGGTATTTTTCTTTTGTTACTAAAGAGGTAGAATTGTTATTTCAATAAATTTTTGCTATAAAATAAAGCAAGAGGGGTGGCAATATCCAACCCTATTGTGAATTTAGAGAAAAATATGAAGAGGCCTTGTGAGAGTTCCTTTCTTCCTTCATCATTGTGAAAGCTAGATCTTTGAATAGAAACCTAGACAGTGAGAAGTCACTCTATCCTTCATCCCTAAGATCCTTCCTCTTCCGCTTCATGATTGATGGATCGTAGGTGGTAAATCTCTTTGAATCTTCGAATCCAAAAGTAAGATTTTATCTTTCATTGTCCTCACTTGGATCTTTTTTTATTTGATACTAAGGGTCACCTCAACCATCTTCCATTATTATCGGACCCAACTCATGCATGGATCTCAAACTTTCACCTATTGAACCCGAATTATTCCTATGTTAGTCGGAAGATCTTTATCTTCCTTGGGCCCTATTTTCCGAGCATTTTGTTTGGTCAAAGGGCTGATGATTGTGATTTGGCCTCAAATCATACCCGTCATCTCTTGGGCTTCACATTGTTTGCGTGTGCATCACACTTTATCTTGGTGAATTTTATATATTCCTTTGATTTTAAATTAAATCTCAGTCACATAGCTGGAATTGCATCATTCTACATAACTTTGCACCCACTTACATTCATCCTTTATGGAACTAAGTTAAATATTTATGGTCAAAATTAGGAGTTGAATTGTACAAGCCAAACCTCAAAAACTAGGAAAATAATTCAAGTGACAACGCAGCCAAAAAATAACCATGAATCAAGGTGCTTCGTAACGATTGTTACATAACGATAACAATGCCAACTATTTCCAAGAAAATGACCCGTAACAACTGTCATGGAAAAAAAGGGCAACCCCCATAACAATCCATCATGGGGCCAATACAGTTTTAGAGAGAGATTATGGCCACCATTACCGTTATGAAATACCATGCCATGAACAAATAAGAAACCAACCAAGGAAAAGGATGTACCTCAAGATTTAGCCAAAAATTAACTCTCCTGGCTAAACATAGACCATAACACACACACACACACACACACACACACACACCATTCGTATTACTAGTCCTTGCCATCAAATACCCTTATTCCAATATAAATCTTAAACCCTTCCCTTTTGTACTCATATTTAGATATGAAGAAAAACCCAAAAAGGCTCACATTTTCTCCCAAAATTGGTCTAAAAAGAATCATTAAAATGTTACAAAAGCTCGAAAGAAAATTCCCAAAAGATGATCATAAATGAGAAATGGCGACTTCAACCCTTTTTCTTACATACCAAGACCTGAGGATCCCATTAGCGATGTTGCCGAGAAATCCAATGAGAATGAAATGATATTAGATGATCATAAATGAGAAATGGCAACTTCAACCCTTTTTCTTACATACCAAGACCTAAGGGTCCCATTAGTGATGTTGCCGAGAAATCCAATGACATCAACCCCCAGTTCCCATCATAACCTTATTTGTGATTTCGTCAACCCCTAATTCTTGTCATAACCTATTGATAATTTGGTTCTAACATACTTAGCTCTTGTCCAGATTACATGATCTTGGGTCCATTAGAAAGAACACTAGAAAAGATATCCAATACATGTGATATTTGAACTTCTTTTTTGCATTGAAACCAAGGTTGTAATCTTGAGGGATACACCCAAGAACCATACGTAGCATGTACGCGTTTTGTGGCATTTGTTGTGATCAATGTTGTCAAAATCGTTAACGTATCACAAATCATAGCAGGGGTTGAATCATATTGAAGCGGAAATTGTATCGTAAATTGTAAGATTTTTTACAATTTTCTTAAAATTTTAAAATAAATATATACATATATATGTGAAAAATATAAATAAATCAGAATTATTTTTTTTTAACTCATCAATCTTCCTTTTGCCATAAATGTGCACCAAGTAATACCAATGTTTTAAATAGTATGTAGCGTATAGCATAGTGTTTGACCCTGTGTAGCTTGTAGCATAAGCTACATGATAC